>JARWMC010000001.1:15081128-16281128 GCA_029959065.1 Colias behrii
TGTTGCTGATTTAACCTTATAACTGGATCCACCAGAAGCGTTGATATTTCTTACTATTGTAATATAATCACCATAAACATCATGCTTATAAGCTCTTGGACTGCTATTTCTGATTTTAATCTCAATTGTTGCTGAATTAGCACCTTTTTTAATAAATGCTGCAAAACATATCAGAACACAAATAAACAAAAGTCTTATGAATATTCATGAAAATTCTGAAAAAACAATGAATGCCTCTTACAATGAAGATTGCTTCCCCTATTCGTAGCAGCAGCTCTGCCTCCTAAACCAACTATGAGAGCTGTTAAAATAGCACTTTTCCCACTACCGTTCCTTCCAACTATAAAGTTAACATTTCTATTAAAACTTATCTCCAAATTATCATGACAAAAAAAGTTTCGCACATGTACACTATGGATTGAACCATCAATCTCTTCATAAGCATCGTCTTCTTCCATGATTAATAAATAAAACTGATATGCATATTAAATACGACACATTTACCGCGTATTCGTAAAACGCCGAAAAAATTGTTGTTTAAATTTAACTGACATTTGACACTATTGACCATTGTAGACATTGACATTGACACCACAGAGTAAATTGACACTAAGGCCTTCGGCACACTAGACGGAAATGTATCGTATCGTATAGAACAGAAAAAACAAATTGTTGTTGTTGTTGTTGAAGTGAAACTTCTTTATCGGGGTTGGAAAAAAATTTAGTGTAACATTTTTTCGTTACGCGTGACATTTTTCCGTTACGCGCCATCTTTTTCTTATCCCTACCACGCGTGATTCGACGTTTTTCTGTAAATTTGCATGAAGTAAATTATTTTTTGAAAAATAAGGTCTTAAAGAAGTTTCACTTCTTACGTTTGTACACTAGTACACGCACACTTTTTTTTTTGTTTGTTTTTACTGTTCTGTGTATTTGGTATTAATATATTATATATATCGGCAAGATATCGGCGCGGCCGCGGCGTTCCGTCGCAGACTAACCCCGTTTTCCAATTACAGCACTAGAGCGCATTATGCGGCATAATGCTTAACGTTGAATGTTTCAACTACAGCAACGCTTCGCACAATCGAGCACTCTTAAAAGTAATGCGCGTGAATTGATGCGTGCAATCGATGCCATTGATCGAAATGTTTCGTTTATATATTATTATCGTTAGTAATATTATTAATTGTTGGAAAATTTTTTAAAGCTTTCGTTTCATTGTAGTTTTTTCGAAATAATCAAAGTTAATTCAAATTGTGTTAAAAAAATAAATATAAGTATGGATGAAGGTACAAACCTTAGAGTATATATTACAATAGTATAGAGCGCGTGTATTGTACAAATTGCCTAGTGCGCATCGTAGGCAGATGAGCTATAGATACTATATGGATGTGTGTGTGACAAATAGGGATGGGTAGGTATCAATTGCGTGTTGAACTATCGATAAGTTATGTAAATAAATATGTATCATAAGTAAATTTTATGTTCAATAAGTTATTAAAGGAAAAATATATGAATAAAGTATAAATATGTAATTTTAAATTTGTTTACCAACTGAATAAAGTTTGTTTATTCCATTTGAATATTTCTTGTATTAATTATAAGTACTTTAAAAAAATATGTTTAATTGGAATATCAGAAAAACGTGTGTACTTTTTAAATAATAAAGTTAATAAAATAAAAGATCGGGTTTAGTGCTATTTCTTTAATAATAAATAAAAAAATAATAATACTGTTTTAAAAATGTTAAATAAAAATTAATAAGAAATAATTAATAATTTAAAATGATAATATAATAAATAATATTAATAATTTTTTTATTTAATTTTATCCATTCTACTATCAAAATCTTCAAAATCAATTTGAGGTTGAGAAAATATATCGTAACATTACATACTTTACATTTACACTATATAAGTAATACATTCGCATTCATACTTAATATTAGAAAATTTTTAAAAGAGTTTTAATTTTAAAGTTTAATAAATAATTTGTTAAAATATAGTTCTTCTAGTAAACTTTATATCGAGTACAGCGTTGGTTAGGTCACATCACTACGATCACGTGGCGGCAGTGAGGCGCGCGAGCGAGCCCGCGCGTGTCCACCTCCCACCTCCCCTTCACCCCCATCATCATCATCATCATCATCATCATCAGCCTTTCGATGTCCACTGCTGGACGTAGGCCTCTCCTAATGCACTCTCCTCTCTCCTTCACCCCCGCGATGCTAAATTTATTTTCATAAAAATAAGTATAACAATCGACTTACTGATGAAATGTGATACTGGATTTCAATTTTGTGTATTTTCTAGTATCGTTTTTGCAAGATAGAACTGCACACCATGTTTATTCGTAAATATGAAAAAAATTCCAGAGCAACGCACTTCGACAGCACTCAACCACGACTACGAGCGCTCGCGGCGGGAACGTCGTGTTGTTCCCACCTGTGCCTACTGTTCCCACTTGGTTATTCTCACTCTATAGATAGTATATATACTCTAAGGTACAAACATTGACTTTTTTTATATATTTCACATTTAAAATGTGAATACAATTTCATTTTAGAATTCGAATCTACATTGTTTACAGGAATATACTTTTGTAAACACAGGTAAACAACTTTTACAACAACAACTGGTGCATTTGAAAACTAATTCACGTTCCAATTAAGCATCAGCATAATTCGGAATTGTGCGCCACTGAGTCGCATTATGCCCTGTAATTGGAAAACAGCCTAAGGTTGCGGATCTTCCCATTCAAGCATACATAAACTTAGCGGGCACACTACGCGGAACGAAAGATGTTTCGCGTAATTGCATTTATTATTTTCATTGCATTGTGCATTACATTTAAATTGTGATTTAAATGAATCGGACAACGCGTCTTAATAATTTTTTGCCTTATAGTTATCTGTAACAGTTGCTGTCAACGTCATATTTTTGGCATTTTTGCTACATTGAGCAATTGTCGCGTTTACGAAAAGACGAAAAGAAGACAATGCAATAAAAACATTCAATTATCTGCGAACCTTTAATTAGAGCCAGTTTTATAAATTGAATTTGTAAAAGCACTATCCCTGCTGTAAGTAGTTCAACGATAAAATGTCTGATAACGATGATGATTATATGTGCGAAGAAGAAGAAGATTATGGCCTGGTACGATGATATTTCGCATTTTTCAATGTTACTACACTCAGTTATGTTGAATATAACGTAATTGTTGTAAATTTTATCTTTATATATTAGCATGCATTAATAGTTTTATGTTTTAAACGTATACATCACATGAGTAGGTAACACAATCATGGATATCCATCCACCTGGATCCGTACGAACTTACATTATTGCCGGTTGGAAGCACAGATTCCTGAATCTGATATTTCTTATAGATAATCTACATTCCATCTTATTTTTACCTTACCTTATATTATATTGTTTTATTGAGCTATTTTCTTTATACATTAACATGCATTTATATAATTTTTAGGAGTATTCCGAAGACAGTAATTCAGAGCCAGATGTGGACCTTGAGAACCAATACTACAACAGTAAAGCATTAAAGGAAGATGAGCCAGCTGCTGCTCTGCTCAGTTTCCAAAAAGTGCTGGAGCTTGAAGGTGGTGATAAAGGAGAATGGGGCTTCAAAGCACTTAAACAAATGATCAAGATTAACTTTAAACTGGTACATAACCTTATTGCATACAGGGAAAACTTTGAAACTCCTATCTTACTATAAATGCTTGAATGTTACTTTTGAATATTGTAAGAATATAACGCTAAATTACTTTAAAAAAGTACAAGGTCTCTAAAAGCAACAATTATTCAAATAAAATGCAATTTTCTTTTGTGCTTTAACAAGAATATATTAGGGATAAACTAACTTCTGTTTTATTTTAGGGCAACTTCACAGAAATGATGACGAGGTATAAGCAACTATTAACATATATTAAAAGTGCTGTTACAAGGAACCACTCGGAGAAGTCCATTAATTCCATCCTGGATTACATATCCACATCTAGAAATGTAAGTTTATAAAAACATTGAAATTATAATCTAAATTTAATTATTTGATTTTACTATCAGTAAACATTATTTCTCTCAATTCTAATTGGACATTTTACAATCTATCAAACTCGAACTCAAACATTTATTTATTCAATTAGACTTCTTCTAGAAGCACTTTTGAAATGTCATTATTACATATTTTTAACATTTACCACCGATTCAGTAGCAGTATCTACGGAGAAGAACTGGCAAGAAACTCCATAGTTGCTCTTTTAAATCATGTCAGTTTTACAATTTAATTTTACAAAATAACTATTATAATCATATAAATAATATGCCAAAGAACTGTCCTATGGTTTTTACGTGACAACCCTCCATGGGTTTTTATTGTCCATATATTCCTTTATACTGTAGTAGATATATCTTCATTACATTTTAAATTTCGTGATGAATTGATTTATTGTAATGTTATAGTGTAATTCTTTGTGATTTTTTCAAATTCAAAATTCAAATTCATTTATTAATTGCTTGAACGCGTACATTACATGTGTTCTATTATGAAAGTAATGCGTAACAGTGTTCGGCATGTGAACTGGCATGCAATCCATTACATTATTTTGTTAGAAATGTTTATAATTCCCAGATGGAGCTCCTTCAAGACTTCTATGAAACTACATTAGAAGCACTGAAAGACGCTAAGAATGACAGGCTGTGGTTCAAAACTAACACTAAATTAGGAAAGCTCTACTATGATAGGGGAGATTTTAATAAATTAGCAAAGATACTGAAGCAGTTGCATCAGAGCTGTCAGGTATATTTCTCAATATTTTTAAGCTGGATATTAGGTACTATTAATTTCGTCAAACATTTACTATTTATTTTATTTCATTTTTTTTACTTTTTATAACCTATTATAAAAAAGAGTGTGTGTGCCGATCATACGTGTTAGAAGTGAAACTTCTTTGGCAAGATTCAAAAATACCAAATCTTTGCCTTACTCCATGACGTGACGGTATTGCCATGGCGTGACCTTGAAATTTGACTCTCAATCATTGAGATATTAATACATACTACGTATGGAGAGGACACCGCCTACATCACATATGTTCCGCTCAACATAGGTCATATGGCTTATCTGCACTCAGTCGCTTTAGCGCGATGGTCGCCTTCGTGTCTTGTTTGTTTTAAAGCAAAAAACCAAGAAACTTATCAAATATGCCCTCGAGTGTGTTGCGATATTGCACTTATAATTCAAGTGATGCGGCAAAGTGCAAAGAAATAACTTTTCATCGGTAATTAATTAGATAATCATTTTTAAAACTTGGTTCGAGCAAAATTTTTGGCGGGCGCCATTTTGCGTCATTTGTCATAGACAAAAAATTTAAGAAACGGCATAGGCACGGGTATGAAAGATATTTAGATAGTATTAATAGACGACGTAAATTTTTATAGTGGAAAAAAATAATTTTACACATTTAGAAAATATTGTTCTGTGGATATTATTTGAAAAAAGGTTAAATCATGAAAGATGGAAATAAATTACCTAAGTATGTATCAATTTTTTTTCGTTACATTGATTGGTTTTAATTGAAAAGTTTTTAATTGATAAGTTTATTAATAATTTATTTATTAGATTAATTATATATATTTTTTTGACGTGATAACGTTTTTAAAATCGTTTTAGTCGGGTGACATGTTCAGAAACTTGTGTCACACCAAAACCTCACGAGCGCGATCGCAGGTATAACGAGAGAGAGACGGACCGATCTCCCGTCTCATCTCGAGCGCTGCCACCAATAAGACGTTATCACGTAAACATCTCGATCGTAAACCTACTTTACAAACAACCAATTTTTTACATTGATTTTTCTTAATTGATAAGTAATAGGCAAAATATTTACAAAGTTTCGCCTCTATAGCGGTGAGTCGATGACATCGCTTAATCTGTGACTCACTAGCCGCCCCGCGCCGCCGCGATTGCAGCACAGATTTTGTTCGTCGTGTCTCCTCTAAACGTAGTAATAATAGCTCAATGCTCTCAATGTGCCTAAATAAGTTTCACTTCAAAATGTACATCATGTTCTAACCAAGGTGAAATATGTAATTTACCATATTTATTATCACTCAATAATTCAAATATTTTGTGGAAATGTTTATGTCATTTGCCTTTTATAAAAATTACTTTGTTATTATTTTTAGACGGATGATGGCGAAGATGATCTCAAGAAAGGCACACAATTACTAGAAATCTACGCTCTAGAAATTCAAATGTACACCGCACAAAAGAATAATAAGAAATTAAAAGCCTTGTATGAACAATCACTTCATATTAAATCAGCAATACCTCATCCTCTAATTATGGGTGTTATTAGAGGTAAGAATCAGTTTATCTCTTTGTAAAGTTGTAATCATTATAAAACATGTAGTTTTGTTCACACTGCTGCATTAATATACTGAGTCTTTGTTTTGGAAAAAAATACAGATACAAATACAGATATAAAAAAAAAAAACATACCGGCCGAATTGATAACCTCCTCCTTTTTTTTGAAGTCGGTTAATAAAATTATATTATATTTATAATTTCTTATTAGTATTTTAATAAAGCAGCTTATATGAGACATAATAATAAATATTTCAGGACAATTTTCACACAAGGCACAATCTGATCCCATACTAAGCTTACGCTTGTGTTATGGAAACCAGATGGCTGATAAACATATTATTATTATTTATTTTTTATTTTAGTCTTTAATACAACTAAACAGACTTACATACTAGAACATACAAAAATAAAAGCAAGGAGCAGTTTAGTGTATTTGGCGGCCTTATCACTTAGAAGTGATCTCTTCCAGGCAACCAGGGCAGAAGGTAATTAGCTCAATTAAGTTGTAAAGGTAGGTCGAGAGAAAAAAGAAAAAAAAAATAATAATGATAATGATGTAACTATAAACAAAATAAAAATATATGAAAATTAAAACATAACAATTTATAAATTATATACTGTACATAAACATATACGACACTACAGTACATACAAAAATATACTTATATAATATTATACATATGTCTACTTATATTATACAAATATACCATAAATATATATACATATAATATATACACATACATATATACATATAATTTTAAATAAATACTTATATAGCTAATTAATATTTAATACCCAGACACAGAGCAAACATCTATGTTCATCACAAAAATATTTGCCCCGGGTGGGAATCGAACCCACAACCTTTGGCTTGGAAGGCAGGGCCACTACCAACCAAGCCAACCGGTCAGTGATAGATGTATTTATTTTTTTACACTATTCCGTGTAACTTTCAGAATGCGGTGGCAAAATGCACTTGCGAGAGGGAGAGTTTGAGAAAGCGCACACAGACTTCTTTGAAGCTTTCAAGAATTACGATGAGTCTGGTAGTCCACGGAGGACGACTTGTTTGAAATACCTGGTTTTGGCTAATATGTGAGTGATAATTTTATCATTCTTTATGTCTGTTTGATAATGTATTTTGTTTTGTATTTTAAATAAATTGTAAGTTAATTTTATCCCAGTTTTTGGGAATTGGGAATTTTCTCCACTTAATACTAATTTATTTCTTCAGGTTTATAGCATTTTATCAAAATATAATTATTATTTTCTTTTTAGGCTAATGAAATCTGGAATAAATCCATTCGACTCACAAGAAGCAAAACCATACAAAAACGATCCAGAAATTCTAGCAATGACAAACTTAGTTATGGCGTACCAAAATAATGATATTAACGAATTTGAATCAATACTCAAGCACAATAGAAACAACATTATGGACGACCCCTTCATTAGAGAACATATTGAAGATTTGTTAAGAAATATTAGGACACAAGTCCTCATCAAACTAATTGGCCCCTACACTAGAATTCATATTCCATTTATATCGAAAGAATTGAACATTGACGAGAAGGAAGTGGAGAATCTTCTTGTCACCTGTATACTTGATAAGTAAGTTCACTATTATTTATGTTCTTTTGGATATACTTTTTGGTTGACTTTTTGCTTATGATTGAGGTCACATCACATCATATCACATATTCACATTTGATAAATTACACAAAATACACAATGTTATAATAATATATTATGCTGTTTTATGTGTTTTTGTGGCATTTATCAGCCTCCGAATCAGTGTAAAGTTCTAAACAGACCTTTTTTACATTTTTGTCTCTTATCATTTCACGTTCATAAATTACGTTATATGTTAAAGAGAGGGAGGGGAGTCAAATCTCATCTAATCTTACGTTGGAGATAGTCTCGTCAAATATCACGCAATTTTTTTCCTGATTGATACAGAAAAAAAAAAGACGTGTGGCACTCGGGGACTGCCGCGGTAAAGCTATTGCATGCTATGCCTTCAAGCCACACCTCCGAGCCCGTCGGAGTGGGGAGCGTGAGGTTTTTTCGTTACGGAATTTCTAGATTCGGTCCCCGCGCTCAAGGCCCGCGATAGAAGCTATGCAATAGCTTAAAAACACCTCACGTAATTTATGGACAAACCTTAAAAAAAGATAAAGAAAATATTCCCTACAGCACTTGTTGAAAAGAGATTATACGAAATCATTATTATTTCAAAAATGTCAATAGTTCATATTAAAAAAGTTAACGAAACACATTCAATAAAATGTATACATCCAATATTTTTTCATTCAAGCATCCGGCTGAATAGACCGAGTGAGGTTTAAAAAAAAAACACTCAATTAACATTGAGTTACTATGTACTACGTACTAGAGAGGCCATCGCTACTACTACACTTTTTGAGTTAGAGTCAATTGTCTCAAACAATTTTTTTTTTTTTTGTTACATTGATTGGTTTTAATTGATAAGTTTATTCATATTTTTTTAATAAGATAAACAATATTTATTTGTTACATTGATTGGTTTTAATTTATAAGTAATAATAGGCAGAATATCTACAAATTGTATGACTCACTAGCCGCCCCGCGCCGCCGCGCTTGTCGCACAGATTTTGTTCGTGGTGTCCTTTCTATAATAATACCTCAATGTCAATTAATACTATTTTTCCGTTCCAGCACGATATCCGGTCGCATAGACCAAGTGAACGCGGTATTAGAACTAGCCGGCGGTGCGCAAGGTGCGGCTCGCTACTCCGCGCTCGACAAGTGGACCTCGCAGCTCGCGGGCCTGCACCTCGCACTCGCTAACAAGATGGCCTGACCGCTGCGACGGTGAGCCAACGAGCTGTAGCCATACGAAGACAGACTCCATACAACGCTTCCAAACGAACATCGACTGGCATGAACTATTAAACGTCCGCTTAATAACTCAGGCCCCGGAATCACAGACAATAGAAAATCTATTGTGTCGTGGACCGATCGGGCCGTTCGGGGCTCAATGGGTTCACGCTCAAACCCTTCGAAACGAACATCAACTGGCATGAACAAGACTGACATGCACATATGATATTTTAGTTCGAACCAAGTCTCAGTGTTTCTGAAAACGTTGTTAACAGAACACTGTTCAAAATGCAAGATTTCATGTTTTTAGTTACTGATGTAGTATGACAGTTTACATAAATATATATCATGCTTACATTGCCGTGTAGAGACTGCTTTCGAAACGGCTCACTCCCATAAGCATACGCATTGACGAGACTTCTATAGGTAAAGCGGATGACCACTTGAAAGTGTTGTTGATGAATCTGTATGTTTGTGTGAGTGAGCCGTTTCAAACGTTTTATAGGGAGTTTCGCTTCGTATTCTGTTTACTGTGGTTATAGTGCTCGTGCAAGACTGGCAATAGTGTGGGGGGATGTGAGGGCATAGGTCTCTCCCCCTCTGAGGTCGAATGAATTACAAATTAATATATTGCCCAAATGAAGTTATGAAAATTTCTCCAGCTTCCTTGCTTTCATAAAATCATTAATAAAATTGTACAGCTCAATGTAAAAATCGATTAATACTAAAATTGTTATTGTTCAGTTCTTAAATGATATGAAAACGTTTTCATATGCATGTTTAATGTATGCCAATCATTGAGGATACTGCTCTTTAATAAAGTCTTTCGAGATTATAATTTATTTTTAATTTTATTATCCTTACTTCCTCATCCTTGATAACTTGCTAATGTATACTCTAACGATTTTAAGACGACACTATCTGACTCAGAATCGTAATGATTTAGAAATTAAAAAAAAACCGGCCAAGTGCGAGTCGGACTCGCGCACCGAGGGTTCCGTAAAATTTAAGGTTTTCGGAATTTTTCCTTTATGTGTGCTATAAAACGTTGCTTCATGCCAAATTTCAAGATTCTAAGTCGACTGGAAGTACCCTTTAGGTTTTGATTCCCTTGCGAGTACTTGCGAGTTTCAAAATATGCAGCTTAAATTGCTGTTTCTTTTGATTGCGTTGACATAGAAGTTTGATTTTGTTACAGCTTAAAGGTATTATAGACCTGAGTATTTGGTATGAATTTAAATTTAATACCTCTACGCGTTTATGAGGAAATGGGTAGTAAGTTTAAAATTATTAAAAAAAAAAAATATTATGTGATGTAACTAAAAATTTATGGTTTTCGTAATTTTTCCTTTATCTATGCTATAAGACGTTGCTTCGTACCAAATTTCAAGATTCTGAGTTCACGGGAAGCACCCTGTAGGTTTTGATTCCCTTGCAAGTGTCGAAAATTTGCGGCATAAACGGCTGTATCTTTTGATTGCGTTGGCTTAGAAGTTTGATTTTTTCACAGCTTCAAGGGACAGTAGACCTGAGTAATTGATATAAATTTCAGCTTCATACCTCCACGCGTTCCTGAGAAAAAGGGTCTTGACAGACGGACGGACGGACGGACAACAAAGTGATCCTATAAGGGTTCCGTTTTTTCCTTTTGAGGTACGGAACCCTAAAAAGAGCGTGTGTGCCGAGCACACGTGTCAAAAGTGAACTTCTAAATTAATTGAAGGTACCGAAATTTCGAAAACTTAGTCGACGGAAACATGATTTGGTTCATATTATATAGGTATAAATAAAACACGATATCACATTACTATATTTATTATTGTATACATTTCTTAAAAGTATGAAAAAAAGTTAAGTAACAATAATATAATTCATTTCAATAAAGAATTGGAATGCAAAAGCAACCCTGATATTAAGTATCCAATAAGAATAACATAGCTACATGCTATTAGCACCTATACAGTAGATATTAGCCAATATCAAATACATCTTTATTGAAAAAATAAAAGAATACATTAAAATGGACGGATTGTCATATCACAGGTTAATATAAAAATCATTAAAAACCTATTAAATTCTATAAAATACGCAATCGATACAAAAGTACATCTAAAATATCTCTAAATTCTCATTTAATGTAAATGTTTAATGGCACAAGTTATTAGATTAGTGTGTATATAACGAGTTAATTTTTTGACGTTGTGTAAAATTGATATGTAAAAACTGAACACAACAATGTTATAATTATACGAATATAGCAGCATTAACATTTACATTTCAAATTTGTATAGAACAATAATCACAAATTTTCAATAGCAATACCTATTCAAATACAATTCAATTCGGTACATACGCACTGCGTATATTTACAAAAATGCGCATACAGAGTTCGAAAATCGAATTCTTTTTTTTTTTCTTTTTTTTTTTAATTCGTTCTGTCAAAAGCTATTCGACCTCCTTGTGTATGTCATGTCTAATGAGTCTGTTTCTCATGTAGCCACGGTCTGAATATCGGTAGTGTGCTCGGGTAGTGCGTGGGCGGGTGCGTCTCGTCATCGTCGTCGCGGAACGGATACGTACCTAGCAGTATTGGCAGTTGGAGCTTCACTTCCTTTTCCAGACTCTTCGGTTCGATTACGAACTGTGTGAAATATTAATAGAATTAATAGATGTTATATTAATGGTAAAAACAGCCTGCATTTTCGGAGTAGTAAGTAAATTACCGGCAAAATGATTTTCTTGGAAGTTAATGTCTGCGGGCTGCGTCCTAAACTCAAAATACAATTTCCGTATTGGAACATAAAGAAGACATAATTTTTTAAAGATTTCCACAAGGGTGGAGGGTACGTCGGTAAAAGTCACATAGAAATCCATCAAATAAGAGTTCATTTTAACGCGCTTAACACAAGCTTAATACGATTTATATCGTTTATTTAGAACCATTGTTGATTGACGCTTCGCTCGTATTGATCGTAGTGTGTTAGTAAGGTATCTGATTATACGTTTAGGACACGAAACCCTATATAAAATACTAATGCACTCACAAACACGTCGTACTGCACGGAGATGAGGTGGCACCCGCGCAGGTTGGTGGGCGGCAGCGGCGGCACGTACAGCAGCTCGCGCCAGCGGTCGGCGCCGCCCGCGCGGCACTTGCCGTGCGCCAGCCGCGCCAGCGACCGCACCTCGCGCGCGCAAACGCGCCCGTGCGCCGTGTACTGGATCGTCTGCCACACAACATAACTAACGTTTTTATACGTGCGTTTCAAATAGATATTTGCCTCATCCAACTTATACACCCATAATGCGGCATAAAAATTATAATTTTAATAAAATCTCGATAATCTGAACTAGTTAAAATGTAGTTAAAATGTTTTTCACTCTACCTTGATCGAATGCAATCGTATATTCAGAAAGATCCGACTTGTTTTTGGTCGTACATAAAATCTATAAAGACGGGCTCAAAAGGATATCCTAAAAGTATGATTTATAAAAATAAAATTTTTTGTACCGAAACAGACATATGCACTGAATTCAACAAACACTTTCATAGCATTTTTGATGAACCCGCTAAGTCATATGAAGAATTCAACCTTCCAGTTTCGTGTCCGAATAATGAACTTATCTCTAATATTTCTTTCAAAATTTCTGAGGTTAAACGTGTTTTAAAGTCACTTAAAGGGAAAAAGGGCGCAGGTAGCGATGAAATACCACCAATTTTTCTAAAACAGTGCTCTGAAACTTTAGCGTTACCCTTGTCCATTATATTTTCGATGTCAGTAAACCATTTTGGTGAGTTTCCTTCGAAATGGAAGGAAGCTGGATGGGGGTAAACAAGTGGATGTGATCTACACGGATTTCGAAAAAGCATTCGATCGTGTAGATCACATCATACTTCTTAAAAAACTATATGCTATCGGTATACGAGGTGATCTATATCGATGGATCTGTTCTTATATCAGTAAAAGAATGCAGGCTGTGTTAAGGATTGCGGGGATAATTAAAGATATAAACTTTGATCATTGAAGCGTGCCTTTATTAATCACACAACGACATGGGGAACCTCTTACATCTTACAGACTACAGACTATATATAAACTTCCTTCATAACTGACAGTTGACACAGTGTCACAGCCAACGCAGTGTTGCTACATACAATATTATACAATACAATAAATCATTGTTAATTAACACCTCCCCCCAATGATTTATATCAACATAACTAACATTACAATGAATAAGTAAGAACTAACAAACTAAAAAATACACAATGCGAACTAAACTTTATTCCAATCCTAATTTAGGTACAAAATAATTATGAGAGGTTTTATTTAATGGTTTCGTAAAAATATCAGCTATTTGTTGCTTTGTAGGTATATACATAACACAAATTTCCTTACATTCTATTTTATGTTTAACAAAGTTGTATTTTACATCCACATGTTTTATTCTTTTTTGATCAGGATTACATACAGAAAATATTGTACTTTTATTGTCTTCATATATGGTAGTGGTATTACAACTAACGCCTAACTCATTTAATAATTTCCTAATCCAACAAGCCTCTAGAGTGGCTTCATTGAGGGAGTATAACTCTGCCTCAGTAGTGCTTAAAGCTACAGTGCTCTGCTTTTTGCAACGCCATATAACACTGTTATCAAATATTTTAAATA
Organism: Colias behrii; assembly: GCA_029959065.1. Lineage (NCBI taxonomy): Eukaryota > Metazoa > Arthropoda > Insecta > Lepidoptera > Pieridae > Colias > Colias behrii. The sequence goes on from JARWMC010000001.1 coordinate 15,095,054, forward strand.
TATAACCAGTTACAGATTTCCTATCTTTATCTACAGCAAAACTTGCATCAGCATATCCAACTAGTGGTTCGGAATTACAATTCTTATTATATTTTAAATTATAATTAATAGTACCTTTAACATATCTTAAAATCCTTTTCAAGCATTGCCATAACCTTTCTGATGGTCTAGATTGATATCTTGCTAAATATGAAACAGAAGCACACAAATCAGGTCTTGAGCCTACTACAGCATACATTAAAGAACCTATACAAGCTCTGCATTTATGCTCTAAAGAGTAATCAATTGTACAATCATCAAGATTAACATTAACTTCCATGGGTGATTCACTAGTATTTGCTTCAGACATACCAAATTTTGTTAATATAGACTCTAAATACTCTTTCTGGTTAATATATAAACAATCACTATCTTGAATAATATTAATACCCAGATATTTTAAATTTTTGGATCCTAGATCTTTCATTTTAAATTCTGTATGCAACATTTCTTTAACATTATTTATCCTTAAATTGTCCTCACCCAAAATTAGTAAATCATCCACATACAACAAAATGTAAATACCATCCTTAAAATATAAACAATAATCACTTTCTGCTCTTTGAAATCCTTTACTTTTCATAAAACTATAAAATTTATTGTACCAATTTTTTGAAGATTTTTTAAGACCGTAAAGTGATTTATTCAATCTTAAGACATAATTTTTATCTATATTTATACCAGGTGGGGGCTTTAAGTATACAACATCATCGATTTCACCATGAAGGAAAGCACCTTTAACATCCATTTGATGAATTAAATAGTTCCTTTGAACAGCTAATGATAAAAGAACTCTGAGAGTTTGTAATTTCAAAACAGGAGAATAAATTTCATTAAAGCTACCTTCCTGTTGAAATCCCCTTGCAACTAATCTAGCTTTATATACATCACCCGCCTTTTTTTGTAAAAATCCATCTACAATCAATTAACTTAACATCGTTTGGTTTTTCTACAACTTCCCAAGTTTTGTTATCCTCTAAAGATTTAATTTCCTCATTTACCGCTTCATACCACTTATCTTTATCATCATAAGAATCTATATCATTATAGTTTTCTGGAACATTACCATTAGAACAAGACAAAAATGATGCCATTAATATATCACCTAAATCTGAATCATCAGTAACAAAATCTTGTAGATATTTTGGTTTATTTTTCTTTCTTTTTTCCCTAGAATTAACATTATCTGTATCCCTATCCTCAGGTTGTAATGATTCTAAATTATTATCAGAAATTAAAATTTGGGTTTTATCAGAAATTAAAGGGGTTTTGGTCTTTTCAGGACTACTACCACCAACCTTCTCCTTCCTATCCGAGATAGACTCTACATCAATACTAACCGTTTCAGGTGACTCTGAACATGTTTCTTCCCTAAACAATACGTTTCGTTCTATGCAAATCCTCCTTTTATTAGCATCCCATAATCTATATCCCCCTGGAGCATAACCAACCATTTTCAATTTCATACCACGAGGGTCTAACTTCATTCGGAATTTTTGAGGAATATGAGCATACGCAGATGACCCAAATATTCTAAAATTAGATACATTAGGACATCTTCCTTCCCACATTTCAAATGGTGTAACATTAAGAGAAGCAGTGGGACTACGATTAGTGACATATACCGCATATCTCAGAGCCTCGCCCCAAAGCTCTTTAGAAAGTTGTGAATCTAACAATAATGCACGCGCCTTTTCAGTCAGAGTACGATTCATTCTCTCAGCTACTCCGTTCATTTCAGGATTATATGCAGCAGTATACTGCAATACTATGCCCTTTTCATCACAAAAAGATTTAAAATTTCTAGAAATATACTCACCACCATTATCTGACTTTAACTTCAATATACCATGACCAAAATGATTACTAGCATAATTATAATAAATCTTGAAATATTCAAAAACTTCAGACTTGTCTCTTAATAAGTAAACTGCAGTGAAATGGGTAAAATCATCTATGAAAGTAACAAAATATTTATAACCGTCCGTAACACGTAGAAGGGCTAACAGAACAAACATCGGTATGTACTAGTTCTAAGGGTTTCCTAGCCTTATACATTTTCCCATTAAAAGGGAGGCGTGTAATATTAGCAAGTATGCATGATTCACAATGTTTATTTTCTAATTTTTTTTCTTTTAAATCAGATAAACCATCAACCATATTTTTATTTACTAAAGTTTTCAAACTACTATAGCTTAAATGAGAAAATCTTTTATGCCAAATTTCTACTAAATTATCTTTTGTGTCTGATTTTTCACCATAATAACAATCATTAAATATTACTTCAAATTCTACAAAATAAAGGGATCCTATTCTATGCCCAACCATAAACAATTCATTGGTTTGTGAGAAAACTTTAACTTCCCCTTCATTGAAGATGATCTTTAAACCATGCTTTTCCATTTTGGAAACAGATATTAAATTTTTTCTTAATTGTGGTACATAATACACATCATTTAATATAATATTAACTTTAAAATCACTTAAATAACATTTTATTGTCCCTATACCAATAGCTTCTAAATCAACATCATTTTTGGCAGCTGAAATTTTAATTGGCTTATCCAGTTTACAATAATTAGAGAATAAATTAATGTCGTTTACAAGATGAAATGAACTACCTGAGTCTATAACACATTTAAAACTATTCTTATTCTGCTGTTCGGTGTCAGCGCTAAAGGACATAAAACTTACAAATTTGTTACCTTCAGTATTTTCAGTGCCTGTAAGAAATGACTTTCCTCTACCTCTCCCCTGGGTCTGATGACGAGTTGCCTTACTGTCGTCTCGGCCTCCGTTGTACTTCCAGTCGCCACGTCCACGGCTGTGAAGTCTCCAGTCGCCAGTCCTGTGTCGTGCCTGCTGAGTGCTCCTACACTGAAATTTTTTGTGTCCGGGGCGTCCACATCCATAACACAAAAAGATTGAAGAATCAAGGGATTTGATCGCTCCTCTGTTCCGTTTTTCCTCTTCTCCAAGCAGTCTGTTTTTCACAAAGTCCATTTTCAATTCCTCCACAGTTTCCAACGCCGTGATAATGCCTTCATAAGATTTCGGCATGGATAGTAGTAAATAGTTAACCTTTTCTTCCTCCGAGAGCTCACTGCCAGCATCCCCGAGTTGTGCAAATAGCTTTTCCATGTCAATCAAATGTTCCATTAAAGGTTTCCGTTCGTCGAATTTCATATCGGATAATTCTCTTCTTATAAATAATTTAGATCGTGTACCTTTCTTCTTAAAGCTGTCTTCCATGTTTTTAATCATTTGATATGCAGATCTGTCCTTCAAGTATTCGAGATGACTGTCGGCGGTTGCCGCTATTATAATAGCCTGGGCTTTAGCTTCCAATTGCTTGTTATTTGTAGATTCACTGAAATCTTCCTTTTCGATCGCCTCTATTGCTCCATTATCCCGCAGGATACTTTTCAATCTAAACTCCCATGCGTTGTAATTGTCCCCCGCGAAAGGGACAATTTGATATTTTTCTTTTGACATTTTGTCCTTTAATATTTATAAATTCACTATATATCCGATGGCTTTACTTGGCTGTGTTACTGGGCCCATAACCCTGTTAAGGATTGCGGCATCGAGATAGTATGTACTACGTACTAGAGAGGCGATCGCTACTACACTCTCTTTAACACGAGCTAGAGGCAAGAATCACAAGTCTCTTTAGTCTGTGCCGGACTGTGCCCCCCGCTTGCCGCGTCAACACGTGTTATTGCTCTGTTCAAAATGCCTTCGTGTGTGCTAAGATATTGTTTTAACAGTTCCTATAATACAAACAAAGCCCGAGGAGTGACTTTTCACCAGTAAGTTTCCTTATTATGAGTAAGTCATGCATTTTACTAATATTGTTATCATTTTGCGAAAAATCACCACGCGTTTTGCGTTTCGCGCCATTTTTCATAGACTAACAGCACAGACGTGACATTATCGTTGAGTCTGTTAAAAAAATGTATTAATGTAACTGGATTTTTTAACTATGAATATACAATATATACTAGGAAAGATTACCGTGGTGTAGTACCTAAATATTTATACTTTTACCCGACTACGCAAAGTAAAACGGTAGGTTATATTAAGTAATATTTATTTATTTACCTATTTTTATTTATTAAAAAAAGGTTCATCAACAGTTGTTCCAATAGGATTTATAAATTATTATGCACAACAATTACCAATAAACACAACATTCACAGAAACTAATAAAATTATTCCAATAGGTATCTTACCCAATATCCTTGTCAAATGGACTAATAAGAAAGTAAAATAGATCTTATTACAAGTTTGCCTAAAGTACATAATATTATGTTCTTAAATGATATCGCCGAGGCCTTTGACACAAGCCGCCTTTGTCGCAAGCCGCCTCTGCCGCGATTGATGTTTTTGAGAATGTAAATAAACAGAATGGAAGCAACCTTATAACTCAATAAATAAAGTATATTTTTAAATGTAGTTCCGTTTATAGTAAAAGCCGCTTTGCGTATTTATTGTTTCGTCTTTCACATTCGTTACAAAAATTGTGATCGAGTAAGGGGGCGTCCATAAATTACGTGAGGTGTTTTTTTAAATTTTCTGCAACTCCCTCCCCCCCTGGTGAGATGTCGTGAGATTTTATTCAACCCCCTCCCCCATCCCCGAATCTCACGTGAGATTTTTCAAAATGTGAGTTTCTTATACGTAAACGCCATCAACATTGAATCATCGTATCCATTTAATTAGGGCTATTATAAACCAATACTCCAAAATTCGATTACATCATGAAGCAAAATCTGATAAAACTATTGATTACTACACAAAACGACAAAAGTTTACTAAATTGATATTATTTAAAGGAAATTAAAATACATAGTTTAATATAAAATCCTCTTTTTATTAATTCCCTAGTATCAGTACCACCAGATAGTACCGAGTAAACAGATTGCACAATGTGTCGCATCTGCACGCATTGCTTAATCTTTGAACTTGAAGCCACGCCCCGCTCGTTCCACACGTACCCCACCACATCGGCCGCGCGCAATGTTTTTGTTTGGAATAACCCCTCTAGTACGTAGTACATATATCTCGATGGATTGCGGGGATAATTAAAGATATAAACTTTGATCATTGAAGCGTGCCTTTATTAATCACACAACGACATGGGGAACCTCTTACATCTTACAGACTACAGACTATATATAAACTTCCTTCATAACTGACAGTTGACACAGTGTCACAGCCAACGCAGTGTTGCTACATACAATATTATACAATACAATAAATCATTGTTAATTAACAGGCTGTAGTGATTGGAGGGGCTAAAAGTAACTTCGTAAATATCATATCTGGAGTTCCGCAGGGCTCAATACTTGGACCTCTTTTGTACAACGCTTATCTGTTTGATATTTTCACCTGTTTTATCCACTCTAAATATCTAATGTATGCGGATGATAAAAAAATCTATCTTGCTGTTGAATCTATTAATGATTGTAAAAATATTCAAAGCGACCTTACTAATTTAGAAGCCTATTATAGAAAAAATAGAATTACTGTCAATATTAAAAAATGTCAAAAAATATCAATTACTAGAAAAAAGGCACCCATTTCATTCACATATACATTAAATGACGATCCAATAAAAGAAGTCAACTGGGTGAAAGATCTTGGTGTAATTATTGATCAAAAATTAAGTATGACACAGCATATGGACGTAGTCGTGAATAAGGCGCTTAAACAACTTGGGTTTATCAAACGCACTTGTAAAAGTTTCAAAAATATTAGTTGTATCAAAGTTTTGTATTCTACATTTGTCAGGAGTATACTCGATTATGCCTCAAATATTTGGTCTCCATATTACGCTAAACACGTAAATAGAATAGAATCTATCCAAAAAAGGTTTTTAAGGTTTTTGTGTTTTAAAGCTAAACACTGCTTCAACACATATACGGATGTTTGCTTATATTTTAAATTAGAACCATTACAACTTAGACGTATTAAAAGTGACTTATTATTTCTTCATGCTTTATGCAACGGAAGAATTGATTCTTCGGAACTCCTAGAACTGGTGTATTTCAACACCCCTCAGTTTAGAACTCGTCACACATCATTATTTTACACTCCTAATTCTAGTAGTAATTACGCAAAGAATCGAATTATGTGTAGAATTTCTCATATATACAATAAAGACTATAGAGAACTAGATGTTTTCCTTTTATCAAAGCAAAGATTTATAAAAGAAATTAACAAAATTCACATACAATTCGGCTTTAGTACTAACATGCAAGTCCAGACAACCACACATTCACATCACACTAACACTCACACACACATACACACACTCACACAAAGGGAGATTTCAGATTTAACTGTTTAATTATTCATTAACCTTTCTTAAGATATTATATAATTCACCAAAACATGTAATACACTCCTTTCTGATAATATGTCATTTAAAAATAACTTAGTAATCTTAATTGGCTCTTAGTTCTGTATCAATATATTAAGAAATGTTATTTTTTGTAATGCTGTATGATTACGAAGAAATAAATAAATAAATAAATAAATAGTTGATTGATTGGTAGAGATCATGAGATGACATAAATAGATACAGTAAAGTGTAATGAAGTCTATCGCTGTTTCAGATGTTACACAAATTATTTAACTAACTCTATTTTAATAAAATGCGACAATACCTACCAAAAGATAGTAAACACTTTTCCACCACATAATAGAAACTGGAAAAACAATTTACTCGTAAATAAGTCCACCAAACAAATTCTCAAACTATCCTAAGTTACCTCGGTAAGCGATGCTCTCGTGCACTTGAGAGCGGTGCGCGAATTGTTCGCAATGTGCGCGGTGAGCGCGATGCTCTGGCCGGGCACGTACGCGCCGCGGTCGAGCGACACGCGGCAGCTCACCGAGCCACCGCCTACGCACCCCACACCGAGCTTATGTTCGACGTTTAGCTCGAACTCTTGCTGCAATTTGAGGAAAAAATTGTTTTGGAAATATCTGCTGCAAGAAACAGATGTTTACAAGACGTCCATTGCACCTAGACATGGACTTCCTTAAAATTAACGCACACGACAGCTGACTGAGCCGCTTCCCATGCACCCCACCCCACCCCAATCACAAATTAATTCTGGGAAAAATGACAGGAAGAACTGATATTGATATCTGTAATAGGACTTCCAATTCTACTAATCAGGGACGTAATCTTAAAATAAAATGGAAGCAATTTATTTTTAATTTAAATCAGGTTAATTAATTTGCACGATTTTCCTATTCTATAATAGTTATAGTAGATACATCATACACGCCGCAACGCGCGCGTTGGAATTCGGGTGAAATAAATTAGCTTGCAGCATTTTTCAACTATGTAATTTTAATTAATTACTCGTTTTAATACACGCACTAAAAATTCCGAAGAGTGCACTGCAGCACTGTCGATATTACTTAAAGCCTAGTAAGTAGGTATAGTAATTAGTATTGGAATCAATTTACAATGGAATCACAGTAATTAGAATTAGCTGTGTTAAAGCCACACCACGGTTCATTGGCATCATTATTATTTCATGAGAGCATTGAAAATTCTACTTTCAAAAATGAAATATATTGTATTCTTTATTGGCTCTTTATGCTCAATGAAAATTCTTTAAAAACCAAACTATTGAATAGCTCTTAACAAAAAAAATGTCAATCAATTTCAATCATGTCTAGACGCTATTAATAACAATAGAATTGTGACTAAGAACGTTGCTGAGAACGCATCATAGCGCAATAACGACTGAATGTATTAACGCTAATGACATGCAACACAAAGTCAAATGACTTTCACTGTTTCCTCAAGCAGGTGTGCATTATTGTCATATAATCAGCATAATGTTCAGTGGAATATCTTCCTTGAAACTCTGAAAGCAATAAAAAATATGCAAAAAATGTTTTGGAGAATGCACGTCGGACGACTATCACTAACAATTCTATAGCTATAGCTACGTATTCTTTAGCTACTATACTATATCTGAGGCAGGCTTTTCGATTAACATACGTGTATATTTCCGTGCTTTATAACATAAACTTAACATAACGTAAACATTACGTTAATGTGTTAAATCAAACACTAACAACATCTATCTAATAATAATATCTATGATATAAGCTTAATATAAGATACCGAAGGCACAACACAACACTCATTAAAATTCCTCATATAAAAAAGCAACATTTTTACTCACTGAAAGCACAGGGGGTTCCAAATTAAGATCAATTGGGTTCATAACAATGAACACTTGCTGGTTCTTGTGCGTCAAGCCGTTGGGTTCCCGCAGCGCTGCCTTACAGTAGTACTGGACCCAACCGTGAGTTCCGAGAAATGTGGACGGTAAGCCCATTGGTAGACCTAATTTGAAGGGAAAGCTGTGGATGCCTGGCGACAAGACTGATGCGCTGTGACCTATTGGAATGGAGTAAAAATGTGTAATATGTTTCAGAATATTGTACGCTCAAAGATCGAAGCGCCCATTGGACGAAAAATTAGCTTACAAGTTACAACACGTCGTGGGCACAAAGATCCACAACGCGAAGTGCGTTTTATGCCCCAAAACTAACATGCCGCGTTGTAACAATCATAGAAAGAACACGGCGAAATCATGTCGGGTCGACCTAGCGTTCGTTGGGTCGTGAACGTTTTCATGAGAGCCATAACACAAATTACGCGAAGTGATTTTTTTTGTGACCACAACGCGTTGTGCGCTATTTGCTATTTTCGCTTGTATGTGATAACAATTTTCTAGCAGAACAATGAATAGGTTGGCTACAACAACTACAATGTAATATTTTCATTCTAACTTCCTGAAATAGTATACACTTGCATGTCCTTCATGGCATTGCAATGGTATTTTACATAATACAAATTTTAATCTCTTATTATATCTCCTAGCAAATCCATGCTAAATGTAAAAAATCAGTTCAGTTATTTAATCAGTTACACAGTTACAGCATAATATAAGTATGGATATTGGATAAGTAGAACAGACAGTGTTTCATACTTCATGGAACAATTATAAAATAATGTGCTTGAATAATAGAGGAAAAGCATCATATTATACTAGTGTTACTATAAAATACTTCATGAAATAACTCCCTCTAAGATAATTAAACCACTGAGCATAACATATTATGTACAGTTATGAATTATGTTTGAAATTTTTCAGTTCTCAGGAAAATATGTCTTATTAAAATTAATTTGCTTATTGTTCTCACATAATGTTCACACAAAATATAATTCATAAATGTGAACAAGGAATCAAAAGTAAATAAATGCATTGTTTGCTTTCTAGTTTGATTATCAGTTTTTATCTAGAATTATTTAAGTATTTAAATATTATTTATTAAAATAAAATATGCTTTTAGATATACTTTTAGATCTGTGAAATTATATTTGATCTGTATTATTTAATTTAATAATTTCCTTGTGGATTATGTACTTCAATTGGATTGCCTGTTACCTACAAAATTATATAAGCATTAATTACTAGTGATTATTATTTATTATACAATCTTAATTAACGGCCTTTAACTCTTATAAAAAGAGTAAATATTTTTTTAAACCAGTACCAGGTTCTCCTAGAAGTCTCATTCTGAAGTCTATATAGTTCTCCTTATCAAAGAGCCTCTCGTGCCGACCAGACCCCACCCTCACTACACCTTCGCCGATAACATGGAAGTGGAGCCCTGGAAGTTAAATCATATTTAGTATTTAATAAATTATTTATTGATCATGTAGATCTGCATATGTGTGCTTTAAGGTGGACCCCAAAATACAGGCTGACCAAGTTTGGGGTCCAAATGTGACATGTTTGTACCTAACCCACAAATTGGTCAATTAATGATTTTTATTTTATTTTTATTTATCAACTAATATTAGTAGAGATGAAATTAACATTTCTATAATTTTATTGTTTCAACTAATCTCATAAATAGGATACTTTGTTGATAAAAAATAAATAAAAGTTCTAAACTTCATCACAAACTTTTTCTTTTCTTATAAGAATCCTTATTACCTTTACATATCACTTAGTACTTATTTCACCTATACATATTTTGATTACCATGTTGGGCCCATAAGTTAATTATATTTTATGGCCAATCTCTAAACTAGTTAGCCTTCTTCCGCCCACATTACAAGAATTGAAAGAAGTTTAACAATATCTATTATAATTATTTTCTATGCCCTATTAAAGTTATCTACATTCACACACATTTAAAAATGATAATTTGGATGTAGTGTCATTAATTATTAGTTTTCTTACCCAAAACAGGAGTGTCATCTTGCAATTCCATTAACACCTTTCCTGATAAGAATTGACCAGGAAAATATAACAAAGAAGTATTATCAAACACTATCAAAAACTTTAACAATTTTCTCGGCATTTCTACGTTTTATAATTATAAGCTCACAGAAAGTTTAATTCTTTGCCTCACTTATTTATTTTATTAATATTAATTGTATAAATGCATTACAATGCTTTGTTTAATAACACTATCGTTTTAAGTAGTATTTGTTAAGAAACACTTTTTAGGAGAAACTTAAATTATTATCTCATGCACGTACGATGACATTATTTAAATTAAACATCTCAAGTCCACTTGTAGGTGGGAATTGAGAAACACTGAGTCAATAGTGAAGGCCAACCAATTCTTATGTAAATTCCTCAAAAAGTATGGTTTTTTAAATTCTATAATATTTAAATAAGAATATTGTAATAATTTCGATTAAAAACGACTATATCAGCACTTCACTTTAATATAAAAAAAAGTTTAAAAAACTTTTAATAAACTTCGAAGAGACTCGCGATAAAAACTTGTTTAACTCGTCAATGTCAGATGTCAGATGTCACGGTGACTTTTACGACTTGAATGACATAATCACAGACTGCAGACGTCACCTGTGTCACACACCGTGTAGCCATTAATAATAAAAGAAATCGGCGAATAAAATAAAATATCAGATGATGCTGCACAGGGCATTAAACCAACTCCCCAAAGCTGCTGCATCATAAAAAATAAATATAAGTATGGATGAAGGTTAATTGAAACATTGAAAAAAATGTTAATGAAATAATCAAAATCCGAATTACTTAAAATAACCGTAAATATTTTTCAACCAATTATTATGTATACCACTTTATTTACACATTAATGAGGTTATTGCTAACTCTATGAATATTTTTTTTTTTCAACACTGAACAGCGCAACCTGCTGGTGCGTTTCACGTTCCAATTAAGCATCAGCATAATTCGGCATTGTGCGCCACTGAGTCGCATTATGCTCTGTAATTAGAAAACAGCCACTGTCTGCAACTCCCCTGAGTATGTACCTATTATGTTCTGTGGTCTGCAATCGTTATGGTAACTAAGGTGTCAAAGTGACATTGACCACAGAACACTCACGAACATATTGTTTTGAATCGTAGAGGGAGAATGGTTCATTCTCACTCTACGTTTTGAATCAAGTTTTGAATATAGACGGCAATATGACTTTTATTGAAATTAATGTTTGACGGTTAATTTGTTTACTTGTGTTTTTCGTTTTGTCGTTAAATTTTGCGATACTAATAGAGTATACCATCACAATGCCGAGTGAAATGATAACGCTTCAACTTGGCCAATGCGGCAATCAAAGTAATATGACATTCTCATTTTCGAGTGTTCGTTTCGCACCAATGTGTTCAAATTTGAAATTTTATTTGCAGTCGGTTTCGAGTTTTGGAAGCAACTATGCATAGAACACGGTATATCCCCGGAAGGCATATTGGAAGAGTTTGCTTCGGCTGGCTCTGATCGTAAAGATGTATTCTTCTACCAAGCTGACGACGACCATTACATACCCAGAGCAGTACTTTTGGATTTGGAACCTCGTGTTATCCATACTATTATGAATTCACCGTATGCTAAGGTATGCTATCAATTAAACTAATACTGCATCACTGCCATGCAAATCTTTGATATAAAATTGACAAGGATCTGATTGATCAACACTTTATGTTAGTGTCGAGTTCTCAATTTAACTTAAAATAAAACTGTTTGATGATACAATAAAAAGACTTATTTTCAAGACAGAAGAAACAGAATCCTTTACGAAATCAAATCACTGAATTTTATTAATAATCCTGATGTATTTGTTACTATATCCACATTTATTTCAGTTATACAATCCAGAAAATGTATACCTATCAAAGCATGGTGGTGGAGCTGGTAACAACTGGGCATCTGGATATGCTCAGGGAGAGAAGTTGAATGAAGAAGTGTTTGATATTATCAATAGAGAGGCAGATGGCAGTGATAATTTAGAGGTATAAAAACTAAAGCAAATATCTGAGTTAAGCTTTTAGTATGGAAACTTGATAGCCAACATACATATTTTTTTTTTTTTAATATATGTTGATTCAATCATCATAATACCAAACAAATCACAAGCTATGCAAAAATATTAACTCTTCCCGCAATTTATAAACTTAACATACAATCTTGCATGCCAGTTTCATTATGATAGATTAACTTAAAACATAAAAATTAAAATTACATAAAAATAAAAATAGATTAAATTAATAATTTTAAAAATTAAAAACATAAAAATACATTAAATTTTAGATAATTTTCCTGCCTGCAAAATGTCTCATATAGAAATGTCTTCTTCAACAGGGCTTTGTATTATGTCATTCAATAGCTGGAGGTACAGGGTCTGGAATGGGATCAAATATATTGGAGCATCTCTCAGACAGATTTCCCAAGAAACTGGTGCAAACTTACAGTGTCTTCCCTAATTTGGATGAAATAAGGTATCAGTTCAATTAAATCTAAAAAATGTTATATTTTAGAGCTTTAACTGTACAAAATTTTACTATAATAATCATTTTACCACAATTTAATATAAATACTTTCAGTAGTTAAATATTGTAATAAATAATCATTAAATATTCAAACTGAATGAAAATACTCATTACTCATTCAACTGCTTCAAAAAAACAACAAACTAAATGATTTTAAATGTAACATTCTAGAATCTAGATGATGGCTATCTGATATTTAATAATTAGAAAACTTAAAGAGATGTTGTTACTTGTACTTTAAAATATGTACTTAAAACATTATTTTTATTGCAGTGACGTAGTAGTACAGCCATATAACTCACTCCTCACGCTCAAGAGGCTCACAGAGAGCGCAGACTGTGTGATGGTACTGGACAACACTGCGCTCAATCGTATTGCTAGTGACCGATTGCATATACAGAACCCATCTTTTGCACAAATCAACACTCTTGTATCTACAATTATGAGCGCCAGTACAGCTACTTTAAGGTATGTTGTAGTAGCATTTTATATTTTAGGCTTAGACTTAGTCTTTATTTGGCACCTAGAGATAGTAAAAAAGTATTGTAACATGATATGCCGTACCACATTTTTAATTTTTTTCTAAAAAGGTTAAAGTTAAAGGTTCTTTACTTAGTGTTTTTAAAAAAAATATATCAATCTATCTGTAAACAATGTCTCAACATTGTCCATTGAGGCTTTACAAAAACCCTTTTTAACTGTAAGAATAACACCCTCATCTTCATCATCAATCATCCTCATCAGCCCATATTTGTCCACTGCTGGACATAGGCCTCAGTCATGGCACAATAACACCATCTCTCCACATATATTAAATAGTTACCATTCAAATTTATTGTTATTTTCAGGTATCCATCATACATGAACAATGATCTGATCAGTCTAGTCGCGCCTCTAATTCCGACACCACGACTGCATTTCCTAATGACAGGCTATACTCCACTATCTGCAGACCATGAAGTGAACACTGTAAGTTGATATCAAAAACATGTGTTTTTTTTTTTCTATTTGAAAAAATAGTAATTAAAATGTCGATCAAGTCTTTTATAATAAGAGGTTTAAAGTTCCACTGTTCTTTGTATTAGTAATAAGTAAAAAAAATTAGAAGTACATTTAAATGTCCCCAAGAGCAACTAAAAAACTATCAAATATATATTTAAGCTACTTAATTAAACAGAAAAATAATTTTATAAACAAAGGAGAAGAAGGAAGGAAAAGTAATTTTATATTTAAAAAATATTTATTTCTCTCATTAGGCGCCGAAAATCCGGAAGACCACAGTGCTGGATGTGATGCAGCGCCTCCTCCAGCCCAAGAACATGATGGTGTCCCTCAGTCCCGACCGCGCTAATCAACACTGCTATATATCTATTTTAAACATCATTCAGGTATTATTAGTATTGCGTTTAAACATGACTTAGGTATTATTAGTATTGCGTGTGTGCGGCTAGCCACAAAATGACTTTTTTAATCTTAATCAATATTAATTAAAAACTACTAGGTCTAATTTGTCAATATCACATAATATATACTTTTAGGTCTAATTTTGTCAATATCGCTTATAAACTTCGTTAAATATCACTCAAAAACTTCCAAGTTTAAATTGTCAATATCGTTCAAAAAGTTCTTGATCTTCTAGTTATATTTCGTCAATATCACTTAAAAACTCCAATTTTCAATATCATTTAAAATAGGGAGAAGTGGAATGAGGCCTCTGCCCAGCAGTGGGATAGTTATGGCTGATAATAATAATAATTTAAAATCTCGCAGGGTGAAGTAGACCCCTCCCAAGTGCACAAGTCCCTCCAGCGGATCCGTGAACGCAAGCTGGCCTCGTTCATCCCGTGGGGCCCCGCGTCCATACAAGTGGCGCTGTCTCGCCGCTCGCCCTACGTCACCTCCTCGCACAAGGTCTCCGGCCTGCTGCTGGCCAACCACACTAATATATCTTCGGTGAGTGTTGTATTTAGAACTTTTTAGCTATTTTTAATATATAAGTTGGTTCAACTAAGAATAGGTTGGTTATGTGTGAAATGTTTTTTTTTTATTTTATTTTATTTTGAAATCCTATTTGCATTTGAATAATGGTTTATTTTCCTGACTCGGTCATAAAATTTAAGTTATAAATTAATTTTAATATAATTTCGGGAACTGTTTATTGTAAATAAATTGCTGTACCGCTTTTATTTACAAATTCATACTATTTATTAATTTATAATGTTAATTTTATGAATTTCACATATATTTATTCTTTATGTGCCAAGAAAAAAACAAATGACGTTATAATATGGCGCAAATTCGATCCTATTCTTAGTTCAGTCGCATAATAATTTGAATATTTTATTGTCTCACTAGCTTACCGCCCGCGGCTTCGCCCGCTTTGTCTAAAACCTAATAAATTATATACTAAAACCTTCCTCTATCTACTAAAACCGCATCAAAATCCGTTGCGTAGTTTTAAAGCTTTAAGCATACAAAGGGACATAGGGACAGAGAAAGCGACTTTGTTTTATACTATGTAGTGATAATCATACAACTGTTTATATCCCACAGCTGTTCGACCGGTGCCTGCAGCAGTTCGACAAGCTGCGCAAGCGCGAGGCGTTCATCGACGTGTTCCGCAAAGAGCCGATGTTCAAGGACTCGCTGGAGGAGTTCGACGAGTCGCGCGCGGTGGTGGACGAGCTCGTGCGCGAGTACCAGGCGGCCGCCACGCCGGACTACGTGCACTGGAACCCGGGTGAGTGCACGTAGTGTGTTGTACAATATGGGGTGGGCCCCATATTCGAGAGCACATACAATCGCACTATATTGACTGACCGATTGGCTTGGTTGGTAGTGGCCCTGCCTTCAAAGCCAGAGGTCGTGGGTTCGATTCCCACCCAGGGCAAATATTTGTGTGATGAACATAGATGTTCGCTCTGTGTCTGGTGGGTGTTAATTATCTATATAAGTATTTATTTATTATGTATATGTATGTTTATCAGCCATCTGGTTTCCATAACACAAGCGAAAGCTTAGTATGGGATCAGATTGTGCCGTGTGTGAAAATTGTCCTGAAATATTTATTTATTTATATATCACGCTTATAAAATATCGACCAGCACAGTAGGTGATACTATATTATTTTTTCCGATAGTACCTTTTTGTATGTCATATTTTCTCTCATGTAATTCACTTGCCATCTTTATGTGTTTTGTAATCATAAAAGTAATAGAACAGTATTTATACATATATAATTGACGTTTGAATGAATATGCATCACAATCAAATACTGATTTATGTGATGCTTACTGTATATTTTCATGTTTTGTTCATTTATTCAATAAATGGTAAAAAAAAAAGTTTTAACTCACATGCACTGAGTAGTGCGTTCAAGATAGACAAAGACTGAGTTGGCTGGCTAAAGTAGTATTGCGATTAAATTTACTTCGAACCTGCTAGTTCTGTTGCACTACATGAGTAGATAAAACTCTTCTATTACCTATTTTGCCAGGGTTGTTAATGTTATTTCTTTATGTTATAAAAGTATTTTTAAGAGAACATTAAAAAAATGTTTTAATATGTTTTTTCGTTACAGAGAGCAGTCAGATATAATATTGACTTCTGAAGCCAAGGACACAAAGCTTCGATGAAGGCATTCCAAAGGAGACTGATGCCGAAGTATTCTCAGTGAAGAAGTGCCATTGTGTTATTATTCTCGAATTTTTCGTTTACCCCGCTCTCGCCTGTAGTTGTAAATAAGTATTTTATTGCGTTATTCACTAACATGATACTAGTTTTTAATTAAAGCATATCAATTTATTAAGGCCTAGGTTTAGGACAACCTTAAAAAACAAGTAATGATTCCTACAAAAATAAGTATTAAAGATCTGAACATTTTAATTGTACATAACCTTATGTGAATATTTATGATTTGGATCACAAAATAAAAGCCATAAATTTTTACCAAGTATTTATTTTTTAAGTCTTCATAAGTCTAAATCTCAACATTCCTTTCATCTCTGTGCCGAGTGATAGCATCCAATCCTGATACATAACACTAGTGATGCACTTTGTTTCAAAATTCTACCGCTGTGATATTGTCATTTTCGAAACAAATAAAGCTAGGTGCGAAACATTAGCTAACTGAATTTATCAAAAACTTAACTTGGTACAATTAATTAGAAGTAAAAATTACAATTCTTTAGGCTTAGTACCTCATTTCACAGCATTTGTGTTTAACGACTGTATCAAAACATATAACAATTTTTTTCACAGCAGTTCTTAAATCCAATTCTTGTCAATATCACTACATTTCTCACTATTGTTACACTAAACATTTGAAGCATTCTGTAAAACATGATGATACATGATACATCTAAGCTTACAAGTTCACAATCCATGTTTTCTAATCTACAATATTTTCCCCATTATATACATGTTGATACATGGATATAGTTTAACTACAATAACCACTTATGGCAAAAATAATAAAGTGATGTATATGAACCTATAGGATATGACATGGTATCAGTAGCATTAAAAAGTAGAGCAATATTGTAACATGAACCTTTAGATATAAAACCATTGTTATTTCTAAACATTTGTTATAGGGCATAAAATATACTAACACTAGTTGATATATGCAGGAGGAACAAAGTATTTGCAACACGATAATCACTCATTCACTCATGCAATGTTTTAACCTAATTTTTATACATAAATATAACAGTTGTTCTTATAAAAATTTTGTTTTATTACCAACATCACAATATATAAGAACCCAAAAATACAATTAGTGCAATGTGTTAGCAACTAATGTTGGAAAAAATGTGCCAACATCCAAAGCTTAAGGTAAGAAATTATGGCCTTCAATGTAAACCAATAAATGTAAGTTGGCCCTAAGAAACTATTCATCAAAATATGAGATTTTTGATAATTTATTAAAATCATTGAGTTCCAAAAATTTAAAAAATTATTAAATTGAAAATACAATTAAGTGTAAGGATATTAAAATGTAGTATGATACATTGCATTAACAAAATTTCAGGTAATAATTCTAGTAATAAAAATTATAATAATGAAAAAACAGTGCGACTGACCACAACATAGTTACAATGCAAGTTACACATTATCTATGAGGCCACGGTTTTTAGTCTGCTGGCAAGGCTAGGAGGTCTGGCTAGATGGCTGGAATTTTGGCTGGATGATGGACGTCTTCCGCAGCGGCACAGTGTCTGGGGTGGGAATGGCGTCCCCAGTGGGCAATTTGGCCGGAGCTGCAGGAGCTTTGAAAGGCGCCGCTAAGTTCGCAGGCCTTTGTTTCGCCATTTGATAGTCACCGGAGTCAAAAAACTTTTGCTGAAATAAAATATGAGCAGGTTTTAGAATGGGCCACTCAATATAGGCTATATGTTAGATTTAATCAGTTAATTGTATTCATCTGAATGTAGATTTGTTAACTAGTTAAGAAATTAAATTATATGCACATAAATTATATATAAAATATGATAAGATAACACTAAATTATATATTACTCACTCCTTTAGCAAGTCTCTTCTGTAGGAAAGCTGAATGCCCTCCAGGCCCCCTTCCTAGCATGGCATTGGGAAACTTAGCTTTAAGTTTTGCTTCTTCCAATTTTTCCAATTCTTTTGGCTAAAAACAAAAAAAAAATAAGTATGAGAATAGAAGATCAATGATAGTAGGAGGGTTTAATCTGTTTCGCAACAATTTTCCATCTTCCACTCTTTTATTAAAAACAAATAACTACTGTAAGTACTATAAATTTAGTGAAATTAATGTCAAAATATAAATAATTTTATAAGCTATACTCACATCCTTTGGTGGATCGTTCTGGTCTGGAGAATCACTCATTGTGACAAGCTGAAAAATAAAGGGAGTATGATAATGATTCGAAATTTAACGAAACTTCGAAGGAATTAACTTTATAGCGAAATGTATACGGAATTGAATAGAACTAAGACCAAAAATCATAGAATGGTCGAAAGAATGTTCAGAAAATCATGAATATTGAAAGAGAAATGTGTAAAAATATGTATTTTACAAATTTTAGCCGCGACCTTGATTACTTCCGAAATACAGACAAAAATACCGAATGGACAAAAGATTGTTGTTTACCCTCGGTTCTGGATATATATGATCAAGCAAATCTAAGTTTAGTATACAATACACACATTGCAAACACTTAAATTTTATTAAAACAATCTAAAAATAAAAAGCAACGCACGCGTGATGGTAAATAAAAGAAAAATCACGATGTTATCGTGCTAAGTTGTTTACCTTGATGGGCCAGAAGATTTAGACACCAAAAAGGAAATAATACAATCATACAATAAGAAAAATTGAGATAAGCAGTAAATCTTAGATAAGAAGAATAACAATTAGAATCAATTACCAACAAATCAAAATTATCATGAAAATCGTTGGCTCGTGATTCAACTGTACAGTAAAACAAAAAAATGGCGTTTCATAACACTCTTGCCATATATAAAAATGTGTATTTCCCGTTTATAATAATTTATATACATATTTATTAGACCCTGTGATTAGACCGTATTAGATTTTTAAATATTTGATACGCTTAAATGTTAATCATTGTTTTATTTTTGTAAATAACATAAAATATAATCAGAATTTAAATTGTTGTACAGTAATTTTGGTGAATTATAATGGCTATTCTGTGAGGAAGATGAGCAGTCGTCAATCGATAATGACCCGTTATTTATGTATTATGATAATGCCAAACACAAAAAAGCTGAATACGTCGCAGCCTGTGGCAGCCACAGGTCGCAGCCGTGAGCCAACTTGTTTCTGCTGTTAAACTAATAGCCTAACTAGCCTCTTTATCACAATCAGGCCATATTATGGTTAATTAACACATATGTCCAAATAGCAAGATGATCATCAATGCGAATAACGAATGTAACGCATATTATGTAAACATTACACTCACTATTCGCATTGAGGTACCCACAGAGGTACCCGTATTACGGTATTCGCGATAAGAGATACTGTCTATTTTAGAAACTGTATACAAACAAATGGTTCGCGACGAGACTCAAATCGAAGTCGAATGTTTCATCGAGTGTCAGTTTTACAAATAATATTTACTTCTCCTTTAATCCTAGACCGCCCGTAACTTCAAGATATCCATCTATAAATAAAATTAATCTTATTCAATCAAACGACGCGGTGTGTATTTTTGCATTATTTATGTATTTTTCATTTAACTCTGACGCTATAATCCACTAGAGTAAAGTGCGTCACACACGGTGAAGATACTATAATATTTTATGTTAAGATTCTCTAATATAAAATATTACAGTATCTTAAGGTATCCGGTATCAGCGTTCTGACCATCATTTTTCTTTTTGTCATTGCGTACTAAGACCCCTGTAGAACCGCCATCCTGTACAAATGACCCGAAACCGTAGACAGAGAAACCAATAGACAAATTGATATCTTATGTCGCATTCACACAAGAAAAAGAGCAACGTACGCCGATCGCGGTGTCACAGGCCGGTATTGTGTAAAGAAATGAGAGAACGATAAAATTTTTTGTTTCACGCAGCGTGCCACTTTTTTCAAGAATAGCAACCTACTTTGATAAATGATAAACAAAGTTTGACAGCTAGCTATCGTCTTCCATAAAAATATAGTTTTTACATGTTCTAAGTTACGTAATTCATGGTATGTTTGGTTTTGCATGATTTAGACTTACTGTTAATACCTTATAAAATAATACCATGGTGCGGTGTAGCGTTAAAGGGTGTAAAAGTGATAGTGGAACGAAAATGCCTGGATTGTCTTTTCACTCGTAAGTATACAACTCTTTATCAGTTTATAGGCCTTCATGATATTTCAGCGTGTTAATATATTGTGTATCACGTGCTGTTGACTTGAATACATTGTTTAAAAACCACAAAAATAACAATTATAAATTTTAACCTAAAAAATTTTGTGTTGCCAACTTTTTTACAAATTGTTACCCACTATTATGGGAAATAATAATATATATTCTGCAGTGTGTATTTAATTAAATATAGAATCTGAAATATTCAATGGCTTGTTCCAGTTTTCCTGAACCGGATAATTTACGACAAATTTGGATTGTAGCTACAGGATGAACAGATTGGAAACCAAAACCGAAGGTTAGAAAGTATTACAATCACCACCACCGCGACGCTGCTCCGCCGAAGACAATGGACACTCTTGGTTCCAACATTGAACCGGAGGGACGTAGTTAATTAAGTTAGAGATAATTTAAATGTAATTTTTTTATTACAATAAATTATTATTAAGTAAATTTCGTTTTTTTTTTGCGCCTTCGCGGGTCGGTCAATATAATTAACGTGTGTATCTGTTAATACTTACGAAAATAAACATTCTTTTATTTTTTTTATTTTATTTTATAAAAAACTAGCAGTCCGCCCCGGCTTCGCCCGTGGTACATATTTACGTTTTCTCTACGTAAGAACCATCCTCGTACTTCAAGGAATATAATAAAAAAAGAATTATCGGAATCGGTTCAGCCGTTCTCGAGTTATGCGCTTACCAACACATTTTGCGATTCATTTTAATATATATAAGAGATAATAAACAATCGAGTTTTCATCTACATTATCATTACATACACATTTTCATATGGGATTATGATAATGATATTTATATACATATTATATAATATATAGGTATGTGTATATACATAATATGTATTACCCATCTAAAAGTAATATGTTTATTATATACTAGCTGCGCTCCGCGGTTTCACCCGCGTGGCTCCACTCCTGTTGGTCTAAGTGTTATGGTACAATATAGCCTACTATAGCCTTCCTCGATCAATGGGCTATCTAACACTGAAAGAATTTTTCAAATCGGAATCAAAGTAGTTCCTGCGAATATCCCTTCCCTCCTCACCTTCACCCCGTCCCGCACTACGCCTCCTCATTGTATTAAACAGTATACCTACTATTTTCTGTAAATTGACACTTTTAAAAATTCGTTATATCTTTTGAATGGAATATCGCGGACTTTCTTGTAGATATTGGTCCATTCTATAATACCGTAGAACATTTATTTGATCTATTTTCAATAGATTCCGCAGCGCACGCGATGACAGAATTTTTATTAAGGATACATTATTGCATTTTTGGTAAGGATCTCTAATTTTTTTGAAAATGCAATATAGCCTATGTTGCTCAGTGAAGATGCAGCTTTCTAATGGTGAAAGAATTTTTGAAATCGGTCCAGTAGTTTATGCGTGAAAACCATACATACATACATACATAATTACAAACATTTCCTCTTTATAATATTAGTATAAACATGTAAGTATGTAATGTGGATATCTCATTATTATCCACTTATGTTATGTGAATAATATTGAGAGATTTGTATCTTACAAATTGCGGGGTAAATTTTCCCTCACACGGTAACCCTAAATATTGTGACGTATTCTTTTTTTATCTCTTTCTGCGACACGCATTGCCGGTGTCTATTGGATTCTCTGTCTACGCCCGAAACAGTGACGCGCTTCAGGCATTGTAAAAAGTGACAATTATAAAAGCTATTTTTTCCGAGGTGAAACAACCACAGAAGTCAGAAACAACTCATTAGCCGCGTACTGACTGAGCGAGCAGCCTCATGAGGCTGCCTCGGACGTTTGCGTCGCAACGTTTGCCGTGCGAGGCAGCCTCGGTCTGTATTTAAATATGCATGAGGCTGCCGCGCGCGGCAAAGCCGAGCCGGAGCGAGGCTGAGCCATTATTCGAACGTCTCAAACGCTCAGTGGTGACTCACAAGTCGAACAGAGACCTCGCGAGCTATAATCAGGACATAGCTCATCCCAAAGTAGTCTATATTCGCCATATAATTGTATTAATTTGAGACACTGTACTTTATTCATGGTGTTCTTCGAAGAAGCGAGGGAAAACACAACCGTCTTGATTGCGCGCGGCAAAGTTACTGAGGCGCTTTTGAGCATGGACAAAAACCGACAATGTTTGGCTCGGGCCACGGCACGCTCGGGCGAGGCAGCGCGTGGGTTTGCCTCGGGCGAGGCTCGTCTTGACCGACCGAGGATTTGTCTCACGAGGCTGCTCGCTCAGTCAGTACGCGGCTATTCCAATGGAAGTTTCCTCGCCACGGGTGGAAAAGGGTGGAAACACGGAAACTTATAAACCACATAATATACTCTGTGTTATATACTTAAAAGACTTGTATTTCTTAGGCTCGATGATTATAAAAAAGTAACTTAAATGCTTATGATTGGTCTTACAAATAACCAATAGAAATATATTATTAATTGGCGGGAACTAATAATAACAATATCACGCTTTATGGAATCCAATAAATGTGCGAAATTTATTAAACAATATGCAAAAAACTATTTTGAACAATAATTTTTGCAATGATTAAAAAATATTTTACATTTATTACAAACGATACAATAGATACAATTTCCCGCCAAATAAGGTAAACGACCGCAAAAGATTATGGGAAATGGTAAACTTAGTTCAGAAACATTTACTATACATTTTTTGATAGTGAAAAAATATTAAAATTATATTCAAATAATATTTGAGCGAATTGGCTTTTACTTTATAAACCGTTATTTTTATTAATATTAGTATATTATTGTTTATTGTTTTAATAATCGGTTATATTAATCAATATTACAATCAAAAGTCATAAATTCGTGTAAAATTCTGAACGTTACTTTGTTCCCGCCAAATTTGTTTAAATGAAATGTGTCATCTCGTTGATCTCGTTTGTTTTCACGACCGCTGGTCGGGAATAGCGCGCAATTGCAAGGAGATTCTCATGCAGTATAGCTGTACTGTTCCAAGTTATATATTTCTTAATTTGAACAACTGAAGCTTATAAATTTCACAATGTCTTACATAGACGGCAAAGAAAACCTTAACAATGGATTAAACAACGTGCATATCAAGGTAGGTTTTAAAATATAAAGTTTTAACCTAGTTTTATAAGACTAGGTCTTTATTCATGATTTATCTTTAGTCCCCAGTGAAGAACGTTCTATCAGAGCGCAGCAATAATAAGACTGAAGAGAAAATGGAAGTTGAAAAGGTGTCAAATGTTGAGTTTGACCCTCAGCTCGAACCCCTGCTGCGGGACAATCCTCGACGTTTCGTCATTTTCCCTATTCAGTACCCGGATATCTGGAAGATGTACAAAAAGGCAGAAGCTTCTTTCTGGACAGTCGAAGAAGTGGATTTATCAAAGGTTTGATATTTCATCATTCATGCATCTGTTTACATCACGAATAAATTAAAAAACAACATATGTACCTATCTAGATAAAATATTTTTTTATTTGAAGTGTTATGTACTCTAACTCCATTTGTTGTTTTTTCATTACATTAGGAATTAGTATTGACTTAAATATATTACAGGATTTATCAGACTGGGAGAGTCTAAAGGACTGTGAGAGGCATTTCATAAAACATGTCTTGGCATTTTTTGCTGCATCTGATGGAATTGTGAATGAGAATCTTGTTGAACGCTTCTCTCAAGAAGTGCAAGTGACAGAGGCCAGATTTTTTTACGGCTTTCAAATTGCTATGGAAAATGTACATTCTGAAATGTATTCACTTCTCATTGAGACATACATCAGAGACCCAAAGGAAAGGTATGATTTGTTTTGTTTTTGTTTTTGATTTAATTAAAGAAATACAATATAAAAATAGCTTGTCTAAATACATTTTATTCAAGATTTTCACTTATTTGACAGGGATTTCTTGTTCAATGCAATTGAAACACTCCCCTGCGTAAAAAAGAAGGCAGACTGGGCACTGCAGTGGATCGGGAGCAAAACTGCCACATTTGGTGAAAGAATTATTGCATTTGCTGCTGTTGAAGGGATATTCTTCTCCGGTAGCTTTGCTTCCATCTTTTGGCTGAAAAAACGAGGTCTCATGCCTGGACTTACATTCAGTAATGAACTGATCTCTAGAGATGAGGTTTGTATGATTGATATTATTTATTTATAACTAGTGGTCCGCCCCGGCTTCGCCCGTGGTACATATTTCGCAATAAAAGGTAGCCTATGTCCTTTCTCAGGTATCAAAATATCCAATAATAAATAAAATTATCTTTTAATTATTCTATCTAGTCATATGACCAGTATAACATTTGTAATTATTAACTTGTAAAATTTGATAATTTACATAAAAGGATGTATGCCTCAGCCCCCTTACAGTTAGTCACACCTGGCTTCACTAACTCATTATAAACATCTGGCTTGCAGTTGTTGGTGAAAAAACCGTTTGCTTTAACGTTTTTTTTTATATACATACTAGCTTACCGCCCGCGGCTTCGCCCGTTTTGTCTAAAACCTAATAAATTATATACTAAAACCTTCCTCTTGAATCACTCTATCTATTAAAAAAAAACCGCATCAAAATCCGTTGCGTAGTTTTAAAGATTTAAGCATACAAAGGGACATAGGGACAGAGAAAGCGACTTTACGATACTATGTAGTGATACAAACATGCTATAAGTTTTTACTGCATTTTAACTACTTATATGATAAATTGATGTACCTACCTACATCAATTTAACAAAAAACATGGTGTAATTTTTGAAAAGTAATAGTAATGGTAATAGCTTATTTCCCTTATCTTTGCATGCTATCATGCATGTACAATTTATCATGTAATTTAAATGAAAGCTGGTGATGTTAATCAATAATGTTATCAGAATCTAATGTATTTCAAAGTAATTTCCTATTTTCACTAATAATTACTATATCTTATATTTTGTTCATAATACATAAACTCAAACATTTATTCATTCAATTGTACTTCTTCTAGGTGCGCTTTTGAATTGTCTTATCTTAGTTTTAGCAATTATATTTTTAAAATAATAATTTAAGTAGTTATGCATTTTAATCTAGAGATTTATTCAGATGCATGTTTACAAAACACTTGTTTTTTCAGTCATATTTTTAAACAAATTAAGTTTTAAGAATGTACATATTTGCATCTTGAAATTGGTTATGGTTCATGGGTTTTCCTGTTTCAATTTTACTGATCATTATAAAGTAATTGATACAATGCAATACTCAAGTGTGATGCAAGACAGTAAACAGTTTCATTGAACACCAATAACATTGTTCACTCTATTACACTTCATAATTTGCATCAACAATCCTCACTGTACCTTATTCTGTATTCTTATTGTATAATTCTTTAAATTTATTTCCTAGTCACCATGGATTATAATTTTTTATAATTTGTGTGATACCTATATATTCAACTAGTTTTCCGTCCGCGTATTTTAATGCAATTCACATGGGAATAAGATTTTTCTCTCCGGAAAATAATAGCCTATATAATAATGACTACTTTTCCCGCCAGGGCTTCGCCCTCGTTTTCAAAGAAAAACCCGCATATTTCCCGTTCTTCTGGGATTTCCGGGATAAAAATCCTATTCCTATTCTGGGTCTGAAGCTGCTAACTAAATTACATTGTAATCGGTTCAGTAGTTTTTACATGAACAAATAACAAACATTCATCCATTCTCACAAACTTTCGCATTTATAATATGACTAGGTCTTTACGGTATAATCTTTATATTGTTCTCAGGGCCTGCACACA
The DNA here is from genome assembly GCA_029959065.1 of Colias behrii. NCBI lineage: Eukaryota > Metazoa > Arthropoda > Insecta > Lepidoptera > Pieridae > Colias > Colias behrii. The sequence goes on from JARWMC010000001.1 coordinate 15,121,594, forward strand.
GACTTCGCGTGTCTCATGTTCAAGCACCTAGTACAGAAGCCCAGCAGAGAACGTGTGCTACACATAGTATGTGAAGCAGTATCTATTGAACAGGAGTTCCTCACAGATGCGTTGCCTGTGCGCCTGCTAGGCATGAACTGTGAACTGATGTCGCAGTATATTGAGTTTGTGGCTGATAGACTGTTGGTGGAGCTAATTGGAGAGAAGGTAACTATCATAATTATCTATATAAGTATTTATTTAAAATTATGTGTTGCGTTTTCAAAGAAAAACCCGCATAGTTCCCGTTCCCGTGGGATTTCCGGGATAAAACCTATCCTATGTGTTAATCCAAGTTACCCTCTATATGTGTGCCAAATTTCATTGTAATCGGTATTTGCGTGAAAGATTAACAAACATACATACACATACATCCATCCTCACAAATTTTCGCATTTATAATATTAGTAGGATGTATGTTTATCAGCCATTTGGTTTCCATAACATAAGCAAAAGCTTGTATGGGATCAGATTGTGCCGTGTGTGAAAAAAGTCCTTAAATATTTATTTATTTATATATTATTGAAATAAATGGTGGTTTAACCTCTTTAACCCAAAGCTAAAGCTTTCATCATCAGGTTCAATTTTAATAGTAAGGTAGCTATAAGCTTTGACATTGCATTATGATAAAATATACAGGCACATGTTCATTCATGTGTCGAGTTCAAGGTTACGCGCTCTATGCACGTGATAGCACATTTTCCTGGTTAATCATTTCTAAATTATTCTGCAATATACGCGATTTGAACCCTCAAAATCAATCTTAAAAAACAGAACTCAAAAAAGGGCGTGTGCACCGAGCACACGTGTCGGAAGTGAAACTTCTTTGGCAAGACCAAAATCATAGCCCTACTCCATGACGTGACGGTATTACCATGACGCGACCTTAAAATTTTACTCTTATCTCGCCTAAAGAAGTTACACTTCAAAAAATTCTGCACACATTTGGTATCCGTATAAAAAACTACGAATATTATTCATTTTTTAACTTGGTTCAAATTTGAAAAGAACAATTCTAACAATTTTTATATTTTGCAGCATTACAACACAAAGAATCCATTTGACTTCATGAACCTCATCTCCTTGGAAGGCAAGACAAACTTCTTCGAGAAGAAAGTCGGCGAGTACCAGAAGTGGGGTGTCATGGCCAACCCTATGGACAATGTCTTTACATTAGATGCTGAATTTTGATGCGATCTTTATAAGATCTAGTACAGTATTAGAGACAAGATATTCCTTTCGCAGAAATTACCAGTCGATCTGGTATAGCACGAATCAATAATATAAGCTTAGATGTATATTTATATTGACTTTAAGAACTAGACTTAATTGTGTACCTACTTAATATATTATTAAGAACATAGATTGTAAGACAAATCGTATCTCAAACAGTGCTTTGAAGTGATTGTGTGTGAAGTGATAGTTTTAATTTTTAAGGAAAGAGAATGTTATATGAAGTTTGACTAATGATTTTGTGATTTAATGTAATATGGATTTTGAATAAAAATATTACACAATAACACTGTTATTTTGTTTTAAACCAGCCTAAACAATGTTTCCGATTGTACCGGAAAAAAAAAAGTATGTTAAAAGAATTTTCAAAACTCTATCTCAATTTTATCGCCCTAAGCTACTTGTAATATTTCACCCGCTTATTTGCCGTTCTCATGGAATTTTTTTCCAAGTACCTCGGTACCTACCTATCTGTTTAGGACACAGAATACATAATAGTAGTTAAACGCTACAGAACGGACACTCTCCGCCTCCCGCCAAAATTAAACACCTCACAGCGCACGATCAGGCTATAAATGGTCCGCATTTTTCTGCAAGGACGATACGCAACGAAGATTGACAACATTAATCAAATTGACTTAAAGTAATTTTATTATTTTGGATTTGTGATTATCGTTTTTCGTAGAAAATGGTTAGATATTGTGCTGTTTACGGATGTATTTCATCAGAAAAACGCGAATTTTTTTTACGCTAGTCACAAATGTGCCAACCATAAAGCGTTAACACACACATTTGCAGTCTCTACAGTGTGACTGTCAAAACGATAATTTTGTATGGAGTGTCCGGGGTGTGGTGTAGGATCTCCGAAACTATTGATACCAAATTTCATTTGTTCGGCCCTGAGTCCTGACTTGTAGTTACATATTTAGATAACTACCTATTTACAATTTGTAGGGATATTATACACTATACATACTAATGAACTCGAAATTTAAACTAAAAACTGTCAATTGATAAAAAAACTGGCTTACCTAAATCACAGAATAATAACTAATAACTAGCCTAAATGTAAAGTATGTAATGTGTAGAGAATACACGTATAGTGCCATAGTCCAATAAAATTCAGAAGGTTCATAAACGCGCGATGCACCTGTGTTCATAAAAAATATAATCCAATGCGTTGTCAGTCTGACACCAAGTCCCGCAGTGTAGTGCGTCATTTTGGAAATTAGCAGCGAACGGCGAATCGACATGAAACGCTTGAGTACGAAAGATCCGCATGATGAAGCAGATGCGTGCGCGCGTTGACACGCAATATGCCGCGTTATGCGGGACATTGTGCCAATCGCCTCCAACGTAGCGTACAAGGAAAAATACATGAATTATTTAGAGATAATGATCTAATTTGTCGTCTCTGAGCCAGCATATTTTATGACCAATTCCTGATAAAATGAATTCGATCTGATCGACGAAATTAGAACTGCTTTGCAGATAATATGTAGCTCCATTTAATTAATTAAAAATGTTTCCAATTACAATAATATGTTACTCGGGGTTGATGTGGTTTACTCAGCGAAATAATTTTTCAAATCCCGTACATATTTTTTTTTATTTTTACAAACAAAATCAGATCTATCTTCTTATTTTCAAAATTAGTTTAGACACATTCAATTCAGGGAAGTTAATAAAAAAAAACAAGTTTTGTCTTTGTTGTATTTATTAAAATAAAAACATTCACTCATAATATACAAAGAATATTAATTATTCTTGCAAGTTGTGACAAAAATCATATACATAATTAAATACAATTAGAACAATGAACTAGGACCTACTCATAAAAATTAACGGTTTTCAAAAGTACCTAAAGTTTTGGTTGAAAATTATGTAGACCTGTAAATATTGATCAACGTGTATTTATTACTGAACTTTTATAAATAAATCATACTGCATTTTATCGGCAGTTTTAAAATAGTCTAACCACAAGCCTAATGCTTATGTATCGAAGAGAACGTGGGAAGTGTGAAAACCATAGAAATCTAAATAACAAGACACTAGAAGTCGTAAGCGTGCGTGACCTTGTCGCCACTCAGGTGATTTGCACATCACCAGTGCATTCGTCACTGTTCAGTTGCTCTGGAGACGTATGAGTGTATACATGGTGTGTTTCAGCAATTCCCATTGCGGAAATTCTTCCACAAGTTGTAATTATACTTATAAAGGAATAATATTTCATCGGAAAATATTTTTTTTTAGAAATAATGCCGTTTTTCCTTAAAATTATAGAATATTTACAAGTATTACGAGTGTCACCATAGTAATCGAAATAACAATGAATGACACAGTCGACCATTCTTATTATCACGTTTGTTCGTATTGGAGCAAAAAGTCTCATATACTTAGGGATGTTATTCTAAAATAAACCGTAAATTCGTGCGTTAGGATACATATTCAAAAGCTTAATTTAATAGATAAGTTAGTTTTCACTAAAATCAAGCTGTCCAATAAAAGGCATAGTTTACTTGTGTGTACTGTTTAGCTTTCGGTTTGAATGTGTTGATTTTGGCGACAGCGGTTTTCATACGAATTATGACATTATAGCACTTCTATGTGTCTTGTTATTTAGATTTCTATGGTGAAAACATTAAACAGCTATAAAATATACATAAAACTGACTGAACAAATTACTTTGAAACAAAACACCCAACAACTATCTCACATACGCGATCAGTATCACGCTAAACTATTGCTCTCAAAGATTTAAAAAAGGAATCCACAGATTAAAACACCATAGACAATGTATAATTTATTAAGCTACATGTACACTACACTAGGCGCGCTTCTTGTCAGCGAGACGGCGCAGCAGGCGGTGGCCCGACAGGAACGTGAGCGCGCCCAGCGGCAGCAGGTAGCGCAGTGTCGCGAACATCGACAGTTGCAGCCAGAACAGCGCGTATAGACCGAGAGATGCTGAAATAAAAATTATCATTTAGTAATCGGATACATGCACGTGTTTTCTTTAGATTTGTAAAAACATGCAATTTGTTAGAATATTTGGTATTTTACTGATTATATGATGATGATTAGTTTCAAAGTGATTCAAAACTACCTACATGAAATATTTATGATTTAAAGCGATTGATGGTGAATAAAAACTAATGATGATATATGTTGATCTAAAAGTAGATTTACTTAGAAATCTAGTTAATTTACCTATTTAAAAAGAGTAGGGATTTTTTTTTTTCAAGCCTGATTACCATAAATGGTACTTTAACCAAATACCACGTGTTTAACAAGTGGAAGCTCATAATACACACCTCCCAACGCTAAATGGAACACGAGTGCTGCGGGCGTCACAGGGAAGTTGCCAAAGTTGAGTCCTAATCTCGCCCATAGCACGAGCAGCAGCAGCAGCGGCGCAGCGCACGCGGCCGCGAACACGTCCGACACGAGCCGCGGCGGGCGCGCGTCTGGCGCGCGGAACGTGTGCGCCAGCTCGGGCAGCGCCGCGCGGGGCGGGGCGGGGGGACCGGCCGTGCGCTCTACCGCTGGGGTAATAAACAATAGTGTTAGATAATTTTATTTGAACAGTTCTTAGCGTACATCACAACGTTTTGACAATTGGGTGACGCCAATCTTTATGGCGGCTCGGATATACGCTGCGAGTCGCAAGGTGCGCAGTTAGGTAGAGTAGCCCGCTCTCTTGCGTACCACTGACACCTGATATTGTCTGTATTCTGCGCAGTACGATATTCATAGCCTCCATAAAGTTTGGAATCAAGTTAGATCTGTACGCTTTCTATCTGTCAAAGCCAATGGCGCATAGTACAATTCTAATAATAATTTAACGCGCGCTACGGTCGCTTTTAATTTGTCAAAGCCATTAGTTAAGCTTTAATAGCAGCAGATACCCATGTGCTTGGCGATAGAGCAAAACATTCTATGTCACTATTATACACACATAGCCACTCACCCACAGCGGAGTCCTTGCCGAAGTTGAACGCTACGGTGCCGACGTCCCACCGCAGCGGCGCGGCGGCCGCACTGTCGCCCACCACCACGCTCACTGCGTACGAGCCCGACACACCGCCCACGTGTTTGGCGATAGAGCCCACGTTCTATATTGAGAAATTGAAAAATAATCCGTTAAATTGTAGGTATGTTCCGTAGATCATCGAAAGATATTCCCTGTAATCTAACTTGGTTTAACAATTTTACAGTGTATATATACAGGGTAACTTTATATATGTGAAATTGTTTTAAAGGGGTCAAAGTATAGCGCATTGGAGTAAAAAAAGTAAACATTACCTAGCCGAAACTTATTAGTTTCAGAAATATTTTAAATTTAAACTTAATTTGAAAATTTTTAATTAAATAAAATAATTTGCACACAATACACTTACCAAATCCACCTTGTACGCCTTAGCATTATCCGGCTCGGCCACAAACAGCGCCTCAGTGGTGTCGTCGATGGGTGCGATTCTCACGAACGCTTGCTGCACTACCACTGCCTTACTCCACTTGTCTTTTACCGTGAACTTGAGCGACACCCTGTGTACACATTGTTAAGTTTTATACATTTCCGCTCATTTTGAACACGCTTTTTTAGTTTCAGCTCTATGTTTAACATATTATAATATGGTAAAATTTAAAAAAAAGATTGAACATGGATAATGATAGGCTATGATATTTTAACAAATTCTTGATTTGTGAGCAACAAATTAAGTAATATGCATAGTGAAATGACAGATATTATATGGTTAAATTTTTAAAGCATAAATTCAACTCACTTCTGCAAATGATCAGCCTGCAGCACATCAGTCAACTTATTTGGATATGTCAGTGTTGTCAATTTCGGGCTAGTTGTGCCATCTACATCACCGATACCAACTTCCAAGCTGTTCACTTGAATTTCTCCCAACACTGCTACGACAAAGTTCGCCGATTTAGAGCCAGTCGCGAGTGAAATCTTGTACATGCCATATTGAGTCTTAATCTTGCTCAAGTTAAGGACGAAAGTCGTTGGATCGTTGGCTTTCTGTGTGAGCGGTTGTTTGGATAGAACAACTACGTCATCAGCGAGTCTTGTTCCTGATTGGGCGACGACTTCTTCCGGCTTGAGGTAGGGGATCGGTCTCGCGATCAGATCGGTGACGGAAAACTCGATTGTGTCTATTTCTGATGTTATGTACTTTCTGTCTTTGAAAGACACACTTATTGGAGTAGGCTGGGAAATATGATTGATTTACGTCTTAATGTGGGATGTTTTATTGAATACTAAAGGTGGTATACATATACATTTTATCGTGCAATGAAATATTGTATTGTTATTTAGCTATCACATAAATAAAATCACAAGCAACATAATTATAATATTATTGGAATAATATCAATATTTCTGAATACCAATGATATTATAATAAAAAATAAGACTCAGAATATTTTCTTTTCTGATCCTTATACTTATTTAAAGACTAAATTATAAGGCAGAAATATAATTGACCTTGCCCCTATACAACTCAAAAACAAACAAACACACACCTGATCATCAGCAATAGCGTACGCAGCTTCCAACAGTAAAGCAGCGGCTCTAGGTGTAGTAGCCGAGCGTCGCGACACGAGGTACGCTGCAAACTTGTGCCTCTGCTCGTCAGATAGCGGGGACGACTTCTTGAGCGATTTGAATGTTCTGCGGGGTGGTATAAGGGTTGTAATGTATGTAAGGGATATGAGAGTGTAGTTATTATCATGGTTGTTATTAATACATCTCTATAATACTCATTATATTGACGACGCGGTTGGCGCAGTGGTAAAGTAACTGCCTACTGAGCCGACGGTCCCGGGTTCGATCCCCGGTCAGGGCAAATATTTGTGTGATGAACTCAATTATTTGTTCTTGGGTCTGGGTGTTATTATCTATATATGTATTTATTAAAATATTATATTTATCGTCGCCTAGTACTCACAACACAAGCCTAAATTGAGCTTACTGTGGGACTAGGTCGATTTGTGTAATAATGTCCTATAATATTTATTTATTATTTATTTATTATTATAAAGTTAATTTATAACTGAGAAACAGAAGTTTTACATCAACAGAGAGTAGTTTCAAAGTTTGTTTATCTAGTCTAGTTAATTAAAGAGGATTTTCTGTTTGTATCAAATAAACATGGAATTCTTTTCAACAGCATTGTAAACAAACCTTTTTAATAAGAAACTTTACCTTAGAATGGTAGTCAACAGGAAGGAAGTGACAGGCAGGCCTCCTTCAAACTGCAGAGACTTTCCATCACTCTCGTCAGCTGATAGCAGGATGCCCTCAGAATGCTGAGCGGTCCACGCACCACATCCCATGTGTTCACATAGGGCAAATACATAGCCATAGCTGAGGAATGGAAATAGTTACAATTTACATAAATATTTTATTTATTTATTTATAATTCTTTATTGAACAAAATATGCGAAAACAATAGTGTGCAAAAAGAAGTAGTAATACAAAAGCATAATTTGCCCAAAAGGCGGCCTTATTGCTAAACAGCAATCTCTACCAGGCAACCTGGCGGGAGAGGAAATGCAAGAAGAATTTTATATAAACATTCAATAAAAAAATTGAAGACCTCAATTACTTAACAAGTTCTTGTTGTAGTTAAATATTATTCTGCAAATAGCACTAACACTAGCAAGCGAAGTATATATTTATAAGTATAAGGAAAGCATATTATATCATTTGTAAATTAACTTCATATACTTCACTTCTGGATATTGTATGAATTTTAAATGTCGTTCTCAAACAATATTTAGGGTACTTTTAGGCATCAGTTTGTATTGTATTATCAAAGTGTAATAAATTGCTGACAAAGATTTACCCATTGATACTGTATCTATGCAATTTTTGTGACATAGTTTAAATAATGAGGACAGGGTTTATATTTATTATGTACAACACACATTAAAATAGTTCAGTACTATAATTGATAACAATAAACATTTTACTTACTTTATTGGTGTGTCATCTTTCTTCAACAATTGAATAAGATTCTTCAGTGCATCTTCTTTATCATAGATGGTAGCTTTCTTATATACTTTCATAGAGTACACAGCATGATACAACTCAGCAAGAGTGGGATCCTTCTTGTCCAATATCTGAGATGTTCCACTCAATACATTTGGAGTCAGGAAGTTTTGGCAGCCAGATAATTCTGCAGCATTTGTAAGGTAGAAAACTTGTTCAATATTCTTTGGATCATACTGGGCTGATTTTAAATCCTGAAATTAAGAAAAAGGTTTTATAAGTTAGAGATTTTTAACTTATAATGTTTACTTTATATTCATAAGATAAAGTATATTATGGTACATGACATACCTGACAAATATCAGGAATTTTAGCATTGAGTACTTTCAAACCTCTAAGGGAATAGTACACTGAGCTCAATTCTTTGCTTTTTATTCCTTCTTCAAGTATACCTTGTAACCGTTTCACGTCGATTGTACCTTGTAGTATTGCACTGCATAATACTATGGTGCATAATAACACCGACAATTCTGAAAATGTAAACAATTACTTATTGTGTGCTTCGTGAGGTCGTTAGTGACATATTATTATTGAAATAGGCTAGATTAGACATAATGTAAAAGAAATAACCTCAGTTAATATAACAAGCTAGTATAAGCGCCGGCCTAGAGAACCATGACGTGTCCCAAAACATTTACAGAAATTGTATAATGTTGAACTATTATGATTATATAGTATAGTATTTAATTGTGATCCATAACTGTTTTGCTATAAAATACGTGTTGTTTATCATTTAAACATAATAAAATCAAATTGAAACAAAACCCGGAGAAAATGTAAATAGCGTTTTTTGACAGCGGTGATGATAACTTACCCCTAAAAAACATATTTTTATATTAGAATCACAATGTGCTTGATTGATTATTTAATTATTTATTCAATTTAACTAATTAATCTTAGTTTAAAATCTCTTCATATCAATAAATGCTGCCGGTACCACCTTCGCAATTTGACGTAAAACGACGACGTAGCATTCAATGTTGCTATTTCTTAAAATTTCGGATTCTCACTTGGTTAAATGAATGTAAATTGTTTGGACGCTATTCTTGTAAATCTATCCAGTCATTGAATAAAATAAAAATATAATTCTAGCCAAATTTTAGAAAATAAAGAAAATAATAAAAATAATAAGATTCCCGCGGATCAATCTTTCTTCTTTTTCTCAAGTGGCAATCAATCTGTCTGCGTATATCTGTATAGATTAAAAAAAAGCATTGACATACGATTGACATTGAAGTTTGACATTTACTAAAATTGCGATTTCAGTCCATTCCAAAATCAAAAAGGGCTCGCTTTCGGGATACAAAATCTAGAGTTCTTTTGTTTCAATTAACAATATCTCGAAAATATGGCTGGCGCAGTAGCTAAAATACCGTCGTTGATTAGCAGTACGTAAAATGTTTATAAAGTAGTAAATAAATTTAAGTTATGTAATATTTTGTCGCAGGTTATATTGTCCGCTGGAATTTAATCTACTCAATTTAGTTTTGAATTGGTTACATTTTTGGCGTATTTATCTTGCAGCGGCGATTGCTGACTTCAGGCCCAAGTTTGCCATTTTCATGAAGTATGCTAAGGTCGAGCTGGCTCCTCCCAAACCCAGCGAGATTCCACAGATCCGGGCTGGAATAGCCAAACTGTTGTCAAGTGCCAAGTCTGGTGCATGGAAGCAACAAACTGTGAAGCAGGCCACATTAAACACCCTTGTCGGAGCTGAAGTACTTTTCTGGTTCTATGTTGGAGAATGTATTGGGAAGCGCCACATTGTTGGATACAACGTCTAATTTAATCACACCTAATGCACTGTAGTTATAATGTTCAATAAAATCGATAAATTATATATATTTGTTTCATTTTTATGTCCTAAAAATATTTAGTAAAAGACAATAGTTACTAGTTATTATTCTGTGGTAAAAGTAAGATTTAACACTACTAATGAATTAAAACTACCTGCATTATAGCTAACCATCATGAAAACAATATTATTGTTTTTTTTAGTTTATATTATAATAGCCAAATCTTTCATATTGGAATTCTTGTAACTCTTTTAATTTGTTTCAGCAATGTTCTTTTAATAGGGTAGGTAGTAAAGGACAGAAAATTAAAGAAAAACACTCATAATAATAAACTACTTTATTGACTAGTTAATTCATAATTTACAATGGCGCACACAGTTCCATAAATCTAAAAGGATTGCATGCACTTGTGAGTTTGAGCTCTGTTTCAGTTTCAGGGGGTCCTCTCAGCCATAACCTGTCCCTGTAGTAGTTGGAGCACGTTAAGAATTCCCTGTCAGTGTAGCGATCAACTCTGATTGGCACAAATGGGTCCAAGTGGTCAAATCCCTGAAAAATATTAACATTGATATATGACATCTAAATAAATAAAATTTGTGTGCGTCATTTAAAAGTATAAATAAGTTAATAAACAAACCTTTCGAAACAGTAATTGTTTAGGTAAATACGTTCCTCTTTCGCCATCTGGATTGGCAATTGCATCTGCAGTTACCACCATCACTCCATTGCTCTGAAAAATTGTAAACAGTTCAATAAAAATATATCAGCACAATACACAATAAATTATGTAATAATCTTAACAGTATTAACTACAAAACATTGTAACAACAAATGACAATAATTAAAGAATTTAAAAAATGTATTTGTATCTATTCCTTTATCTAAAGTAGCAAACATTCTTAAAATCTTTTTTAATTTGAAATCAATAACATAAACTGACTGAAAAAATCATAAAAGGTAAAAATCTTTATAGACATAATAAAATAAACGTTACCCAGTCATTTTTAGTAAGCTCCAAGAAGGATGTAGTAAGAGTGACTTCCTCAGGGGCCACCTTCTTTTTTGTTGGTGTTTGCAATGGAGTGGTGGCGTTGAAGAAACCATTAAATCCATCAATTGCAACAAAGGTCTTGCATCTGTTTTTTGAATAAAAATAAAATGAATATTATGATGAGAAGAATGAGAAAGTTGATAAATAAATAAATAAGATAAAATCATGTTTGATAAGCAAATACATATTTATTATTTAACCCATTGAGCCCCGAGCAGCCTGATCGGACCGCGACACAATAGATTTTCTATTGTGTCTGTGATTCCGGGGGCTGAAGACTTAACCCTGGGGTTCTCATTTTTCCCTTTTTTTATAGGTATTTAAATATTGAAAAACATTAAGGTACTCACACTTTTTGATTTGACAGCTGCTTCACCTCATGTACAATGGCATCAACAACATCACAAGCATATTTAACTCTTGTAATCCCGTGCTCAACCAGCTCTAATAGAGGTGCTCCAGCTTCAGTCTTCTCACGTTTACTCCAGACATACTCTTTAGTTACTTTTAACTAAAAGAAGGAAAATTAAATAAATAGTAGGTAGGTACATCTTCTTACTTTTTTTATTCTGTTTGATTCAAATTGGATAACCAATTCTAAACAAAATTTATTTGTTAATTTATACCAAGATTTCAAACACTCACTGTAAGACAGATAATAATATAATGAAGAAATAACATTTAAAATCTGTTTAAGCATTTAATTTAATTTCTGAAAATAGAAACCAAATTTTACCTCAGGTGTTTTCAATAAGTGTTGGTTCTGTGTCTTGAAATGCAACAACCAGGCAGCTGCATCCAACGGCAGATCAACGAAGCCCTCACGAGTGGTTGAGTTCGACATTTCCTTGGTACGGGGCACACGTCGTAGCCAGTCAGATACTAAACAAAAAATGTCTGATATAGGACAAATAGATAAGCAATAATTTATTTATTCTATATTTGGTAAAATATGTCAAAAATAACATTACAATGTCACTATATATTCAATATAATGGCTATATTAAACCATTACCAAAAGTTAATAACATCAATATCAATATATTTTATAATATCTAATATTATATTTCTTTAAATTAAATAAAATTTGCCCGGATATAATTCTATATAGGTTCAATTTAATTTTGGTCATTTTTTAATTTACAAATACATACCCCAAGGCACATGTACAATCAGATATCCTTCTTCAAATGCATAGTGAAGCAGATGTGCAATGGTCATTGACTTTCCTGTTCCTTCCTCACCATCTTTTATTATTTAGTTAAGGAAATTGGATAATTCTTATAATATAATATACAGCATGCACATGACAATTTTTTGATAATGGACTAATAATTTATAAGTGTTGTATAAATTTAGTTCACATTTTTACACATTTATCTAGAATACATAAACCAAAGAATCCTGAGAAATAGCGATATTGAAAAAGGATACATAATACGTATCTAATAGCAGGTTTGTTGAAATCAGAAGCTTTAATACATTCAATTATATCCAAACTTGGTTGACGGACCATTATTGATGTTTCAGCAAATGTTTTTGTTTGCTTCTTGAAAGACTTCGGTAGCCCTCCATGGCCGTATAATTGTTTGCACAAATCTTTGTCGACTGTGTAAAATAAGCCGATTTGATTTTCATTGTGCTGTGTCTGGAAAAATCGAAATTGACTTAAAATAATATGCTATACTTATATTTTTAAAAACAATTGTTGTACCAAGAGTATGTTCATATTATTATATTCTCTGTTAATAGAGCAAATATTGCATAAAGTTTGTAAAATTCGTAGCCCTAATACTTACAGGTGATGCCTCATTTGTTCTAAATGTAACGGCTTGACTGTACCGACGACATACATAACGTATGTTGCGGGAAAGCATTTTAATGATTGTATAAATACTACTATATATTTAATTTATATCGTTTCTCTTAATTTTTTATGAATTAGATTATAAACAATCACAACAGGATCATAACCTAAAAAGTCATGTGACAGTGACATCTATGTCATAATAAAAGACAGATGACAGCATAGACTATACAAACTAGAGTGTGTGTAATGTAGGTAATAAATTATTCATCGCCGTTGTCCGACGTCTCAGCTGTAATATCGAGCTTTATGGCAACAACTGCTGGATAAAGATTTCTAGACCTGCATTTGAAAAGGAAAACACGGTCGCACTCTTAGTCTTGGTTGGTGTTACGTAGTTTACCCAGATTTAATTTATTTATGTGCAAGAAAGACAATATGGATGATTTTCTATGATGATCCTCCATTATTTCTAACTTTTATGCTTTTGGTGAGTTATTCCACACTAAGAAAAACTATTAACATGGCTGGCTTATTCCCAAACGTTGAACTTGGAACAATAATAACGCCAGCATCTCCATAAAATATATTTTTAGTATATTTAGATAACGATAATAGATATAGTTTTAAAAGATTATTGTAATTTTAAATTAAAACCTTGACATGATACTCTTGATAAAAATGCTTTAAATGGAATGGTGCTGCTACTAGTGTGCTACTACCACGATTACTAACTACTTAATTGAAGAATATATTGTTGTATGATCATTAATTTTGAATGTTTCATTAATAGGGGTTTAAGTTATAGTAAATTACATCTTGCAAGGAATTTGTCAAGGATAAAAATAAAACACGTCTTGCTACAGAGATAATTTAATAACTTAATAATATACAATTTGCGCGATAAATATATTGATTTACTTAAATACATTTTTAAAATATAGTACAGATTGAGAGAAACCACGTAATGGTGTAGGTACACCCATAGACATTAACTTGAGATGTCCTGCTTCCGCTACGAAGTTGGCTTTGTTCAATTCATCCACTGCTCTATTCACAGTGTACGAGGAAGTTGGCTCGCCACTCGACACCTCACTACCAAGAATGTAATTAATAATAGACGAATAAAGGGGACTTGATACTAATTTAATAAACAATCCTTGATCTAGGACTTCCTTGATCAGGTCTTCTTCAATTTCTTCATTCTGAATTGTTTCCTGAAAAAAAAAAAGAATTAAATTATTTGAATCGTAAATTTGATTAATTCAGTTTTTAATATTTATATGAAAATACCTTGTGATCAGCAAGCAGTTTACACAACATATCCTCGTAGTTGTCACACTTGCTCATCAACAGAACCCAGACGGCATTCATCACCGCTCCTCCGTCTATATCGGTAAGTAAGTATTGCACTTCCTGAAAATATTAAAAACATTAGTATATTTTGAACTTTACTAGAAACTCTAGTGTCTATGACGTGACTGACTGTCAGTGAACAAATAAAGAATATTTACTTAAACCAGAAACAGAAAATTAATTAAATATTATGTTTAGCGGACACACACAAATGTTTATCTGCTCCGCGTCACGCGCTACGTGTAGTTCGAAAAAAATATAAAAAAAAACCTGTTCAGTAAGCACGGGCCTCCTCAGCAACATCTTGATGAGGACCAAGTTCTCCGCGTGACCGCTCGGCTCGAGCAGCATGTGGCGAATGTATTCGCAGTGCAGGCTGTGCGATGTACTGAAATCGAAACGAAGCATGAAAATAGTGTGTGGAGGAAGAAAGGTTCCACCATCGAAAAAGGGAGGATCTTCGACCAGTGTATTCGAAGGGCCGGCCGTTAAGCCTCCGATTAATGATGTCGGAAAGTTATATGCTCTGTAGCAAAAACATTTCGCTTGCGCAATTCGGAGCGAGGTGTCGCTTCATAGTGAAGTGTAGGTTAGCGTAGCGTAGTGAAGTGTAGGTTACTGTAGCGTTGTGTAGTGTAGCGTAGCGTAATGTAGTGTAGCGTAGCGTAGTGCAGACTGCAAATGTGTGTGTTAACGCTTTATGGTTGGCACATTTGTGACTAGCGTAAAAAAAAATTCGCGTTTTTCTGATGAAATACATCCGTAAACAGCACAATATCTAACTATTTTCTACGAAAAACGATAATCACAAATCCAAAATAATAAAATTACTTTAAATCAATTTGATTAATGTTGTCAATCTTCGTTGCGTATCGTCCTTGCAGAAAAATGCGGACCATTTATAGCCTGATCGTGCGGGGTGAGGTAAGTGTTTAATTTTGGCAGGAGGCGGAGAGTGTCCGTTCTGTAGCGTTTAGCTACTATTATGTATTCTGTGGCATAGTGTAGTGTAGTCAACATAGCGTAGCGTAGTATAGCGTAGTGTAGCGCAGCGTCGTGTAGCGTAGCATAGTATAGTGTAGTGTATCGAAGCGTAGTATAGCGTAGCGTCTATAGCGTAGCGTAATGTAGTGTAGTAAAGTGTGGTGTAGCACAGTGTGTGCGCACTCACGTGGCGCAGGGCGTGTGCGGCCAGCAGTGCAGCGCGTCGGCGAGCGCGCGGCGCCGCGCCCACGTGGCGCTGCGCGGGACCAGCGCGCAGAACACTTGCGATCTGCCCTCTTCCGATAGCACCATGTCCTCTGTTACACGATATATAGTTAAATAAAAATAAATAAATAAATAAAGCTTTATTCGTTCCATAAGAATATACAATTTTAGTTACAGTTACAGTTTGAGTACATTGTAGAACAATTTAGACACTAATCTAGTTTATATAATTTAGAAAAATTAAGTACTCGTTAGGTTTCTATATGGACTCCGTACGGGTAAAAGCCTCCCCCAAAGAATGCCACTTGTCCCTGTTTTGGGCCAAGTTCAGCCATATAGTTATAGATAATAGTTATTTCGTTAAAATTTGTGAGGTGAGCGACACCTGGATGGAACGAAGTTACTAAAATAACTGGCTTGAGAGAGAGAAAAAGACACACAGAAAAACACGCGAACGCCACACGGCTTACAACTATAGCAAAAAATGTCGTTACACTTTACAACTTTTGGTCTTAATTCCGTCTAGCCCCCTTTTACAACGCGCAACATTCATTCAAAAAGTTACTCATTAATCGTAAGTAACATCGCGAATAGTGTGCCCACCACGGATTCAAAATATTTCTCCCCTAAACCAGCTTCCCCCTCTCCCCAAAACACTTACCATTCAATCCAGCCGCGTATTCATCGTCTGCCCACTCCGTCTTGAACAAATCCACAGTGGAATCGGCTACAGTCATCAAGTCAGCGCCCTGTGGCCTCGCACCAGCTAGAGCCAACAATCCGAGCCGCTTGTGAGGCGCTAGACCACGCTCACTTGCCACTTGTAGCACTTTCTCTACAAGGTCTTCGGGGAATTTTATGCCTTCTTTGTGATATTGCGTCATGCGGGTCACGAGCGTTTGGGTGGACCTGGAAATTATGGATTTATTTAGTTTTAATGGAATATTTTTTTTTTTTTGAATAAGAAAATACGAATTCCTAATAATGCGCATATTATGTGCAAATAATTTTGCGATAACAGCTGATTTAAAAAGTCAAGATAATTAAGCAATTTAAAGGCAGAATTAAAAAAAAATTGGCAGTAGCTGGCTAGCGCCCCCAAACCCCCCCCCCCCAAACTGTCCCCACTCACTCCACATCGTGCAGCAGCTGGTCAGCGGCGAAGTGGAACAGCTGCGGCAGGTCGAGCCGCAGGTTGAGGCAGTGCAGCAGCGAGTCCAGCGCGCTGGCTCGCAGCACCGGGCTCAGCAGCAGCTGGCTGGCTATCAGTAGCCCCCCCCACAAACTGTCCCCACTCACTCCACATCGTGCAGCAGCTGGTCAGCGGCGAAGTGGAACAGCTGCGGCAGGTCGAGCCGCAGGTTGAGGCAGTGCAGCAGCGAGTCCAGCGCGCTGGCTCGCAGCACCGGGCTCAGCAGCAGCTGGCTGGCTATCAGTAGCCCCCCCCACAAACTGTCCCCACTCACTCCACATCGTGCAGCAGCTGGTCAGCGGCGAAGTGGAACAGCTGCGGCAGGTCGAGCCGCAGGTTGAGGCAGTGCAGCAGCGAGTCCAGCGCGCTGGCTCGCAGCACCGGGCTCAGCAGCAGCTGGCTGGCTATCAGTAGCCCCCCCCACAAACTGTCCCCACTCACTCCACATCGTGCAGCAGCTGGTCAGCGGCGAAGTGGAACAGCTGCGGCAGGTCGAGCCGCAGGTTGAGGCAGTGCAGCAGCGAGTCCAGCGCGCTGGCTCGCAGCACCGGGCTCAGCAGCAGCTGGCTGGCTATCAGTAGCCCCCCCCACAAACTGTCCCCACTCACTCCACATCGTGCAGCAGCTGGTCAGCGGCGAAGTGGAACAGCTGCGGCAGGTCGAGCCGCAGGTTGAGGCAGTGCAGCAGCGAGTCCAGCGCGCTGGCTCGCAGCACCGGGCTCAGCAGCAGCTGGCTGGCTATCAGTAGCCCCCCCCACAAACTGTCCCCACTCACTCCACATCGTGCAGCAGCTGGTCAGCGGCGAAGTGGAACAGCTGCGGCAGGTCGAGCCGCAGGTTGAGGCAGTGCAGCAGCGAGTCCAGCGCGCTGGCTCGCAGCACCGGG
Organism: Colias behrii; assembly: GCA_029959065.1. Classification (NCBI taxonomy): domain Eukaryota; kingdom Metazoa; phylum Arthropoda; class Insecta; order Lepidoptera; family Pieridae; genus Colias; species Colias behrii. The sequence goes on from JARWMC010000001.1 coordinate 15,139,232, forward strand.
CTCAGCAGCAGCTGGCTGGCTATCAGTAGCCCCCCCCACAAACTGTCCCCACTCACTCCACATCGTGCAGCAGCTGGTCAGCGGCGAAGTGGAACAGCTGCGGCAGGTCGAGCCGCAGGTTGAGGCAGTGCAGCAGCGAGTCCAGCGCGCTGGCTCGCAGCACCGGGCTCAGCAGCAGCTGGCTGGCTATCAGTAGCCCCCCCCACAAACTGTCCCCACTCACTCCACATCGTGCAGCAGCTGGTCAGCGGCGAAGTGGAACAGCTGCGGCAGGTCGAGCCGCAGGTTGAGGCAGTGCAGCAGCGAGTCCAGCGCGCTGGCTCGCAGCACCGGGCTCAGCAGCAGCTGGCTGGCTATCAGTAGCCCCCCCCACAAACTGTCCCCACTCACTCCACATCGTGCAGCAGCTGGTCAGCGGCGAAGTGGAACAGCTGCGGCAGGTCGAGCCGCAGGTTGAGGCAGTGCAGCAGCGAGTCCAGCGCGCTGGCTCGCAGCACCGGGCTCAGCAGCAGCTGGCTGGCTATCAGTAGCCCCCCCCACAAACTGTCCCCACTCACTCCACATCGTGCAGCAGCTGGTCAGCGGCGAAGTGGAACAGCTGCGGCAGGTCGAGCCGCAGGTTGAGGCAGTGCAGCAGCGAGTCCAGCGCGCTGGCTCGCAGCACCGGGCTCAGCAGCAGCTGGCTGGCTATCAGTAGCCCCCCCCACAAACTGTCCCCACTCACTCCACATCGTGCAGCAGCTGGTCAGCGGCGAAGTGGAACAGCTGCGGCAGGTCGAGCCGCAGGTTGAGGCAGTGCAGCAGCGAGTCCAGCGCGCTGGCTCGCAGCACCGGGCTCAGCAGCAGCTGGCTGGCTATCAGTAGCCCCCCCCACAAACTGTCCCCACTCACTCCACATCGTGCAGCAGCTGGTCAGCGGCGAAGTGGAACAGCTGCGGCAGGTCGAGCCGCAGGTTGAGGCAGTGCAGCAGCGAGTCCAGCGCGCTGGCTCGCAGCACCGGGCTCAGCAGCAGCTGGCTGGCTATCAGTAGCCCCCCCCACAAACTGTCCCCACTCACTCCACATCGTGCAGCAGCTGGTCAGCGGCGAAGTGGAACAGCTGCGGCAGGTCGAGCCGCAGGTTGAGGCAGTGCAGCAGCGAGTCCAGCGCGCTGGCTCGCAGCACCGGGCTCAGCAGCAGCTGGCTGGCTATCAGTAGCCCCCCCCACAAACTGTCCCCACTCACTCCACATCGTGCAGCAGCTGGTCAGCGGCGAAGTGGAACAGCTGCGGCAGGTCGAGCCGCAGGTTGAGGCAGTGCAGCAGCGAGTCCAGCGCGCTGGCTCGCAGCACCGGGCTCAGCAGCAGCTGGCTGGCTATCAGTAGCCCCCCCCACAAACTGTCCCCACTCACTCCACATCGTGCAGCAGCTGGTCAGCGGCGAAGTGGAACAGCTGCGGCAGGTCGAGCCGCAGGTTGAGGCAGTGCAGCAGCGAGTCCAGCGCGCTGGCTCGCAGCACCGGGCTCAGCAGCAGCTGGCTGGCTATCAGTAGCCCCCCCCACAAACTGTCCCCACTCACTCCACATCGTGCAGCAGCTGGTCAGCGGCGAAGTGGAACAGCTGCGGCAGGTCGAGCCGCAGGTTGAGGCAGTGCAGCAGCGAGTCCAGCGCGCTGGCTCGCAGCACCGGGCTCAGCAGCAGCTGGCTGGCTATCAGTAGCCCCCCCCACAAACTGTCCCCACTCACTCCACATCGTGCAGCAGCTGGTCAGCGGCGAAGTGGAACAGCTGCGGCAGGTCGAGCCGCAGGTTGAGGCAGTGCAGCAGCGAGTCCAGCGCGCTGGCTCGCAGCACCGGGCTCAGCAGCAGCTGGCTGGCTATCAGTAGCCCCCCCCACAAACTGTCCCCACTCACTCCACATCGTGCAGCAGCTGGTCAGCGGCGAAGTGGAACAGCTGCGGCAGGTCGAGCCGCAGGTTGAGGCAGTGCAGCAGCGAGTCCAGCGCGCTGGCTCGCAGCACCGGGCTCAGCAGCAGCTGGCTGGCTATCAGTAGCCCCCCCCACAAACTGTCCCCACTCACTCCACATCGTGCAGCAGCTGGTCAGCGGCGAAGTGGAACAGCTGCGGCAGGTCGAGCCGCAGGTTGAGGCAGTGCAGCAGCGAGTCCAGCGCGCTGGCTCGCAGCACCGGGCTCAGCAGCAGCTGGCTGGCTATCAGTAGCCCCCCCCACAAACTGTCCCCACTCACTCCACATCGTGCAGCAGCTGGTCAGCGGCGAAGTGGAACAGCTGCGGCAGGTCGAGCCGCAGGTTGAGGCAGTGCAGCAGCGAGTCCAGCGCGCTGGCTCGCAGCACCGGGCTCAGCAGCAGCTGGCTGGCTATCAGTAGCCCCCCCCACAAACTGTCCCCACTCACTCCACATCGTGCAGCAGCTGGTCAGCGGCGAAGTGGAACAGCTGCGGCAGGTCGAGCCGCAGGTTGAGGCAGTGCAGCAGCGAGTCCAGCGCGCTGGCTCGCAGCACCGGGCTCAGCAGCAGCTGGCTGGCTATCAGTAGCCCCCCCCACAAACTGTCCCCACTCACTCCACATCGTGCAGCAGCTGGTCAGCGGCGAAGTGGAACAGCTGCGGCAGGTCGAGCCGCAGGTTGAGGCAGTGCAGCAGCGAGTCCAGCGCGCTGGCTCGCAGCACCGGGCTCAGCAGCAGCTGGCTGGCTATCAGTAGCCCCCCCCACAAACTGTCCCCACTCACTCCACATCGTGCAGCAGCTGGTCAGCGGCGAAGTGGAACAGCTGCGGCAGGTCGAGCCGCAGGTTGAGGCAGTGCAGCAGCGAGTCCAGCGCGCTGGCTCGCAGCACCGGGCTCAGCAGCAGCTGGCTGGCTATCAGTAGCCCCCCCCACAAACTGTCCCCACTCACTCCACATCGTGCAGCAGCTGGTCAGCGGCGAAGTGGAACAGCTGCGGCAGGTCGAGCCGCAGGTTGAGGCAGTGCAGCAGCGAGTCCAGCGCGCTGGCTCGCAGCACCGGGCTCAGCAGCAGCTGGCTGGCTATCAGTAGCCCCCCCCACAAACTGTCCCCACTCACTCCACATCGTGCAGCAGCTGGTCAGCGGCGAAGTGGAACAGCTGCGGCAGGTCGAGCCGCAGGTTGAGGCAGTGCAGCAGCGAGTCCAGCGCGCTGGCTCGCAGCACCGGGCTCAGCAGCAGCTGGCTGGCTATCAGTAGCCCCCCCCACAAACTGTCCCCACTCACTCCACATCGTGCAGCAGCTGGTCAGCGGCGAAGTGGAACAGCTGCGGCAGGTCGAGCCGCAGGTTGAGGCAGTGCAGCAGCGAGTCCAGCGCGCTGGCTCGCAGCACCGGGCTCAGCAGCAGCTGGCTGGCTATCAGTAGCCCCCCCCACAAACTGTCCCCACTCACTCCACATCGTGCAGCAGCTGGTCAGCGGCGAAGTGGAACAGCTGCGGCAGGTCGAGCCGCAGGTTGAGGCAGTGCAGCAGCGAGTCCAGCGCGCTGGCTCGCAGCACCGGGCTCAGCAGCAGCTGGCTGGCTATCAGTAGCCCCCCCCACAAACTGTCCCCACTCACTCCACATCGTGCAGCAGCTGGTCAGCGGCGAAGTGGAACAGCTGCGGCAGGTCGAGCCGCAGGTTGAGGCAGTGCAGCAGCGAGTCCAGCGCGCTGGCTCGCAGCACCGGGCTCAGCAGCAGCTGGCTGGCTATCAGTAGCCCCCCCCCCAAACTGTCCCCACTCACTCCACATCGTGCAGCAGCTGGTCAGCGGCGAAGTGGAACAGCTGCGGCAGGTCGAGCCGCAGGTTGAGGCAGTGCAGCAGCGAGTCCAGCGCGCTGGCTCGCAGCACCGGGCTCAGCAGCAGCTGGCTGGCTATCAGTAGCCCCCCCCACAAACTGTCCCCACTCACTCCACATCGTGCAGCAGCTGGTCAGCGGCGAAGTGGAACAGCTGCGGCAGGTCGAGCCGCAGGTTGAGGCAGTGCAGCAGCGAGTCCAGCGCGCTGGCTCGCAGCACCGGGCTCAGCAGCAGCTGGCTGGCTATCAGTAGCCCCCCCCACAAACTGTCCCCACTCACTCCACATCGTGCAGCAGCTGGTCAGCGGCGAAGTGGAACAGCTGCGGCAGGTCGAGCCGCAGGTTGAGGCAGTGCAGCAGCGAGTCCAGCGCGCTGGCTCGCAGCACCGGGCTCAGCAGCAGCTGGCTGGCTATCAGTAGCCCCCCCCACAAACTGTCCCCACTCACTCCACATCGTGCAGCAGCTGGTCAGCGGCGAAGTGGAACAGCTGCGGCAGGTCGAGCCGCAGGTTGAGGCAGTGCAGCAGCGAGTCCAGCGCGCTGGCTCGCAGCACCGGGCTCAGCAGCAGCTGGCTGGCTATCAGTAGCCCCCCCCACAAACTGTCCCCACTCACTCCACATCGTGCAGCAGCTGGTCAGCGGCGAAGTGGAACAGCTGCGGCAGGTCGAGCCGCAGGTTGAGGCAGTGCAGCAGCGAGTCCAGCGCGCTGGCTCGCAGCACCGGGCTCAGCAGCAGCTGGCTGGCTATCAGTAGCCCCCCCCACAAACTGTCCCCACTCACTCCACATCGTGCAGCAGCTGGTCAGCGGCGAAGTGGAACAGCTGCGGCAGGTCGAGCCGCAGGTTGAGGCAGTGCAGCAGCGAGTCCAGCGCGCTGGCTCGCAGCACCGGGCTCAGCAGCAGCTGGCTGGCTATCAGTAGCCCCCCCCACAAACTGTCCCCACTCACTCCACATCGTGCAGCAGCTGGTCAGCGGCGAAGTGGAACAGCTGCGGCAGGTCGAGCCGCAGGTTGAGGCAGTGCAGCAGCGAGTCCAGCGCGCTGGCTCGCAGCACCGGGCTCAGCAGCAGCTGGCTGGCTATCAGTAGCCCCCCCCACAAACTGTCCCCACTCACTCCACATCGTGCAGCAGCTGGTCAGCGGCGAAGTGGAACAGCTGCGGCAGGTCGAGCCGCAGGTTGAGGCAGTGCAGCAGCGAGTCCAGCGCGCTGGCTCGCAGCACCGGGCTCAGCAGCAGCTGGCTGGCTATCAGTAGCCCCCCCCACAAACTGTCCCCACTCACTCCACATCGTGCAGCAGCTGGTCAGCGGCGAAGTGGAACAGCTGCGGCAGGTCGAGCCGCAGGTTGAGGCAGTGCAGCAGCGAGTCCAGCGCGCTGGCTCGCAGCACCGGGCTCAGCAGCAGCTGGCTGGCTATCAGTAGCCCCCCCCACAAACTGTCCCCACTCACTCCACATCGTGCAGCAGCTGGTCAGCGGCGAAGTGGAACAGCTGCGGCAGGTCGAGCCGCAGGTTGAGGCAGTGCAGCAGCGAGTCCAGCGCGCTGGCTCGCAGCACCGGGCTCAGCAGCAGCTGGCTGGCTATCAGTAGCCCCCCCCACAAACTGTCCCCACTCACTCCACATCGTGCAGCAGCTGGTCAGCGGCGAAGTGGAACAGCTGCGGCAGGTCGAGCCGCAGGTTGAGGCAGTGCAGCAGCGAGTCCAGCGCGCTGGCTCGCAGCACCGGGCTCAGCAGCAGCTGGCTGGCTATCAGTAGCCCCCCCCACAAACTGTCCCCACTCACTCCACATCGTGCAGCAGCTGGTCAGCGGCGAAGTGGAACAGCTGCGGCAGGTCGAGCCGCAGGTTGAGGCAGTGCAGCAGCGAGTCCAGCGCGCTGGCTCGCAGCACCGGGCTCAGCAGCAGCTGGCTGGCTATCAGTAGCCCCCCCCACAAACTGTCCCCACTCACTCCACATCGTGCAGCAGCTGGTCAGCGGCGAAGTGGAACAGCTGCGGCAGGTCGAGCCGCAGGTTGAGGCAGTGCAGCAGCGAGTCCAGCGCGCTGGCTCGCAGCACCGGGCTCAGCAGCAGCTGGCTGGCTATCAGTAGCCCCCCCCACAAACTGTCCCCACTCACTCCACATCGTGCAGCAGCTGGTCAGCGGCGAAGTGGAACAGCTGCGGCAGGTCGAGCCGCAGGTTGAGGCAGTGCAGCAGCGAGTCCAGCGCGCTGGCTCGCAGCACCGGGCTCAGCAGCAGCTGGCTGGCTATCAGTAGCCCCCCCCACAAACTGTCCCCACTCACTCCACATCGTGCAGCAGCTGGTCAGCGGCGAAGTGGAACAGCTGCGGCAGGTCGAGCCGCAGGTTGAGGCAGTGCAGCAGCGAGTCCAGCGCGCTGGCTCGCAGCACCGGGCTCAGCAGCAGCTGGCTGGCTATCAGTAGCCCCCCCCACAAACTGTCCCCACTCACTCCACATCGTGCAGCAGCTGGTCAGCGGCGAAGTGGAACAGCTGCGGCAGGTCGAGCCGCAGGTTGAGGCAGTGCAGCAGCGAGTCCAGCGCGCTGGCTCGCAGCACCGGGCTCAGCAGCAGCTGGCTGGCTATCAGTAGCCCCCCCCACAAACTGTCCCCACTCACTCCACATCGTGCAGCAGCTGGTCAGCGGCGAAGTGGAACAGCTGCGGCAGGTCGAGCCGCAGGTTGAGGCAGTGCAGCAGCGAGTCCAGCGCGCTGGCTCGCAGCACCGGGCTCAGCAGCAGCTGGCTGGCTATCAGTAGCCCCCCCCACAAACTGTCCCCACTCACTCCACATCGTGCAGCAGCTGGTCAGCGGCGAAGTGGAACAGCTGCGGCAGGTCGAGCCGCAGGTTGAGGCAGTGCAGCAGCGAGTCCAGCGCGCTGGCTCGCAGCACCGGGCTCAGCAGCAGCTGGCTGGCTATCAGTAGCCCCCCCCACAAACTGTCCCCACTCACTCCACATCGTGCAGCAGCTGGTCAGCGGCGAAGTGGAACAGCTGCGGCAGGTCGAGCCGCAGGTTGAGGCAGTGCAGCAGCGAGTCCAGCGCGCTGGCTCGCAGCACCGGGCTCAGCAGCAGCTGGCTGGCTATCAGTAGCCCCCCCCACAAACTGTCCCCACTCACTCCACATCGTGCAGCAGCTGGTCAGCGGCGAAGTGGAACAGCTGCGGCAGGTCGAGCCGCAGGTTGAGGCAGTGCAGCAGCGAGTCCAGCGCGCTGGCTCGCAGCACCGGGCTCAGCAGCAGCTGGCTGGCTATCAGTAGCCCCCCCCACAAACTGTCCCCACTCACTCCACATCGTGCAGCAGCTGGTCAGCGGCGAAGTGGAACAGCTGCGGCAGGTCGAGCCGCAGGTTGAGGCAGTGCAGCAGCGAGTCCAGCGCGCTGGCTCGCAGCACCGGGCTCAGCAGCAGCTGGCTGGCTATCAGTAGCCCCCCCCACAAACTGTCCCCACTCACTCCACATCGTGCAGCAGCTGGTCAGCGGCGAAGTGGAACAGCTGCGGCAGGTCGAGCCGCAGGTTGAGGCAGTGCAGCAGCGAGTCCAGCGCGCTGGCTCGCAGCACCGGGCTCAGCAGCAGCTGGCTGGCTATCAGTAGCCCCCCCCACAAACTGTCCCCACTCACTCCACATCGTGCAGCAGCTGGTCAGCGGCGAAGTGGAACAGCTGCGGCAGGTCGAGCCGCAGGTTGAGGCAGTGCAGCAGCGAGTCCAGCGCGCTGGCTCGCAGCACCGGGCTCAGCAGCAGCTGGCTGGCTATCAGTAGCCCCCCCCACAAACTGTCCCCACTCACTCCACATCGTGCAGCAGCTGGTCAGCGGCGAAGTGGAACAGCTGCGGCAGGTCGAGCCGCAGGTTGAGGCAGTGCAGCAGCGAGTCCAGCGCGCTGGCTCGCAGCACCGGGCTCAGCAGCAGCTGGCTGGCTATCAGTAGCCCCCCCCACAAACTGTCCCCACTCACTCCACATCGTGCAGCAGCTGGTCAGCGGCGAAGTGGAACAGCTGCGGCAGGTCGAGCCGCAGGTTGAGGCAGTGCAGCAGCGAGTCCAGCGCGCTGGCTCGCAGCACCGGGCTCAGCAGCAGCTGGCTGGCTATCAGTAGCCCCCCCCACAAACTGTCCCCACTCACTCCACATCGTGCAGCAGCTGGTCAGCGGCGAAGTGGAACAGCTGCGGCAGGTCGAGCCGCAGGTTGAGGCAGTGCAGCAGCGAGTCCAGCGCGCTGGCTCGCAGCACCGGGCTCAGCAGCAGCTGGCTGGCTATCAGTAGCCCCCCCCACAAACTGTCCCCACTCACTCCACATCGTGCAGCAGCTGGTCAGCGGCGAAGTGGAACAGCTGCGGCAGGTCGAGCCGCAGGTTGAGGCAGTGCAGCAGCGAGTCCAGCGCGCTGGCTCGCAGCACCGGGCTCAGCAGCAGCTGGCTGGCTATCGGCAGTACTTTGTCCACGTCGCCGTGAGTCATTTCCAGCTCGCTGCAGAAATCAAATATTGATTAGTAATTTAAGTCATGTCAAGTATGTACGTATGCACGTGCTGCAATAATCATTTAGTATGCATTCGTGCCCGGTCTAGCGTTTCAGGGAGCGTCATAATATAATAAATTAAATCATCAAATTTTTGGCTAAAGTGATACTTGCATAGTATAGAATTGTTATAATATTCAGGTATATAACTTGTATCAACGGACGGATAAATGTCTCCTGTAACACAGGACATTTCCTAGCATAGGAGACATTGTTCAAATATTGCAATTAATTGTACCTACAGCTACGGTTTATGTTTTACTTATATGTAAGTTATCCCATAATTGCATGTACATGTATATTTTTTGTTGTCAAATAAAGAATTTATTATTTATTATAATACATCATCATCACTGCAGGCGCGTGTGCGACGTTGCCGTTCCGCTATAACAGCGCGAGGTCGACGCCCCGCTACACAGGCGTGCGTGCGACGTTGCCGTTTTGCTTTACGAGCGCGCAGTTTCTGCTCTTAGTATATCTACTACTAATTTTTTTATTTCGTATTGTTTCCTTGTTTTAGTGCAAATAAAGTATTTTCATTCATTCATTCATTCATACTAAGAGCAGAAACTGCGAACTGCAGAAACTGTGGACTCGAGGGCCACACACAAAGAACTGTATCCAGTTCTTCGTGTGTGGCTCTCGAGTCCACGCGCCTGTATAGCGAAGCGGCAACGTCGCACACACGTTATACACAACCGGTCTATCAAACATTACAACTGGTGCGTGCAATCACCACGTCACACCACACATCAGGTGTGCAGCGCACTTTAAGGTTATATTGAATGCTGTTAAACAAATTTTCACTTTTTGTGTACTTGCAACATTAATCTTATTATATCAAGCAGTTATGCATTTTTCTATAAAGGAACTTAACATGTACTCTGTGACTTATATGCTTACTTTTAAAGTAATTAAGTGCTTTTAAAACAAAACAACATAGTATTATACTTACGTCCACAATTGTGGTGGGGGATCGCAAGCTTGACGGATATTTTGAAGCGCCTCCGAGTGGAAATTCTCCAGGAACCGCGCCCATCGGCTTAACTCTTGGCCCACGCTTGACCATGCTGCTGACCTGACACGATAAGAATATATTTAATTAAATTTATACTAATATTATAAAGCTGAAGAGTTTGTTTGTTTGTTTGAACGCGCTTACCTCGGGAACTACTGGTCCGATTTGAAAAATTCTTTCGGTGTTAGATAGCTCATTTATCGAGGAAGGCTATAGGCTATATATCATCACCACAGAACAGTAAAAACAAATAGAAGTGCTATAATGTCATAATTAGTATGAAAACCAGTGTCGCCAAACCTACACATTTAAACCGATAGTTATACAGTACACTACAAGTAAACTATGCCTTTGATTGGACAGCTTAATTTGAGTAAAAACTGACTTAGGTTATAAATTCAGCATTTCAATATGTACCCTAACGCACCATGTTACGGTTTATTTTAGTATAACATCCCTAGGTATATTAGCTGTTTTGTTTCTCATTGCACAGAAATTCCAAATTCGAAAACATTCAGCTACTCCACAACAGAGGGCGTTAGTTTTCGATAGATATAATTTTGAACCTCAACACATAGAGATAAGGTTGAAATTTGTGTCACTCAACATTAATGACATTAACTTGATATTTATCTGATGCTATGCCCTGAGGGATGTCAGCCTTGTTATCGATAATTCACATATAAGTATTTTTTGTGTATTTTTTTTTCTTTCTATTATATGAGTATAGTATAATGTGTCACATTTTGGAGTATGTTTATTATTACTAAGTACGTCTTTTTATATTATTATTATTAAATAAAAAACGGAATAGAATAGTATTAATCTATATTTACAAAATACAAACAGAAAATATGCATTATTTTAAATCTTGGAACTGCCGTAGGTTTGCTGTATCGGTGGCCTTTGTTAGACTGCTTAGTGCTGTTCGGCATCCAGTTAACTCGTCACGTTGCATTTATCCATTTCTCTTTTAAATTAGCCTCTTTGGGAAATCTATAAATAAATTGGACAAATGAAAGCTAAGGAAAAATAAAATAAAATTTAATATTTATAATGTTTGTCTTTTCTAAAGTATCGATACTGTCGATATGCGCCACAAGCATCACTAAAGCGACATTCGTTTGTTTATTGCAATAATATTCCAGAAAGTTTTGTTTGCTGTTCCATCTATAATAGTACTAATTTCTTACGGATTAAGGTTCATTTTGACTAGATATTTGTATACAATTTTGACAAATTACGACAAGCGAAGTTATAACATAAAATATATGTAAAATAAATAAAAATAAGACTTACCGATGGTATGAAATGCCTCCATTGCTGATATTATTTCGTCTGCTATCATTTTTGCACTCTAATACCGAACAACACGTCCTAATTAATGAATAAATATGGAAAAAAGGTTTGACAGCTGACAACCGACTCGAATATTTTTCTGCGCACAACTGAGAGCAAGTTAGGTGATCTAAACTTATTATTGACACGTGGGCCACGCCCACATCACACTTCTATTTGTTTTTACTGTTCTGTGATCATCACGCTACGACCAACAGGAGAGGAGCCACGGGGGTGAAACCGCGCGGAGCAGCTAGTATTAAATAAATATAGGAAAAAAATTACGTATTTTAAATATAAATTAATAACACAAATACTCAACATGCAATAGCAAATTTATATAATAAAATGACATACAAGAGATAAATCATAATTCACTCTTATTTCAAATCACATATAATCTAACATTAAATACAGGTCAATAATTAAGGTCAAATCGCCATACTACTGAAAATGACATCGCATTTGTGCAGTCCTATCAGTATTTATCTGTATTATTTAAATCTTACCCGGGGTTAATCTTCGCGTCATTTTCGTGTTCGAGCTGGCAGTAGTCCGCCGCTTGTGCTACCATTAGCTGTCGAGTTGAACCGCCCACACTGAAAGTTTTTATTATGTTATGTGCCTATAGAATAAAGAAATTCTAGTCTTAATTTAGACTGATTTATGTTTAAGTTTACTTTTTATACAAGTTATATATTTTTTTGAAAATGTAAGTATATTAAAATTTTTGCAATTTATAAATATTTTTAAGCATTCCGTAACGAAAAAACCTCACGCTCCCCACTCCGACGGGCACGGAGGTGTGGCTTGAAGGCATAGCATGCAATAGCTTTACCGCGGCAGTCCCCGAGTGCCACACGTCTTTTTTTGAAAATCTAAGTATATTAAAATTATTGCAATTTATAAATATTTTTTGGTTATTTTTCGAAGGTCCTGTCGTATTTTGCCCATTGAAATTGCACCAGTTTTAAATTTATATCAGTACTTATCAATAAAACCTGTTTCACACACATCACACTATTGGACTATTTAAAAATGTAGATTACCGTTCTATAGCTTCTTGCGAGAAGCAAGTGTTCTCAACGAAGGTAAGTATATCCTCTTTGGACAGCTTGTTGAAATAGCCCACGCACTCGCGGTACTGCTGCATCCACTTCTTGTTGTTCGCTGATGATTGTGGCACCTGGTAAAAATATAATATTGTTAGACGTAACTTTTGATTTAATATTTTTGTGGATGAATAGTTGTCATTATTTCATGTCTGAACATGCTTAGCAGTCGAATACTATAAAAAGTCGCTTTCCTTTGACTCGTGGCACATTCGTACGAATCGTGCCTAGGGGCTCGGACGTTGTTTATACGACGTTCGACCCAACTAACTTCACTTTGCTAATAGTCGTTGACTTGCTGCGATTTGTTATCAACTACCTACATCAATTAGGTAGCTGTGTAGAATCGCAGTACATTCTTATTACATTCAAACTAATATTTAACTCGGCCTCGCGTGTAATTTCTAATAATATTGTTAATTTGATGCTACAAACTTAATATAGAATCTATAAGGAATTTACTTCTAATAGAATAGAATAGGACACACATCAGTAATTTATTACTATATTTTAATAAGAAATAAGGGCAGATAGTAGGATAGAGAAAGAGGACAGCAGAATATGAAGATGATTGAATCATCATATTATTATCAGCCCATATATGATCCCACTGCTGGTACACGGGCCTCATGGTACTGGCCATAATCCACCACGATGGCCAAGTGCGGGTTGGTAGATGTCACATGACAATTTAATATTTAAAAAACATGGAATATGGGTGAATTCAAAGGCCAAGGTGAATATCCAACTCTTACCAATCAAGATACATCAAGATACTTACCATCCTATCCAAAGGTTGCCTGGCAGAGATCGCTTGAAAGCGATAAGGCCGCCTCTTTAACATTTTGTATCTTCTATGTTTTTCTTTTTCTTTTCTTCTGTATGTGTGTATTAAATAAAGAATTTTGTATTGTATTGTACTTACATCAAAGAAGAACTTGGTGAGCCAGCGCGTGTATATCGTATTGACGGGCACCGGGATGCGGAAGGAAGGTGGCAAAGTGCGCAGGAACTTGGTGAGAAGCGCTACGTTTTCTGGCTTGATGATGGATAATATATGGGCCATGAAACGATCTTCTGATGGCTGTTCCAAGAGCAGTTTGTAGTCCAGATCTGAGGGTTTATAAGCCGTGAGTAAGTTTGTCGGTCTGTATTTAACTAGACAGTATGAAGAAGAATAGAAAAGATTCGATTAAGTGGCAGAACTTTTTTCAAATTTTGCAAATATTTATGATAAATTAAAGTAAAAAAAATAACTATAGTGTTATGAATTTAATTATGATACATTTTGTATTACGTTGCAATGCATCTATGCACTTTTCTAATAGCAAAAACAAAAAAAAATCTATTCTGGTTTTACACGATTGCCTGTGTATGTGTGAACGTAAGTTATGGCCAGTTGTCCTTATTTTTGTTACTCTTTTTTGTGTTTGTAAATGTAAAAAAAATAATAGTATGTAGCAAAGCGTTTTTAAATTGTATCACAAAGTGTATTAAAAAAAAAAGTTATAACAAATAAAGCAGATGTGGTATCTCACCAGGCGAAGCAGCTTTAGCCTTCTTTAATAACTTGATATGTTCAGTAGCCGTCAATCCGTACACCGGCGGCTTCTCATCCACTTTGTTCAGTAGCGAGAAGAAGTTTATCAGCGCTGTGTAGTTGGTGCCCTCTACCTCTGGCCATAGGACTTCAAGAGTGCTGTTTGATAATGATAATATTTGCGTTCAAATATCTATTCGTATTCAAATCTTATTAAAATGCTTTTAAAGTTTAGTTTTCATTTTAATGATTTTATTTATTTTGTTATTTTGTTAGATTTGTCTCCACACCGAACATCGCAATAATTCAAAAATCTGATCCTACTTGAAAAAAAGTAAAATAAATTAATGAATTTATAGTGTAAAAAATTAATTTTCTCATTTTCGAAGTGAAACTTCTTTAGGCGCGTTGAGAGTAGAATTTCAAGGTCAACGTCATTGCGTCACGGCAATTGCTATCTTTGAATCTTGCAAAAGAAGTTTCACTTCTGACACACACTCTTTTTAATTTCGTTTTTTTTGTGACGTGTTCAAATTAAATAATTCCTTCATATTTACCGCGCATGCGCATTAGGGCTGCGCGCGATGTCCTCGATAGCCTCCGGCGCGATGTGCGACAGCGTCTTGTCGGAGGCCACGTGGTACAGCCACACGTCCAACAGATCCAGCCCGTACTTGAGAGCGAGAGTGCAGGCCATTCTTGCGTGCTCTTTTGAGTTCGCTCTGGTAGACCAGAATATGTTTTGTATCATTTGAAATATCATTATTGCAATTGGTCAAACAATCGATGATATTGTTCGGGATGGGGGTAATTTGAAATGTAAATTGTAAAGATGGAAATTGAATTAATGTAATAATGAATCTTATGATTTATATCTATAAAGGGATTGATCCAGAGGATTGTTCAGTATCAAAAGAAAGAAAAAAACTGGTATGTATGGCAAACTAAATAAAACCCCAAAACATATAAGATATTTATATATCAGCATTTTTTTTTCTCAAATTAAAAAGTACAATATACTTAAGACATTAATAGGTGAATGTAAGACATTAATAGCTTTGAAAAGAAGTGAAATAATTTTAGTCCTGTTTTATGGGCCCTCCACACAATGGGCCCTAATGTCTATGATCGGCCGTTATTTTAAATGTCTAATCACAATCGGCGTATTGAGATCGAGGATCATTAATTGTTGGGCCAACGCTGCCTATCGTGTGGAGGGGCAATTACGATTACTTTTTTCAAAAGAAAGTGTATCCGCCGAAATAGCTCAGTTGGGAGAGCGTTAGATTGAAGATCTAAAGGTCCCTGGTTCGATCCCGGGTTTCGGCAAGTATTATTTTATGGTAAATAATTATTTTAACGTAATTTCTTACACTAGGTAGAAATTAACTTATTAATTAATACAGACAGATTCTGTTAATTGTAATTAATACAAAAATGTTTGTGTCCACTTTTTTGTCGGGAAATCTTGCATCCTTAATGACGGGGCCGCGAGTATTGATTGAAATTCTTCTGCGATGAGTTTGGAACTATATCAGTAGACTAATGGGAAATACGGAATACTGATTTCGTTCAAACCGTAGAAAAAAATTCAAATTGAAGACGACGTTTAAAAAAGGATTAAAAGCGATAATAGAACCTTGGGTTCAAGTATTACGAAACGATCTATATACGATGCGTTATTGTGCTACAGAAAAGTACGTTACAAGGGGGGGTGGGGGTGGTGCCGCGGGTATTGGTTGAAATCCTGCGACGTGTTTGTGACTACTGTCAGTAGGCTAATAGGAAATGTACTAAATTGGTTGTAGATTGAAAATCAAATAGAAGAAGCCGTTTAAAAAACGATTACAAGCGATAATTAGCTAGGGAAACATTGGCTTGTATAAATTGTTTTAGTAGCTTTTTTATATTTATACTAGCGACCCGCCCCGGCTTCGCACGGGTGCAATGCTGATACTAAATACACTACAGAAAAACTGTGAACGTTGTATATAAAAACATAGCGGCCCGCTCCGGCTTCGCACGGGTATAAAATATATAGCCGGGCGGCCGGCCGGTACCGCCGCAAACGCTACGTCCCGCAATTTTTAAATCTGTAATATCTTCGAAAATATTCACTTAAATCATACGGTGTAAAGGGCCATATAGATCTATATTAAATGAACAATGTATTCTAGGTATTTAATTGGTTAAGGATTAATGCTGTATTGGTTAAAATCGCTTCGAAAATTAGCCATTATTTGTCGTAAAAAGTAAATGACAAAAAAAAGTTATTGTGAGTTATCCATAAGAGATAGACATATACCACCGCGGACTTTTCTGTAGACCTTTTCAATGTGTATAATACTTAGTACATTATTTTGATAAAACTCATAGGGTTCAGCCTGCGTTTGCAATGTAAGCGGAAAAAATGTAATTTTTTACGACATCACATTAGAAACCTCAAAAATAACAGTACTTCTCCACTATTTGATGGATGTTATTATACATATAAACCTTCCTCTTGAATCACTCTATCTATTAAAAACAACCGCATCAAAATCCGTTCCGTAGTTTCAAAGATTTAAGCGTACAAAGGGACATAGGGACAGAGAAAGCGACTTTGTTTTATACTATGTAGTGATACTTTTACATCAATATTAATTGTATATTGTAATAAATTGTAATTGTAATTGTATTTATG
The DNA here is from genome assembly GCA_029959065.1 of Colias behrii. Taxonomy (NCBI): domain Eukaryota; kingdom Metazoa; phylum Arthropoda; class Insecta; order Lepidoptera; family Pieridae; genus Colias; species Colias behrii. The sequence continues at coordinate 15,155,223 of JARWMC010000001.1, forward strand.
TATGTTTAATAATAAATTTGAAATTTTGATAATTTTACTTAAAAATGTAGTACACTCACTTGGCCAGCCGGTATATGACCTCTTGTCGATACTCCCTGTCCGCGTTGAACAAGAGCGCGTTGACGCTGACACCGAGCGCGCGCACGCGGCCCACCTCGCCCAGCGCCGCCAGCCGCGACAGGCTCCGCACGATCGCGCGCACTTGGGCCTCCGTGCCGTTGTTCTCTTTTAGCGTTGTTATCGCCATCTTTGTTTACATAAATAAATTATTCTTAAGCTATTGCATAGCTTCTATCGCGGGCCTTGAGCGCGGGGACCGAATCGAGAAATTCCGTAACGAAAAAATTGGTTGTCTGTAAATTCGGTTTACTGACGATAGTTGAACGTGACAACGTCCGATTGCGCTTCTTTGTCGCTCTTTCCGCGCTCTCGCTTGCACTTCAAGTCTTACATGGAACGCCTCAGAGCGAGGTAACGCCGCATGAGTCATGTTTTTTCGTGCGTGCAGCCGGCTCTATCGAATTATAAGACGTTGTCACGTCAAAAACCTCACGCTCCCCACTCCGACGGGCACGGAGGTGTGGCTTGAAGGCATAGCATGCAATAGCTTTACCGCGGCAGTCCCCGAGTGCCACACGTCTTTTTTTAGCTATAAGACTCGATTGTTCACATCACACATCGCAAAATTATTTTTTGGCTATGAAACACAATTGTTCACATCACACATTTAAATTATCAAAATCACCATTATAAACGTTGAATTAATCATCAATAGTGTGTAAGGAAATCGTATACGTTCAATTTGCGAATAATGCTATGAAATCATACCATTTACTTTTTAAAGTGAAACTTTTATTACATCGTCTCAAACTGTTTGGTCTGTGTAGCGCATGTCGCGTGTATCGCGGCTGCCGAGTAGGTATACCTACTCGGCAGCCGACCGACACGCGACATGCGCTACACAAAGCAGTGTTCGGAACCGTTCGAACAGTTTCACTTTTACCGTGGTTTCATAAAACCACACAACATTTTTTTTTTTTTAATTTAATTTTTATTTATTTAAAAATTGGAAATTATTGAACCTGTTAGAAAAATTTTCAAGCATTCTAATGAATGCTTACCTCAGCGGGTCCCGCGAGGTACACATTATCGCGCAATGTGGGCGCGTTGCACCGCAGCAGCTGCGCGTACAGGCCCGCACTGAGCGCCGGCACCGAGTGGCCCACACTCGCCACGACCCCGTCGCCCCCCGCACCCGCAACCCCGCCAACCCCCTCTCCCACCTCCGACCCTTCAACCCCCAAACCCCTCGGCGTGCCGGCTAGCAGACACGCCACGCTGAGCGCCGTGTCCTTGTATAGGAGATCCTCCGCGACCTTTTGTACCACTGGGGGAGAGAATGTTAAAGTTGTAGTCGATTTAGTTTAGACAACACAAATACTTCTAACTTTTAAAGCGATATAGAATGACGCATTGATTATCTTTCTTTTTTAAATAATAATTCTTTATTTTAATACAAAAGTTACTATTGAATAATAACAATTTGAATAAACAATATATTGGGCTGAAAGAATGCAATTTACATCATCTCCTCGTCATAACAACATTACATTATTATTACATACATATTTCATTGTCAGATAAAATAATTCGCCAGAACTGCAATATTTATCGCGATAAGCATTTATATAACCGTTATTTAAATATACAAAACCCCGTACTTGATTGACATAACACGTTATTTTTTTATGAACGTGAATTCGCAATTCGCGCATAGAATATAATTTACAAAAAACATTCGCGCTCAACCGTCCAATTTCATTCAGCAACCAAAACCAATACCTTCGGTCTCATTCTCTCCCGCAACTCGATCGTCTTCCAGACAGCTCTGTATGTAGTACCGCTTGAGGCGCGAGTGCGGCGAGTCGCGTGCGACTTGCGAGTCGATCGAGAACTTGTCGTAGCGGTAGAAGTTGTTCGTCACTTCGAGCTGCGGGTACAGGCTCGAGTAGAACTCTTGGCAGTGCACTTTCTGTTGGATCAAGTCAGCTTCCGTTTCTGGTGTGCGTTCCCTGCAGTTACGCAATGAAAATATTAGAAATATTCGAAAGGACAAGTTACTAATTTGATTTTGATAATTATAACTTCGAAATAAATAATGTAAAGTGCCGTTGACAGTTATTATATTATGTATCAGATTGCTTTATCTTACCCAGCAACAAATTTATTTTGAATAGTATCCACTAGGTAATTGAGCAATGGCTTCTTTTCAGACTGCGCTGGTGTCAGGATATCTTTCCTCTCTGTAACGGGCTGAAAAAAATAAATATATTTGAAGATTTCCCATTGAAAAAGGAAGATAAAATTAAACGTTCACTTTTATTAATGGATAATCTTTTTACACACCGTGCTAACCGCATCAGAGAATTCGTCATCCGTAGAGGGCCAGCGGTACCCATGTCGGTAGTCAGGTTGGACTGGCTTCGGTTGTAGACTCTCAAGTTCTAATTTTAGTCTGAAAATTAAAATTAATGGTTTGTAGCAGTACGTTTTATAGGAGAATTTCTAAGCACACCGTAGCGTACTGCGGCATGTGGAGGGGCAGCTCTAGCTACACCAGCTACATGTGCTGTGCGAGACCGCAACATGCGCTCTACATAGTGAAGTAGAGTAAAAAATGTGTGCGTGTACTAGTGTACACACGTACGTTTCAAAAAATAATTTACTATATGCAACTTTACAAAAATACGTCGAATCACGCGTGGTAGGCATAAGAAAAAGATGGCGCGTTACGGAAAAATGTCACGCGTAACGAAAAAATGTTACACTAAATTTTTTTCCAACCCCGATAAAGAAGTTTCACTTCAAAAACACTCCATACATAGAGTGCAACACCTCCTTCAGTAGGTCTGGCGGGAAGAACGCCAGCGTTGTGACTAGCAGGGCCACGTGAACTTGTGCTCTACAAAATGAACTATTCGTACCTAGAGTGCAGCACCTCCTCCAGCTCTTCCGACGGGCAGAACGCTAGAGCCGCCGCAAATAGATCAGCCCGCACTTGCGGAGCAGTGTGCGGTGGAGCAGCTCTAGCCACACCAGCCAGTACATGTGCTGCGAGACCAGCACAGAACCGCTAGAACCACCGCTCTATATAGAGCAGCATACATACCTAGAGTGCAGCACCTCCTCCAGCTCTTCCGACGGGCAGAACGCTAGAGCCGCCGCAAATAGATCAGCCCGCACTTGCGGAGCAGTGTGCGGTGGAGCAGCTCTAGCCACACCAGCCAGTACATGTGCTGCGAGACCAGCACAGAACCGCTAGAACCACCGCTCTATATAGAGCAGCATACATACCTAGAGTGCAGCACCTCCTCCAGCTCTTCCGACGGGCAGAACGCTAGAGCCGCCGCAAATAGATCAGCCCGCACTTGCGGAGCAGTGTGCGGTGGAGCAGCTCTAGCCACACCAGCCAGTACATGTGCTGCGAGACCAGCACAGAACCGCTAGAACCACCGCTCTATATAGAGCAGCATACATACCTAGAGTGCAGCACCTCCTCCAGCTCTTCCGACGGGCAGAACGCTAGAGCCGCCGCAAATAGATCAGCCCGCACTTGCGGAGCAGTGTGCGGTGGAGCAGCTCTAGCCACACCAGCCAGTACATGTGCTGCGAGACCAGCACAGAACCGCTAGAACCACCGCTCTATATAGAGCAGCATACATACCTAGAGTGCAGCACCTCCTCCAGCTCTTCCGACGGGCAGAACGCTAGAGCCGCCGCAAATAGATCAGCCCGCACTTGCGGAGCAGTGTGCGGTGGAGCAGCTCTAGCCACACCAGCCAGTACATGTGCTGCGAGACCAGCACAGAACCGCTAGAACCACCGCTCTATATAGAGCAGCATACATACCTAGAGTGCAGCACCTCCTCCAGCTCTTCCGACGGGCAGAACGCTAGAGCCGCCGCAAATAGATCAGCCCGCACTTGCGGAGCAGTGTGCGGTGGAGCAGCTCTAGCCACACCAGCCAGTACATGTGCTGCGAGACCAGCACAGAACCGCTAGAACCACCGCTCTATATAGAGCAGCATACATACCTAGAGTGCAGCACCTCCTCCAGCTCTTCCGACGGGCAGAACGCTAGAGCCGCCGCAAATAGATCAGCCCGCACTTGCGGAGCAGTGTGCGGTGGAGCAGCTCTAGCCACACCAGCCAGTACATGTGCTGCGAGACCAGCACAGAACCGCTAGAACCACCGCTCTATATAGAGCAGCATACATACCTAGAGTGCAGCACCTCCTCCAGCTCTTCCGACGGGCAGAACGCTAGAGCCGCCGCAAATAGATCAGCCCGCACTTGCGGAGCAGTGTGCGGTGGAGCAGCTCTAGCCACACCAGCCAGTACATGTGCTGCGAGACCAGCACAGAACCGCTAGAACCACCGCTCTATATAGAGCAGCATACATACCTAGAGTGCAGCACCTCCTCCAGCTCTTCCGACGGGCAGAACGCTAGAGCCGCCGCAAATAGATCAGCCCGCACTTGCGGAGCAGTGTGCGGTGGAGCAGCTCTAGCCACACCAGCCAGTACATGTGCTGCGAGACCAGCACAGAACCGCTAGAACCACCGCTCTATATAGAGCAGCATACATACCTAGAGTGCAGCACCTCCTCCAGCTCTTCCGACGGGCAGAACGCTAGAGCCGCCGCAAATAGATCAGCCCGCACTTGCGGAGCAGTGTGCGGTGGAGCAGCTCTAGCCACACCAGCCAGTACATGTGCTGCGAGACCAGCACAGAACCGCTAGAACCACCGCTCTATATAGAGCAGCATACATACCTAGAGTGCAGCACCTCCTCCAGCTCTTCCGACGGGCAGAACGCTAGAGCCGCCGCAAATAGATCAGCCCGCACTTGCGGAGCAGTGTGCGGTGGAGCAGCTCTAGCCACACCAGCCAGTACATGTGCTGCGAGACCAGCACAGAACCGCTAGAACCACCGCTCTATATAGAGCAGCATACATACCTAGAGTGCAGCACCTCCTCCAGCTCTTCCGACGGGCAGAACGCTAGAGCCGCCGCAAATAGATCAGCCCGCACTTGCGGAGCAGTGTGCGGTGGAGCAGCTCTAGCCACACCAGCCAGTACATGTGCTGCGAGACCAGCACAGAACCGCTAGAACCACCGCTCTATATAGAGCAGCATACATACCTAGAGTGCAGCACCTCCTCCAGCTCTTCCGACGGGCAGAACGCTAGAGCCGCCGCAAATAGATCAGCCCGCACTTGCGGAGCAGTGTGCGGTGGAGCAGCTCTAGCCACACCAGCCAGTACATGTGCTGCGAGACCAGCACAGAACCGCTAGAACCACCGCTCTATATAGAGCAGCATACATACCTAGAGTGCAGCACCTCCTCCAGCTCTTCCGACGGGCAGAACGCTAGAGCCGCCGCAAATAGATCAGCCCGCACTTGCGGAGCAGTGTGCGGTGGAGCAGCTCTAGCCACACCAGCCAGTACATGTGCTGCGAGACCAGCACAGAACCGCTAGAACCACCGCTCTATATAGAGCAGCATACATACCTAGAGTGCAGCACCTCCTCCAGCTCTTCCGACGGGCAGAACGCTAGAGCCGCCGCAAATAGATCAGCCCGCACTTGCGGAGCAGTGTGCGGTGGAGCAGCTCTAGCCACACCAGCCAGTACATGTGCTGCGAGACCAGCACAGAACCGCTAGAACCACCGCTCTATATAGAGCAGCATACATACCTAGAGTGCAGCACCTCCTCCAGCTCTTCCGACGGGCAGAACGCTAGAGCCGCCGCAAATAGATCAGCCCGCACTTGCGGAGCAGTGTGCGGTGGAGCAGCTCTAGCCACACCAGCCAGTACATGTGCTGCGAGACCAGCACAGAACCGCTAGAACCACCGCTCTATATAGAGCAGCATACATACCTAGAGTGCAGCACCTCCTCCAGCTCTTCCGACGGGCAGAACGCTAGAGCCGCCGCAAATAGATCAGCCCGCACTTGCGGAGCAGTGTGCGGTGGAGCAGCTCTAGCCACACCAGCCAGTACATGTGCTGCGAGACCAGCACAGAACCGCTAGAACCACCGCTCTATATAGAGCAGCATACATACCTAGAGTGCAGCACCTCCTCCAGCTCTTCCGACGGGCAGAACGCTAGAGCCGCCGCAAATAGATCAGCCCGCACTTGCGGAGCAGTGTGCGGTGGAGCAGCTCTAGCCACACCAGCCAGTACATGTGCTGCGAGACCAGCACAGAACCGCTAGAACCACCGCTCTATATAGAGCAGCATACATACCTAGAGTGCAGCACCTCCTCCAGCTCTTCCGACGGGCAGAACGCTAGAGCCGCCGCAAATAGATCAGCCCGCACTTGCGGAGCAGTGTGCGGTGGAGCAGCTCTAGCCACACCAGCCAGTACATGTGCTGCGAGACCAGCACAGAACCGCTAGAACCACCGCTCTATATAGAGCAGCATACATACCTAGAGTGCAGCACCTCCTCCAGCTCTTCCGACGGGCAGAACGCTAGAGCCGCCGCAAATAGATCAGCCCGCACTTGCGGAGCAGTGTGCGGTGGAGCAGCTCTAGCCACACCAGCCAGTACATGTGCTGCGAGACCAGCACAGAACCGCTAGAACCACCGCTCTATATAGAGCAGCATACATACCTAGAGTGCAGCACCTCCTCCAGCTCTTCCGACGGGCAGAACGCTAGAGCCGCCGCAAATAGATCAGCCCGCACTTGCGGAGCAGTGTGCGGTGGAGCAGCTCTAGCCACACCAGCCAGTACATGTGCTGCGAGACCAGCACAGAACCGCTAGAACCACCGCTCTATATAGAGCAGCATACATACCTAGAGTGCAGCACCTCCTCCAGCTCTTCCGACGGGCAGAACGCTAGAGCCGCCGCAAATAGATCAGCCCGCACTTGCGGAGCAGTGTGCGGTGGAGCAGCTCTAGCCACACCAGCCAGTACATGTGCTGCGAGACCAGCACAGAACCGCTAGAACCACCGCTCTATATAGAGCAGCATACATACCTAGAGTGCAGCACCTCCTCCAGCTCTTCCGACGGGCAGAACGCTAGAGCCGCCGCAAATAGATCAGCCCGCACTTGCGGAGCAGTGTGCGGTGGAGCAGCTCTAGCCACACCAGCCAGTACATGTGCTGCGAGACCAGCACAGAACCGCTAGAACCACCGCTCTATATAGAGCAGCATACATACCTAGAGTGCAGCACCTCCTCCAGCTCTTCCGACGGGCAGAACGCTAGAGCCGCCGCAAATAGATCAGCCCGCACTTGCGGAGCAGTGTGCGGTGGAGCAGCTCTAGCCACACCAGCCAGTACATGTGCTGCGAGACCAGCACAGAACCGCTAGAACCACCGCTCTATATAGAGCAGCATACATACCTAGAGTGCAGCACCTCCTCCAGCTCTTCCGACGGGCAGAACGCTAGAGCCGCCGCAAATAGATCAGCCCGCACTTGCGGAGCAGTGTGCGGTGGAGCAGCTCTAGCCACACCAGCCAGTACATGTGCTGCGAGACCAGCACAGAACCGCTAGAACCACCGCTCTATATAGAGCAGCATACATACCTAGAGTGCAGCACCTCCTCCAGCTCTTCCGACGGGCAGAACGCTAGAGCCGCCGCAAATAGATCAGCCCGCACTTGCGGAGCAGTGTGCGGTGGAGCAGCTCTAGCCACACCAGCCAGTACATGTGCTGCTTGGGACCAGCGTAGAGCAGCGAGCCGCCGAGCACCGGATAGTGCTGTAGCCCCGCCCCCCGCCCCGCAACCCGCGCCCAGCGCTTGTTGGCACACTTGGGTGAGCACCATGCCCTCCCTGACAACAATTATTGTATGTGAAATTTTTGATGTTACATATGCCACATTTTTATTGGATCGGTCTGAACTTAATACATGCAAATATTATAAATACAATGAAATAAATAAATAAAATGTATACATAGGACATAAACAACAATTTAAGATAAAAATTCTAATATAAATTATTTTACCTGTTCGCGGTTATTAGTATTTTATGCAATTATTTTTATTTTATATTATTTTTAATGAAAAACTAAAAACCGCAACAGCTTTCAAATAATAAAGAATTATAAAAACCAGTTTACACAGTAAAACGTCTGACAATCCCAAAAAAAACAGTCGGATTGAGGATCTCCACCTTTTTTAAAGTTGATGGAAAACAAAAATTTTGATTAATTTGATGTTTTACCTAGCCTCATCATCATCACCCGCAACTCGCAACATCTTGGCCACTTGCAGTAATTTCTCACTTGCGAGAAACGAACTCGACTCAGATTTCAAACAATCTTCAATCAACTTCATACGATCTTCGCAGAGGCGTACTGAAATTAAAAATGAATATGTTTTGGATCCGCATAATAAACATTTTCCAAACTTTTCCTTCAAACATGAAAACAACATTTGAACAATATAACAAATATTAAAATCTAATTAGATTGATGTGCACCTTTTGTCCAAACAAATAATCATTTTACTTATAAATAACTCACTTTGAATAGGCAAAAGTTTAATCCTGAACGCATTTAGAATGGGCAGGGCTTCTATCAAGTCAATTTCTTCTTCCACTTCAGGATGTCCACGCTCGATTAAGTTTAAACAGGACCTATATAAATAAAAGTTTCAATTTACAGGAGAATTCTGTTTAGTAAAGCAATATAAAATAGAAGTTCCAAATTCGATTCTTTTCAACTTAAAAAGGCATAAATGGCAATGGCATAAATGGCAATATTATTTAAAAGTCGAGTCATGAGTCCCGCCTCGTGATCGAATTTTTTCTATTCTTTATAAATTTATAGTTAAAAGGATCTTAAAGTGTTGAAACCTGAAGTAAACCTCCTGGCCTTTATAAAAACACTAAATTAGTATTTTGATGAATACTTTTTAACCACAAACCTCAAGAATTCATAGCCTCCTCCTTTTTTGAAGTCGGTTAAATAGAAGCAATATATAATCCTTATTACCCTCACCTAGCCAATTGCAGCGAAGGGTCTGTAAGCGAAGACGCCGAGTTGAAGTACTCCCTAGCGGCTTCAAGCACCAACTTGACCGTATTCTCATAATCTATCACGTGGGAACCATAGCGCATGTGTGGATTGCAAGTTAGTACATCTGCCGCCATTCGGATGCTGTCCATGTCACCTGATGTTAGGAGGGCTGATGCGTAGATCTAGAACATTCCAGAAAATATAGGTTATATTGTTACGTTGATGCATTTTGGACATAGAAAGAAAAATGTTGAGTTTGAGCTAAAAAAAATGGTTCCTTTTACACACGAAAAAGGGCGCTATTAAATTCTCGACGATAGTTTTTGTGCTTGCCCATCCGATTATAAAAATAAAATGCACTGATTTCACTACATTAAAATGACCAGCAGTTTCGAAACATGATATAAAAAGATGTGGAACTAAAGGAGAATTATTATTTTTTATAATCTAATAATGGCAAATTTAACTGACTGACATCGGTTCACAGAATGTTAATATTGTTAATTGAGTTACAATTTTAACAACTAAACGAGTTGCATGCTAGAAATAAAAGTGATCAACTTACTTCGTGACACTCCTCGCGAGTGATACAATCGAATATTGTATGCTGCAGATCCAACATGTCCTTGAGAATGCTATTCCACTCACGTTGTTTTGCTTTTTCGCTCCTGAAAATAATAATAACACCGTCATGTTGACTGTACGTAATTCATGTTTTTGGTCAATATGAAAGTCAAATATATGACGGACTGTAGCAGCTCGTAAGTTATGGAGCGCGCGCGGAGCAAACAAAATGTCTATGGAAAGAGCCGCCGTTCGTAATTCGAATTCCCAACGCTTACCATACAATATACACATATTATGCGGATCCAGTGTACGATTAGACGCGCCAATTTCCTTGGATACAGCTGCCGTTTGAAATTCGAATACCTCACACTACTTACACACGTGCCAAAGAGCGCGAGCGCGTGACGCACCAATTTCCATGGCAATTTCCAAAAACCCCACATACACGTGCGGCTCCACGTCGTGCGAGCGGGCGAGACACGCGAGCGTACCAATAACACGTGTAACGTACCAATCTCCATGGCAACAGCCGCGTTCCAATTTCAAAACATCACATACACGTGCGGCTCCACGACGCACCTATCTTCATGGAAACGGCCGCGTTCCAAATTCAAACACCCCACATACACGTGCGGCTCCACGACGCACTAATCTCCATGGAAACGGCCGCGTTCCAATTTCAAAACATCACATACACGTGCGGCTCCACGACGCACTAATCTCCATGGAAACGGCCGCGTTCCAAATTCAAACACCCCACATACACGTGCGGCTTCACGACGCACTAATCTCCATGGAAACGGCCGCGTTCCAAATTCAAACACCCCACATACACGTGCGGCTTCACGACGCACTAATCTCCATGGAAACGGCCGCGTTCCAAATTCAAACACCCCACATACACGTGCGGCTTCACGACGCACTAATCTCCATGGCAACAGCCGCGTTCGAAATTCAAAATCCCCACATACACGTGCGGCTCCACGTCGTGCTCGCGGGCGAGGCGCGCGAGCAGGCGCACGCAGTGGGCGCGCTCGGGCAGCACGGCGCGCAGGTCGCGCGGCGCCACCGCCACGCCGCGCCACGTCAGCCTGCTGCACCCGGCCACTATGCGCTCCAGCTCCGATACCCGCTGCACCACGTAGTTCGGCGGGACCGCACCCTCGCTGGACACAAACAAATAATGCAATTATTCATAAAAAAATCGGATCAAAATTGGATAAACATAATATCTTCTGCTGCAAGAAGCGTGCTTCTGCTGCGTGTAGGGTTGCCAACCGTACTATAATATATAGTATTGGACTATATTTCGGGTCTGCGTACTATATACTGTTGAAAACATATATAGTACGCAAAAATACTATATTTTCAACACCAACAAATGTAACAAACAAATCCGTCATTTAAAAAAAAATTGGTTGTCTGTAAAGTCGGTTTACTGACGATAGTTGAACGTGACAACGTCCGATTGTGCTTCTTTGTCGCTCGTTCCGCGCTCTCACTTGCACTTCAAGCCTTACATGGAACGCCTCAGAACGAGGTAACGCCGCGTGAGTCATGTTTTTTCGTGCGTGCAGCCGGCTCTATCGAATTATAAGACGCTGTCACGTCAAAAAATATCAAAATCGGTTCGTAAACAAAAAAGTTATGCGCGTACACACGTAAAAAAATATATACGATCGAATTGACAACCTCCTCTTTTTTTGAAGTCGGTTAATAACTTATCGAGAAAAAATGAAACATCTCAAATCCAACTGCTGTTTTATTATAATTTTATAAATGTGAAAGAATAAAAAAAAATGGATTCGAAGTCGCGTTTTTATATTTGGAAACTGCATATACATGCTCATCATCAACATCAACCAATTAAAACATCCCTCCTACATACGCATGACGATAAAGACCATCACACAAAGACACAAAAAAAAAGGCGGGTTGCACTCCGGGAGTGCCGGCAGAAGTGAAAACTTGATTATTAACGTTCAGCATGTTTGATATTTTGGAATGGTATCCGTCTTACGCATGGAATATAAGGGCTAAAAGAAAAAAAAAAAGTCCGTCTTACGCTTTTTCGATCAGGCCACGTGTCCTGACGCGAGTTTAAGATTTTATACCCAACGCCGCTAAAGAAGTTTTCACTTCAAAAAGACCATCAACAGGATATAAACCCAACTCACCTCTCCTTCAGCATGCAGTGCAGCAGATCGCACGCCATGCTGAGCTGGTGCGTGTGCGCGTGTGCGAGGATGCACCGCTCAGCCAGCTCTAGAAGCATGTCTCTTTCGAGCGCAAACTCGCGCTTGTTGCGGAATACCTGTGACCAATGAGGGAATTGAACTTTTTCAATTCGCTTTTCATCACATACTCGCACTGAAGGCACACCCCGGACACTCCTTACAAAATTATCGTTTTGACAGTTACACTGTAGAGACTGCAAATGTGTGTGTTAACGCTTTATGGTTGGCACATTTGCGACTAACGTAAAGAAATTCGCGTTTTTCTGATGAAATACATATCCGTAAACAGCATAATATCTAACCATTTTCTACGAAAAACGATAATCACAAATCCAAAATAATAAAATTACTTTAAGTCAATTTGATTAATGTTGTCAATCTTCGTTGCGTATCGTCCTTGCAGAAAAATGCGGGCCATCTATAGCGTGATCGTGCGGGGTGAGGTAAGTGTTTAATTTTGGCGGGAGGCGGAGAGTGTCCGTTCTGTAGCATTTAGCTACTATTATGTATTCTGTGCTGTAGGTATATTATTATAGTCGGCACGGCGAACCTTGATTCCTATTACAGTTCGTGTTAGTGATGGGTTGTATGATGGGTCATATCGATATTTTTTTTACCATTTAAAGGCAAAGGCGTGGCTTACATTCAGCCACGTCGGTAAACATGTTTTTACAAATATTATAAACTGCATTTTTAACGAAAATTTTTAACTTTAATATTGTTGTTGTATTAATTTTTTAGCATAGATTAAGTAAGTAAAACGAAAGTTTTCCAAAAAATAAAAATGCACCTTATCAATTTCTCATAATTTTTAACCCGTTAAACACGTATTCGCTAGTGTATATTTTATCATGAAAATGGATGTCCCGATTTAATTTGTCTGAAAAACTTTTGTTATCATAGGTAAAGGGATATTTTTCAGGTATAGTCTCACTATTTGGTTTGATCTTTCGGTTTTAAAAATATTAAATCATTTCCATTATCGACTTTTGTTTATTACTTCCACACTAGTCGATTAATGCCAAACGTGAAACGATGTAAGTTTTGCAGGAAGTAAACGTTGAATGTTAAGAATTGTTATAATTCCAACGGAATGTTATCATAATGGCATAAAACTACGTAAAAATTAATAAATGCCCTTTATAGACGCCTCGAACAAGTTTCTAATTTAATGGTGTCACCATTACAAAATTAATTGTGTCTTGGGAATAATTGTTACTGTCATGATCATGTTTCGCCGTGCCGACTATAGGTACATTTTCATACCGTGAAATGTACCTAATATTATAATATACGATGATGCTATAGAACAGGGAGGTTACCCTAATGTCTTATATTGCTATTCTCTCCAGTAAGGGCAAAGCGATGGTACTAAGCGCTGTCATTTATCCAGACTGGAAATAATACTGCATTACGATGTCATGGCACGGGGACTGGGCGTTTTTTAATTCATTTATTCATTTACCCAATATGGTATACAAAAATGTTATAGTTCACTTTTTCAGCAGGTTGAGCCTACATTAACATCATGCAAATTATTTTCTTCAATCATATACACTTACCTCAAGTACAAGTGTAAGGTCGTCCTCACTAAGCTTCTCCAGGAAGTTGATAAGATTGGATACAGCGAGCCCCTCCTGGCGCAAGATCACCTCGTGCCGCTTGAGGAACGGCATCACGAAGTTGCGCAGATCCGCTAGGAACGTCTCTGTTGTCGACTGGAAAACAATTGGAAAATAAAAAATTATGTTAATCACGCAGTGCAGAGCAGAGCAGTGGTGGCTCAGTGGTGAGACCTCGGACTTCAAATCCATAAGTCCGGGGTTCGATACCGGGCGAGCGCGCAGGAAATAAATTGATTTTTCAATTTATCTGCGCATGTTGTAACATCACCACTGCTCGAACGGTGAAGGAAAACATCGTGAGGAAAACGACATGTCGAAGAATCAAAAGTTCGACGACATATTGTGTCATCCGCCAACCCGCACTTGGCCAGCGTGGTGGATTATGGCCTGTACCCTCATAGGAGGCCCGTGTCCCAGCAGTGGGAACGTATATGGGCTGATGATGATGATGTTAATCACAAGATTAGTGTTTTGTCAATAAATATATTTTTCTTTCTTTCAAATGCTTTAAAATTGTATTGTTACATATTCGTTAAAAGCAACTTATAATTAATATTCGATCATTAAGCAGAATGGAAACTTGTGTCTTTCGCCTTACCATGCCTACAGATAGTGTTTCTGTAACTGAATAGCAATTATTTCAGGTTTTTTTTTTGTATTGAAAATGAGGAATAAGATTTCGAGTTTTTATCCTCTCTTGTGAAAGGGATTATTATTATTACATTTAAAAAGTAAACAATTTTGCCGTACTTAAAATTTAAAGTCAGTTTCACGCGAAAACAAATATCTTTAACTCTTATGACATTTAAAACACGTGAAAATAAACTCACAAATTTCGTCAACAACTTGCAAACATCCAGCACATCCATTTTCTCCAGATCAGCCAGCGTCACATTTTCCACGTTGAGCTCATACAGAAGCGTGGCCAGGGTCAGTAAATGGAACAGTATAGTCTCCATGCCATTGGCCCTGCCCCCTATAGTGGCGATAGTGATAAGTGTAAGTGCATGAGAGGCTAGACCACTGCGCTCTTCGATTTCACGCGCACGTCGTTGGTACCATTCTGAGATATCATCTTCCGATAGAGTGTTTTCGGATTCGGGTGTCATGTCTTCAGACCAGTTGGAACTCCAGATTGGCCTGAGAAATTACATAATATTTTCATTTTTTTTTTTTTATAAAATATAGTGGTTATTCTTTATTTGTTTCTAATATTCGAATACTAAAATTTCAAAATATTATAAATTATATTATTTTTTTCTTCGAGGTAAGTCAGACATATTAATGTAATGTTAACATAATATGTTAAATGAAGCTTAGTCAAAAAGTTTGTATAGTCAAAATTACCTGAAAATCTCTTTCTTGCACCAATCATGCTCATGCTCAGATGGCTTTATTTTAATCGGCGATTTCTTTTCGAACCAAACTATTGGTTCCTTAGTTGGCAATAAATGCTGATAATTCATTGGATTAGCTGACTCTGGTATCTTGTCCAATACTGCCAATTGCATGGACAAGCTCTTTATATACGGCCATAGACAAGTGAGAGCTTCTATGCGACCTTCTTTCGCAATTTCCAATGCGCTATAAACTATGCTGTTGCTACGAAGTCTATGGTATTCATCTTTTATGTATGTAGACTTTTCGCATTGAAGGATTGCCTGAAGTAAATTTACAAAATTAATGAAAAGTTTTTTTTTATTGAATTTTATACTAGAGTTTAAGCAAAAACAGTCAAAATTAATTAAAAATAGCGCGTGTGCCGAGTACACATGTCAGAAGTGAAACTTCTTTGGGAATTCAAATATACCAAAATCGTCGCTTTATTCCATGACGTGAAGGTATTGCCAGGACGTGACCTTGAAATTTTACTCTTAACGTGCCTAAAGACGTTTCACTTCAAAAATCATATATTATTATACCTCATATAGGTTAAGTCTCTCCTTATAGAATATCATCACATGCCGACAACGCAACAGTTCACTGGTGTAGGTATTCAGATCTTCCAAGGTGATATCATCGGGCGCCTTCCATTCGTCCTCCGGTAGGTCTTTGTTTATTTCTGTGATAACATTACAAAATTAATAATCGCTCATTTATGTTTGACCTCTCTACAAACTACTCAATTAATACAAATTGAAAAAAAGACAGGATTACTTGAAGTAACGTAATTTAGTACATATTTAGTATTTCAACGCTTAAGGAATTAGTTTATCTATTGAAGCACTGCTACAGAATATGTATGTATATAAAAATGAACTTAGGGTTTATTGACGACGCGGTTGGCGCAGTGGTAAAGTAACTGCCTACTGAGCCGACGGTCCCGGGTTCGATCCCCGGTCAGGGCAAATATTTGTGTGATGAACTCAATTATTTGTTCTTGGGTCTGGGTGTTATCTATATATGTATTTATTAAATATTATATTTATCGTCGCCTAGTACCCACAACACAAGCCTTAATTGAGCTTACTGTGGGACTAGGTCGATTTGTGTAATAATGTCCTATAATATTTATTTTATTTTATTTATTAACTGGACAGGAAAGGATGTACAATTGTACAGGGAATATAAATGTGTGAGTGAATAATTGAGACGTATATGTGTATGTATAATCATTTATTCTACAAACCATCCAAGATATCAGTAGCTGTGAGTTGCAACCCAAAGTCCAATAGAGCGCGGGCCGCAGGAAGACTCTCCGGAATTCGATCCACACACTGATGTACTACCCAGATTTTTTTCGACACTTTGCTCTGAAAGAACAGCAATAAATTTCAAATGTATTTTCGATCAATAAGTTTGGAAAGGGTACAAAACATTTGATTTGGATTTTTTGTATATTATCTGTCCATGAGACTGGGCCAGGTAAAGGACTGGGTAAAGAAGTAGATTTAAAATATAAATTATAAAAAAATATATTTATTAAAGTGACTAGCTTCCGCCCACGACTTTGTACATGCATCCCCGTTTTTCCCCGTTCCCGCAAGAATTTCGGGAAATCCTTTCTTAGCGGATGCCTACGTCCTTACATCTACCTGCATGCCAAATTTCAGCCCGATACGTCCAGTGGTTTGGGCTGTGCGTTGATAGATCACTATATCAGTCACCTTTGAGTTTTATATATATAGATTAGATTATAAAAGTGAAAGATAGTGAATATAGAAATTGAAAATTCAGATTTCGATTCATTTTATGGGAAGTTTATTGTGAAAGACCTATGAATTATATTAAAAAAATGTAATTACCAAATAATTCTGTATAGCGTCAGTAGAAACCGGATTCTTTCTCCATTGCTGTTGGTACACTAGATCACTGTCCAACCCAAAGGTTTCCGCGAGGGTTAGAGCTTCAGAATATTTACCGCTCTCAATCTAAACATGGTAAAGTTAAAATTGATATTTTTGGTTTTATGGCATCCAAATGCTTTATAAATATAAATTTATAAAGAATAGAAAAAAATTCGATCACGAGGCGGGACTCGAACCCGCATCCTTTCGCGCCATTCCGGGGCGGATGCCTGACCAACTCAGCCACTCGTGACCCGCCAGAGCAATCGAATTTATTCTATTCTTTCAGTTTTATGTGTCTTAGGGACACACCGCGCGCCATCTATTGAGGTGATAAACAACCATCTCAACCAATATGAAACACTTTTCAGTGAATACAATATTGTAACGATGGAACGCGACCTTTTTTGTTGAAATTGATATTTTTGGTTTTATGGCATTCAAATGCTTTATAAATATAAATTTATAAAGAATAGAAAAAAATTCGATCACGAGGCGGGACTCGAACCCGCATCCTTTCTATTCTTTATTAATTTATACATGGTAAAGTTAGTTAGAACGCAATTAAAAATTTATAGGTATAAATTAATTTATTTTCAGAGCAAGGATGTAAAGGTCCATTAGGAAAATATAACTTAAACATTTATGAAAAAAAATCATTAAATCTAGTTTAACTCCAATTTTTAGCCAAATAGCTAAAAAAGAGTATAATCTTATGACTACCTTCAATAAATAAAAAAAAAGACGGGTTGCACTCCGGGAGTGCCGGCAGAAGTGAAAACTTGATTATTAACGTTGAGCATGTTTGATATCCATCCGTCTTACGCTTTTTCGATCAGGTCACGTGTCCTGACGCGAGTTTAAGATTTTATACTCATTACAGAAAAAGTGCTCAACGCCGCTAAAGAAGTTTTCACTTCAAAAATATATAATTTTCTTATGAATCTACCTTTCTAGAAAACAATTCCGTCGGTGTGGTGCTCTTAACCCCCAGCAACCTATACACGCGAGATACAATAGTGATCTTCTTGGGTTTCGGTTGGAATGTCTCCATATCCGTGATAGCGTATAGCACAGACTTGAAGAGCTCCTTGCCCAGTTCTAGCATTGAATCGTCCTCGGCTTCCGATTTCACTACTGCCATCTGTTTGAAAAAAATTGGAATTAAAGTAGAAATAAACAATGATTTCAACAATCCAACTTCTACACCTTAGTCATAGCCAATGTAATTAAACAACATTTATAAATTTATAAAGAATAGAAAAAATTCGATCACGAGGCGGGACTCGAACCCGCATCCTTCGCGCCATTCCGGGGCGGATGCCTCACCAACTCAGCCACTCGTGACCCGCCCGAGTGATCGAATTTATTCTATTCTTTCAGTTTTATGTGTTTGAAGGGACACACCGCGCGCCATCTATTGAGATGATTAACAACCATTTCAACCAATATGAAGCACTTTTCAGTGAATACAATATTGTAACGATGGAACACGACCTTTTTTGTTGAATTTATATTTTTGGTTTTATGGCATTCAAATGCTTTATAAATATAAATTTATAAAGAATAGAAAAAATTCGATCACGAGGCGGGACTCGAACCCGCATCCTTCGCGCCATTCCGGGGCGGATGCCTCACCAACTCAGCCGGGCGGGTCACGAGTAAAACCAAAAATATAAATTAAACAACATTTGACGAAAATATGTCTGATAAATATGTAAAAAATAAATTATAAAGAAATATACCTTACTCTAAAATTAGTATTTAGCATCTTTTCTCCGAAAAGCTTAATAATTTTAAACGTATTCTACTCTCATATATCTACCCACATAAAAATGTATTTTTGTCATAAGAAAAAAACGCCATCAAAAATGTCTTTAAAACTTACCGATTCATCACTACGGGTCTTATTAGCGGGTAATACGTTGGACTCACACTCTAGCGCTACAAAAGCTCCATCGTGAGCACATCGCACCTAGAAACATAAGAAAAAATATTGCCCCATGTGAAATAATCCTAATTTTCAGTTTTATGCACAAGCATATTATATTTATTAATGCAGAAATAAAGCAAACTAGAAGTATACCTGAGGAGCGCCTTGAAAGAACTCAGGTTTCTTGCCCAAAATATTAATCATATCCTCAATCCCGCATACTGACACCGCTCCACTGAATCGGGACACTATAATTTCCTGGAACACCAAAATGACTATGAATTTATTATTTAATGAGTTAAGTAATTGTAATTTGTAATACAATAATTGTTTTTAAATATCTTGAAATTGTATTGTCTTTGGCGGCGACATCCTCCGCGCCTGTCTATTGTTTTATTTATAAACAGAGCATATGCTGAGCAGTCAAACACGCAGATACATTTTAGTTTTAAGTTTTTTTTCTTGTTTTCATATACGTTTACTACAAGGATGATGTGGTACATACAAGTATAAATACTAGTTTTCCATCTTTCAAAATACCTGATCACTCCACCAGTCTACATCAGCAGGATAGTATAACGTCTGGTCTTTGGCGTTGGGCTCCTTGACCAGTGGGTTTTGCAGGTCGAACTCCGCTTGTTCGATCAACTTGTGCCTATAATCTCCACGGAGTAAAGGTAAACGCCATATGGACACATCACCATTGCAATGGATGCAGGCGAGCTTGTTGCTGTTTGGTGATGGCACCATGCGTACTATGAAGTTCTGAAATGGAATATTTATGTACATTTACATTGTAATACTTAAAAAGAATACAAATATTATTGTTTCTAGAAATTAAATTATAATATTTAAAATTGTTTCTAGAAATTAAATTATTGTTTCTGTCTGTCTTGTTCAGATTAAAATCTAATTAGATTTGAATGAAGCAGTTTTCTTCAGAAAAAGGGGAGGGGGAATTTTTTAAGGTGATCGGGCGTAAATAAACTTTTATACTAGAAGATTTTTTTCGTCAATAAATTATAATTTTTTTTTTTATTCTTATTATACCAAACAACAGCAATATTTTATTAACGCACTAGGTTACAACTTACCATGTTCTTGGAATAAACGAAGGGTATATAGAGCTTATAGCGCTCATTGGCCAGCTTTGTCTCCAGCTCATCAGAAACTACAGATAACTTGTAGAATGGCTCGTCATTTAGAATGCGCCATGCCGTCAGACCGGCGCATAAGGGCGAACTCGCTTCCTGTTTAATTTATAATATTATTTATTTTAATTGCTTCCATATCTACATAAATTTCTAAATTCTATAAATAACTCGTTTTTTTTTTTCTATAAATAACTTTATAAAAAATAAAAACATTTTTTATACTTAGAACAATTCAATTGCATTTTCTCATATACATTGTTAAAAATAACTATACAATACGCTCTTTATTCGAACTGATTAACAATGCGTCAATTAATTATTAACTATTTATAAGTAACCAATGAGAAAAAAAAAATCGAGCGCATAATAAGACAATCTCCACATGATTTTTTTTTTTTTATATTTACCTTATAAACAGCCTGAGGTACACCAGCGACATACAAAGTTCCATGCGGACCACAATACGCCGCCGCTGACACGCCGCCCGCGAACTGAAAAGTGTGGTGCAGCTTGTAGCCCTCCGTCTGCGACACTAGGAATCCGCGCAACTTGCCGTCGTATGTGATTACTAGCACTTCCCATGACCTGGTAAAACATGAATAATATACACTATGGTTAATAACCCTCTTTATAAAAAGAAATATAAGTGAATGTTGGTAGTCTCACGGAATTTAGAATCTGATTTCCTTGAGTTTTGTTTCTTTATAAAACCTGTAATAAACTAAACAATTGGTGCAGCTCAACACTTAGCAAGTTAGATTTTCTATACGAATCTAATTGTAACGTTATTGAGAAATAAATTATTTTTAGCTATAAAAACAATAGCAACAGATTATGATGATAATGAAAATTTAAATAAAAATAAAAATTCAAGTTAGTATTTGATAAATTTGTACCATTTAGTATCCTTAACCCGAAGAGGCATGAATATTATTTCAGATACAGCATGAGTGTTGTCTGAGCACTCTAAGCCTCCAGGACGAGAGCAATCCTACAAATATACAACAATTAAAGGAACATAAAAACATACTATTATGACATTAATATGGAGAATAAATCAGATGAAGACTACTAAAGCAACTAGATGTAAAGAAACTAACTACTGAATTAGCTATTGACTAATTCATATTCAGTAATTTTGTATTATAAATATAATAGACACATTTTTCTATAATGTTTCATAGGAATAATAAAGATCTCAAAAAAAAAAATACAAATATAATTCAGTACTTACAATTGGAATGTTGAATAAATTTGAAGCAGTGAGATCAAAGAAACTAACAACACCATTGCCATACGCAATCACTAAAAATGAACAGTCAGGACTCCAAACGACTTTCCTCCATTGAGCATATGGGTCTCTTGAAACTAAAATGATACATAAGCAAAATTAATAGTATTAATATAGCATTTTAAATCACTTAAATGAGTCAGTAAATAAAATATACAAAAGGAAATTAACTTCCACTTCATGCATACGGAATATACAGGGTTACTTGTAACTGGACGTATTCCCGTCAAGAATAGATCGGGGAGCTCAAATGCAACAAATTTAACCCCCTATATGTATATCCGAAAGTTAACGGTTTTCGATTTATATTTAACTTTGTGATTTTTGAAAAAATATCAACTTTTACCCCTTATCGACATTATTTAAAAAAAAATGAGTGGTAAAATGTTATTAAACATATTTTTTTCTAGTAGAGGACTTAGCAACATAACATAATAACCCATAAACATATCAATAAATGCTTAATAAGTAATGGTTAAAAATAAACATATTTTTGATTTATTTGCATAAACTAACGTCACTCGAGTTAAAGTGCTACGCAGCTTAAAAAATCACTATGAAGCTAAACGTACAAATTACTGATAAAACTTCCTCATCTAATAAGCTATGCAAAAAGGTATAATAGTCAATATTTAAGTGCCTAAAAATAATTATTATCATTATTGGCGCTGTAACAGACAGAGTATCCACTGTATTTTTTATGACGACCGGTTTTCTACCTGAGCTCACTCAGGTAAAAAACCTCAGTTTTTTCACGTGCAAACAAGGCCCTGATTGGTTGTTCTTATTGATGGTGTGTGTTTTGGGTACACTTCTATTTGAAACTCATAAATATGTGCCTTGTCTCAGTTAGTTAGTTTCAACTTTACTTTGCGTTAGCACGTATTGTTTGGTATCTGGCTATTCCCATATTTTCTATCGTTTTGTGTTACTTCCTCGGATTATTTAACATTTGTAGTGTGCGTGATCAAGACTGACTATGGCTACTTACTCCAATAATGAATACGCAGACATAATGTACTGTTACGGATTTTGTGACGGCAACGCTGCCGAAGCTCGGAGAGAATACCAACGCCGTTTCCCTGACCGAAGGATTCCACATGTAACAGTGTTCTCATCAACCTATCGACGATTATCTGAAACTGGCTCCGTACAAGGACGAAAAATTGATACCGGAAGACCTCTGCGATATACTGCAAATGACGAAGAAGAGATCATTCAACGCTTTATTAATGATCCCAATACGTCAACAAATATCGTTGCACGGGAGTTAGGTATATCACAGTGGAAAGTTTGGTCTGTTGTACATTTATCGGGTCGACATCCCTACCATTACCAGCCTGTGCAAACGCTAGAAGAAGGAGATCCAGCAAGGCGATTAGAATTCTGTCGGTACATACTCAATGCCGACGCGGAAGATGAAGAATTTTTAAAAAACATTTTATGGACCGACGAATCCAAATTTGACAAGGACGGCATAACAAATTTTCATAATTTGCATTACTGGGCGCCAAAACAAGAAAAAAACCCGAAAAAACTGAAAGAAACTGCATCACAACGAAGATTTTCACTAAACGTGTGGATGGGCGTTATTAATGATAAATTGATTGGCCCACATTTCTTGCCCCAGAACTTAAATGGTCAACATTATGAAGATTTTTTAAGAAACGAGCTACCCGCACTATTGACCAGCGTACCTGAAGATATGAGAAATAATTTGATGTTTCAACATGATGGATGCCCAGCTCATTATCGCGTTAGTGTTAGGCAGTGGCTAGATGCAAATTACCCTAACAGGTGGATAGGCAGAGGTGGACCAGTGCCATGGCCTGCAAGAAGTCCCGACCTAACGCCGTTAGATTTTTATGTCTGGGGTCATATGAAGGACTTGGTTTATGTGACACCAATCAGATCTATAGAAGAATTGAGAGAGAAAATTATTCACGCAGCAGACCAAATGAGGAACTCGTTTTCTTCAAGAATTACAAAAACCGAAGTGCGAAAACGTGTCCGCACATGTATCAGGAATAGAGGGTCACACATTGAACATGATGTGTAAATAAAATAAAAAAATGTTTCTGCATTCATTTGTTTTATTTTTTCTTTTCAAAGTAATTCTACTCCGTTTTAAGATTCAGCTTACCTTTGTCAAGTTAAAAAAGATTTAAAATTATTTTTAGGCACTTAAATATTGACTATTATACCTTTTTGCATAGCTTATTAGATGAGGAAGTTTTATCAGTAATTTGTACGTTTAGCTTCATAGTGACTTTTTAAGCTACGTAGCACTTTAACTCGAGTGACGTTAGTTTATGCAAATAAATCAAAAATATGTTTATTTTTAACCATTACTTATTAAGCATTTATTGATATGTTTATGGGTTATTATGTTATGTTGCTAAGTCCTCTACTAGAAAAAAATATGTTTGATAACATTTTACCACCCATTTTTTTTAAATAATGTCAAAAAGGGGTAAAAGTTGATATTTTTTCAAAAATCACAAAGTTAAATATAAATCGAAAACCGTTAACTTTCGGATATACATATAGGGGGTTAAATTTGTTGCATTTGAGCTCCCCGATCTATTCTTGACGGGAATACGTCCAGTTACAAGTAACCCTGTATTGTTATATCCACTCAAGTGCGGGACGACCGGGAGCCGGTCGATCCACATTCAGGGGCTTGTGCGTTGCGACCGGCTCCCGGTCGATCAACAGTCGTGGGTTTTGCGTTCGCTTTATAAAACGGTCTAATAACCTTCCTCTTTCTAACTTATATGACATGTTAAGGAAAGAACAGGCTAGCTATAAATCAAGATAACAACATAACCACATGATTTAAGTGGCCCACTTTTCATGACACATTGAGTAGGTAGTTTTTTGTACAAAAAAATAAACAAGGAATGTGTAAAAAAAATGTATGGGAGGGTATGATGTTTTTATTTTCTCGTAAGAAGAGTGTAACAAAGGATCAATAAATATTAAAATCTTACTGAACAGCTGTTTTAATTTTTTATTAGCAGACAAAATGTAACAAAAATTACAAGGGTACATTTGCTTTGACTTACAAGTTGTTTTTATTTATTTAAATGTTACCATGTTTTGACAAGGCATAGACTATTTTATTATCTATGAATATACATATATACTTGCAAATGTGCTATTGAGGAATCTGAGATAATCGACTTTAAAAAAATATTGGACCGCCAAAAACCCCAACTGCGGCGGCACCGGGAGCCGGTTTCGCACAAGACCCGATTTTTGCAAAATGGCTCCCGCACTTGAGTGGATATTGAATTATTACCATTTCTAATGAGAGTTTGTTCATTAGAAATTGTAATTGAATATGAGTATATTGAATAGCTACCTGTTGTTCTTGCTGCAATTGTTGCATAGTCAGAGCGCTTGGTTCTGATCTCTAATATATTGTCAGTTAGTACTGCAACTACTTTTCCTTCGTCTCCTAAAGCAATATGCCATTTCTGTTGTTTTTCTGTGTGCCTGAACATTGATCCAATAACATTGTAGTGACATGAAAATTTAAAACGACAAGATAATACTATTTGTCAGTTTTTAAGTAATTTTAGAATGTAAATAATTGTTATAATAACTTACGCAGTAACACTATCTATAAGACTCTTTTTTGGACCGAAAAATTTAAGCCATTTCCACAAGGCTGATATATTTTCCGGAAATATATTGTCAGATTTTTGCTGAAATGTAGAATAGGAAATTACATTATGAATTTATTAAAAAACAACACCATATAAAAATCAATAATGTGCAAAATGACTTACTAAATACTCTGGTTCTGGCTTCCATTCGGAGAAAACGTATAGTTCATGCAGGATAGAATTTTTCTCGGTCATTTTTGTACTAGATTTTTATTAACTTTTTCTGTATTTTTATTCACAAAACAGAAATAAAACGTATGTTTTCATTAATACGCCTCCGACAGCTGATGTTGTCTGAAAACAGCTGTCATCCAGTCTCTGTTGGCAAAATCAATAGATCGGGAATTGCCACAATAGACGAAGAATAATATTATTATTTTATGGACTACATAATAATACTATGATTTAAATACCGATGATGCTATTCTATTGAAAGAAGTGCTACTTGGTATGTAATGAGGGCTGAGGTCGAGTAAAAATGATAAATTTTAACTGTGTAGATTGTTGTTATTTTACGAAAAAGCTATTTCTGAACGTTATTATTTTGCAACTTCAAAAATGTCAAAGTGACGGTCATTTGTCAAACTCAAACATCATTTTCAAAATTTCAAATATATTTTACACCTTTTTTCAATTTCTTTGTAATTTTTTTTATTTATAATTAACTATTCAGTCTCACCATGAATTTTCTCGATAATGTATTCAAACAAGTATGTGCTAATAATATTATATCGGCTATTTATCACTTTATCAGGTTATAACTCCTTGTTTTTGTTTCAGAGTTTAGCAGAAAATGAACGAAATTTAACATTTTGGCAAGACTATTTGAATAACCTTAAGTCTCTGGATTTTAGTACATTTAGTGATAAGTTAAAAGTGCCTATTTTAGTGCCTATTGGTAATAAAATATTATTTAGAGGAGCTCTCAAACATACAAATGAAGTTACAGTTGCTCTTGGAGCTGATTATTTTGCTAAGTGCTCAATAAAACAAGCTGAAATATTACGACAACATAGAATAAAAGGTAAAAATCTATATAATTACCTCATATTTTACATTAAAATATTTACTGTTTTAGTGTAGAATCAATTCTTAGTTATCTAAACTGCAAATTTGTACTTGAGCCTATAAGTATAAATATTAAAAATGAAGCCAATTCTTGAACTAGTTCATTGAATTACATTGTTATTAATTATTTCACAGATGCTCAGGCAAAAGTAGATCTGTACACAAAGGAGAAAGAATATTTAGAAAATCAGTTAACATTTAATGTAAGTAATGTATATGAACAACCCGGACAAGACATCATTGAGACTTGTACAGAAGATGAAGACAAATTATGGAGGGAAAAGCATAGAGAAAGAGTCAGGCAATACAATCAGAGTGAGGAAAAGAAAAAAGAGAAGGTTGAAAGTGAAATGACTGATGAGGAATTGTGGAATAGACTAGAGGAACTGGAATTACAAGAAGAATTGGAAGCTGAATATAGGAGCATGACAAATAGAAACGATTCAGACTCAGATGGTAACGAATCCTTTATAGTGAAAGATGAAGAAGCCATCACATTTCCACAAAGTACAAAACGAACTGAGCAGCAGAAGGAAAATAAAGAAGTTAGTAGAAATATTAAAAGTGATACCAATAAAGAGGTTGACACAAAATCAAAGATAGATTTATTAAAACAGGTTATAGATAGGCAAAAGGATTTAGAAGTTAAACTTATGGAATTGAAGAATAAGGAGAGAGGTAGATGTCAAACGGAACAAGATTTAATAGGTAAATTGGATGAAATGGAACAACTTGATGAGCTCGAAGATGAAATGGAAAGGTACTTTAACCAGGTTTATATTATGCCAAATTTTTTCTTTAATCTTATTACATCTAGATAAGCTTGTTAATATGCAATTACAAATACAGTTTTTACCAATATTTATTATTTCTTTTGTTTCTTGTCTTTTTATTAAGGATTATTATATGTGTATAAAAATATGATTTTTTTTTAAATTTCTTAAGATTTTATTTACAATTTTAATATTTTTCAGATTAGATGATATTCTAAATGAAGATTCAGATGATACTGAAATATCTGAAATATCCGAAGAAAGATCAACATCAACATCTCTGAAGAAAAGTGTTTCATTTGCTGATGAAGATAACAGTGAAACATTAGAAATAACATTTAAACATTCAGATGTAGAACCAAATACAGAACCATACATTCCTGACAAGGGAATAACCAAACCAAGTGATATTTATGAAGCACATTCTAATTTATTTATTGATGGAAAAACTTCTATATTAAGGAAATCCAAGTATGACAATGATAAGATAGAAACAATAGCTCCAGAAATAACAAATGTACAACCAGAGGAGAAGAAGGAGGAAGCAGAATGTAATGAAAAATCTAATAACCCGTCAAGACCAGTTAGTTTGTTTAAAAAGAGAAGGCAACAAAAACCATAGTTGCATAATGGTAACAATTTGTTATTAATGAAATACATACTTTTATAAACAAAAATTAGCACTTTTCTTTTAATCTTGACACATTTTTATAAATTAAAATTTTCAACGATTACCATTTGTATGTATTCAAGACAAGTTTCAATGGTAAGTTCAAAAGGTATGAAACAGCGTGCAAATGAAAAAGATATAATTTTTGTATTATTGCTATTCAAATGCTTTCTTTTGCATATTTACATTCAGCGTGGAATATTTAATTAAATGGGGAAGAAATAAAACATTAATAGTGCATCATATTTATTGAAACATTATCAAAAATATAATATCGGTACCTTAAAACTATCTTATAAGTTAACTCTTTTGTAATTATGTGTTCTCTATTTTTTTAAATATCATTAATTATAATTATTGATCCATAAAATGATTTTGATTCAAGACGGCAAGGGCAAGACCCACAGGCAAGACCACAAAAGCGCTCAGAATTTAAAACTGTCTTATTTGAAATTGACAAATGACACCGACAACACAAGTATGGGCGTATTCAGAAAGAAAGCTTGAAACTTATAAGCGCTTATCGGCGCTTATAAGCGCTGGTTACCCGCGCAGGAAAATATATGAACATGCGCTTATAAGCGCTGATAGGCGCCGACAAGTTCCAACAAGTTTCAACAAACTTGTCGGCGCCGATCAGCGCTTATAAGCGCATGTTCATATATTTTCCTGCGCGGGTTACCAGCGCTTATAAGCGCCGATAAGCGCTTATAAGCGCTTATAAGTTTCAAGCTTTCTTTCTGAATACGCCCTATGATAATAACACGGGATAATAATAATAATAATTGATAGCTGTCACTGTCAGCACTCAGCACAGAGGCTGTCAGAACTCAGATCCATTTATTTATAGGTTAGGTCTTATTTTTAATCGGACGAATTTCTGAAAACAATTATTTAATTGTTGTATGATAATTTATGTGGTGATTTAGCCTTAAAATGTTAAACGCAATCAGAAATAGCTTACGCGTCTCTGTTGGTAGCGTCGTCCGATCGTTTCACACTGCGGCTCCTTTATCTAAGGAAAAATTTGATCACAAACGAATTCCTGCAGATGATGAAGGAGTACAAGGCGAAAAGATTATAGATTTAGATGCCGTGTTAAAACAGTAAGCAAACATTTCTTCAGCTTCATTTTTTCAATTCTAGCGGTCAACCTAAGCCCACATATGAATGGGATATTGTTCTTGGTAATCTTTTCAAATTTGTTTGATAAGGAACAACTTAAATTTTGTTTTCAGGAAAAGGAACTTATTTCCAACATTGGAATCAGACAATGAGTTACATGATGGAGTGCTGTACAAAGATCTGCCAATTTGTAATATAAGAGTATCACATAACAATACTATATTCACAATTACAAATGCTGATGGCACAGTGAAACTTATTAGGTCTTGCGGTATGGAAGGTTTTAAAAACACGAAAAAAGGGACAAATATAGCTGCTCAAACAACAGCTATAGCCATTGGTACTGTAAGTATTCTCATGATATTCCTAAATATAAAAATATTTTTGTATTCACAGATTGCTCTTGTATTAATTATTTAAAATTAAAATAAATGTACATTATTCTAAAGTATTTTCCCATATTCATTTATTAGTAAAATGCAGCATGTTACTTAATATTGTCTTTCCAATTTTGTAGAGAGCTATTGATAAAGGATTTAGAACCATAAGAGTGAGGGTGCAAGGCCTTGGACCAGGGAGATTGGTGAGTATACCTCTGTTGTTCTTTGGATTGGAATGATAAATAAAAAAAAATATTTTCTAAATAACTGTCAGTTCACTTTGAATTTTTCATGTTTTAGATGTTCAATATTTCATCTATTATTTTTTTTATCTATCTAGCTATAATCTTTTAATCTAACCCTTAAGATTTATTATTAATTCTGATTTTGATAATATTAATTTTCATTGAACTTTTCCAGTCTGCTGTCAAAGGGTTAACAATGGCTGGTCTTCAAGTTGTATCAGTCACTGATGCTACTCATGTTTCATGGAACCCTCCAAGACCAAGAAAAGCTAGGAGACTGTAGAATACACCAATCATTTTTCTTATAAGCAACTAGGAATATATTTAGTGAATAAAAATAAATTTGAAAATAGAAAAAAAAATGTTTAATTTATTTACAAACAGGTTACATAATATTATTATCTACTTAAAAACCATATTTTGATTGTGTCTGTCTCTTTGTCATCCTGTTGTTTGCCCATTGGTTCTGAAGTTCAGCTTCATTTGCTTTAGCCTGGAAATAAATATAAAAAAAACATATAGATCTTACGTAACTATGATAAAAAATCATGATGCCTATGAAATGGAATAACAGATTAAAATATTATATATTTTTAATACATTACAATTAAATAAAAAAATAAATAACATTTTACTAAGTTTTATCCAAACTGTACAATAATAGCAATGTTTACATACTACAGTTATATGAACTTAATTCAGAACTTACTTGATGCGCCAAATATGTGATCTGGTGTTTCCGTTTCTGCTGACTGGTCGGTTCGTTGCCACGTTTCTTACTGTGCGATTGCCGTTTCGTCGTATCGTCCATCAGACCCCTGAGCAACATTTCCCTTGCATCCTTGAGAACCTCTTGTTGGTTGAAATCCACAATTTGAATCTCTTCCCGCTTGCGCTTTCCTCTCGTGCCACATAATTTTAATATCTACAAAAAATTAAATGACTGTAGATTACAATATGTCATGAAAAAATTAGGTAACAAATCAAACAAATGCTTAGTGAATTTTTGACTTAATAAATATAGGAAAAACATGAGAAATAATTGCTTTTAAAATCAACAGCAAATACATGTAATGTAGATTTTTAACATTATATTTTTACATATAAGTTTCTTATATCTGTCACTTTAAGCCATTAAACTATTTTGACGTGACAACGTCTTAAATTAGGTTGCGACTGGGAGTCACTTATGAAAAAGTGTAACGCTCGGTAACGTTACGATGAGTCACCGAACGAGAGAGAGGCCCGCGGTCTGCCGCGCGCGCAGCACATAAATATTCTACCGAGAAAAAGACGTTGTCACGTAAAATCTTCGCCCGTAAAACCGACTTTACAGGCAACCATTTTTTTTTTATACTTACAGCTTCTTCATCCAGCACAGCTTCATTATTTGTATCATTACTGTCTTCTACATTTTGATAAGCATCAGGATTAACATCATATTCA
The DNA here is from genome assembly GCA_029959065.1 of Colias behrii. NCBI lineage: Eukaryota > Metazoa > Arthropoda > Insecta > Lepidoptera > Pieridae > Colias > Colias behrii. The sequence goes on from JARWMC010000001.1 coordinate 15,185,745, forward strand.
GGTTCTACACATTCCAGTTCCAATTCCACAGGCTCTTCCTTTTTGAAATAAGACTCAATACTTCTCGGTTCCTTTTTACTTGATGACTGTGCTTCAGTACTGACATCAATGTCCAAAGGCTCATCTGCAGGGGGCAATTCCACTGTCTTATGAATTGAGAAAAAGTCATTTTCTATATCTTCATCGCTATCATCAGAGTAGTCTGCTAATAACAAATTCTTTGTTTCCACTTTAGCTTTTTTCATGGGAGATGGCAGTGGACCTTTTTTCTTAACCGATGCGGTTTGTGGTTTTTTCGTAACTGACTGTGGTATTAACATTTTGGATGATGTGCTAGTTCCATTTTTAGGCTGTGGTAACATACTGAGTAATCCTGATTTTTTCTGTAATAAAGCTTATTGATATGAATAGGAGCACAAAGGCAGAAATTCATAACAGCTATCATAATCCCACTTACCCCATTTGCTGGTTTTGGTCTCACACTTGGAACTGTATCTTCAACATCTTTAAACTGGAAAATATGACAAGAAATTATGTAATTTAAGTAAATTTTTTTTTTAATTTTTATTAAATGAAAGGCAATTACAACTCAGACATACATCGTTCAAAGAGGGTACTGTAATTCTTGACTTGGGTTTTACAACTTCACTTATTGTTGCCTTTTTATGAAGAAATTCATCATCTTCCTCATTGACTACAATTTTCTGAGTAGTAGGTTTTGGCAGTTGATTAAAGAGATTCTGTTCATCGTCGGGATCGTTTTGTTCAAAAGTGTTTGATTCTTTTGGTGGCAAACCTACAATGGGAACATGAATGTTAATTATAATAATAAAAGTCCCAGAAATGAAATGAAATGAATAATCTACAAATAGATTTTACCTTTCAAAGCTTGATTTAACGAAGTAGCAGGTGTAATAACGTGGGTTTCATTTTCATCATCTTCATAATCACTTCCATCACTATTGTCGTAAGCAACCAATGCCATTTTCTTGTATTTTTATAAATCAATAATGTGTAAGTTACGTTGACGGATTAGAATATGATACAATATGATGCCTTTTTTCAGCAATTAAACACTATTATTTACTATTATTTGTATTTACAATACAAATATGTACCTACTATTTTGTATTTACAAAATTAAATGATTTATTGCAAATGTCAGTGTCAAAAATCGAATGGAATTGACGTACAAAAGTTACAAATAGATACGAGGTCAATCGCCTCTATTCATGCTATATTATATTGAATTCATAATAATATGAGTTCAAGTAAATAGGTATTGTAGGTGTATTGAATATATACGTGTAAGTTCTGAGCTTATTATAGTTCTGAAGTAAAATGTGTTTTTCATGCGTCATAATATTTTTTTTTTAATTTTTCTCTCTGTACCCTCTAGGCTCTGATAACTGATTGTCAAATTGTCAAATGTCAACGTCAAATAGAAGAAACAGCTGGAAGGTGGCGAAATATTTGTTTTTACGCTCACAACCTAAAATATTAAATTATTAATAAATCCGAGTCCAAGATTTTGTAAATTATTGGTAAGTTTAAAAGTAAACTATTTTCTATTAAATCTGTGTCCTAGGTTGCATATTAAATTCAATTAGATAACACTATTAATACGTACAATTTTGTTTAGCTAAAAAGGATTTCAAATTGCCAAAATGCCAAAGAAGTTTGCCGGTGAAAATAGTAAAGCAGTCGCTGCTCGACAACGGAAAGAAGATGCGAAACAAGAAAAGGACCAGAAACTAAAAAAGATGATTGAGGATGCTGAATGGGATGACAATGACGACAAATTGAAGAAAAAGCAACAGAAAAAGGTTACTAGTAGTTGTCTTATCGTTTTTTTTTGCTTTATTGAATTTGATATTCAACGCGTCAACTTGCATTATTGCAAGTGAACGCGAGTCATAAAGATATTAAAACAATTTCAGATAGTTTGATTTAAATGTTTTCCTTATTAGAATATTCCTAACAATTAAAACACATGGGTCACAAAAACAACATTTAAGCTAACATTTTTTATACTAAACTTAATGTAATTTATTTCAGGAGGAACAAGAGAAAAAACGCCTAGAACAGCTTCAAAAGAAAGCGGAGGCAAAGGCACTTCTGGAGAAAGAGATGGAATCTATAAAGGGCAAAGCTATTCCGCCTCCACCAAAGATAACACGGGCACAAATCACTCAAATGAAGGAGAAGACTATTAAGGCTGAACCTGAGAAACCATTGGTAATAATTATTAAATAATCATCTGAATTTATAGCTTTATGAAAGTGTTGAAAGCAAGATAAAATATGGCATCTTTGTCTTTAATGGAAAACTTATCAATATCACATCTCTTTAGAAATAATTGATTGGTTCTCTTTTTTACCTGGTTGTAGCACATATGCTAATGCAAACAATAACATTTAAAATAGTACCTTTGTTGGCCTATCTAAAATTATCAGATAAAGTGTATACTGGATTTTTTTTAATTGTTGTTATTTGACTAAACTTCTTTTCTATCCCATAATTGATTGAATTATAATACAGTGTAAACTCTATATAACGACACTCGATTTAACGACAAACTCTTTAAAGCGTCAAAATCAAAAGCCTTTGGTTGGTTTAGCTTATCTACCATACAATGATACACTCTACATAGCATCACACCCACTCTCAATAACGACAACAAGTAATAAACTCGACGTCATTCATACCGAACTTTCTAAGAAATTCGTTCTTTTGTTTACAAATTGGGATTGCTTGCACGTGTAGACTGTTTTTGACCATGACTAATAAGTATGAGTCATGGATTATCTAAATTTCATTCGGGTAGGCCCAGTAGTTTTTATTTTATGAGCATTTTTGTCTGATCTTGATGATTTAAAAGATGAGGCAGATGAGCCTGAGCCTCCGCCGAGCATTAAAGAAGCTCTGAAAGCAGCTAAATTATTGAAAAATTATTTTCTTTATCACCAAGATGATCGAAGTTACAATATCGCAAGATATAAATAAAATAAGTAAAAAAATACAACAAAATTACTGGTGCAGCAAAAGACGTCAAACAAAAATAACAGACTATACACAATAGCGTTCAAGTAACATTCTTTTTTATGTACATAACTACTAACACTAGTCTGAAATAAATTTTCTCTTTTTCTAATTCTGATTTTTCTTCTCTCCATTTAACGACAACTCTATATAACGCCATAAAATGCACAGTCCCTTCGGTGTCGTTATATAGAGTTTACACTGTATATTGTATTTTCTTTCCATCCATTATCTGATTTTTACTTTCAGCCTCCTAAAGTTGTTGTTGAGGAGCCTGTTCTTACAGAGAACTTGAACAGGCTACAAATTGATGGGGAACTGGCTCAGTCTGTTGATGAAGCTATTTCAATATTGAGGTATGTTTAAGAAATATTCAGATATTCTACTTAAAATCAGTCAGTAATTACTGACTCATTTTTACAAACAGTTTACTTTAGCACAAATTTTGATAAGAAATGAAATAACTTTGCATCAAAACTATGAACACAATCTTATAATAACAAGATTTCTCTAATATCTTATAAGATTTATAATATTCATAATGTTAATTAAATGATCATACAATTTATTTTCAGTGATAAGGTAGATGTAGATAAACATCCAGAAAAGAGATTGAAAGCAGCTTATACAGCATTTGAGGAAATTAATCTACCCAGGCTTAAAGCGGAGAATCCTTCTCTAAGGTTATCTCAACTGAAGCAAATGCTGAGGAAGGAATGGTTGAAATCTCCTCAAAATCCGCTCAACCAAAAGGTTTAAATGTCACCAGAATTCTCAAATGTGGAAGCTAAAGGACCTGAGTCAGTGTTGCTGAAGGAGAAAAAAAAGTGTGTCTACGGTTGCAAATGTTCTTGTTTAGATTATAATACATAAATGCATGATATATTTGTCACTCCATAACTGCAGTATAAAAAATAAAAGCAGCAATGAAAAATAGAAAAAATAATTTATTGAAAATCTTAAAACATTTATTTGTACGACATTGTAAATAAAAATAAATGTTTTTTAAATCACTCCGGTTCATTATTGTATTGCAGAGGAATTCCTTTACGGCCCTGTTCGGCTGTTTTTACTTCTGTTTCGCCCAATTTTTGTTCTAGACCCTTCCATGATCTGTTTTGCAGATTTTGTCCAATGCTTTCCAGTTCCCAGTTTTGTTTTTCCGCTAATTCATTGCTCCCAGTTGCATTTGTGAGTTTAGTTTCCCTTATCTTCCCAGTGATCAGACTTACATCTGTACCTTCGACAACTTCATTTATGTTGCAGTAATGCTTTCTACCCGGTAATAATTGGTCATAATCCGTTATATGTGTCGTGAAATATGGATCCCTGTTAGTGTTAAGTGCTACTTCCAACTCATATGGATAGACCAGAGGTTTGTAGAAGTCACGCGAGTTGTAAAGTTCGTTTTCTGGACAGGCAATCATAACATAGATGTCAATCTGAAACAATTCAATATTTGGTTTAAAAATAATTAGAAATTAGAATACATAACTTATTAGCTGTGTTATTAGTTTACTAATTCAATACAAATGTAGGGCATGTTATTTCGTGTAATATCACATAGGAAATAGGTAATTTGTTTGTTTAATTGTTTAATACAATAAGTATTAGAAGTTTTCTATTCACTTTTACAATATAAAACTCTTATTTAATATTTTATTATTAAAGGATACTCATGTAATCCTTTTTTGTATATGTTGCAAGCAATGTTGATAAATATTCAGGAGTAAATTTATGAACTATATCTACCTCAGGGAAGTTAGCCAGTTTTGGTACATTAGGTTTGCCAACGGACACAATGTAGCTCTTCTTCCCATTTGCTTTACACAGTTGCTTCATTCTGGTTATAATATCTTTAGTTTCCTCTCCAGCTAGTTTGCATATCAGGATGCCAACTACATTAGCATCCTTGCACTTCTCAACTAAATGCCTCCGTCTCTTGAACCAGGCTGTCTCATTTACAATGTCAATTTGATTTGTGGTTGGGTCCAGTATGTACCACTTTTGAGCTGAGGAATAATATTCAAATAAGTTATTAATACATAGAAAGTATATAGAATAGCGATCAATAATATTATGTATAGTTATGATTCCAAAATATATGTCTGCTTTTATTATAAATCAATATTAAGTCAATTCAAGCACCTCTTTTATTGTATCTCTAAACTAAATGTTATATTTCAGATTACTATTGTCATGAGGAGTGTCACATTTTTTAAATAGATAGCTCCTAAATGTATGCAAAGCTTTTGATAATGTATGATTGACTAGCTTTCCGCCCGTGGATTTGCCCGCGTTTTCAAAAAAAATCCCACCTTTTCCCGTTCCCGTGGGATTTCCGGGATAAAACCTATCCTATGTGTTAATCCTAGTTACCCTCTATATTTGTGCTAAATTTCATTTTAATCGGTTCAGTAGTATTTTATTCACATCCATCCTCACAAACTTTCACATTTATAATATTAAGTATGATTTTAGAATTTTCGTTTTCATATCAATAAATGTCTTATAAGACAACACAACAAAGATTAAGCTAATGTCTAATAGCATAGACTAATAATAATATACTACGTATACAACTAATAGTTTATGTATGTACCTGGTATTGATACAGAGAAATTAAAGAATGTCTGTCCTCTGGAACCAATATAGATGCAAATGCAGTCTTTTAGTATATCACTAGAAAGTTCTTCATTGTCCTTATTTTTAACAACTCTTCCAAAAAATGTATGGTTTGATTCATTTTTCATATCTATATAAGCAATGTACCCTGTTGGGTAGAGTTGGAACCAATGTTCAGCTAGTTCATCTGAAATCAAGCAATTTTGTATAATTTTATATATTTTGTTATGTAACAACAACTGGATGTAATGTTAAACTTTTTTGTATTCATACATCTTTATAGGTCACTTGTAGACAATTTTGCACAGAATAAGATAAAAAAGTGATATAGGGAATATGCAAAAAAGTAATATTTTTGTTGTTGTTATTTTTTCCAATACCTCCAATATAACTAATAATTATATTACCTTTCAAATGTTCAAAACCACAATCATAGAAAAGGCATATATTATCAGTTTGTGAAGCCAAGTTGATATCTTGTTTCAGAGTGTTTAATGTTTTGGACACATCCAAAGGGGTCTCATTCAGCACTAAATATACTGGAATGTTGGATTTACTGAAGCAGGTGTGTCCATAGTGTATTATGGCATCACTTTGTACATGCATAGCAGCAACAGCATCTACACAACAACTGAAAAAAAAACATATTAGTTTAGATATATACAATATGAACAATTTTCATATATCTATTTGAATAATATTACCTTGCATAAGATGTATCACCCAATATGTAAAGATCAGCAGTGGTCTCTTTCTTCAATTCCTCATAAATGCTAACGCTTAATCCAAGTAATTCATCAGGAAATTGTAAGCACACCTGAAGAACAATTTTACATCAATATTAATCAATCCAAATTACAATACATTTCATAAGCCTTAATAATGTTGTGTATGGATATAACCTTTGTATAATTATGCTCGTTAATCCATTTACAAGTCTCACTTATGTGGAATTGTGTATTTATGTCCGTAAAATCATTATTTATGTTCGGGAGCTCTAATTCTCGCTCTATACACAATTGTGCATCGGTAGTAAAATTAGACATGATAAATACTTGCACTAATATTTAAAATTTAATTTAAGTTTTATTGTACACGATTAAAAACAGGATTTAAAATAAAAACATGTATTTTGAGACTGGGGAGTGGGGACATCTCATTTGAGTTGCAACTGACAATGGTCAATGTCATGTCAGTCTGACATTGACTTTTATAATTTGACAGAATGAAGATAAAGAAAGAATGCAAAAACCAACAGATAAAATGAAAATATCACAATTATTTTGCGTTGTAGACCGTACAAAGATTAGAAAATATCTAGCTTGCTTTTGTATAATACAAAGTATTTTGCATAATTAATTAGTAATAGTACGGTCTATCCGCTATCGTCTTAGATCATTAAGTATTGGATGGAGTACGCTGGCAAATGTTCTAACTAAACTTTCTGCTGATTTTGGTGCGGGGAGGGTAACTCACACTGATGAGACACAATGAAACACAATCACACATTCACAAAAATAATTTGTGTCACGAAAGTCGTAAAAATTTACGACCTTTTAAGCGACGAGTTTTTAAATTCAACTCTATCACTAAGTTCATAAAGATAAAATTTGTATTTCTTTACAAGATAGTCTCGTAAGGAATGCGGTTCATTATCGCGTTTTAAATTCAACTTTATCTCTTAGTTCATAAAGATTAAATTTGTATATTTTCTTTCCATGATAGTCTCGTGGGGCCGCATCAATGATCGAGTAAATATGACTCGATTATTTGTCTTGATCATATCGCTAAACGATACATCGACGATTATTATAAATTGCATTTAATTAGAAATGTACGTTAAAAAAATAAAAAAACATACACAAATGAAAGGTTACTCCATCTTTTTTAATATTCGACATGTTTGAATTGCTTCTGCAAGACTTGACAGTACAAAACGGCATTTTTAGCGGAGCACTCGCAGACGTCCTTTCGATGTTTTACGAATACGCAGAGTGTTTGTAATCGATTACGCAAGTAGTTTTTATGAAAGCATAATATTTTTCGATTCGAATAATCTTATACCTCGGCAAAAGGGGAAGCGCCTGTGAGTGTTATCCATTACTTAATGATCTAAGGCTATCGTATATCTCTATAATTATCTTCTGTGCGCGTGTTTGTTTCCCCCATAAACTACTCTTAAATGGCTGGACGGATTATAATGAAATTTTTCGACTTCAGGTTAAGCAACGGAGTGGGTTTAATATATAATATTCATTTAGTACCGTTTCTTCACACAAAAAAATATTATAAAAAAATATAAGGTATAGGTACTTTATCAGTGGTTTTATAATTTTCTATAATAATTCATTTGCACATCTCATTATTTCATACTATTCAGTTTTATTATTAAATAAAAGTCGTTTTTACATAAAACTGGTTTAATATAGCATATAAAAGTTTACATTATTTTAACTTTGGGTAGATAGTTAAACTTTGCGGGAGCGATTTGACTTTTTTAAAAAGAAATAAAATAAAATTAAAATTAAACTTATTTAATTACTTAACTATAACAAGTGGACGATTTGGAGTCACAAATGTTAATGGCCAGAATTACATACATGATACAATCAATACAATATTGCGAAACAAATGTTTTCCAATAACTGGAATGCTTATGTGAAATTGCAAGAACTCTCCGGTGGTCTTGCTGAGGCCAGCGGAAGGCTATTGCTCAACCTAATACAGAGGGTTGGGGTGGATGCGTAACTCCTCCCTCCTTAAGTGCGAAATTATCGGTTTGTTCATTTTTAATAACTATCCGATGATATCGCAGACATATTACATTTAATATCTTTTCACGTGAAAGGTCGTGAACTTGCATTTCGTTTTTAAACCACGTATATACTAAAATTAGATTTGGTTTTGTGTCTATTGCTTCATGTAATATAGGTATACCGGACGATTCTACTATATTAGCTGAATGAACTGTTTCTGATTTTGACGTTTCAGATGGTGACCTGGACTGGGTAGTCACATGTTCTAGGAGAACTCAGCGCCGATAGAGTTTCAGAGTCGGGAATAGATATTGTTTCACTAGAATCGCGTTCTGATAATATAGTAGGTAATTGTACTAGAGTCGTTACGCGTTCTTGGCCTATTGTCTCTATCGCTTGTATACGTAGTATATTATTATTAGTCTGTGCTATCTCCTATATTAACAACCATAGATTCGTTTTCGTTATCGGAATGCGTAGCGTTAACCCTAATTCTAGATAAAGCGTCCGCGTTAAAATTTTGCTTCCCAGTATCAATCATAAATTTGGAATTAGTTTCAGGAATATAAATGTGTGGCAATTTCAGATATGGATCGCAATTTAATTCTATGATTTTTTCTTTGTAGAGGCTTTCGTTTGAAAATTTTCTTCATCAGACGGAAGCACATTAATGTCTTGAGTATCGTCAGTGGGTGTATAAATCTCATTCTCATCGTATTCGTAATTCGTATAGTCGTAAGGATTACAGCCATAGTAATTCGTATAGTTGTAAGGATTATAGCCATAGTAATAATTGTCATTATGTAAGTCGGTTTCATTCACTCTAAATCCTTGCTGAGTTATTTGTGGTCGAGGGGGTGCCGTCCTCATGGAAACGTCAGTAGACTCAAAGCGGTTATTTTGAGGAGGTCTTTGACCGAAATGCTGTGGCGTCATACCAAAAGTTTGAGGAGGCCAAATTGTGGATTTTGATTGAATGAAGGCCTATACCCGAACTGTGGGTTATTATTAAACGGTTGTTGAGGTGTAAATTAAAAAAAAAATTTTTGAGGTACATTTGGTATCCCAAAATTAAATCTTTGTTGAGGATTATTTTGTAAAAATTGGGGCACCGCATAGAGATCTAGAGAGATTCCAATCGCTTGCGCTGAGTACGAAACCTGGGTGTCTCATCACACCCCGACACTCCATACAAAATTATCGTTTTGACAGTCACACTGTAGAGACTGCAAATGTGTGTGTTAACGCTTTATGGTTGGCACATTTTTGACTAGCGTAAAAAAAAATTCGCGTTTTTCTGATGAAATACCTACATCCGTAAACAGCACAATATCTAAACATTTTCTATACCTATATTAAGAAGAGCTGGAACGTCAACACATTTACACATTGCACATGTTAGGCCGGGAGATACTGACACAAAATTTCGGGTCATTTGTAACAGGATGGCGGTCTAGAGGGGTCTTAGTACGCAATGACAAAAAGAAAAATGATGGTCAGAACGCTGGTACCGGTGGACTAGTCGCGTGGGCGTTAGTCACACTCGTCGGATAAATAGCGAAAGTCCAACGATTTGTAACACAAAAATTTAAGAATTTACCGATAGCCCTTAAAAAAGATGTAGGCGGTAGTGTCATGCCATACTTTTACGATGTGACTTACAGTCCGCCTTACCGACGTGAATGCGTTGGTTTAAAAAAACAATTCAACCATTTGTACCGGGCTAACTTTTGCACAGGTAACCATCGTCGTGCAGCCATTTACTAAAATCGCCATGCCATACTTTTCGGACGATTCCAAACAGTCGCCATACCGCGGAAAATCTGCAAATTTTTGAATTTTTTTTTTCTCGCCAAACGATTTGTACCACCCTACATTTTTTTTTCAACAACTCCTGAATGATTATAAATAGAAGTGTGATAATGCCATACCTGTGGGAGGTGGCGAATGTGTATAAGATTTTTTTCTTATTGTAAGATTTTATTCGTAGTTACACCGGAAAAGTATGCATGCCATACTACACTACCGCCTACATCTTTTTTATGGGCTATCGGTAAATTCTAAAATTTTTGTGTTACAAATCGTTTGACTTTCGCTATTTATCCGACGAGTTCGACTAACGCCCACGCGACTAGTCCGCCGGTACCAGCGTTCTGACCATCATTTTTCTTTTTGTCATTGCGTAATAAGACCCCTGTAGAACCGCCATTCTGTTACAAATGACCCGAAATTTTGTGTCAGTATCTCCCGGCCTATGTGTAGCTTTTGTTTTGCAATTGTTTATAAATACAGGGTGATGTAATTGGTGTAGTACGAATATCTAAAAATCTATGAAGAATTTTGTGATACAGTAAATGGAAGAATTATAGACTATTTTACAGTATTTAATAAAATCATTTAATTTTTTGTTCATTTTCATTAGAAATGTCAATTTTTCTCACCAATGTGGAAATTTGGATGATAAGGATCTTGTTAGAAAAATATAAATTTTGACTAAAATCGGCATTTTTTTTTTCAAAAATCAAATTACTAATTAATAATCAGAGTTATCACCATTTACATTAATTTACAAACGATATCGGTTGTTCTTACTTAAAATTGAATACCAATGTCTTATTGCGGTATGTGTTCTTTGGAAGTGTTCGTAAAGTTGTTGATCCGTAATTAAATTTTGCGGAAAATCTTTTAGAGCGCTTAGTTGTGACATATCCTAAGCATATTCAATAGAATTAAAAGACGAGCGAATATGCAAGCCAGTCTAAAACTTGAATATTTTGGTCTCGAAGAGCGGCCGTTCCCTGTCATGTCGAATGCGAAGGGACATTATCATTCATGAGTAAGAATTTCTGGTCCATTTTTACTTTTTATGAGACAATACTTTTTAATTTACTACTTTAATTTACTACCTCCTCGTGTTTTTATACTACCTTTGTAAGCAACAAACGCGCTGGGTTCATGCGCCAAAGTAGACTCCTGATCCGGACCCACATTATGATATTCCCGTGATGATATAGATGTACCTCCTGAGGATGCCACAGATGGCTAACTATCCCAAGCGTTTCTCCGGCTCGTGTTCTTCGTGGATCCGGATGAAAACCTAACCGGAATCATTGGTAAATAACAGCAAAGGCGTCAACTTGCACCACATATGCTAAACGCTCTCATCAATTACTGAAAACTAGCTTCATCGGTCACATAAACACAGTACATAAGCTAAGATAGTAAAATCAGTGGTTGGGGTGGCTATTCGCCTAAAAAATAGAACTCCATCCTATTGAAACTGTCCTGGCTTGTCAACTAGCTAACTAGTTTTCTAGCTTAGAAACGAATCTAGTTTTGTCTACACGAAGCCAGAAGCTTGCTAGCTGACTGACACTAGCTTGCTATCATAGCATAAAAAACTAGCTTTTTGGATCTCGGGCATAAGGGAAAAGCATTCCTAAGCATAGATAATATTTTATTTCATAGAAAAACTTCTTCCAAATTTACCACCTCAGTCAGTTTTAGTACTCGATAATGCATCATACCACAACGTCGTATCGGATCCAGTGCCCACATCGAATTCAAGAAAAAGTGACATGTTAGCTTGGTTGGACAAACATAATATACCATATCCAGAAAGAAACACAATACCTATTCTTTATGACATTATTAAAAAAAATAAGCCAAACTATACACAATTTTTACTTGATGCAATCTTCAAAGATCATGGACATAGTGTATTGCGCCTTCCACCATCCAGAACTCAACCCAATAGAGTTACTATGGGGCATAATTAAAGGGAAAGTAGCATCACAAAATGTGAACTCTAACTTGAAAACTGTGGGAGAATTATTTAGAAAGGAAGCAAATGCTATTAGTCTGGATATGTTTAGTGACGTTTGGAGAAAGACGCGAGAACATGAGGAAAAATATATTCAATTAGAACCAAAAGTAGATAATTACACTGACTCATTTATAATAACATTAAGAAATTCCGACAACGAAACATCGAGTTCTTCGAGCGATGAAAGTTTCAGTGAAGTAGAAGATTACGATTATGATTAAATAGATTCTTCTTCTTCTCTATAGATACTGCTTTCTGAATTGGTGGTAAATGTTAAAACTGTTAAACTGTTATGACGATTCAAAAGTGCTTCTAGAAGAAGTCTAATTGTATAAATGTTTGAGTTTGAGAAAACCAATAGTGTGAAAATTATACAATAAACATGTAACACATATTTGTTAGCGCGTATTGGTAGGTATTACGTACTTACTACAAATATAATGTTTCTTAGATATTTTTACTCGACCAAAGTCAGGACAAGACTGCTCCGCAACTGCAGAAGACGTCCGTTATTTAAATTATTATCAAAACAACCATCCGTGTGTTGGGAGTAAGCGTACACGTGTTATTTGTATTGTTTTTATGATTGAAATTTAATTATTATTTGATAATTGAATGATTATTAATACTTTTATCCAATTGATTATTATTAGAATAAATAATTAAGTTCATCAATTGATTTACTTTTAAATTATAATTTTACAGGTAAATTATGAGAGCTTTCATAATTATATTTGCATATATTTATCTACAACGCACCATTTTACAATTCAAGTCTAAAATGAAACTAGAGTCGCATTTATTTTTGAACATACTGTAAGTGAAATTGCATAAGTGTGAGTACTGTGAACATGCCAGCTTTCCTTAATTGACCGATACGAAAAACGATAATCACAAATCAAAAATAATAAAATTACTTTAATGGCTGGTTCACACTTTGATTAGTGCGAGTGCAGGTGATTAGTGCAGGTGTTTAGTAACTACGTGTGGACAGCGACTGTTTAGTGCAAGTGTTTAGTAGGCTGTGTAGTAAAGTGAATAGAAGCGTGTTCTATTTTTTTGCGAGTGGACTGCGAGTAGCCACGTCCCGCGCGCCCTCCCTTCCCCCTCACTCGCAGTGTGCCTGCCTAAACACGTCTGGACACGAGTGTTTAGTGTTTAGTGTTTAGCGTAGTGTGTAGCGTCGCGAATTGCACCATTGACCTGCACTCCCACTAATCACCTGCACTCGCAGTTGAATTGGACACTACTCGCACTACACACCTGCACTCGCACTAATCACCTGCACTCACACTAATCAAAGTGTGAACCAGCCATTAGCTTTAGTATGTTCATTATACACTGCGGTATTCGAACTCCGCGTTTGAATAGAGTCACGTACAGAAGAAGCATTGTAAACTATTTACATAAATTATTGTGACTGTCGTTCTGTCACATAATATAAAAGATAAGAAACCAAGAAATCACTCTACGTAATATTGTTTTTGAAATTTTAGTAAGAAAATCGTATAATTTTCAGTACTTACCGATGGTATGTGATTTCATTTGACTTAAAGATGCCAGCATCTTCACTTCGGTTTTTACAGACTTTAACGGAACAACACGGCATATACCCGGCCGACGGTCGAACGTCAACTGAATGCAACAAACAGCATGTGTTCTTTTTTTGGGCATATTGCTGCGACACCGGCCCCGCCCCCTAACCATATCTCCCTTTAGTTTCTGTGATCTGTGGGGCACCGTAACGTTAGGCGTTTGTTTCGGCACCGTTGTATTATTATGGATACGATTGCGTGATTGGTATTGCTCGTGAAAATTAACCGCTTCTAAAACGATTCCTAAAGCCTGTTCCAATGTACTAGGTGATTTCAGTCCTACTATACGCACCATGCTTTCGGGCAAATTATACAAGAAAACGTTCAAGGCTGTATGATTATAAATCGCAATTTTCGCGCGTTTAGTTTCCGCATCTACCGATAAATTTACCTTCGACATTAATAATGATCGAATATTCTGTATCCTATTACAAAATTCAAGATAACTTTCGCCGGATTTAATTTTACAAGACTCGAGAGAAATTTTTATACAATCCTCACTACGCGGATCACCAAAATGTAAGCGGGCCAAGTATTAATGTCTTCGCGCTCGGATAATAACGCGGCGGCATCTACTAGTTATGGCATGTAAAACGTAAATATTCTGCTCTTCATGCCCTCTAAATTTATTAATTATATATTCACATTTTCGAAAGAATAGGTTCAAAATTCTTTTGTCTCCACCAAAAAGGGGAATAAGCTTTAACATATCACTCGGAATTGTTATTACGTTTACGCTTTGGATTTCGCGTTCCATGTTAAATAAGTACAGAGTAATTAAAGTTCTGAAGTCTTTAACCAATTACAATAATTTCGAATTATAAAAATCACACACACAGAAATCAATTAAAAAGTAAAAACACGATATAATAAAAATTCTTAAAATATAGCACAATAAAAATTTATATGTTACCATAAAAATTAAAACTTGAATTAAGTATAAAATCACATATAAAAATATATAAAAATTATAAATTGAATTACGATCAATTTTGAGATCAATTAAATCAATTAATATTGATGTTTCTTTATGCAAAAAATCATTTAATTTTCTTATGTAAAAATTTTAATTAAGTTACACTCTATAGTTAATTAGTCTGTGCAGAGTTTTATACAAGACAATTCTTCGAATTAAATACGATATTTCTTATGTATAAGTTATAACTAATTACTGATTTAATAGAATTTCATATTAAAACCAGATCCGTTATAATGAGAGACGTTCAATCCCAAAATAACAGTTAAAAAATAATTAAAAGTCAAAATTACACTCTCGTGAAAAGGATATGGGAATATATCAGAAAGGATGGCAAAAAGTTTTACTCACCAACCGATCGTTGATCCCATGTCGTGGTCGTTTAACAAATTTATTATTCGGTTCTTTTAGGATAGCATGGCCTTTATAGCAATGTTCTATTAAAGGGCTAATTTGGAAGACCTCTAGACATGCAGACCTTATGTGGCTATCCTACCGGCTGCGCCAGTTAAACTTTGCGGGAGCGATTTGACTTTTTTAAAAAGAAATAAAATAAAATTAAAATTAAACTTATTTAATTACTTAACTATAACAAGTGGACGATTTGGAGTCACAAATGTTAATGCCCAGAATAACATACCTACATGATACAATCAATACAATATTGCGAAACAAATGTTTTCCAATAACTGGAATGCTTATGTGAAATTGCAAGAACTCTCCGGTGGTCTTGCTGAGGCCAGCGGAAGGCTATTGCTCAACCTAATACAGAGGGTTGGGGTGGATGCGTAACTAGATACACTTCCACAAATACAACAGGGCTGTTTATTTTCATTTACTTGACTGTAAAAGAGAGTTACATTAAGAAGGAACGAGAAAACTGGGTGGTAAGTTCTTAATTTATATTTTTGGTTTTATGGCATTCAAATGCTTTATAAATATAAATTTATAAAGAATAGAAAAAAGTCCAAGTAGTTCGAGTCCCGCCTCGTGATCGAATTTTTTCTATTCTTTATAAATTTATAAGTTCTTAATTGATAAAATGATGTAAGTTGTAGGTAGGCATATACATAATAAATATTAAAAAGCTTATTTTACATAATGTAATCTTTCATCACTGATAGATATAGTATACTCTGGGTAGGCCCCTTTAACAAGTTTAGCAGCAATTTCATGGTCAGCTTTTCCAAAACCTTGTGAATAGCCATAAATGTGAATTTTTTTATTATCTGGATCATGAGATATTCTTCCTCCACAAAACGGTTCACATTCAAGTGGGTCCAGTTTTGCTTTTACCTAAAACATTGCAATTAATTTATATTTACAATATTTATAAAGCTTATTAAAGGCAAATTAGAATATAATATGCATTGTAGTTCCTTCTCTTTCTCTTTATAATAACAGCACACTGTTTAATAAAGCAGAAAAATAATTTGTAATTTTGTTAGGTGATCAAACCTTGACTATAAAGTCAATTCACCGTATACAATTTTGCTTACTTTTTTGTAAATATAATTTGACATCATGAATTCTGTCGAATTATATTAAATATAACAATAATACAACACATGTTACCAATATATTTTCAGTTTTACCTCATCATATATATCTGCATGATATTCGCATCTTTTATATCCTCTGACTATCGTTATTTCAGGCTCTTGACCATTTTTTCCCTCTTCGTAAACTTTTAACAAAATATATTTAAATTCACCACTAGGGTCTATATCCACTAATGGTACACTACTTAATGTAGTCATTCTTGTTAAGTGTTGAGAAAATACTAAAAAATATAAATAATTATACGAACAGGCACTGAATACCGGTAATCATTGTTAGTTCAAGATTTTATAATATTATGTATTACTTTGATAATTCTTTTCAGGCACAAAACCAACTCTCGCAACTGGATATACTATTTTAAGCAGCGCTACTGATTTTAAGCATTCGTCGTAATTTAACTTTCTTAAATTTAAATTACGTACCTAGTAACTAAATAATACATCTGTGAATTTAAAAAATTAAACGCAATTTCATTTGATTGATTGGACTATTTTTTTTTTTTTCTCTTTATGGCAAGAAGATGTGACTATTTGCTAGTGTCAAGTATGTTTACAAGGTACCTACCTAAGGAAGCAATTCACGGTAAGGAATATGGTGAGGAGATATTTTGGATTTAAGTCAGAGGCTCTTTTTTAGAGTACCTATAAGTATTATTTGGTCAGAGGAGTTGGGAAATATTTATATATATTTTCTTAATATATATACAGTACTCCCAAACTGATAATGCGCATAGAAAAATTCGTCACTGTTCGGCAACTGTCATATTTCCCTAGCCTCCGAAGACGATATGTATATAGAGTGGATAAATGTATTTTCTTCATGCATAGTTTATTAGAATTATGAGTTTTATTGTGATTTTATGGTAAAAGAGATAAGTAACGAAATTTGTTTCGATAATTCAATGTAAGTTAATAGCGAGGATAAGCCACACGATTGCGAATATATATTTGTTGTATTGATTTACTTGGAAAATTCTATACTTAGAACTATTGAAGTGTCTTACTGAAGCTGATGAAATGATGGATGTATGGAAGGTTAAAATAAGACAAAGTTTATATTTAAAAAAAAAATATTTTCAAACACTGGTTTACATTTAAATTGTATAAATCTAATCATTAAAATCTAAGTCCAAAGGATTTACAGAATCAGGGATTATCTCTATTTCTGATATCGTAGAATGATCAGAACTTTCATTATGCTCTTATTAACTTTCACTTTCCCCACTGCTATCTGCTACCTGTGTAAATAATCATTTTATCGAAAAATTCAACTTTGAACAAAACTAAGAAGGGTAGGTAACAGCAGCTCTATATAATTCCATACAGAGATAATACGTGCGGTCACCACCAATATATAAAGACGACTGACGGATTTTTGAATTTTTAGACTGACAGGCTACCGTCACCTACCGCCCGAATTGTTTTCGATTGTGTATGACTCTGAATTGACTCCTATTTCTTTCGAACAAGGTGCAAGATGCAAGCGCATTGTTTAGGGCACTTACGATTCAATGATTCGGGGTGATTCGGGTGTTTCTGGAAATACGATAATTAGCGAAGATCTGCATGCGCATTATTAATTTTGGAGTACTGTAAATCTCGTGTCACAATGTTTGTCCTCAATGGACTCCTAAACCACTTAACCGATTATAATAAAATTCGCACACCATGTGCAGTTCAATCCAACTTGAGAGATAGGATAGTTTAAACATGTAGGTACCACGGGCGAAGCCGGGGCGGACCGCTAGTATATATATATATATATATATGTTGATAAGACGGGTTGTAGGCTGTAGCATCAAAACAGTTTTTGTTGATCTAATGTATGATTCGGCATACAAATGTGGCTCCAATTTGATCAACAATTGCTGACCATCTAGTGACACAAATAAGAACTATTCATTGAACATTATACAAAATTAATCCACTCCATCCATTGTTGATTTGATTCAAATGGACCAATCAGAGGTCACCTTTGCCATGATTGGTTGGTTTTGTTATGCGCTGTTGTCACATCGCTTCGCATTTTGCACGCATATGTATTGCGTGTGACAATGGAATATTTTGATGACATGGAGTATCTAATGATGGGGCTGGAAGGTGGCCATAGGAACTCCGTTATAATACGACATAACCATCTCGAGTTTGGGCTCGTATGATTCGTTTCGATGTCAGTTTTCATTTTAAATAAAAGTCGTTTGTAAATAAAACTGGTTTACTAAAACATATAAAAAGTTTACATTAGTTTAAGGGTGGATATAATTAACTTTGGGTAGATACACTTCCACAAATACAACAGGGCTGTTTATTTTCATTTACTCGACTGTAAAAGAGAGTTACATTAAGAAGGAACTAGAAAACTGGGTGGTAAGTTCTTAATTGATAAAATGATGTAAGTTGTAGGTAGGCATATACATAATCAATATTAAACAGCTTATTTTAGATAGTGTAATCTTTAGTACCCTTCATCACTGATAGATATAGTATACTCTGGGTAGGCCCCTTTAACAAGTTTTGCAGCAATTTCATGGTCAGCTTTTCCATAACCTTGTGAATAGCCATAAATGTGAATTTTTTTATTATCTGGATCATGAGATATTCTTCCTCCGCCTAATGGTTCACAATCAAGTGGATTAAGTTTGGCTTGTACCTAAAAGGTTGAAATTAATTTAAAATTATTTAGAATATTAAAAAGAAGTATGTAAAATATTGTTTTGTAATTTTTATAGATGATCAAACCTCGGCTAAATCATTGTTAATGTTGAATTAAGCCATCTAAGCAGAATTTTACTTAATTTTTGTTTTGAAAATATAATTTGGCAGCATCAATGTGTGGTCTTATATAACAATAATACAACACATGTTACCAATATATTTTCAGTTTTACCTCATCATATATATCAGCATGATATTCGCATCTTTTATATCCTCTGACTATCGTTATTTCAGGCTCTTGACCATTTTTTCCTTCTTCATAAACTTTTAATAAAATATATTTAAATACACCACTAGGGTCTATGTCGACTAATGGTAAACTACTTAATGAAGTCATTCTTCTTATGTGTTGAGAAAATACTAAAAAATATAAATAATTATACAAACAGGCTCTGAATACCGGTATTCATTAGGTTATGTACTTCAAGTTTTTATAATTTTACTTTGATAGCTCTTTTCAGGAACAAAACCAACTCTCGCTACTGGATATACTACTTTAAGCAGCGCAACTGATTTAAGCATTCGTCGTAATTTAACTTCAATGTATTTTTATTTAACAAAATAACTATTTTTGATTCTAAAAAGGTGAAAAAATACATATGCGTGAATTACACAATCTCATTTGATTGAAATTTGAAATAAATAATCGTAGACAGAGAAACCAATATGGATTCTCTGTCTACGTAAATAATATATTATTAAAAAAAATATCTATCAAAATTAATGACATTACATTACACTGAATACGAGGGTTTTAGGGAAAAGTATGAGCGAATAGTTTAAAATCAGCATAAAACTAACTATCAGGGTAGGAAACTCGCCTTATAGCTAAACATTTATTATATGATGCTGCCATCTATTAGTTGTATTCCGAAATAAACCATGTCCAATTAGTTATATAATTACTCGCTAGATGTCACAGCAACATTAATTACTACAACATATGCTTTATACAAATATAATTTATCTATAAACTTTAAAATTATTGTAATAAAATGTAATTGTTTTATAAAATCCCTTAAACCAATTTAAAATACATAATTTTAAAAACAGTGTCGGTTACAGTCTCTTTATTCAAATTTTGATATCTCAACAAATTTGCAAATATGGCCGCCACTCGTTTTCATTGAACGTGAGCGCGTGCGCTTTTTTCTTGGTTTGTTTGCGTTTGCTGAATAAGTAATTCGTGAAGAGCCCATCTTCTGCTTCAGCTGAAGAATATTAACGAAGCCTACGCCTAGCGTCGAGTTGTATGATTCCGCTAGACGTACCTCTCCCGTGTTTTGTTAATTTGCGATATTTGGACGCTATTAGTTATTACGTGTTGCGATATTTGGACGCTATTAATAATTAAGTTTTGCGATTTTGGACGCTATCAGTTAAGTGCTGCTATAAGTAATCGATATGCCTACTGACAGACATTGTGTGTTCGGATGTTTGACCAAAGGTAGGTAGTTGTGCTTATTTGCATTCATGAATTCTTATCATATTAGAGAAATTCCTGTTTAATTTTCTATTTTAATTGTAAAATTTGATTTGCAGGTGTCACCATCCACAGATTTCCGAATCCAGAAAAATATCCAGAACGATTTAGAAAGTGGGTAGACTTGGCAGGTGATACACTAAAAGACATCAGTGATGGAGAAATTTTCAAATCTAAAAAAATTTGTGACATACATTTTTTGGAAAGCCATAAAAATCGCAACAATCGCTTGAGTGCTTTAGCTATTCCTGTGAAGAACATACACGGTAAGTTAATGTAAATATTTAAATCTTGATAAATTTAAAAAAAAAACAAATTATATGCTCACGAGGCCGGTTTCAAACTCGCGTTTTTTTATATAAGTATAGGCTATATCATCATGCTAAGACCAACAGGAGCGGAGCAATGTGGGTGAAACCGCGGAGCACAGCTAGTTTGTAATTTATTACTAATTTATTTACATTAGGTATACAAATAACAATTTTTTATCAGTTAGTGCAATTACAACTTGAGATCAAGATGTATTTATTGACTTTGTTATATTATTGTTATTGGCTATCTTGTTGGGTTCTAAGCATCTAATTTTCATTTGATTAGCATTAGCTAAACTTGTTAAATATATTTATGAATTATGATATTAAAAAAAATACACAAAAATTCTTTGTTTGATTGATTCTTGGCCGATAGGTTATTCTAATACTAGACATAACTAAAAATACAAGCATACATTACACATAACTTAATACTGCTTTATTACAAACCATTATAAAGTCATATTTAATTTAAGTGAGTACGCTTGATAATACAGTATATAATATAATTGTATGCAATATTAAATGATCATTCCAAATGATAAATGTTAACTGAACTATGAATAACTTTCAAATACCATTTATATGATAAAACACTATCATACTGTAGGATGACAAAAATTGATTGTTGTGGATGAAGTTGTAAATAACTATTTATAATTTCAGGGTTGTCTACTATTACTGCTGTGAAAACTGTAGAGCCCACTATGAACATACCATCTTGTGTACTACAACAAGTGACAGGAGTCACTGCATTAGATGAGCCTGGACCTAGTATGTATGTGCAGCCAAAACCATCACTGCTGTCAGGTAAATTAACATTAAATACCTATGTGCCTAAGCTTTGCTGGATATTTTTTTAATTAATCATATAAAACATTTTTATTTTTTTGTTATATTATTTTAATTTTCATCATTCAACCAACCACAGTATTTTATATAATTCTTCCATTACAGGTACAAGAAAGAAGTCACAATGTCTGCATTATTATAAAACAACTCAAAAACAAATAAGAAATTTAAGGAGTGAAATATGCAGATTGAAAAGGAAAAATAAAAATTTTAAGTCACGTTTGGCTGATGCTGAAAAACTTTCAATGAAAAAATCATTTGAAAATGTCACAAAGTCAATGTCTTTGCCATCTAGACTTTTAACAAATATGCAGTTTCGGGAATCCGCGAAAAAACCCAAAGGACGTCGATTCACTACTGAAGAAAAAATTTTAGCAATGGCATTGTATAAAAGGAGCCCAAAGAGCTACTCTTTATTATACAAATGTTTCACATTGCCATCTGCTAAATCTCTCCGAAATCTGTTAGGCAGAATTAAAATCAAGCCAGGCATAAACACTCTCATCTTTGAGAAAATGAAGGAAACTGTGGACAATATGAGTGCTGATGATAGATTGTGCACACTCATATTTGACGAGATGTCAATTAAACCACAAGTTCATTATCTTGCTGCCTCTGATGAGCTTAAAGGATTTGCTAATATAGGCCCAACAAAGATAGCTGATCATGCATTAGTATTTATGGTTAGAGGCATAAAAATAAAATATAAACAACCAGTAGCTTATTTTTTTACACAAAGTTTAAAAAGATTTGATTTAAAAAATGTAATAAAGGAGGTCGTAAAACATGTAACAGCTACTGGTCTAAACATAATTGCTACAGTGTGTGATCAGAGTATGGTCAATGTTGGGGCAATAGAAAGTCTGATAAATGACACAAAAATAGTCTATTTAAAACAAGGCAAATCTTGGAGGGGTGAGATAATGATGGTGGATAAGGTAAAAATAATACCTTTATATGACACGCCTCACTTATTTAAAGGCATAAGAAATAATTTAATGTCAAAAAATTTAAAATATCTCCATGAAAAAACAGAAAAAATTGTTAAGTGGGAGTATTTCCAGGAGGTATACGAAGCAGATAAATCCTATGGAGAATTAAGGTTACTACCAAAGATTACCGAAGAACATGTCAATACACAAAAAATTAACAAAATGAAAGTGAAAACTGCAACACAATTATTCAGCCATTCAATGGCTTCCGCCACCAAACATTTGTATGATGCAGGAAAAGTTTCCTTCGAGTGCACACAGTTAGTTCCCGTCATATTGTTATTGGACAAATTATTTGATTCTTTAAATAGTAATACTTTCTCTATAGAAAATGGAAAAGTGTATAGGTCAGGTGTAAAGCACAATTCACCCCATCATGAATTATGGAAACAAGCCATAAAATTTTTAAAAGAAATGAAATTTATAGAAAGAAAGGTAATTGGCAATAAAGTACGTATTCTTGAAAAGACGGTACCATCTATAAAAAATCTTATCAAAACTATAGAGGGATTCCAAGCTATTTGGAAAATATTGCACAATAAGTATGAATTTGATATCATGTTATGTCGCAACTTTAATCAGGACCCAATCGAAAACTTCTTTGGACGTGTAAGAAGTCTAGGGATAAGAAATGTAGCTCCTAACATAATTAACTTTGAGGGCGCATTTAAGGCACTTTTGTTAAGCAATTTTTGTTCTTCCCATTCCCTCAAAGCTAATTGTGAGGAAGATATGAGCACTTTTTTACAATCCTTAGACTTCTTATTAACAAAGACAGATAATATAACTAAGATTGCAGATAAAGAAAGAGAAACATTTTATATAAACGAAGAAATTTTGCAGAATACAAACATATCTGATGGAATGCAAAGTAAAGGATATGTTTGTGGTTGGGTCCTGAAAAAAATTTTACAAAACCTTCGTATTGGAGGTTGTGTTAGATGTAAACAAACCATATTTGCGACAGAACATATTTCATCTAATTCATCATTTATTAAATCAAAAGAATATGCAAATTCCAAATGGCTATGTTATCCTTCCAATGAAGTCGTGGAATGTTTTAGTGAAATTCAAAATATAACCACTGCATCACTAAAAAGAAATATTAATGTTATATGTGTAAAAAGTAACATAAACAAAATTATTGACATATTTGTTAACTTTGAAATATTTAATTGTGATGAACACAAAATTAATTTCATTAAATTATTCCGCGACAAATCTGTTAATGTTTTAATTTATAGTTGGTGCCGTTCGGTTAATAGAATATTAAGCGGCAAAATAAATTATGATGGGGATGACGAAATAAAAAATTATGCTCACAATAAAAATAAGAAATGATTCTATGCGTTTTATTTTATTCACTGTACCCTTGATTGTACCCATACACATCATCGAAGAATACTATGTGTATGCTACCTTGGAATGTATATACGCAGTTGTAAATAAAAACCCACAAGATTGGTAATTCCAAAGCTGCGTGTATACGTTCTCGGTAGTATATACATTATTAAAAAATATGAATCTGTAAAATATATAGCTATATATATATATTTGCAATCAAAGTTTCGGAATACGTCTAATAGATGGCGTTCATAAACTAGTTGGCCAAAAAATGCACGAAGTTGGTTCTCTATTCTAACTATCGTATTACTTTACTCTATGCTAACTATATAACTCTTTAAATACCCATAAAGTAATTTAGATGTATGCATTATATTATGTATATACTTCAAGAATTATTATTCTTGAAGTATATATTATAATTTATTAATTATAACATTCATTCTGTAAATCAATTTATTGTAATATTATTGCATTTTCAAATATCCTTGACACCATGACGCCTACAGGCTACAACTAAAAAAAACTTTATTTCGTATTTGACATTTGTCATTTTAGAGCTAATGGTTGTGTGTGAATTAAAAATAAAATTGAAATTTGATATTTCATATTTTGTTATTAAACAAACATGAATTCGGGAACGAATAAAATGGATTCAAACTTAACAGGTAAGTCACATCAGCACCATTTATATATCTTTGTAACAAATATTTCCTTTAATGTATGTTCTACAGATGCGAAGACTTCATTTGTATACAGCCTACACATCTTTATTTTAACCTTGTATTTTGATAGTATGTATTTTAATACATTTTGAAATACACAGACGTCGTTCAAATATTATATCATTTGTGTTACAGCAATAGGTTAACCAAATAAATACATTTATGTTTTAGGTTTGTGGGTGAATTTTTTCACTGCTGCAGGAATTCCCTCGGAAGTGGCAGCAACATACGCCCTTACATTTACAGAAAATAGAATACAGAATGATATGTTGCTTGATTTGAACAAAGAATATCTAAGAGACATGGGTATTGTGAGAATGGGGGACATCATAGCTATATTAAGGTGAGATTTGAGTTTTACAGGAATTTTAGTTTTTGTATCAAAAACTATTGAATATATTTCTATGTAGCTTCTTGATCCTATTTCATAAACATTATACTAATAATTTAAGATTAAATGCCTTATTTCTATTATTTATTGCCAGACATGCAAAACAAGTCCATGAGAACACTGCAAGGGATAAAGTTCTGAGCACCACCACAGTTACAAACAAGGTCCCTGTGGCTGCAGTGACTGGACGCGCAACGGTCACACAGCCGTCATCCCGTGAGTTATCATTATTTATATTTCCAAGTATACATTCTCAGTTTTGGTTGGCTTACCTGGTAGATAAAATGGCAGTCACATAAGAAATATATCAAAAAAAAGAGTGTGTGTACTTATGTACACGCGTTAGAAGTTATACTTCTTCGGCGTATGGAAAAAAAAATACTAGAATATACAACTTGAACATAGTTATCAATTTTCATACCACCTAGAACTAACTTCATGCTGTTAAATTTAGGTGTCGGTGTGCGCGCGCATCGTAAAAATTCACTCTCATCATTTTTCTCCATCGCGCCAAAAGAAGTATAACTTCAAAATATCAGCATATTGATATTTAACTTGCAGCCAGAAAATGTATTGTCAATTAAAAGAACTTTTAACTAAAATAAAAAGTAAATCATATTTTATTGAACATTACTGTATGTTCTTTTTAAGCTGCCATTCGTATCCTGGAACATTATACACGCAATACATCTCGAGACACTTCCCCTGTGACAGTTGTGCAGCAGAAGAGGAAATCAAATGAAATGGAGTAAGTTAAATATTCTATCATCTGTTAATACTATAATTAGGCTAAAGGTTTTTTTTACATAATATACTTAATTGAAAATTGAATGACAAATTGCAATCAGTGCTACCAGGTGACATGGTGAACGTGATGCACAAAATACAGACGAATAAGTAACTGAGGCAGCTTTTTTTTGGGTTATTATATAAGGTTCGCGTGTTGGGAGCGAAATGATACTATCGAGATCCAGATACAAACTGACTTTATTTATTGCAAAATCTTACATTATATACTCCTCACATCTCGCCCTTACAAATAAAATAAAATGAAATTGATACAAGATTTCATTTTATGAAAAAAAAAGTTAAAATATAAAGTTAATACAAAACATTATTTAGTAATAACATTAATCATAGTTCATAAAAATATAACATGAATAACATACAAAGTAATCTTAGACACTTAAGACTATTGTTTACATAATGCATGAATACGATACTACATTAAACAAGCTAAGATAATAATAAATTGATCTTTAATTATAAGTACAGTCAGTGACAAAATAATATTATGTATTTTGTATGATGTAATATTTCTTAAACTAAACATGATATAATTTGGTTCTATTTTTATGAATAATATCAGTTTTACCATTTATTTCGACTTTTACATTTGGTGACAAATCTTTGATAACCTTGTAGGGACCAGAATAAAGGTTTGATAACTTATTACCTACTTCATTTTTAATAAGAATTAAATCACCAGATTTGTATAAAATTGGATTAATATGATTATCATAATTAATTTTTCTTTGTAATTTAGTCTCTATAAGATTTTTTCGAGCTTCAGCATGAGCTGATTGTAGTCTGTATTTTAACTCATGAGGATAACTATCGTAGTTATAGAGAGGATCGACATGTTTTAGTAAATTGTTGGGTAAATTACATTTCTTGCCGTAAACCAATTCAAATGGTGTAAATTTTGTCGAACTGTGTACCGACGTATTATATGAAAAACACCAAAACGGAAGCCATGTACTCCATGTTTCATACTTACCTTCTGATTGAATTCTCAGAAATGCTCCTAGATGTTTGTGAGAGTTTTCCAATGCTCCTATACTCTCGTGATGATATGCTGTAGAGTTCAATTTTTTAATATTAAGTAAATCACATACCTGTTTGACTGTATCAGACATGAATTCTGCGCCTCTATCGGTAGCTATTTCTCTTGGTACTCCATGTTGCAATATGAAGTTGTTTACAAGACTACGTGCGACTTCTGTTGAAGTTTTAGTAAATAATGGATAGGCACAAACATATTTTGTCAGTTCACACTGTATGGTTAGAATATAAATATAACCATTACTGTCCTTGTCTAATGGTCCAACTAAGTCCAAAAAAATTTTTTCGAATGCCGAATGAGCACTCGAGGTGATGGCCATTGGCTCTTTCACCTGAACAGTGTACTTTTGTTTCTGACATTGCGGACACTTTAACACAAATTGTTTAACATCAGATGCCATACTAGGCCAGAAATAGTAACGTTTAATATTATTCAACATTCTTCTTATGCCTGCGTGGCCACTCGTAGGTAAAAGATGAAAATCGTTGAGTATTACTTTTCTGTCATCTACATTATCGATTGTTTCAACGTCTTTTATTATACATAACCTAGGACCTACATAGTTAGTTATGTTTTTAATTTCACTTGCAAGTTTATCGACAAATATCTTATTATTTTCATTTTTTATTAAATATATTTCGCTTATATTAATTTTCTCTGCAAAATCACTAATTTCCCTCACAAATTCGGCTCGCGAGACTTGTGTTCGAGAAACTGGATTTATGTAAATTGTCTTTTTCTTAGACACGTAAATTAAGCTTTTACTTTCACACGTAATTTCATTATTTTTCCTAAGTCGGTCTATAATAGTTTTTTCCGTAAATCTCATCTCGACTGCATCTTTCGGCCTAATATGAGTTTCTACGACTTTCGGTTGATCAGGCCAATCGTCTGAAGAAATCATATCATGGTCGCAAGAAGTGTCATTTAGTCTTTTTCTCTGTGCACGCGTCATCACATATAAACATTCATTCATCTCCTTCAATTCTTTCGAAGAAACTTGAATCCTAGATAATGCGTCTGCAGCTGCATTATCTTTTCCTTTCACATACTCGACAACATAATCATACTCTTCTAAAAGCAATCTAAATTTAAAAAGTCTACTCGATGGATCTTTTAAATTAAATAAGTAAACAAGAGGCTTATGATCCGTGAGTATTTTAAATTTACGACCGTATAAGTATGGCCTAAAATATTTTATAGCCCACACCACAGCCAAGAGTTCCTTTTCTATGGTGGGGTAGTTCTTCTCCGCTTTATTGAGATTTCTACTAGCATAAGCTATTGGCCGTTTATCTTTATTGCATAAAACAGCGCCTAGGGCATAGCCAGAGGCATCAGTCTGCAAAATAAATTCGTTATCATTCGAAAAATTTGGGTATTGTAGTACGGGAGGTGATATCATACTATTTTTGAGAATTTCAAATGACTCTTGACATTGACTATCCCAAATAAAGGTTGCATTTTTTTTACACAATAAGTTCAAATAATATGCCTTTTCTGCGAATTTGTCTATGAATTTTCTATAGTAGCCGGCGAAAGCTAGGAAACGCTTTACTTCGTCAGCATTATTAGGAACCGGATAATTTTGAATAGTTTTAATTTTTTCTGGGTCAGGTAATACACCATCCTTCGACACTACGTGTCCTAAGTAAAGGATTTCTTTTTTTAGAAAATTGCATTTGACAGGATTTAATTTTAAATTAGCATTGCGTAGTCTTTCAAAAACAAGCAAAAGGTTTTTATTGTGATCAATTAAATTTCTACCCATAATAATTAAATCATCTAAGTAAACCAAACATTTTTCATATGATAAACCTGCCATAGCCATGGTCATCATACGTGAAAAAGAGCTGGGGCTAGTTTTTAGTCCCATAGGCATTCTAGTCATTTGATACTGCTCTCCTGCACAAAATGCTGTATATTTTCTACTATTATTTTCGAGTTTCACGTTAAAAAATCCTTGGTTTAAGTCTAAATGCGTAAAATAAACACATCCACTGAGCGAATCTAAAATTTCTGTGATGTTTGGAAGTGGAAATTTGTCGTCTTGAATGCAGTTATTAAGTTTTCTATAGTCAATGACTAAACGCCATTTCTTTTCTCCGCTGGAGTCTAATTTCTTAGGTACGAGTAATACCGGACTAGACCACTCACTAGTACAAGGTTCGATAATACCTTGCCTAAGTAACTCATTAACTTGTTGTTTAAGCTCATTTTTCTGTGCATGCGGTAGCCTATACGGTTTTGTATAAATCGGATCAACATTAGGTTTTAAAGTAATTTTATGCTCGTAAATATTCGTCGTATTCAATGTATCGCCAGGAAGGTAGAAAATATCTGAATACTTTGCGCAAATCGATTCAATAGTATCTCGTTCTTCTGTATTTAAATAATTTAGATTTAATAATGAAAATAGAGTTTTTACGCGATGGGCATTATTCGGTAATTGCTTAAAATCGCATAATTCGTATTCACTAGCTTTATGAAGGGTGGGATATATTTCTTTTAGTTCTATATCCGAATCGGTTGTGTTTAATATACGAATAGGTATTTTTCCGTTTAAGGGTTTTACTAAACAACTAGCTATAAATATTCCTTGTTGCAATTCTGTTGCATTTATAACACATTCCTCCGTTTCACACGTATCAATGAAATGAATAGACTCCGATCTAGATGGTATAGTTATGGATGTTTTATCAATTATTATTAAAGGTAAATGAATATTAACATTATTATTCCACAAAATTAAACTTCGATTACCATAATTTAAAACAGATTTGTACTTGCTTAAAAAGTCTTGTCCGAGAATGCCATCTGCCTTACATGGTAACTGTTTAAAAACATAGAACTTATGCTGTAGTGTTTGATTTCCTAGAAATAAATTTAAGTAAGCATATCCAATCGATCTTATTTTACCGCCTATACCGCTGACTAAGATGTTCTCTTTATGGATATGAATGTTTTGATTACGAACATGTTTATACTTTATGACTGAAATTGATGCACCGGTATCGACTAACAAATCGTAACAATAATTATTTTGAAATTTTATTTTAACAAAACCCGTATTACTATTAAATGATAAAATATGATTTTTATTCACGAAAAAACTTGCTCGTGTTTTGAATATCTTGAACCGTTTCAGGCTCGGTTACCGTTGATACTAGTCTATTTACCGTATGTTTATTAGTTTGATATGATTTATTATAATAAGACTTACCTCGTCCTCTATAATTGTTATTCGGATGGCCTCCTCTATACTGCTGCGCTTGCGGCTTACCTGTGAACGTGGATCGTCCCCGTACGAATCTCTGGTGTCCTCCTCTATACTGTTGGGTTTGGGGTCTACCTGAGAATGAGGATCGTCCCCGGCCTGGTCGATGGAAAGCTCGGCCTCTATAATTCATAGTCAAAATATCAGTTGTTGGCGAAGAATTAACGTCTTCGTCAATTGCGGCTTGAACAGCGTCTTTTAAAAAGTTATAATTTCTCGCAGAAATGATTGTACTGAGCCTGCGATTTCTCAATCCATCAGAAAAACACTTGATGGCATGTTTCTCGTTTAATGGTTTAAGAACCTTAAAGTGTTCATCGTTGCCATCGGATTGAGCGATCGTGAGCTCCACAAACATTTCCGTTATTTCTTTACCAAACTCATCAATAGACATATTATTTTGTCTTGTGTTTTGCAATCTACGCTGAATTGCAGTAGCAGATTTTTTAGGCAGTAAATTTAATTTAATATCTTTTATTAAGTCATTAATATTATTATATGTTAAAGATAACTTTAATTTGGCTGCCTGTGATAGTCTGCTCTTTAATACAAAATTAATTAATTGTTTTTGGGATGACTCGTCTAATTCTGTTTTATAATATTCAATCCCATCAATTAACTGTTTTATACTTGTCTCATCATCAGATGAAACAGGTAAAAGCTGTAAAGCAATTTTTAAATCGAATTTAGAAGTCATTTTGCAAGTTGATTCTTCAGAACACAAGTTTAATATTTCGTCATAAATTTTATAAAAATTACAAGTTAAGTCATCTATTAAAATACATTCACTTTGTTTAAAATTACTTTTCTTATTAGAATAATTTTCTAAAAATATGTTAAAATCTCTGAGTAAAATATCAGCATCTGCTAATTTTTTAACAACTAAACTACCTTTTCTACGACTTGGTCCTATTTTTATCAAATATTTTCTTATTTCAACCAAACTATTATATAATTCATTCAAAGTTTCTGCCATATAGAAAAATTATAAACCTTATGATAATAATATTAATATACATACCGAGTAACATTCATTACACACGAACACTTTCTAACATATTATATTTTTATTATTATTATATATATGTATTATATACCTTATATAAGTATCCATATTATAATTAAAAATTAAAATTATAACTTCTAAAGTCCACTAAATTGTCCTTTTTTTGCACTAACACATTTTTTTAGATTTATTTTTCATTTTTTTATTACACTTTTTCACTGCACTGCACTGCACTTTAGGCACACCTCAGGCTATATCTTCTGGATCATGTTGAATGCCTCCACGCCATCTTACAGATTTTCTTACGGAATTTCTCGCAATTTCATTTACGATCCATTTTTTGTGACAATTTTATAAAATCTGTATATTCCGTAAACAAACAGTAGTCAGAGAAAGAATGTAGATCCCATATTTTTATTAATTTTTAGACACACACAAGTGTGCACGGCGAAATATAGATGTATATTTTTCGTCATGGTGACAATTGACACGATGCACCATATATGGCTAGCGGAATGCTAGCACTGGCAGGGTCGCCATATAAGGTTCGCGTGTTGGGAGCGAAATGATACTATCGAGATCCAGATACAAACTGACTTTATTTATTGCAAAATCTTACATTATATACTCCTCACAATTACAAGATTTGTAAAAAGTTGTAGAACTAAATGTTGTTGGGATTGATGTATTAAAGCTGCCTGCAAGGGGTATAATATGTAGTTATCTTACGATTTATTTTAATTTATCTTACAGCCCAGAAACAGACCTGAGTATCAAAAAGACGAGGCTCATCCGCTTCAGCGCCACAAAGCAGACACAAGCACTACCAACTAAAGAAGGTGAGATATTTTAACTTCCTGTGAAATTTAATTTATACATTTTTGAGCTTAAAAATCAAGTAGTTAGAAAAATAGTCTGTATAAAGGTTATAATAATGCACTATTAGAAAATGAGTTGTGTTTTTTATCAATTGCTTTTGTGTTTTGACAATATTGTCGAAAATGTTGGAAAACGAACAGTCAACACAAGAGTGAAAGCAATAATTAGACAGTAATTAGAAACTTTTCATGGACATGTAGTGCCGAAGGTTTATATTATTTACACAACAAAATTTACAAAAATGTCTTAACAATAAACATACGTCTGCAAAGCGAAGCCAGAGCTGATTGTGTCACTTGGTTTGCTAGATAATAATAGAATAAAAAAAGGTAATGCTCGTAAATTATAAGTTATGCCCTTAAATTTATATTTGTTTCTTAAGTTGAGTAATTAAAAGTATAAAATATTATTTTATTTTTATCTACAGCACCACAAAGTAAGACAGTGTTCGCTCGACTCGGAACCTCTAGTCAATTGGAAAGCAAACCAGTTCAAAAGGAGACAAATAAGCAAGTTTTTTCGCGCCTCGGTACCAAAGATAAACCAGACGTGGTTATACCCGTAGATAAAGATGCGCTAAAATACGAGGGTATTCTGAAAAGTCCGCCCATAGTGAAAAGAAGTTTTACAGTGACCACAACTAAGAATAATGTCAGGAAAATTGTCGTTGGACGCACAATGCGCGCGGACGAAACACCTGTCAGTGTAAAGGAAAAACTCGCCGTTCCTAAAGCAAAGTCGGTGAAATTCTCCAATCGTGTAGAATACAAAGAAATTGAAACCACCCAGAATCAAGTCAAACCCAAATTCACACCGGTATTTAATAAACCAGAAAGGAGGTTGACTATCGCAGAAACAAATAATGTTAAAGCAAGGCTTGGTGTTAAAAATGATAAAGTTACCATCACAACTAATATTTTCAAGCGGCTAGGAGTGTGATGAATAAAATTATTAATAAAAATATTTTTTTGTCACAACAAATTTTTGACCGGTCGATGTGGTGTCTATGGTAAGATTAAAAAAAATGAAGATTGCCTGCACCTAAAATAAATGTATCAAATGAAGAACAATTTATATATGAAACCGCCCAAATAAATAATTATGTATACTGTGATATTATACATGACGCATCACGTATTTTTTTTATCTGTATATAGTAGTGATACATAATTAATCTTGGATGGTTGCAAGTAAGAATAGTAAATTTTGAATTGTTTAAAAATTTGACCGGAGAATAGAAAAAAAATGAGTAGGCATTTTCTTTGAAATATAAATTAAATAATGGTTCTTAATACATAATAAGTTATCCTTAGTGTGTTTGGAATTTATTTTGTAGTATTTAAGTATTGTGAAACATATGATTAAACTTGACATTTACTGTTTTTATAACTTGAATTAATGGTTGCTAATGAAAATGCATTTCTAGTTTTAACATTGTTTATTAGGTAGACTAATTTTTTTAATTATTTTTTTGAAGTGAAACTTCTTTAGGCGCGTTGAGTATAATTTCAAGGTCGCGTCACGGTAATACCACTGGGAGTGAGGCGACGATTTTGGTATTTTTGAATCGGGCTAAAGAATTTTCACTTCTGCCATCCATGCCTCGGCACACACTCTTTATTTTTCTTTACATCTTCCATCTCATTTTGAGGTATATTATTGTATGTATATACCTGCTATGTTAGTCGATGCATAAGAATATAAGAAAAATTGGCTGTATTTTGTTTGTATACTTAATACCTTTGGTATATTTTTTTTCATACATGTAGTTTAATATTATATTTAAGTGACTGTCTGCGTTATATTTGATCTGTATTAAGGTAAGGATGCAAGCAAGGTTATCTGTACAATATATAAAACTATAAAATATGAACATATTTTCTAAAGTGCCTGTATTGTAATATGGTTGCGATATTTTAATAAAGTCATTTCAAGTAAGCTGAATGTTGAATGAATTCAAGTGTAAAGGAAAATGCTAAGAAATTGTGGAAATTTTGGTCTCTGAATGATTCGAATAGATGATAAATCCAAAAATACTGTACTACTTTTAATATACTGGTAATAAATTAAGCAAAAAAGAAAATTGGATATATCAAAATTTATATTTTACTAGCGGTCCGCCGTCCGGCTTCGCCCGTGGTACCTACATGTTTAAACTATCCTATCTCTCAAGTTGGATCGAACTGCACATGGTGTGCGAATTTTATTATAATCGGTTAAGTGGTTGAGGAGTCCATTGAGGACAAACATTGTGACACGAGGTTTATATATATTAAGATTTAATTTATATTTTGGTTCTTATGCGGTATCTTCATTGTCACAGATCGCTACAATATAATGGTATATACTTAAACAACTATTAGAATACCGGACCGTTCTATTTTTTTTAGTTTAAGCCTCGTGTAAGTTTTTATTTTGTTTTCAAATTGTAAATATTATGTAGTTTTATAAAGAAATAAAGAAAGTTAAAACATTAATGGTATTTTTTTTAGTATCGGAGTTCCTTCCATAAACGTTGATAATATAAATTGATTAATTACAATATTTAAAAGTGTATTTAAAAATAATAATGTTGTGTAATCTTAGGGCGGCCGTACACGGACAAACCGCGCAGTTGACGGCTTGAAGCGGTCGCGACGGCTCGAGCAGTCCGTGTCCGGCAGTGAATGAATGTCAATAGTTAACCGCGCGGTCGCGGCTTCAAGCCGTCGGTCTCAACTGTTTGGAGCGGTCCGTTTACGGCCGCCCTTATAAAAAAGGTATTCAATCGAAAAAAAAGTAATCAAACATGTCTAAAATATTTTTTTTAATATTATTCTCTCACGTCATCAGTAGTCACTCAGACATTTGAGTAGCTTTGAAATTAAGGTTTTTTTTATTGTAAAAAAAAAATATATAACATTTGACTTAGGAAAACAGTACCGAGCTAAGGTACCTAGTTAACAAAAATGTTTGTATCTTTGTGTATGTTTCAGACCGAAACTTTTTTCTATGCAAAGCTTAGTAAGTAAGAACATGGTATAAAACAAAGTCGCTTTCTCTGTCTCTATGTCCCTCCCTGTATATGCTTGAATATTTAAAACTACGCAACTGATTTTGATGCGGTTTTTTTAAACAGAAAGAGTGATTCAAGGAAAAGGTTTTAGTATATAATTTATTAGTTTTTAGACAAAGTGGGCAAAGCCGCGGGCGGAAAGCTAGTTTTCATAATAAGTAACAATAATCAAAATATTATACCCAACTTAAGCTCGGCTGAACGGATTTTTATTTATTACGTAACTACCGTTTAGTATTTCGGATTTTTGGCGCACAATCCTAAAACCTGTAGGTAGATTTGGAAGATATTTTAAAGATGGTGATTACTAAGAAAAAGTTTACAATTCATTCAATCGGGATTTTATTGATCAAGAATTACTTACACAATAAAAGAAATATCTATCAATGAACTTTTTTCAAAAATCGCGCATATCGAAGTTCAGACAGATTATGCAACATCATTGTGTGTTGATTCTTTAGAATAATTGGAGTGGAAAGCTGTTCAGAGTTAAAGACTAAAGCCGCGTATAAATTAAGCGCGGCAAACCATCGAACATAGGCGCGCGCGGCGGCTGCGCACTATGTAGACGGGATCGCCGCGCGCGGCGACGCGAACATTGCCGCGCTCGAACGTGCCGCGGGGCGATCCGCTCGCTGTCGGTTTTTGAGACCGCATCAAAGGAGCTTCAGGCGTTCGCTCGCGCGCCGTGTGGACGGTTTGTAGTTTTGGTGATTCGGCTCGCGCGGCGTATACGTAAAAATGGACAACGAAAAGTGCCGTTTACTACTACAATTGTATGGCGCTAATGAATTTTTGTGGAACAGCAAATCCTCCCAATACTACAATAAATACCACAATTAAGTTTCACGCCATATAGCGATCTATTTACTAATTTTTTCATCCACCAACGCCTTTTTCTTTTATTTTTTTTTTACAAATAAGATGGTGAATCACAATGAAAGCGCGTCCATACTCAAGAGTGAACACTGAACTAACCGCCGCGGTCTGTTCGTGATGGATCGCCTGCCGCGCGCGGCAACTACGTTCAACTTAAAATATATCTACATATTGGCTCGCGCAGCAAATGAATGTCAACTCTGGTCGAACATAGGCTCGCGCGGCTGCCGCGCTTAATTTATACGCACCTTAACATTATCACTTTAATTATTTATTGACCAGTTTTAAAAATAATGCGGAAGAAAGGCTCTATTCAACAATTGTAGCGCTCTGTCCGCTGCTTGGTTGGTTCCAATTTCTACTTAATTTTAATTAAGTTTATTTTTTGTTTTTCTTATACTGTTTACGTAATGTATTCGTAGGTAAGACTTATAGTAAATTAGAAACTTTCAAACGTTGTGAACTGAATTTCAAATGACATATTTTTCATCTTTTCATCCTCATACGACTCTTCTGCTTCAATAGTACCTAATTATACACTCATCTTGATACCTGTAAATCATTAAAACATGATACAGTTAACAATTATAGAAATGACCCAATTAATTTATCTCCTGTAAACTTGACAATGGTGGTCACTATATACATATATATTGTGGTATTTAAACCTGATACGAGGACTTTCTTCGGGCGGTGTCTGCGCACATTTGGTCACGGTCAGCGAGCTGGGTTCGCGGTCTAGCGAAAGTCGAGCCTAGTCAGTTGGAGCAGGTCGGGTTACTAAAACTATTAATAAAATATATAGGCTTAGACACCTCATAAAAAAAAGAAAAAAAAAATAGCCGCGAATAATCCTTTTATTTCACAGCTGTCTAACCATGCCCCATCTGAATAAACTCCAAATATGTATACGATATTATAACGAACCCGCACTCGGTCAGCGTGGTGAATTATGGCCTTAACCCTCATAGGAGACTGTCCCAACAGTGGAAATGTATATTATGTGCTGGTGAAGAAAGAATATGATTTAAAAAGTCTTTCTGCTAAAGCCTATGGCCTAATATTTCTTAAGATGCTTACTCAGAAAAAAGATTACTTCTGCAAATGTAAAAAGTGAAGTATTTCATAATTTAACGTTTTCAATCTATCTTTCATCATAAAGCACTTGCCATCACAAACTGACCTTCAATAAGATTTCAGTTATACCATAAAATTGATCAAGTTTGCTTATTATTTAAAGATATTCAAATTAAATATATTTTAAATTTAAAAGTTTATTTTGGACGAGCACGAGTACTTGAGTCCAAACATAACTCTATAACAACGATAATAACCTAATGTACCTAAGTTAATATAAATGCATACTCTAATATCATTTGTTTGCATTTGGGCTAATATCGTGTGCAATTTTCTTAATTTTTTCCTAACAAATCCTGGGCGTATTGATCTATATCCATTTCCAATAGTTAAATCCCATTAAATATTGGTTAATTATTGATGGCAATTTGCAATGAACACCTACAACAACACAATACTATGAAGCTTGAAAATGATATAATGTGCGCGGGAAAAGTAGATTGTTCGCGGTCTACGGTTCAGCAGTATTCGATATAAGTTTGCACGCCGGCCGCGCTGACGCAGTGCTTCTCTTACCCTCTGGACGTAAGGTCGCCCGCAATGGGGACGAAGGTAAATTATACCATAAATTAATGAGTATTTTTAAATTCATAAATTTTATAAAGCAGATTGACCGCTGCAGGAAATATTTTTTTTAAGATTGTACACGCAGTTTCCATCTTATGTGTTTCTTTTGCTGTTCATTCAAAAAACTAATTATGAATTAATTAATTTCATTTTTAGATAGTAACTATGTGTGAAAATTTAAATATCCTGATTGTCATTTTTATATTTAATATTTTATTTACAGGCCTTAATATTATTTGTGTGCTGGATGGT
Source organism: Colias behrii (assembly GCA_029959065.1). NCBI lineage: Eukaryota > Metazoa > Arthropoda > Insecta > Lepidoptera > Pieridae > Colias > Colias behrii. The sequence continues at coordinate 15,223,838 of JARWMC010000001.1, forward strand.
AGCAGATGCACAACCCGTGTCTTCAGAGAAAAACGTGAAAAATGCAGGAATAACAGACAATATTAGTGCTGAAAGTGTTTCGCGATTGTACCACAATGCCCCAGCCGGCGTTTACGCTAGTGCCACGCCATACGGAGCGTATTCCTTCCATGTGCCGTCCTTCGTCGCCCCAAAAAGTGCTTCAGGAAAAGAGGAAAGTGCCATCGTCCCGATAACGAATAGTTATTTGAAGGACTCGTACGGCAATCGATTTGTTGAGGCACCTCAAGCCTTATCCTACAGATCTACTATTCCACAACAATTTGTGCAAATACAAAGTTTACCTGCACATTTGAGCCAACCTTTAGTTTCACCGACTGTGCAATTTAAACAGTCCACACCTCATTTCTTCTCACCAGGGCAGTACAATGTTCAAAACATACAAAGTGGGCTCCCTTCCAACGTTGGTCAATATAACGTGCAACAACCTATCGGATACACTAATGTACAAAGTTTTGCTCCTAATTCAGTTCTGTACCGTTCCAACCAAATTATTCAGTTTCAACCGCAAACGGCTAATCAGCAACCAAATAATAATAGAAATATCTATTCGGGTGCTCTTACTGCCAACAATAATTATAAGATAAATAGTGAACCAAAGTTTCAACGATTACAAGAGGTTCCCCACGTTGCCTTCTTGTCTAATGAAAGACCAATTGCTAATCAACAAACGGCTCAAAGTGGACAATTACAACAATTGCAACAGCTACCGAAACAGACAACAGTAACAACAGTCGTTAATGGCAAAAAAATTGCTTTGAATTTGGTAACTAAACCACCTGTGCCTTTGTTAGATCTTAGCCTCCTTGAACCGTTGACGTTTGCAAATCCATTAGTGCCACAAGTTCAACATTTTTTGCCAAGAATAAATCAAGCAACTTACCATAAGCTGCCTAATCTCAATGTTGAACAAAACAAAAAAAATCAAAATGAATTTCTCGTTCAAAACACAAAAACGTACAGTAGTGAAGAAAAACCGAAAAATTCTTCACCAAAAAAGAAACAAAAGAAGGTAATTCAGAAACACCAAACTAATGAAGAAAAAGAAACACCTCCAAAGCCCTCGATATCAGTTAATGGTGTACCCAATGAGAGTCCAGAGTTTTCTTATGAAATTAATTCACCAAATTATAAAGAAACTTATACAGAAAAGAAAGTCAGCTATAATAAAGAAACTGAATCTGAACCCAAGACCTACAATTACGAAATGAAGACAGACAATAAACCAGTGCATTATAGCTACGAAAAAAATACACAGAAAAAACCAGTTCATGTAAGTTATGAGCATACCGAAGAGAAAGCACCAGTTCAATATAATTACGAAGAACAAACTCAAAAAGAGCCGGTGTATTATTCTTATGTGAAAAGTTCAAAGGAACCAGTGAGTCAAGTTCATTACGAAAATAAAAATCAAAATCCAAAACATCTTGTGTATGTGCTTAAACCTGATGAACAAGATCATAGTGACCAAGAACAAAGGGTTCACCATCATCCCAGAGAAAACTCGGGTGAAAATTCAGAAGAATCGTATGAAGACAACAATCAAAAAGAAGAACATGACTCTCATGAAAGACCAAAAAATCATGGGCATCACGTTCACATACATGTTGGATCTCTTAAAAATACTCATCACAATCCCGAACATAGACAAGTTCAGCATTATCATACAAACAATCAAGAAGATCCAAATTTAGGACACCATCATAACACACCTCAATCTTTTGTACAAGCGCAAAAAGATGTCCCAATTCAACATGAGCAACAATATTTCCAGCCCATAGTGCCTGAGTATGAGGAAGATATAAGAATAGTTCCGGAACACAAGCCCCATGAAGCAATAAGAGTTGATCCTAATCAACATATACAAGTAAATAACAATTCTCCGCCACGACCACAAAACCATCCGACTACTTATGATTATCAAGAATCATTGTATGCGTCAGCACCAATCGTAAAAGGTAAGCCTAAACAAGAAACAAGAAATGACGATGACTCATCAGAAAAAACAAACGAGGATAATGATGAAATACTTGCAAACATGTTTAAGGAACAAGAAAAAAACGAAGAAAACTTTGAAAAGAGTTACAAGGATGCTGCGTATGGTTTTGCGGCATATGATGCGCCACGAATGGATACTGAAAAAGAAATATATAATCCAGAATCTTACGGTGCCCCACGCTATTATTCTGAATACAATATAGCTAAGAACCCGTTCCAGCAGTATGAGGCCAACGGTGACGAATTTCCGAAATTTGCCCGATTAGATTACAAGGATACAAGAGACAAAATGCAAGAGGATTACTATCTCGACTATGCGGTTAGTAGGCCAGAAAGCCTCCGAGATAGATTCCGCAATAAGGAAGGATACTATAAGATGTTTAAAAATCAAAGACCTGATCACATTAGCCATGATGATGAAGATGAAAACAAAGAAAATGCAAAATACACTTCGAGGTCACAAAACGAATACAACGAACAACAACAAAAACAAAAACAGCCTTATAGAAAACATAAAACAAATTCCGGAAACCATGAATATGATTATTCCAGTGATCAACCTCGAGATGCCTCCGCGCATGCCACTCGACCTCATTACAGGTATAAAACCAAAACGCAATTCGTAGAACCCCAGTTTCAATACGGTTTTGAACCAATATCGATACCCCAACTTTTAGATAGTGAATTAGCTGCTATGGCATCGAACGATAACCCTAAAAGTGAAAAACAGGGCGTGAGAAAAAAGATATACAAAGAAAATTTATTTATTAAGAAAACTAGCACGAAAGGTGCAAAGAAAAGTAGTTGATAGCGTTTATAATTTATTAGGCCAAAACCAATGTTAGATTTAAGTGTTATATTATTGTTAAAATAAAAAAAATAAAATGAAAAAGCCTTTTTATTTGTAACGGAATCGTTGAAGCCTCTTACGCAAGAAATACTTTCCCTGTCGATACATTACGTGAGATTGATCTTTTTTGTAATTCTTTGAAATAGCCGTTTGTAAAAAAGCTACTCTTAACAAAGTCGCTGACCGTGGTAGTTGTAAAAACATCAATTTGGCATGCTTCTGCGCTCAGTTGTGACAACCTGAACCAATCTTAGGAAATGTTTCCTAGGATGTTACTCAACAGTTAATTAAAATAACTGTGTACTACAATATTAAAATATAATAGCGAATTTTTTGGTCCCACTTTATTTATTATGTTTTTAAACTACCTAGCTATCAAAACGTATTCTTATTTTCATGATTTTTCTTTGTTGCGAATCTTACATATTATGCTTCGTAACAGCAGCAGATCAAATAATTAATTATAATTAATTATTGCTAGAGTTCACAGGTGACAGGAGTTCATTGTTATTAATAATTATTGTTCAGTCTATGAGTGAATTTAAAAAGAGTAGGTTTTTTAATGGTCTATGCCCTATGGTATGATATTAAATATGTAAAGTATGTAATGAAAGCATAGTAAACAGATTAGATTAGATTTAGATGTTATATTTAATGTGTGGCTAGTGTCACCAATTCTTTAGATTCCTTGCTATTTCTTAACGAATAACAAAATGAGTACAATAAAAAAACATACTTACTACTTTCTTAAGTTCATCCACAAAGCGCTACAATAAAAACATAAATACAAATATAATATTCTCAACATCAAATCGCCACTATCCTAATAGACGAGCTAGTTATCTTGCCCTCCCCAAGATCCGAACGAATTATGGAAGGCGAACGGCAACATACGAGGGACCACGTTTCTATAACGGATTGCCAAGCAAATTGAAAAGTGTAAACTCATTCATTGTATTCAAAAACAATTAGCGAAACACATCCTGGAAGACCACACACACCTAAACTTATACAGTAGGTAAATAACTTACTCTAAATCTTTAAACTAACGAATGATATTTTTTATAAATACCTATGTTTAAAATTAAGTTTCTCATGTAAGTGACTTAATGTCTTAGTGCTACCGCACACGGGCCACCGGCCATATAAATAAGTTACTCTATGCCACCGGCCACCGGCCACAAAACGCCGCCACTGGCATATTTCCTGCACTTTTCATACATTTTATATGGTAACGCCGCACACGGTGACGCCGGTGGCCGCCACACGCTTCTAATCGTCGCTGCTCGCTTCCTTGTGGCCCGTACCGGCCACAAACGCCGACACAAAACGTCGCCACACGCCACTCGCGCGATTCCGCGCCCCTCTCTCCCTTCCCCAGTTAACCTGTTCTAGTTAGGACTGTTGATATTTTTTTAAATATCGGATTTTCGATATATCATTGAGATACATATATGGAGCAGACACCACGAACAAAATCTATGCGCCAAGCGCGGCGGCGCGGGGCGCGCGAATGACGGCTAGACAGTCATAGATTATGCGATGTCACTGACTCACCGCTATAGAGGCGACACTTTGTTTCATCACTACATAGTATAAAACAAAGTCGCTTTCCCTGTCCCTATGTCCCTATGTCCCTTTGTACGCTTAAATCTTTGAAACTACGCAACGGATTTTGATGCGGTTTTTTTTAAAAGATAGAGTGATTCAAGAGGAAGGTTTATATGTATAATAACATCCATTAAATAGTGGAGAAGTACTGTTATTTTTGAGGTTTCTAATGTGATGTCGTAAAAAATTACATTTTTTCCGCTTACATTGCAAACGCAGGCTGAACCCTACGAGTTTTATCAAAATAATGTACTAAGTATTATACACATTGAAAAGGTCTACAGAAAAGTCCGCGATGGTATATGTCTATCTCTTATGGATAACCCACAATAACTTTTTTTTGTCATTTACTTTTTACGACAAATAATGGCTAATTTTCGAAGCGATTTTAACCAGTACAGCATTAATCCTTAACCAATTAAATACCTTGAATACATTGTTCATTTAATATAGATCTATATGGCCCTTTACACCGTATGATTTAAGTGAATATTTTCGAAGATATTACAGATTTAAAAAATGCGGGACGTTTGCGGCGGTACCGGCCGGCCGCCCGGCTATATATTTTATACCCGAGCGGGCCGCTATGTTTTTATATACAACGTTCACAGTTTTTCTGTAGTTTATTTAGTATCAGCATTGCACCCGTGCGAAGCCGGGGCGGGTCGCTAGTTCTGTCTATTTTATTGGGTGCCACTCCTTACATGCACGTTGACTTGAAATTTTCTTTGTACTTACTTAATATTTATTTTAGGTATAAACTGACTTTACTACGCGGGGCTAACAATATCTGGCATATAATATAGGATGATGTAAATAGTGACGTCATATGGAATAATTTAATTTTTTTCGGGTTTTAGGTTCAGTCAGGGCTATGGGAAGTTTCATTCCTTACAAATTGAGCCTTTTTTAGAAAAAAAATAAAAGCCGTGTAATTTTGTACAAAATGTTTATTTAGTTCATCATCCTCAGAACATGTTCCCGGCTCAGAAATTGTTTGTATTGTTTTGACGTGACAACGTCTTAAATTAGGTTGCGACTGGGAGTCACTTATGAAAAAGTGTAACGCTCGGTAACGTTACGATGAGTCACCGAACGAGAGAGAGGCCCGCGGTCTGCCGCGCGCGCAGCACATAAATATTCTACCGAGAAAAAGACGTTGTCACGTAAAATCTTCGCCCGTAAAACCGACTTTACAGGCAACCATTTTTTTTTTCAGTACTATTGTAGCACACCTTCGGCTAAAATAAATATAACATAATGTTAGTGATGGCTAAAATAATATTTAATTGGAGATAAATAAATAATAATTCAATTATACGTTCAAGTCAGTATCTTATACAATATCAGTTAAAAACTTGATTAAAATCAATTAACAAAAAAAAAATTTGGTGATTAAGTAATTGATTTTCATATTTCATGATTTCACCTTTTTTCAATTAACAACCAGTCTATGCTTTTCTAAATATGTAAAATTATTATTTTATACTATAAAAATATACGCCAGCAAATATTACTAACAACACTTATTTCATGCCCAATGTCATATCTTAAATTTTTAATCTATGACAAATGACGCAAAATGTCGCCCGCCAAAAATTTTGCTCTAACTAAGTTTTAAAAATTATTATCTAGTTACTTACTGATGAAAAGTTATTCCTTTGCACTTTTCCGTATTATTTGTATTATTTGTGCAATATCGTAACACACACGTAGGCATATTTGATGCGTTTCACTTTAAAACAAATAAAAAATGAGCGTGACGTTCGCGCCAATGAGCGAGCAAGCGACTGAGTGCAGTTACGCCAGATGGCGTATGTTGAGCGGAACATAAGTGATGTAGGCGGTATCGTCTCCATATTAATATTATCTCAATGCGATATATCAATATTTTAAAATATATCAATATCGGAGTTCGATATATCGAAAAAAATATCGATATTTTGATACATCGGCTTTATTTAATATTAATTTATAGTCTACTATAGTTTGGGTTCGTTAGTTATGGGGTTTTCCTGAATTATACACTTTATTACTGATTAAAACATTTATTAACATTACAAAGCACACACAATACTAAAAAGACAAGAGCAAAAACGGTTACAACATACAAACAATAATTAAAGACGCGCAGTGACAATTGCGTCTCAAGTTGTGTAGCTGACTGTTCCTTTTTTAATAACTACGTAGTATCTCTAAACCGAACGGGCGGTCGACGAGTCCTTTGGGCGCGCGGGGTTGCCACATTGCTTGGCGCTATATCCTCCCCCTCCAAGTCAGTAGCAATATCTGGTACTGGCAGGATATAGCGCCAAGCAATGTGGCAACCCCGCGCGCCCAAAGGACTCGTCGACCGCCCGTTCGGTTTAGAGATACTACGTAGTTATTAAAAAGGAACAGTCAGCTACACAACTTGAGACGCAATTGTCACTGCGCGTCTTTAATTATTGTTTGTATGTTGTAACCGTTTTTGCTCTTGTCTTTTTAGTATTGTGTGTGCTTTGTAATGATAATAAATGTTTTAATCAGTAATAAAGTGTATAATTCAGGAAAACCCCATAACTAACGAACCCAAACTATAGATATAGCGCCAAGCAATGTGGCAGCCCCGCGCGCCCAAAGGACTCGTCGACCGCCCGTTCGGTTTAGAGATACTACGTAGTTATTAAAAAGGAACAGTCAGCTACACAACTTGAGACGCAATTGTCACTGCGCGTCTTTAATTATTGTTTGTATGTTGTAACGCTGTAACGCAGTAAGAGCAAAAACGGTTACAACATACAAACAATAATTAAAGACGCGCAGTGACAATTGCGTCTCAAGTTGTGTAGCTGACTGTTCCTTTTTTAATAACTACGTAGTATCTCTAAACCGAACGGGCGGTCGACGAGTCCTTTGGGCGCGCGGGGTTGCCACATTGCTTGGCGCTATACTACTAGATTTATTAAACAAATTAAATTATGAATGTACTTATGTAGTAGGTTATAGTTCTTAGTAATTATTTTTTAAATTTAAATAAGACAATTATGTATACCAATATTTTTCAGTAAGAGTTTTTAAAAATACTCTTTGTTTTATATGTTCAGCTGTTTGAATACTAAGATTGTTAGGCACTAAAAGATTGATTGAAGAAGCAACTCGTTCAGATGATAAAAAATTGTCAAGCGACTGCTAACTTTAAAATCATTACGGTCGACTAAGTTTACGATGATTTTGTAAATTAAATAAATTACGGACAAAAATTAAAAATAAAAATTTATTTAAAAAAATATCGATATCGATATTTCAATATCGAACTATCGATACATTTATGTACATTTGTTAAAATTGGATGTATCCAATGACTACGGTTTCGTCTCCTTCTACGACGTTTTCTTATCAGAAGCAGCGCAATTAAACCTTCTTCGTCCGAGTCCATTATGATACTGCATTGCATGGTTAAAAAAACAGCAGCCACCGACCACAAGTGGCGGCCACCGGCCACAAGTGGCTGTCGCGCGCTTCAGCTTCTTTTGTAGCTGCGTCTAGCTTCTCGTGGCGGCGTTTGTGGCTGTTGCCGGTGGCCAGTGTGCGGTAGCACTTAATGGGAATAAATGTCTTTAAACCTTTTTTTCTGTACTGTGTATGTAGGAAATATACTGTCTCATATGTCTGGTTAATATTTTTACATCATTTAGTATTTTTACAATACTACGTACAATCCCTTTACTAGAAATTACTAACAGAATCAAGTCTTATTTTCACCTCAAGTAAGTGAAAAGCCCAGCCCATAAAAATCGATCAGTGATATTATACATGTCAGATTCATTTGATTTATACTGTAATTTCCTTGGAAACTTTACTCTTCTTTTTTTGTAGGTAGGTTAAAAATGAAACGATTTATAAATTTAAATTAGTCTTTATTATAAACAAAATACTGACATAAACTTACAGCTAGGAAACTTTACTAACTTACAAGAGGATCTATGAAAATAGTATTTTAAATTTGACTAGTTGTAATATTATGAAAACCACATTGAAATACAGTTTCTCAATAAATCACGTCTACTCCTTACAGAGATATTATTGAACTATGCAAGAATGGATAAAAGTCTATTTAGGTACTGGTTTTTTTTAACGCTTTGCTATCTCTGTTTTCTATTATCTTCTGTGACAATTTCAGAAATTTGATTCTTTCGGAATAATCTCCAAGTCATAACTACGGTGGCGGCACCAAGTGTGAAAGCTAATACGGCTAAAATCATCGCCGTAGTGGACAGAGCGTAATGATTAGTGTCAGCATATAAATCAGCCACCAACGCTACGGGCCTCAGAATTTTGACCACAGGCTCACAACCTGATTCTCTGACGTATTTCGCCCATGTTCTATTAGCATATGTGAGTTCTCTAGGTTTGGCAAACGGCCTTCGACCTGGCACTGTTTTATTTGCTGTGATTGTTATGTTCCGAAGTTCATTGTAACGGCAGTACAGATTTCTCTTCTTTTTATTACCCTTCACTATTATATCTTTTTCAGCGCTCTTGGCTCCGATTAAGACGTCTAGGTCGCCTTTAATCATGTTTGCCCAGTCCCACATTTCGGCGATTTTGCAACCACAGATGAACGGATTCCCGATAAGATTAAGCGAATGGAGCTTCGGATTATTCGAGAATAACTGTGGATCAATTGTTGTCAAATTGTTGTTGCTAAGGTTGATTTTCTCTAAATGGTGTAGCCTTTCCAAAAACGCTAAGCTTCCTTCTTCCGATTTTATCTTATTACCGGCCAAGTTCAAGTCGGTTATATTCTCAGTATTTTTAAAAGCGTCAGGATTTAATGAGGTTATGTTGCTATTACTAAGATCGAGAACAGTCACTTGTGATAATTGTTTTGGGAAGAGCGGACCAGATGCAGGAATAATAAGTGGATTACCACCGAGTTTCATTTCTCGCAAATCCATGTATGTAAGATTTTTAAAGAAGGCATTTGCGTTCAGTGGCCTTTTTAAACCGCAAAACTCTAGCTCCAAAGTAGTAAGTTGTGTTAAATTACCAAAAAGTCCGGCCTCCAGTGACAGCAAGTCATTACCTGATAGAACTAATCGTTTCATAGAAGTCATATGGGAAAAAGTTTCAGGTCCAACATATGACAGATTACTGTATCCCATATTAAGGTACTCCAATTTGTCCAGTGGAGCGAGCAATCTCGTAAAGACATTCACCAGGGGATTGCGTGAAATGTCTAGTTCAATGAGATTTTCAAATACATTAAAATTATCAGGCAAATTTCGCAGGCCGCAGTTGCTTAAAAATAGTTTTTCAAGTTTCGGCAAAGGCGCGAGAGCCTCTTTCAAATCTGGTGCAAAAAGAGGATTGCCTGATAAATAAAGAGATTTCAATCTAGTGGCGTTAGCAAATGCTTCGCCTGAAATAGGTCCTTTAATGTGGCAATTGGACAGATCCAACAATTCCAAGTGATTGACACTATTACCCAATGTAGCAGCGACGTCCAAGTCAAGCAATTTATTATCCGCCAAAATGAGCGTGACCAAATTTGTGCAATTTGAAAACGTGTCTTCTGATAAATATGTTATACTTGATTTTCTCAGGTTCAGGTATTCCAATCTCGTTAGACTTCCTAATACTTCTGGCCAATTTGTTTCCGTTAAATAATTGCCTGCTAATTCTAGATTTTTTAAGTTAACAAGTGCAAGAAAAACGTTAGTTAGATTTTTCAGTTTACAATCATTTAATTTTAAGGTTTCCAAGCTTGTGAGGTCATCAAATACTGAATCATCCAGAGAAACCAATGGGTTATTGGAGAGATCGAGAGTCGTTAGTGATGTAATGTTGTCGAAGAATTGTTTATTTATAATGGATATGTTACATTTACTGATGTCCAAATACTGCAGCGTACTCGATATTAAAAATGGGCCATCAGTATTACCAAGCGGATTATCTTGAAGCTCCACGTTTAAGAGTCCATGAGAGTCTCTATAAATAAAAAAAAAGAAAATTAAAATTAACACAAAGTGATAACATAAAATAGAGAACATAAACCTAAACGCCTAGCAAATATTGTAGGTATTCAAAATATTTGCTGTGACCATAGCCGCACTTAATACGTTACGGCGACAATAAATTAAATTTAATAATCTCGGTCAACAGCTTACAACACTGTGTACATATTTTGTACCGGCTTCTACAACATGTTAGGTATTTGGAAATATATTCCGTGATAAGTTATAACCTATTCTTGTAATTAATGATACCTACAAATATTTCTAATTTAAGAAAATGTAATTAAAATATAATTAATTTCAAAAGTAAAGGAATATAAAAACACGAAAAACAAAAACTACAAATTAAGAAAGTCTAGCGGCTTGTCAGAGAAGGGACTTAATTCTTGTTATTCTTATCATTGCCCATATTTTTTTCAAAATATAAATAATAAAATTCGCAAAGCGTATCCAGTAATTCAATCTTCATTCTGCGTTTAAATCATCATCCAATATCAACATCACGAGTAGTTAAGAGCAATTGACGCCTGGTTAGCGGCATGTTTGAATAAATTGCTATCATTTTGTCATCAGATCCATCATTCACTCGCTAAGTGCTAATCCAACAATGGAAACGACGCTCATGTGAGAAAATATAACATATCGCAAAGAATAGACTGTTTTTATATCTTATGTGCTACAGTATAGGCTATTAGACCATATGCTGGTGAAGTTGAACATTATTGTTCCACTAAAAGTAGGTATATGATACAATGACTAGAAGAGATCTAGATAATGGTTCGTAGCTGAGGATTTCTTTTTTTTATTAACCTAAACATAGCATTCACACAACAGTACAGGCATACAAATGTAGAGCCTAATATGCTCAGCATTAATATAGATAATACTAACAGGAACGCCTCGGGCTCCACATAAGTGATGTTATTGCCGGACAAATCAACATCTATTAGATACTCGAGTCCTTTGAATCCCTGCCGCTCGATTCTTGTCAGTCTATTATTGGCAATTTGCAATCTTCTCATCTTTATATCGCTCGGGAACGATTCGAGGCTTGTTATGTTGTTTTCATTCAGATCGAGAACGTAAACGCTCAGACTTAGTTCGGCGTAGGGAACCTTGGTTAAGTTGCTCTCTGAACAGTCGGTCACCCAGTTGATCCTGAAGTAGTGGCAGTCACATTCGTCTGGGCATTCCAGCTCGAAGCTGTCTCCGTTGAAGCCGTGGCCCAGTTTGAGGACCAATAGGCTGAGGAATACGATCACTGTACGGGACATTCTGTAGTATTTTAGCTATAGTCGATAGTATGAGCGGTGTAGTATTTAGTTCTCTAGCTCACCCATATTACTGTATCTGGAAATAAAAAGAGGCCTTATTAAGTATGTATATGTATGTAAGTATGTATGAAAAGGTGAGAACTTCTAAAGAGTGCAATACTATTAAATAAACACAGATTTATGGGATTTTAAGTATTTTAAAGCTGTTATTTAATAGATTATTAGTTTATATAGAGCCGAATTGTCGTAGCTCAGAAATATTTTCTATGCAACGCAAAATAACAAGTCGGCAAAGATAAAGATCGAATTTTTTCGATCTTAAATAGAAATTGGTCGTATTCTTTACCTCTCTAGCCTGTCGTAGACAAAGAGGCACATTGATTATCGGTTGTTTATTCATAGAGCGATAATAATGATGTAAACAATGACATAAATCTGTTAATTAATGAGACCATGTGCATTGTGTTTGTAATGCAGACTGGCTATCAGTTAACGCAACACTTCTGAAACCATTTTTTTTACATTGTTTGATTATTTTTTGTGAATTTTCAGTTTAAGGTTTTTAGTCATGATGGGGATTAGTGTCCCAGTTTATTAATACCAATTATACGTATTATACGTATAGAATTATCTATACTTACCAATTTTTATCCAATATTCTAATTCAATCAACAATGTGTTCGTAGCTTAGCCCAGTTTAATAATGTGATTAACATCGGCCACTCCCGTTCCACTGAAGTAAACAAACTGCGTAGCAGCGTAGTGCGTAGTGCGTAGTAGGGACACACTCATTCTTATATTGAGACAGAACAAAATACATATTTTCTAATCTACTTACTCTTAGTCAATAACAGCATAAGCCAGATTGAGATAGCGATAGAGTATCTGCACTGTCTTCAAACGTAGCGCGCCGGCTATGTTTTGTTTGCCAACCAGCTGGAGGTCTCGGTTCGTCAAGTGTTTTTAACGAAATATTTAGAAAATATAAAGTGTATAGTGTTTCTTTTTATTTGTCAGTGTGCTAAAATGACTATTGTATGTTCAGCTACCGGCTGCACTAGTCGAATGGGAGTTTTGGATAAAAACAATGAAAAAATATCTTTCCATCGGTAAGTGATTTTCAGCAAATTGATAAATATTTATCTTTTAACCCTATTTGAAGGTTTTATCAAGCGCTTTTTTATAATTTTATGTTGTAACTGTAACATTTATCCACTTTATGGGGTTGTGGAATACAAAAGAATTAAATAATTTTTAAAAAATGTCACAATATTATCACGTTTGGCATTTTGTTTACCACCGTAGTGTTGTAACACATCTAGCGTATATTATCGGTTTACGACAAAAAATCTATTTCATATTAACGTTGATTTATTTATTTGTTTCTTATATCAGATTTATATTATGTAGTTGTTGTTGCAAATAATAGATGTAAATTTTCTACCGCAGGAAAATAAAAAATACCACGTGGTTGTTTTATTTGACTTAATATGTGTTTTGTTTGTGGTTTATTATTTTCTCTTTTAGATTATTAATAAATTCATTTTGTTTTAGATTTCCAGAGCTAAATTAAAAATGGGTACAAAACATGAGACGAGTAGATTGGACGCCGTCGAAATTTGCTAGATTGAGTTCACTGCATTTCGAGCCTGCGTGTTATCAAGATGGATACTCTAGAAGAATTCTGCAATCTTATGCTTACGTTTTTTTTTTTGTTCCTGTAGATACCTAATAAATACATTTGATCAAAGAGAGTGAATTTTTATTTGGAAATTTTTTTACACATAAGTTACTTTAAATGTGTAACTATGTGAAAATTAAACGGTTGATTAAATGACAGTTCTCATAGATGAGAAACTACTATTGAAATACATACTTAATATACATGCGTTTTCAAAGAAAAACCCGCATAGTTCCCATTCCTGTGGGATTTACGGGATCAAAAGTAATTTTTCCAAATTTCATTGTAATCGGTTCAGTAGTATTCGTGTGAAAGAGTAACAAACATCCATCCTCACAAACTTTCGCTTTATTAGTAGGATGTAAGGAAAATGTTTTCTTTAAGACTGTCCTTTTATTAACTTGTTAAAATGCTGCATGATTTCTTCATGCTGACTGTGCCTTTCTCCTCACTCCTTTAACTTTATCATTATGTCCATCTTTATTTTAAATTAGTTACATTTCAAGTTTTAAAATTTCTTTTATAATATACTTACTAGCTTTCCGCCCGCGTTTTTAAAGAAAATCCCACACAGTTCCCGTTCACGTGGGATTTCCGGGATAAAACCTATCCTATGTGTGTATGTACAAAATTTCATTGTAATCGGTTCAGCAGTGAAAGAGTAACATCCATTCTCGCATAATTTCGCATTTATTATATTCGTAGGATTAAACAAATAATGTAGTCAACTGAAATTAATTTAATTTTGTTTTTTTTTTAATTTATTATTTCACAAAACCGTAAATGCAAAATGCATTCACGGTTTTATCGATTGAAGCACATCCCATCACTATCACCTTCTATCTATCTAAATACGTACCTATAGTAAAAATGGTGCCATGACTATGTTGAAGCGTAGCTTGTAGTCTATAGCTATCTCATTCTTTCATACGACGTTTTCTTTAGATAGAGAGAAACAAATATATGTAAATTGTATACGCTCGATACAAGTACTCTATAGGTTTATTGCTCTGAGAGGACACATATTGGAAAAACCTGTGGGAAAAACAAAATACTTTCCATAGACAACACCATAATGCGGTCTTTCATCGCATTAAGCATTTTCGCCAACCAATTAAATATCTATGGTCCAACTAACAATTATTTAACGCAGTTCATTAAAGAAACGAATCTTCAATGGCGGCGCTTATCATTCCCTCTCGCTTACACACGGCCGTACGCCATGCAAAAAAAATGGAAAAATAAAATCACTAAAATGTATTTGATTTTCCCTATAATAGTTTTTATCGTAAATTTATGCATTATGTCAATGACAATTATGTATTTGCGAAAGTAAATAATGTTTTATTGGAATTTGACAAAATATGTTCTTTGGGAAAAGTTGTTCAGTTTTATGGGCTCATTACAAATATTATGGGGATTTTGTTACATTCTGTATACGTAAATATGATAATTTATATAAATACACAAATACCATAACAAAAAAGTTTGTCAACAAACAATTTGAAATAATTATCCATTTAGGTACGTTATTTTTAATTTCTTTTTTGCTGACCTATAATAATACGTCAGTTTCAGCTTTGGCCGCCATTGAAGATTGAAACGCAATATACTAAGATTTACATTTCAATAAAGAATTTATTTTCTTACATAATTCAGTAAGTAAGAAATTATAAATAGGTACTTTTACTTTTAGATACAACAGCAATCTTAGTTCAATTACTCCATATTATTACTCCAAAATAAATAATGCGCATGCAGATCTTCGCTAATTGTCGTATTTCCAGAAAGACCCGAATCATTGAATCGTAAGAGCCAGAAACAATACACTTGCAATTTGTACCTTGTTCGAAAGAAATAGGAGTCAATTATTTACAGTCATACACAATCAAAAACAAAACGGGCGGTAGGTGACGGTAGCCTGCCAGGCTGCCAGTCAAAAATCCGATAGTCGTCTATATATATTAGTGGTGATCGCACGTATTATCTCTGTGTGGAATTATATAGAGCTGCTGTTACATATCCTTCTTGGTTTTGTTTTAAAATTAACTAGGATTTTCCAAGTGATTATTTATACAGGTGATAGCAGTGGGGAAAGTGGAAATGTATAAGAGCATAAAGTTCGGATCTATCTACGATGTCAGAAATAGAGATAATCCCTGATTCTGATTATTTTATTGTAATTTTAATAATATTTTGGAATCATCTGTACCTACTGTAAATACTTTTGAACTGAGATTTCAATGATTATATTTCTACGATTTAAATGTAACCCAGTGTTTGAAAACAATTTTTTTCCAATATAAACTTTATATGTTACTAGATTTCCGCCCGCGGCTTCGCCCGCGTTTTCAAAGGAAAACCCGCATAGTTCCCGTTCCCGTGGGATTTCCGGGATAAAACCTATCCTATGTGTTAATCCAAGTTACCCTCTATATGTGTGCTAAATTTCATTGTAATCGGTTCAGTAGTTTTTGCGTGAAAGAGTAACAAACATCCATACATCCATACATCCATACATCCATACTTACAAACTTTCGCCTTTATAATAGTATTAAGATTAAGATTTTAACATTCTTTTCATCCATATTATCATAGTTCTAAGTATAGAATTTTCCAAGTAAATCAATCCTACAAATATAATATATTCGCAATCGTGTGGCTTATCCTCGTTAGTCGTTATATACTTACATGGAATTATCGAAACAAATTTCATTACTTATCTCTTTTAGCAAACTTATAATTATTATTCTACTAAACTGATTATTGTGAAGAAAATTTAACCACTCTATATACATATATCGCCTTCGGACAATCGACTGTTGCCGAACAGTGACGAAGATTTCTATGTGCATTATTAGTTTTGGAGAACTGTACTTATATGTTTATTTGTTTTTGCACCTCTATAGTATAGATATATTAAGTGTACTATTTATTAATATAGAGGTGTTAATAAAATTGATAGGTCTATTAAATAACAAAAAAACGTGATGACATCAACATTATATTTAAATTATATTATTTTCTTTCCAATTTTCGCCTCGTTATCGTAACAATAATTTAATCATGTAACCAAAAAAATGCAAATCAATTTTATTATACAACGACTTATGCAAATACCACAAACCAACCGAACGATAATAAAAACCAAAAGTAAAAATAAACATAAACTAAATCAATTATGTACATAGTTTCATAATACTGGTGCTATGAATTTCCTCTTTCTTTCTTATTCTTTTTAATATACGTGTAAATAGTAAAGTAGGTACCTACCTATTCGAAAAAAGGAAATTAGACTCTACAATATTATGACAACAAATTTTCATAAAAAATATACACATAGGTACGTTTGTTCATATAGCTATATTGAGTATTTCCCTGCTAATGGAAACGCAACCTACTTTGACTTTCCGAAAATATCTGTAATTGAATATTTTACCTGAAATTAAATTTATCTGGTATTCACAAGCTTAGTTCACAAGACAATTATTATGCTGCTTACATAATATACAGCTATACAATGCTACAAATAAATTTGGTTCGTTCATTCGCGAAATAAGGTACTAAATAAAAGCGCGAAGATAAGGGATCAGATTCTATACAATTTTTTTCCATGTTTAACAACAATATGAAAAGATAAAAAAGCTGTACATCAACGCGGTTTCGACGTACCTAATCCAAATGTTTACAAAGCACAAGTCGAGGATTATTGATATGATGTGCTTGTCAAGTGAACGCGTGACCTAAGCGTGGCTCTGGAAAATTCTGGCGGGAAACAGTTAGAGACGGTCAGCAGGATGGCGGCCATTACGATTGTCCCGCCATTTGTCGGATTACACATAATGTGGACACACCTCATACATTGTTATTTTAATTCTTATTTGTTAGATAGCTTTTGTTGTTTCGTTAAATTAATTGAGTTCTTTTCAGCTAGGTATATGTTGTACCAACGTTATTTATGACAAAAGCTCTTAATGAGACTGCGATATTTAATTAAAATTCCTTCAGAAAATACTTAAAAGGTACCATGGTCTATAAAAAAAGATCTTTTTTATAGGTCCATGCCTATATCCATTCGATTTAACACAAGATAACAAATCTAAGAATTTTCAATTTAAGTATTTAACATAAAAAAGACGGATCCCTCATATAAATTTTATACAATTTTCTTGGGTAGAATAACGTTACAAAAGATACTGTCATTTCAAATATTGTACGTTATATTTAAAATCAATTTTTAAATTAATATACTTATGTGTAAAAAAATATAGGTATAATATGATAGTTTAAGTTGACAATAATAGACTAAAGCCTGATTCCCACGGCATGTTTGCTTCACAAATCCGACCGCGCCACACCACACCACATGCCATGGGAATCGGCGCGCTTGTCGCTCGCCAGTGCTTGCCATACGCACACATGCCGTGGGAACGCTCAGTTCAAATCGCGACGGATGGCGACAAGCGCTTGTCGTCTGCCAATGCTTGTGAAGCAAACATGCCGTGGGAATCAGGCTTAAGGTCTATTTGTAATTAATAAACTGGGTCACTAATCATGACTAAAAACCTTAAACTGAAAATTCACAAAAAATAAACAAAGTAAAAAAAATGGTTTCAGAAGTGTTGCGTTAACTGATAGGCATTCTGCATTACAAACACAATGCACATGGTCTCATTAATTCACAGGTTTATGCCATTGTTTACTTACTTACTGAAGTAAGTAAGAAAATAAATTCTTTACTGAAAGGTTGTAAATTGTTAGTTAGGACCATTATAGGGCGTATTCAGAAAGAAAGCTGGAAACTTATAAGCGCTTACCGGCGCTTGTCAGCGCTGGTTCGTTCTACACAAAGGAAGCAGGTTGAAGCAGACCAATACAAATTTTATATGGCAGCGCCCAGCGCTGACAAGCGCTTGTTGAAGCTTGTCGGAACTTGTTGGCGCTTATCGGCGCGGGTTCATATATTTTCCTGCGCGGGTTACCAGCGCTGACAAGCGCCGGTAAGCGCTTATAAGTTTCCAGCTTTCTTTCTGAATACGCCCATAGATATTTAATTGGTTGGCGAAAATGCGATGAAAGACCGCATTATGGTGTTGTCTATGGAAAGTATTTTGTTTTTCCATCGTAGGGCGTATTCAGAAAGAAAGCTTGAAACTTATAAGCGCTTATAAGCGCTTATCGGCGCTTATAAGCGCTGGTTACCCGCGCAGGAAAATATATGAACATGCGCTTATAAGCGCTGATAGGCGCCGACAAGTTCCAACAAGTTTCAACAAACTTGTCGGCGCCGATCAGCGCTTATAAGCGCATGTTCATATATTTTCCTGCGCGGGTTACCAGCGCTTATAAGCGCTTATAAGTTTCAAGCTTTCTTTCTGAATACGCCCGTAGAAGTACTAACAAAAACAACGCAGTTTGTTTAATTCAGTGGAACGGGAGTGGCCGAAGGTAATCACATTATTAAACTGGGCTAAGCTACGAACACATTGTTGATTGAATTAGAATATTTGATAAAAAATTAGTAAGTATAGATATATAGGTAGGTAATCTATGTTCCGTTACACACAAGCTTTGAAAAATTGATAAAGAAATTTGTAAATACTATAAAAAAACAAGATGTCCAAGCAAACATTTTTCTGCTTTACTCTTATCACAGGGGTATGAAAAATAGATGTTGTTCGATTTTCATGAGAATCTGTCAAGCAGTTTCGGATCAGTTTAAATTCAAACACCGCGGCAAAAACATTTTATATTTTAGATTATTTATACTGAGGGTAACATCTTAAACTGTAAACAAAACATTAAAAGAAAACATCATTTCAAAACCTACGTAGGTACATGCCGGATTTCGTAAGTGCAGACCGAACCAGAAAATAGAATTTCATTTAAATATCGGGAGAGATCGATCCTGAATTCGCGGAGGCTTCTAATATTAGTACACCTATGAGCTTATGACCTACATACGGTTTCAATGATATGAGAAAATCAAATAAAAACTGGTAGGTACTATAGAAATGCAATAATATCTATATATTAATACATATTAATATTTTGTTTGTGGTGATGCTTGTATTCTACATGTACATATTATGATGTGATGAAGGTAGAGATATTTTGGTACTTATGTTAGAGGTAAAGAATTTCATTTTTCCTGCGTTTCTTTAAAAGAAAGCATCCCTAGACCTGGTTTTGTTAATTGGTTATTAGATTAAGACGTATCTTTGCTATAGCCAAAGATAACAAATCAAACCTTATATCGACCTAAGTACAATGTTCTTGACATTATCCCTACTTCTTGATATAAAATTGAACAAACAAATTACAAATTGGACACTTTCCAAGATCCATTAAGTGGACTCTACACGTTAATTTCTTATCTATAGGTATCTCTACAAAGCCTTCCCTTTACGTGAACTTGTCTTACAGGTTTATGCGCACCCGCATGTATTATGTATTACTGTGGTATCATAGTATTGTTTTTAAAAAGTTATCTTATTTTTATGTCATATCAGTGAAATAATATTGACTTGTTTATTCTCATAACGCAAGAATTTCATGACGTCGCATTCATTTTAAAATTAATTAAACGATTTGTTATTGAATGGTCTTTGTTTGTGAAACAAGAACCTTCTGCAAGTGTCTCGTTCAACCTTCTCTTCATTATCACCTTAATTACAACTATTAATTGCGAAACTAAAAACCCCGCCCTTACAATCAATCAATAACAAACAGAGCCATCTTTAGGTTTACTTAATTAAAAAAAAAAAAACGTTCTCATCCTTTAGGGATCATAGTTGTTAATAAATAATTGTCCCTTTCCCACGAGATACCTTAACTTACACTTGAATATTCAATTTAATAAATCGGAACAGTGCAACAAGTATATAAATACAATCATAGTGAAAATCGATTGAGCGAATCACTTAGTTAAAATGGAAATGCATAAAATGGGAAACCGTGTTATTGCGCCGGTCTTCACCAAAATGAATGAATGAGTAATGCAACGTATTAGACGACGTTGCACTTGGCCCGAGGTCGCAGCTAATCGTCATGTTTTTCCGGCCCGCTGCATATATTATTAAGCAATCACTTACATGAGCTAGCAGCGAAACGATGTACGTGCACTCTTCACGACCGACAATATTGTACTGATCTAGCTGCTAGCAAAGAGTATAGAATAAATTTATTTTCCTCATGAATACTGACCCAGCCCTGATACTTGACACTTTTAAGTTGCATCTCCCTTTAAATGTTCTGTGGTCGATGCTTTAATTGCATTCAAAATGAGATGTTTCATGACAGAGAATTCAAGTTTTTGGGGTTATATTTGTCGTCGCAGGGAATTTGAATTTGTGACAAACCTTTATTTGAGCAATCCGTGTAGTATATATAGAGGTGTTAAATGCTAATGATGCCCTTAGGCATTTACGCATTTACCGCCAGTGAGCTGTTCAAGTTTATAGCAATAGAAGAGCCTATGCTCTTTATGTATGAGCTACGATTGTAAATTACGGTTAGAAGAAGAAAGAAAATGTATTTCTTCAAATCTATTGGGTTCCGTCTCCAAATATCTACCCTCAATAACGACCTATATTGTTTTCACCTGCTCAGCCTGCCGGAAAAGCTGTCTACAGTCTACTCTTACGTATCCATTTAGTACATATTATAGGAATCAGAAACTATCAAAATAACGAATGCCTTAAATGTGTTTTCAGCTGCATGAAATGTGATTATGTCTCTATATATCTATATTTACTTATCTTATTTATTGGAAAAGCGAGTGAAAATAAATAGAAATCTCTATATTTTCAGTACAAAAAAAGAAACTGGTTGAAAATAGAAATCTTTCCAACTCTACATATTAGCGACAAGTTTAATGTAGAGTAAATTGTGTTTTTATTTGCGTGTCTAATTAAATTATTTTGTATTTAAATAATTTATTTGCTGATATGTAATTTCATATTCCGGCCGAGTACTTTATTAACTTAGTTATAATATCATATCAACAATAATCATTTTAAAAAGATTTATCTCTTTAAGAATTCATTATTACAATGAATATAGATTGTTTGCACAATAGTTATACATATTGTATTGAGAAGTAGTTTGTAGCAGCTATGTTTCCACAGTTCGTCTATAAAGACTATAAAAAATGAACTGATTTTATGCCACGGATGTTTTCCTTCGTCAAGTGACTACAGCCACCAGCGCTCTGAGCTCTGAGGGACTCCTCAGAATGGATGCTGTATATGTTTGTAAGAATAATATACCATCGATAAAAGTTATCCTCTGGTACTCTACTATTTAGTTATTGCAAGGAGCTTGAAGAATAATTAGGTTTACTTATTTCGTATTTACGTTAAAATTTTATTCTAAGACTTTTTCTCACAAAATAAATTGTTATTTCTTTGATCAAGACAGTTCAATTAAGTATTTTGATTTTAAATGAAAGGAATAATATTCGACAGTCTACTGTTTATAATATGCCCCACTGCCAAATCTGTACAGTTTGTGTATTCTTTGATTAAATGAATTGTAAATTATTTGGTGAGTAAATTAAGGCAATATTGTTTTATTGACTATTTGTTCGTTCCTTGGTTCGTTCAAGTGACAATTATGTCAACAGTCAACACTCAATATATATGTCAAATGTCAGCTGTAATTTATAATGTTTGACAGCCGCACGTAAAAATTGCGCATTGAGATATCATTACAAATACATAGAAACTAAGAAAAATACCGGAAAAATTGAACTACTAATAATACTAATTTTAATAATACTAATAATTAATACTTTTCGTATTACGAGTTATATTTGATTTAGACCTTTAACAAAATGTCGCAAAACGATGCATCATCATCAGATGAAGAATCTTTGAAGAGTATTTATGATACCGCTATGAAATTGTTTGATAAAATTGAAACTGGAAACGAAGCAACTAATAGTGATGCAGTACAGGTAAATTTGCACACATATTGTAATTGCGGAGATAATATTTATTGCATTCTATCCAAAACAAAAATCTCTGTATAACAAATGGTTTGTATTTAAATTGAAGGAATTAAAAGTAAAGAAAAGAATTAGCGATTTTATAAATAACTATCATCATGAAAACTTTCTCATTAGCTTTTTATTGGTTATCAACTAAAGACACCATCTTCTGGAAGAAATATTTTTGCTTTAATATTCAAATAAGTTTATATATTATAGTTTATACACATTTTCTTAAAATACTTACTTTTATATGAATATTATTTCAGATGACACTTAAAACAACAATATCCAAGTTTGAGAAGGCAACAAACTTAGTTTCTCTCTCAGGAATGTTCAGTAAGAATGAATCTTTAGATGAGCTTCCAACAGAAACACTGCAGTACTTACTCTTGCCTGCGCTTCTTGGAACATTGACTTTAAAGTTGTGCAACCAACCTAGAAAGGATATTATAACAGTAGCTGAGATATATTTTAGGTATTTATTTGCAATTTATTAGTTAAATTATAAAACACTTTTGTAATGAGTTATTATACTTATAAAAATCTAAGAGAAAGTGTAACTATTTCATATGATTTTACAGGAATATTAAATATTTAGAAACTAATAATAATAATATGAAACATTAAATGAAATCATATTTTAAGTTTGCAGTTGTCGATTTTTCAATACATAATACTCATGTTTCATCATACTTAAAAGCACAGTTAATATTTTGTGAATTTAATTTTTTTTTAATACATTAAATAATTTAAAGCATAATATTGTACAATTTCAGAGATTTTATACAAAGGTGCAAAGACTATGGCGTGACAGATGTGGAAGTGCCTCAGCCAAGTGCTAATGAAGATAACACTGTGTCGAGGCCACAGAGTGAACAAGCCAAAATTGCTTCAATGGTGAGATATTGTTTCTACATGTAAAACTAGCTTTTTGTCCGCAACTTCGCCTGTGTAATCAAAAGAAATAGTTCCCATTCCTATGGGATTTTTGGGATACAAACTATATTATGTGTTTTATCCAAGTTACCTGTTATGCTATTATTATTTTATGATATGTAGCTCATTCTATGACCAACAAATGTTAAAAATTCAAATCTTATCTTACTATTGCATACAAAAATACTGCTTGGACTATGTCTTTGCTAAATTAGTTTTGCAAACAAATTTTCAATATCAGGATACATTTGATGCCTCTTTTTATGTAAGAAAAGATGCAATATTTCAATGCAGAACATTAGTCAGTTATATATTTAAATTTACAGGTACTCACAAGAGAAGCTAAAATCAAGAGGTACAAGGAGATGAAAGAACTAAAAGAGAAATTGAGTACTCTGTCCAAAGCTATGGAGTCTCCGAATGTAGATGATCAGACTAAAAGGGAATACTTTACGACGTTACTGTTGAATTACGTGAACCAAGCAATGGAGGAACTCAGCAGCATTGAGCAGGAGAAACCGATTTTAGAGTATATGGCTAAACATGCAGGAGGTAAGATCATGTCTGACAAAGTTCTTAACTTTTTATGCAAATGCAACAACAGCTGTTTGATATCTTAATGCTTTGTATAATGTTTTGCATTAATTAAGGTTAATCATTTATATTATTGTTAGGAGAGTTAGGTATTATAACAATTGCTTGAGAGAAACAATTCATATTAAAGTTCCAATCGGCTGTAAAATGAACTATAAAAAGTATTGAGTCTGAATCTTAATTTCAAGTAAAAATAATTCAGTACATACAAAAGCAGTTTATAAATTCACTATTTAAATTTTTTAAGTATGAACTTATAGGTATATACAGGGTGTAAGGGAGACCTGGTCACATCACTTCAGTGTGGATAGGTGACATCCTCACATGAAATTTGGTATGGTTTTTTTTTCTTAACTCTAAATATTAAAAAAAATACGACTATTTTAATTTTAACTTTACAATTTTAGTCATATTTTTTTAAAACACTTCTGTACTCGATTGTACTTCACCGATTTTGATGATTTTTTTTTAATTTTGTTGCTTAATCAATGTACTTGCAGATTAAAACGAATGTACTAGTATTCCCTAGTAAATTACCTGATATTTTAATACTTGAATTTAAAAAATAATAAAAAAATACTTGCAATTTTAGTAAAATGCAATTTTTTTCAAAAAAAGACCCATACAACTGCATGTTTTTTTAATCTTATCTAATTCCTCATCATTTTTACTTTAAAATACCATTTATTTCATAATTGTAACTGTTACAACTTCAAAATTACGATTGCTCAAAGTTAACCCTTTGTACACTAATCTTGTCAAATACATCTTTATTTTTCAGTACAACGAAGTAATATGGAAATAAAACTGACAGTTAATTTAAAAGCAAGTTAATTTATTTTAAAAATTGTTCAAAATGGTCACCGTTTTCCCTTATACAGTAAAATAAGCGTCTCTTTACTTCCCTTTATTAATCGGTTGTACCCGCCAACATAGCCCTAACTTCACTAGCCGCTTCGAGTATTCTCTCGCGTAATTGTTCCACATTTTGAATTTCGACACTGTAAACGTAGTTTTTCATTGTGCCCCACACAAAAAAGTCCATCGGTGTCATGTCGGGTGATCTTGGGGGCCACTGGATATGTCCATCGCCTAGGGAAGTGAGTATTTAAATATTCGCACACGGAAAGAGTGGCATGTGGCGGAGCTCCGTCGTGCATAAAAAACATGCCTTGTAAGTACAACAATGGCACTTCGTTCAGGTAGCCCAGTAAATGATTTTGTAAAAAGTTCAAATATCTTTCGCCGTTAAGCGTGCCTTCCAGGAAGTGAGGGCCAACTAAACAGTTTCCTATTACCCCTGCCCACACATTTAAGTGAAACCTGTGTTGAGATGACTGATATTCACGACGCGCAGCTCTCGCCGAACAATTACAGTAGCCGTATAATAAATGCATGTCTGCCATCTCGGTCAAATTAAACGGATTAGCCATTTTCTCACACAGAACAACTCAAAACAGAAAAAATAACAATCAAGTACGAGTAACTGATACTGAAACAAACTGTGAGCGTCGAATGCAAAGAAACAACTATCGTGCGTAGTAGAGACTAACAATGAATCGCTGGAATGCGTGGCCCGCTTCCCCCCCGCATTCCCTTAGCTCGCCCGGCAAAGGACAAGTAAGAGAGAGACAGACTTATCAATCCAGGTAGAAATTCCCATGCGTACTGCCACATCCCCCGTTTAAACAATAACAATGCAGGGTCGTGTAACAGGTTAAGAAAGTTACTTAGAAAAAAAGTAGTTACTTTTGTGCAGTCACAATTTTAAAACTATAACACTTACAATTATGAAATAGTTTGGAAAATCCAAAAGTGCACGCCTCATAATTTTTTTTAAATAATTATTTATTAATTATTATTTTTGTTTATTTAATAACAATTAAACCACATCGAATCAGACCCTGAAAAATGAAAGGGTTCTATTCCTGAGCATACTCAAGCGTAAGAGAAAAAAAAAGACTCGATTAGTAAAGTATTTCGGTCGCTATCGTGTTAACAAGAAAATCCTCCGCACATACAGACACACATCACGAAAAAAGTCAAATTTTCGTCAGCGCCATCTTGGATTATAGTTTTGGCCTCATATTCGTTAATAGCTACCCCAAAAACCATGAAAATGACACCCATGACGAAAAGATGTAAATTTTTTGTCGGCGCCATCTTGGATTTTAGTTTTGACCTCATATTCGTTAATAGCTACCCCAAAAACCATGAAAATGACACCCATCACGAAAAAAAGTCAAATTTTCATCAGCGCCATCTTGGATTATAGTTTTGACCTCATATTCGTTAATAGCTACCCCAAAAACCATGAAAATGACACCCATGACGAAAAGATTTCAAATTTTCGTCGGCGCCATCTTGGATTTTAGTTTTGACCTCATATTGGTTAATAGCTACCCCAAAAACCACCCACATTTGCAAATGTGTTTGCTACTTAGGAAAAGTTCAGATTTAAAGATATAAGTAGGTAATGTGACGAATTTAATTTATTTCATTCCGACTGTTTCTCGGAATAACATACATTTACTAAGAATTGCATACAATGCCGGTTTTAATATATTGCCGGTAACATAATATTATGTATGATAATAATTCTTAAAAAAGTATTTTATACATTTCTTAAAAAGCTTCGATATTGTATACAATACAATTCATATTCAAATTGTTGTAAAATAGTCACACTTTTTTAAGTTGGTTGAATACACTAAAATACTTATAAGGATCGTACCTACTAATAAAAGTAACAAAATGAATTTTTAAAGTTCCCAGTAATCTTCTGGAATCAATTTCAATAAAAATATAAAAATTCACTTCAAAAAAAAAAAAAAAAAAAAAAACATCCGAGTTTTTTTTGTTTATTTAATAACAATTAAACCACATCGAATCAGACCCTGAAAAATGAAAGGGTTCTATTCCTGAGCATACTCAAGCGTAAGAGAAAAAAAAAGACTCGATTAGTAAAGTATTTCGGTCGCTATCGTGTTAACAAGAAAAAGGATCCGCACATACAGACACACGGACGTCCAAGACAGAACTTTTTTAAACTGTTTTTTAACTAGTTTAAATAACAAAAATGACATCAAAAATATCATGAATGTTAAAAATAGTGTTTTTTCTTAATATGTGTGTGTATGTATTATCTTACAAGTGCAATGTATGATACATAAAGACATTTTAAGTTTGAAAAATCAGATGTTTTGCGCGAAGTGACAGTAGTACCCACCTCAACGCTTCGCTTATGAGGCGTGCAATAAATGGTATTTTAAAGTAAAAATGATGAGGAATTAGATAAGATTAAAAAAACATGCAGTTGTATGGGTCTTTTTTTGAAAAAAAATGCATTTTACTAAAATTGCAAGTATTTTTTTATTATTTTTTAAATTCAAGTATTAAAATATCAGGTAATTTACTAGGGAATACTAGTACATTCGTTTTAATCTGCAAGTACATTGATTAAGCAACAAAATTTAAAAAAAATCATCAAAATCGGTGAAGTACAATCGAGTACAGAAGTGTTTTAAAAAAATATGACTAAAATTGTAAAGTTAAAATTAAAATAGTCGTATTTTTTTTAATATTTAGAGTTAAGAAAAAAAAACCATACCAAATTTCATGTGAGGATGTCACCTATCCACACTGAAGTGATGTGACCAGGTCTCCCTTACACCCTGTATATGTTCCTATCGTTGGCATGAAATAAAAATGTGTTTTTAATTTCTTACAGCATGGCGTAATATAAAATTTTGTTCCAAACTATTATATTTTCTTAGTGTCATGTAAAATTTTGTTACTTAATTATTCTTTAACTAGCTTACCGCCCGCGGCTTCGCCCGCTTTGACTTAAACCTAATAAATTATATACTAAAACCTTCCTCTTGAATCACTCTATTAAAAAAACCGCATCAAAATCCGTTGCGTAGTTTGAAAGATTTAAGCATACAAAGGGACATAGGGACAGAGAGAGTGACTTTGTTTTATACTATGTAGTGATTATTCACAGAATTAAAGCCAAGCAAACGCGAGCGAGCACCAGCACTCAAGCCGATAATTATAACTCGAGATGAGATACAAAAGGCAGTGTATGGGGCGGGCTACCCGTCTCTGCATACATTCACTGTAGAGGAGTTTTATGATAAACGAGTGCGGGAGGGCACGTGAGTATATTTATACCTGACAATCTAAATTGGTTATGCCATATCACAAGTACATGTGTAAAAAATAGTATATTAAATTTTTTTTTTATGTAAATGTAAATTTTTTTATTAAAATTTTTTAAGCTTTTTGTGTATAAATGTGTGTAAATAACACAATAAATGCAATGGCTTAACAAAATTTATTAAAAATACTATTTTGAGGAAAAATTTGATTGTTTATTATGATTTAATTCAAAAGTAGCTCAACTGATTGTAAAGAAATATAATATTAGTAGAGACCTATAGATTTACTAGGTAACAAAGGCTGTTTTTACTCCTAGATGTATGAAATGCGAGCAAAATGATGATCAACTACATATTTTCAATATTACGTTAGAAAAGACGTAAGACGCGGGTTCGAATCCCGCCTCGTGATGGAATATTTTCTATTCTTTTTATAATTTCTCATATTCACACATTAGTTAACCATTACATATGAAAAAAAATCATCACTATCGTATTTATTTAAATCTATACTAATATTATAAAGCTGAAGAGTTTGTTTGTTTTTTTGTTTGAACGCGCTAATCTCAGGAACTACTGGTCCGATTTGAAAAATTCTTTCGGTGTTGGATAGCCCATTTATCGAGGAAGGCTATAGGCTATATGTATATCATCACGCTAAGACCAACAGGAGCGGAGCAATGCGGGTGAAACTGCGCGGAACAGCTAGTTTATATATATATATGTTTATCAGCCATCTGGTTTCCATAACACAAGCGAAAGCTTAGTATGGGATCAGATCGTGCCGTGTGAAAATTTTCCTGAACTATTTATTGAAATGTATATCCTTGTATTATATTGATTTCAGTTTCCCCGCTGCCTCAAACATCCCACACACAAAGATACAGAGCTCAGAAGCCGATGTAGATGAGGCGGAGGAAGTTAAAAAGGTAACATTGTTCTCATTTTAGTATCTACTTTTCTGTCAAAATGTATTATTTTGAATCCATACTAATATTATAAAGCTGAAGAGTTTGTTTGTTTGTTTGAACGCGCTAATCTCAAGAAATACTGGTCCGATTTGAAAAATTCTTTCGGTGTTGGATCGCCCATTTATCGAGAAAGGCTTATAGGCTATATATCATCACGCTAAGACCAACAGAAGCGGAGCAATACGGGTAAAACCGCGTAGCACAGCTAGTACAATATAAAAGTTTATTATGTATATGATTTTTGGTACCCCTTTGGTTATTGGTCGCCAAGACGACGATTTTCTATATTGCTCATTCTTTTTTGTAGGTGTAAAGAAATACGAAATTAAAATGTAGTTTTTGTAGAGCATATAATGAGATAGATATATACATATATAGTATACATACATATGTATTGTATTCATATTTTACATATTCTATCTTCCTTTGTTACGTAATATTGTGAATATTTTATAGGAACAACTCGAAGAAGACGATGATCCCGAAGAGTTGGCAAGAAAACGCAACATGGATGAATATAAAGATGACCATCGCAGAGGCTGGGGAAACAGATACAACAGAAGTTAATTGGACCACAGGCTGCATAGAATTTTCGAACCACAGATGATATGAGACATTTAAAACTGTCAAACCATAGACAGTATAAGAGCTGTCAAATCACATACTAAATATTGCGTTGAAGATAAAACTTTTTTTATTGTGAAAAATGTATTTACTAGTCACGCCTTATACTCAATATATACTTTGAGTCGGTTATTTTTACGGTGGATAATTGTAATTCAATGTGTTGTAACAAATAAAATTATATAGTTACTGATTTATATCGCTGTTTAATTTGAATTTTATTTCAGTTCACGCTTTTTATAATCCTAACTATATTTTAATACATATAATAAAAGGACTTATGAAATAAGTTTAAGACTACAAAAATACTATAATATAGATGTCATAAAAGATTCGTGCACCCACTTAAAAAGATTGGCAAAGCTGTGTTTTCCTATTCATGCGAGTGAGTGACCGGCATAATTTATAGAGAATAATATTGTTAAAAGTTAACACTATACAATATATACATTAGCATTCAAAAATCTAAAATCTTATCATAAAAAAATGACGATATACATCTTAGAGAACTTTGCCGTGTTGCCAGTTTCACATAACATGTTCGCAGAAAAGCGATTTTATTTAGTGTAGATTTGTATAGTTTTATTATGCTGTGTGCATAGTATTTAGTACAGCACTATTTAGATGCTTCGATTCAAAATATTAATACGGATATATTCGAAGTTTGAAATGCCTATTCCAAAAAGGGAGGAAAAAGTTTTATCTAAAACCGCCCGAGCTACTCAATAAACGATTCGATTCAATTAAAAATCTAAGCAGCTACAAAAATAATTAAGTAATCTAGTGTTTGACAGCAGAGATTATAATTTATATCAATGCATACATAGGTAATAAAAATTATTAATATTACACATTAATTATTCAATGACCCTGTCAAACCTCTCGTTTCTACAATCTCAAGATCGATGTCTCTATCAGGCAATAGAAAACACACAAGAACAAATTGTCTTTGAAACGAGAAGAAAGTTTTCGCACGAGTTTAACGTTTATTTAAACTTATATTGCGAAATGTAGCGTGCTTTCATATTATCACATCGCTTGTCACACCTGTCCAGTGTCATTGGCACAATAAGAGCCATTACATAACCAGTGTGACCATAAAAAGTTTAGATAAGTAATTACGAATAGAAAATTACTAGGTATTATAAAATTAGAAGTTTCCTTTTTTTGTTTGTTTTGAAACTACTGCTCTTATGTTGAATATTTTTAGAATCGGTTTTCCTTGAAAAAAATAAGTATGTACTTTTGAATCAAGAGACATTCC
Organism: Colias behrii; assembly: GCA_029959065.1. Classification (NCBI taxonomy): domain Eukaryota; kingdom Metazoa; phylum Arthropoda; class Insecta; order Lepidoptera; family Pieridae; genus Colias; species Colias behrii. Next base: position 15,254,837 of record JARWMC010000001.1, read on the forward strand.
AAAATCTTTAATGGGATTAGGGGAAACCGTAACCTTTATTCACTTTTGAACTATTTTCTTGAGATCAAACCTAATATCTCCTCGCATATTTACGAATCCAATCGGTCAATCGGTCATTTAGCTTGACAAGGTTCATGTTTCTATTAGTAAAGTCTACGATCACTATCATTGTTAGGACGTGTGACGCGGCAGGTGTAAGAGAATGATTGTCACTGATCGATCATCAAGGTTTGGCACTTTCACTGCCCGCGGCGAGCGAAATGGAAAGTGCAGTTTGATGAGGCCCGTCATTACTGTGCTTACGAGATGTGCGGTAATATCGTCATTTGACGTGTCACGGGACCCTTTGCAAAGTTTCCCAAGGGTCAAGGGCCGTAATGACGTTTGTAGATTTATTTGAAAGTGGTAACGACGTTTTGCAGTTGAAATTGTTGGCAGAAGCCCATTCTGTACATGATGCAAAGAAGAAAGTTTCTGGAGCGTACCTAAGCCTATGTACTTACCTAATATGTATGTTATTCTCCAAATTAATTAATAGTTTTAAACATGGCTTTAAAAACAGCTTCTTACCGAGTTTCGTAACCAGCCTTAGTCGCATAGGATATTACAGTGTACGATTGTGTTTATTGTTTATTGCTTAGGTTTATTGTGTTATATTCTATTTCATATCTATATTATATGTAAAATTATGTTATTAGGTACATATGTTTTGTTTACATTACTATTATTATTAATACGTACTTGTGTTGTGTATTCTATTAATCTATACTAATATTATAAAGCTGAAGAGTTTGTTTGTTTGTTTGTTTGTTTGTTTGAACGCACTAATCTCGGGAACTACTGGTCCGATTTGAAAAATTCTTTCGGTGTTAGATAGCCCATTTATCGAGGAAGGTTATAGGCTATATTTCTTCACGCTACGGGCAACAGGAGTGGAGCCACGGGGGTGAAACCGCGCGGAGCAGCTAGTTATTATATATTTATACACTGACTGGCACTGGCACTCCAACAAGGGGCTACTGAAAATCAGCGCTTCACAACAAGTGCAGCACATGCTGAGTAGCGACCCTTTTTAGCACCACACTGATTAGGAATAAGTACTATTTTTTATTCGTTGCTTTTGTTTTGTTTGTATTTTTTTGCTTTTATTATGTGTGTGGTGTTAAATAAACTTCTCTTTCTCTCAAAATCTAACTGTACAAGACCTCCAGATATTTAAGTAAATAATTGTTTCAAGTCTGTTGCTAAGTCTGCAGCTTGAGCAATTTGTGTTGCTTTTACATTCATACCAATACAGTTTACTCTATCTAGCTCTATCTTGTAGCGACGACAAGCCAATTTATGAGTTATCGAATTTCAAGTGTAGCGCTAAGAAAGTTCACACGGTAACTCATATATAAACAGTTCGTGCGCCATGCACAGAAAGTCACGGGCTTGTCGGGACGCGGGTGGGTCGCATTAGGTCGAATATTAATTACATACGAATAAATATATGTAGTTAACGAAATATAACCTTTGCGTAGTTATCCATCTTTTATTACACCCGCACATAACAAGCCCCAACATTGGTGACTCCCGACGAAAAGTGAACATTATTATAGTGAATTGCATAGATATCGTTTGTTAACAATTAAAAATGAATCCGGCAGTTCCAGTTAGAGCAGTTTCGTCGGTACCGTTAAACCTCGAGCAGTTAGCACAACTAAAGCAGCGGATAAACCAGCTGGAATGTGCAGGCTCGAGAGGCAAATCGTTTAGCAGTCGAAAGTATGGAAATAGCACGCATCGTTCCGCATCGCAAAGTCACAATCGTGCAGGAAGCTCAAAACAGAGAAAACCAAATTGGTTATGTTTTTTCATTACTGCTTTAAGCATAACGCCAGATTGTACTATCTTCAACCTTGTGCGTGGCAGAAGCAGCAGGAGAGCCGACTAAAAAATTTTTTAATTTTACCAGTGTCGAAAAATAACCGATCCGCGAGTGAGTGTACTGTGTAGTGATTATAAACCTTACGCGGCAAACGGTAGTGTAATTAAGACATTTGGTACTAAGTTAATACCTTTAGATTTTAGTTTACGGCGACCGTATAAATGGTCATTTATCGCCGAGGTAACTCAAACTATGTTTTGGTTTATAAGGTGCAGATTTTTTAGCACCCTAGGGCCGATGCATCGCTCGCACTTATGACGGACGCATCGGATACTCATGTAGGTTATTTTTCTAAGAATCCATCTAAGATTGAACGCAAGTATAGTACGTACGATAGGGAGTTATTAGCAATTTACTTAGCTATTCGTCATTTTCGGAATATGGTCGAAGGACGACAGTTAACGGTGTAGGTACACGGATCACAAACCGTTAATTTACGCGTTTTCTAAAGTAAATAGCGAGAAAGAGTTACCCAGACGTACACGACACTTGATATTCATTACGAGTTCACAACGTCGCGTGGGCAAGATAATGTCGTTGCAGATTCGTCATCACGAGTCGCAACAATAAGTTGTCCCACTGTAATAGATTACGCGGAACTTGCTAAGGAACAACAACAAGATTCTTCTAAGTTACAATTATCTAATTCGAAAGACGCTAATAATAGGTCAAAGAAAATAATGTTACCTGAAAGCGGTACATTTATTAATTGTAATATTTTAGATAATGATAAAATTAGACCCTATTTGACTGATTAAATTCGACGTATTGCATTTGATAGTGTACATAATTTATGTCATCCCGAAATAAGGACTACACGCAAATTGATTCAAAATCGTTTTTATTGGCCAAATATGATTCGTCACGTTGGCCAATGGGTTAAAAGTTAAAACATGCATTGAATGTCAACGATCGAAGGTTAATCGACATACAATGTCAGGTTTAGGATCGTTTCCGCAGTGCGATAGGTTTGAACATATTCATGTTGATTTAATTGGACCTTTACCCACTTCACCCGAAGGTTTTAGGACGTATTGCCTAACCATAGTGATAGGGGGACGCGATGGCCAGGATGTTTTCCTACGAAAGATATAACTGCTGAAACGATTTCGCGTGTAATATATGAAGGATGGATCTCTCGTTTTGGTTGTCCGAAAAAGCTAACAAGCGATCAAGGACGCCAATTCGAAAGTCAATTATTTGCTACACTAATGAAGTTATTAGGTATTAATAAGTTACGTACGACACCTTACCACCCACAGAGTAACGGGGCGGTAGAGCGTTGGCATAGGTCCCTTAAAGCGGCATTAACGGCTCGTTTATGCAATATATCATCATCTTGGGTTACGGAATTACCAACTGTGTTGCTAGGACTTAGAACAGCAGTAAGAAGTGATACCGGCATAAGCGCAGCAGAAATAACGTACGGAACAACTTTACGATTACGGTGATTATTACGATAAAAAATCGAGTTTAGAAATAGATAGCAGTCTTGAGTATGTAAGTAAATTACGAGTCTTTATTAGGAAATATCAGTCAGTAGCTATTAGGCAGAATGAAAGACGGAACATATTTATTCACCCCGATTTAGAAAAGTGCGATTATGTTTTTGTAAGAAACGACGCAGTACGTAAGCCTTTATAACCAACATACGACGGTCCTTATCGTGTGTTGAGTCGAGAGGAAAAGGTATTTTACATTCAAATGACTGGCAGGAAAGTTAGAATATCTGTAGACCGTCTAAAACCTGCATATTATTTGAATGATGATAGTGATACGATATCTGGGGCAGATACTAAGGTTCCGTTACAAATTCCAAGTAGCGAATTGCCTAATACACATACCACGCGTAGTGGAAGAGCTATACGATTACCGGTACGATTTAGGTAATAGTATTGTATTTGTAATTGTTTCAACTATTTTATATTTATTAGAATTACGATGATTATAAGTATTCATAAGACTTCATAGAAATGTATAATAAATACTAAGTAATCAACACATCGTATTTAATAAATAATAGAACTTAAGTAATTTTGAAACGAGTTCATTGTTTAACGTTTTAAGTATGGTATTTCAAATTTATGTTTGTGTTGAGTTTTGATTGAAATGTTTACTACTTAGAAATTTAAGTACTTTTGATTTATGGCTTATGAATGTATAGTAATAGCCTTTGTAATATTAAACGATACAAGTGTAAAGAACGTATTGAGATTTGAAATGTTAATGTTACTAGGTGTTAGATGACGTGTAACAATTATCGCACGCCACTTAGAAGAACCAACCAAGTTTTTGTAATAACATAAATAGTTTAACGAAATTAGGTGTTAACTTTTAACCACTTGTATACGTTATGATTGATTTATATTGTGAACATTTTTTTATACTTTATATTGTAAACATTTTGTAACCTTATATAGCGACACTTTTTATATACACCCATCTGTTTATTGTTTAGTTTACTTTTATTGTAAGTTTTTTTTTACTTGTATACCCTTTTTATTTTTTAAGGGGGGAATGATGTAGCGACGACAAGCCAATTTATGAGTTATCGAATTTCAAGTGTAGCGCTAAGAAAGTTCACACGGTAACTCATATATAAACAGTTCGTGCGCTATGCACAGAAAGTCACGGGCTTGTCGGGACGCGGGTGGGTCGCATTAGGTCGAATATTAATTACATACGAATAAATATATGTAGTTAACGAAATATAACCTTTGCGTAGTTATCCATCTTTTATTACACCCGCACATAACAAGACCCTACAATCTATTAGTAAGTTAAGCTTGTGACTTGTCTGCTAAACTGATTTTGATTCATTTGATCTTGATGACGAAAAATTTTTAAAAATCTACCCTCAAAAAAGCAAAATATGAAATATATATTTATATGAGAACGATTTAAGTGTTTTTTACAGATTTAATTGAAATTTCACTGCTTTGATTAAGCTAATAAAGCTCTGATTAACCAACATTCTATGTACATCTATGTATTTATACATAGAACTATGTACCTGTATCACATCAAATTACAGTTGACACAAACTTGACATACATACTTTTTTTAATTTATACGGACCACGGTGATTTATATTATTTTCAATGTTGCCAGCTTGTGTATATAGTTTAGCATTCCACAAGGCATTCCATATTGAATTCCTTCTATGTATGACCGCACCATACATGCTCTTTTTATTTATGTCACGCTGTTTACAAATACAATAACTGTTTACCGTATATAGATTAGCAATGTGGACGTGCATAACCTTCAATGCCAATTATATTCATTTATTTTATTTTTTAATTGTCTTTATTAATATACACAGGTGGAAGATAATAAAGAAAAATAAAAAATATATGTCAAGGGCAGAGTAGGTACCTGAATTACATCGAAAAACAATAAAAAGATAAAAAGTTGAAAATTATAACTGATTGGTAGAGTTTTCCTGAAAACAACTACAGAAATTATTTGTCCAATTCTGTGCTACAGAATAGATTGTTCTTTAGTAGCAAGAGGCTATATTTTGTTCTATATATCCCTAGCCGATACATAACGCCGGCTAGAACTAGTGGATTGCTTGATATCGAATTTATTATAGAAAAACAAACGAAACATCGGATAAGAATTAATTTTGGTACCTACTACAGAGTATGGTATAGACACACCCCGGACACTCCATACAAAATTATCGTTTTGACCTAAGGTTTTGACAGTCACACTGTAGAGACTGCAAATGTGTGTGTTAACGTTTTATGGTTGGCACATTTGTGACTAGCGTAAAAAAAAATTCGCGTTTTTCTGATGAAATACATCCGTAAACAGCACAATATCTAACCATTTTCTACGAAAAACGATAATCACAAATCCAAAATAATAAAATTACTTTAAGTCAATTTGATTAATGTTGTCAATCTTCGTTGCGTATCGTCCTTGTAGAAAAATGCGGACCATTTATAGCATGATCGTGCGGGGTGAGGTAAGTGTTTAATTTTGGCGGGAGGCGGAGAGTGTCCGTTCTGTAGCGTATAGCTCTGTGGTTTAGCTACTATTATGTATTCTGTCTCTGTGGTATAGAGTATAGACTATAGATTTAATTTTTAGAGCAACTTTCTACCACGCGAGCGAAACCGCGGGCTCCAGCTGGTAAAAGATAGATCAGTACAGTACAAAAACACTGATCAAGAGAGACTGATTTATATACTGATACTGATATTTATGACTAAAACACCAGCACCACATCCTTGATGCAGAATTCCTTTAAAGGGAAAATCATACAACCGATTGACAATGTAAAGGAAGATAAATGTATCGTGATAAATAAATATTAATCGAGTTTACTTTCAATGGCCACCGCATAAGGAATCTCAGTTCCGTTAGAACAGGTGTTGGTCGAGGGCGGGATTCGCGATAGGGTTGCCAATTCATTTTAGTTAATTTATAAAATTCCTATTTATTTTGAAATATTAACCAAGACTCATATGTGACGGACGCATGTATCTCATATTTTCATCTCGTATGTTTTTTATAAGCATATGGAGGAAGGAAGGTGGAATTCCTCCATCGAAAAAGGGAGGATCCTCGACCAGTCTACTCGACTGGCCGGCCGTGAAGGCCCCAATGGATGATGTCGGAAAGTTGTATATATAGCTCTGTAGCGAAAACATTTCGCTTGCGCGATTCAGAGCGAGGTGTCGCTACAGCACTCCCCTCCGAGACCGGAGTTCGTAGTACGAATTGCCTTGCCAGTGCCAGGTGTGTTCCAGTGAGTCGGAACAGGAAGCCGCTAATTTCACGGTGAGTCGGAACTGAGTGCGGTGATGCTGCGTGTAATGCTCCAGTGAGTCGGAGTGTGCAGTGAGGATGGCTGTGGAGCTGACCAGGCATGCGCGATCGCACATGCTATGGACAGGACTCCATTTGAAGCAAAGTGTGCGCTGGCTGGCGGGCAGTGATCGTAGGCGGGGAAGGGATAGGTGAGCATGGACATCATGGATGGACAGAAGGAGTTGATCACGTCGGGGTCACCAATATGGAGGAAGGAAGGTGGAATTCCTCCATCGAAAAAGGGAGGATCCTCGACCAGTCTACTCGACTGGCCGGCCGTGAAGGCCCCCATGGATGATGTCGGAAAGTTGTATATATAAGTAGCTCTGTAGCGAAAACATTTCGCTTGCGCGATTCAGAGCGAGGTGTCGCTACAAGCAAATAGAAAGTGCCTCCATCCTCCATTATGCTTCAAGTTGAATGAAATTGCAGAAATACATACTAAGTTTATCAAGATTTATATAAATAGGTTCAAAAATCAGTGTAGGTATTCAATTTTGATCACAATTATTTCTGGGCAAAATTATTCTAATTGTGCTTATTAGCTAACAAAGCAGTGAAATAACAAAGACGTGTAATATAATTTAACTTTTTTATATTTTTTCATAATGCGAAACACAAGAATAGATACTAATAACAAGGAATTGGGTTAATCAATTTTTAAAGGTCCCGATCATAATTTTCTCGTATTTTTTTTTTTACTTAATTTTCAGCATTTTACTATTTCATTTAGAAGATAATTCTTCGTAGATTAAGATTATATAAGCAGCAGTGATGTTGATTAAATACATTTGTGGATTTAACTTCACGAACCGATCTATTCACGGGAAATAATGTCCTTTGGACAACTTACACAATAGTACTTTTTTAAATGTTAAATTCCCTTAAGAATTAAAACAAATTCTTCTAATATTAAATAATAAATAATATTTTGATATTTGTTCTATTTACACCCAAAATACGAAATATTTTTATTAAAATTGAAACGAATGATGTCTTTTGAACAACCAAATAATGTTTCATATATAAAAAAGTTTCAGTAAAGCGGAAATAGTGATATTTTTTACAAAAAAACTATTAAGGCGAGGTTGTTACGTATCGTATTATTGATTTTACTTAATTAAAATGAACTGATTCTCGATATAACTGAATGAATGAAGTATAATGTGATTTTCATATGGGGACATCTTAGTTGTATCTTAGTAGCGTCTTGATTTTTGAAATGTTAAAATTACAATTAAACTAGACATAAAATCGCGTAATAAAAATGTGTTCCCGAAACAGCCGAGTAATAAACAAAACATGAACTATTTAACTGTTAAAGTATAAGTTTTATATAATTATTGTCCTAGGGACAACCAAATTGTCCATGGTACAACCACTTTGGTTGGCCAAGTGACTGGTTGTCCGCGGGACATTTTTAAAATTTTGAGCCGCCAAGCAAATACTATTGTTATTTTATATATTAATCTCAGCTCACACTAAATTATAGACGAAAGCGCATCTCGTGTAGTATAATTGATAACAATGCATCAAGTACTTATGTTTTAATCACAGTTGTCTGACGGACTGACAATAAAGCCACCCCACACTCACCAACGTCGCTCGGACGACTGTTGCCGTGATTTTATACAAATCAAAATGGCGTTTGAGCCCGACAGTTAATTATCGTGTTTAGCATGTTGTTTAGGAATCTACCGCGCCATTTGTGTTTTGTTTCCATAACTAAATTACGGTTGTCTGTGAGACCTGTGCCATGTAGATGATTTATGGGGACAAAAGTAAAATGCCTGAAAATCGTATTATATCCAATAAAAAAAAATTATTTGTATGTTTTTATGTCAATAATCATGAACTGAAACAAGAAGTGTATTTGGTATTTATTGTCGTGATAGTATGTGTTCGTGATGCGAAGTTTGTTAATGCATTGTTATAGCTTGGGGACAAATGTGATAGTACTGGAAAATTGCATTTAGTCTCTGGACAACCATGAAACTACGCACAAATTAATAAAACAAGTAAAATATTGTTCACAATAATGTTAGAAAATATTAAAAGGAATATAATTAAAACCAATTTAACTCTTTATGATTTCATGTTTATTCATTATCGTTCAGGGACATGATGCGTGTACCGTCGGACCATTAAAAGTTGATCGACCCAATTTCTTTTGACGTCATGGGCAGGAAGCTTGTATGTTGCAGGTACATATACCATATATCGAAAGCTAGTTAGTCAGCATTATGGCAGCCCTTTTCGCATGCATGTAGGTCATGTGGTCAGCATATAATGTACCGGGCCCTACCGGTCCAGCAAACCTGACTATCAATGGGTTGCAATGCTAATTTCGTGTTTTGCACGCTTGTAGGTTAGCTAACGTTGCTTCTGATTAGCTTATTTGGTCTATCTTTAGTATTATTTATGTTGTTTTCCTTAATTATTTATGTGGCTTCTCGGTGGTTAGATAACTGACGTATCTAATAATATACGATGGTACATTCTGACGTATTTTAACTTTACTGTAGGTACATATCAATTAGGTAGGTAGAGAGCTGAAAATTTTCATACACTTTTTTCATACAGGTTTGCAGCCCTCGCGTAATGTATATATATGAAATTTATTCCATTTCAGATAAAGAAAGAAATAACACTATACTATGAATTCCAGAGTTTGTTTAGTAAACGTAATATTTGACTGGTGTGGCTGGTGCAGTGACTGTCGAGGTGTGAAGTTTATTATTATCAACAACAATAAAGTGTTCAAAAGTCGTAACTGTTTTTTTTTTTTCATTAATGAAAAACGCTATCAAACAAAATAAAAGTGTAAAGTTATCTGCTGATAATTGCATATAGTCCATACATTTTAGTTAATACATTTAAATGTCCATACACATTTACACATTCTAGGGACAAGGCTTATATTCAAATACAATCTTAGTTAATTTTGAGTCTAGATAGCATTAGGTACCACGTGAAATTGCAGGAACTTCTCATCCTACGCACAATCTCGTCAAATAGTTCCAACCAGATACGATTTCGGAAGCAAACAAAGACGTCCTACAAATTATATCCACGTACAGCCCACACTATACTACCTATACCTATAATAATATTGAATATCTATCGATAGGTATACGGAAGTTTGCGCACGTGTGACGGCCAAGTTAATGACAGGAAGTGGTTTCACCGAGTTCAGATATCTCTCTCTGTAAGGCAAGTGGCAACGTGGCGTCCTATATACACGGTAGAGAGCTAATTGATCGAATTTCACCTATTATTTATAGGTGCATTGAGAAAATACTATGGGTGTCTATGGTGAGGTGTAGAAATGGAATGTCGTTGGTATTTTATGCCTAAAGTTAACATACCTACTTAGTGAGCTGTGAGTTTGCCAACTTATGAATTTTCCATATAACATTTCTTATTTTAACGTAATTAGATTTCATTACAATGCATTAAATATTTGCCTTTTTACTTTTATATATGTTCATTTCTGCAAATCATGTCTGAGTATATTTTGTGCATTGTTATAATAAAATTATTTAAATAGCAAATAAATTATTGAAACCTCGTGTTTATAACATTGATCAATTTAATTGATTAAATGAAAAACAGAAGGCTTATCGAAATGCTTTGAGTTGAGTGTATCTAAGTTATAATTGAAGTTTTTATTATCTTAAAACTTGAATGAAAATGTATTCTTTAAAAATGTATAAATTGAACCAATATCAATGAAAAATTTTGCTAACCAGGAGATGCTGCTTAAAATTTAGATAACAAGTCTGGAGACAAGATTACAAAGATACTGTATCTCTTATCAATGCTCTTAATATTCTCAAGGTTTCGTCAGTCTTGAACAAATATTGTTTTTAATAACTTGTGTAATTCGTTTTCTGTTTTGTTTCTAATACCTATTGTGGTTTGAAGAGGTAAGTGCATCAGCTTGTATTATTTGTTACATTGTGATTCTTTTTTTTTGACATTAATTAAGTAGTAATATATAAGCTTATGAGTATATTAAAGCAGTTGTATAATGTATATGACAACGTAGAGAGCGACGCGACGCCTTTTTCACTCTGAGTGGTACCTATCTTCCAATCAAACCTATAATAATATGTAAATTCATATTTATTAATAAGTTTGGTTAAATAAATTATGATTAGGTAGCAAAGGATTTATATTTTTCGTTTTAAATGTACTTATTTCAATTTGCATTAAATAAATAAAATAATTCTACATTTGCTGTCACAATTCACATAATCTAGTGATAAAGATACATAAGTACATATTTATCTCTACAACGAATCACGTGTAAGTAAATTTAAGAAAAAAGATCCATCTAACATGGAAGCAGGCAAATGCAACTTCAAGGAAGTAAAATACAATGGAAAATATGACTTTTATTGAGGAACTAATTTGCTCTGTGTACGTCATAAATGGTTATCTTTACTAGGTATAACATTGTTATAGACGTTATTTAAATAATGAAGTACTGCGGAAAATGAATTAAGTTTTATCACTTTCTCCTTTTCTACTAAGAAACTAATAGATTCCTATGTTATACTAGGCATGATGAATAGAAATACATTCAGTAACTTAAGATTTAAATTATTTAAACGTTAAGTTTTTGTAGATAATATAACGAATGGACATATTACATATTCTGATATTCAATACCTAAAACTTTGTATGAAGTTTTGAACCAACTCTATTTAAAACAACGCGAACGTAAAAATGAAGCTTAATGCAATGATAAGGAAATGAATCGTTTAAAAAATAGAGTCCTTAGGTAACTATATCTTTTTACATATCCTACACAACATTTGAAAATATATTTATTTTTGAAGTAAAAACACAATAAACTACGCCATCATAGCATTAGTATGTAACTGCGAATTGTTATCAAGATCGTAGTAATAGTCAAACATAACAAGTTAAATGTTTATAGCATGTATAATTGTGTAGGCTGCAACGCTTCCTGATCATCAATTGATTTATATTGTACAAGATGGAGAGACAAGACTCGAAAGTGATTAAGATATTAACTGTAGACTGCCGCATTACGATGTCTCACCTTGCACACTTTTTACTTGAGTAATTATATAATTGTTGCAAGGTTTATGCTCTATTCTATATCTTAACGAATGGCATATTCTCCCATGTGTGCAAGAGTTTTCCAAGTCATCCACCTACAAAAGAATCCACTTAATATTATTATAAAAAAAAACGTGAGCCCTAATCAAAAGCCATTGGAGGTGACAGGTAAAGGCATTTATCACATAGGCTCTACATTTTTATCTCAGTTTAAGTGGAGGTATGAATGATTATAGTACCTACTGAATGATAAACGAAGCCCATAACAATACTGAGCGAATTTTAACCACGTAGGTAAGCTAATCTCGATTGAAACATGTCTACGCAAACCTTCGTAGCCCGCAGGAAATAAAATAAGGCACGCTAACACAGATCAAAATTGCACACTCTATCTAAATAATTCTAATAACCATTGAGTTACCATGTACATATTAACTCAATGCTAATAACATATTTTCAATTCGCCGTCACCAAGCGTCATCGGCGACTGTTTTGAAATTAAAATTTTAAAGAACTCATCCATGTTTATGTAAATCACTACAGCTGAAGAGGCGTAGTACTACATACTTTCTTTTGTTATTTCCAAAAAGATTCACTCCATGCATTGCTTGAAAACTTTCAACATTTGCATTGCATTTAAAGCTATAAAATGAAATATTAAAATTTGCACCTCAACTAAGATATTCTTTATAAACACATTACACTAAAAACAAAGGTATAAATGGATCAAAAGATTTGTCACGTGTTATCTTTAACGGTGGAAAAAAACTTGAAAATCACGGAAATGTTTTTCCTTATTTACTGAGGTGTGAATGAATTATTGAATGTGTGTCTGAGATAAAGTTAAGAGGGGATTTATGTTGTTTTCTACTAATAATAGAGTTTCTAGTGTAACGTTGTTCTAACTGCTCTAGGAAAGGGTGATGAACGTGTAAAAGTGTTTAGACGTTAACTAATTTTAATTAAGTGTACTTAATTGGTAATATTAATCATATAAAAATCGTTGTTATTTTACTAAGTTTCATTTTTCCCCGTATTTAGAGCTGTAAGTCCCCGTAAATCCCCGTACGACTTTCCACGTAAGATATTAGATATTCGAACAATATGGGAAATAAATATTTAATTTCCATACGTAGGTATATCTATAATAAGATAGATACAGCACCTGGTAGTGCGTAACATCAAATAGTAAATAAAACATTATCTCAGCATATTTAAACAAACGGGCGAAAATGTTTGTATATGTTATGGATCAAGTGCGAAAGTCCGTGAATTATGAATAAACACGTTACATGGGGTACATATAAAATTCGTGGGGTAGGAACTAGATGGGCAATGTACTTTTGAATATTAGACTGTAATGATATTTGAAAAGAAGGTTTCATCCGCGGTTAGGTTTACCATTAAAATGTATAAACCTACATAGAACACATATTATACCCTAGGTCCTAGGCCCCCAAATTGATAAAGTTATCTTCAAAATTTGATAAAACAGAGTTCCGAGCGAAACGTGGCTCCATCGATCTACCTATAACTTATGGTCATTATGAAAAATGCCTTTGCTTCCCACTTGACCCGTAACATACATAAGGACGGCATTGCAAGGTCATCGTGGGAAGCGAGTCTCTCTCACGTGGTATATGCAAATGTTCGCTTAAAATGTAATCATGCACTAATGCAATAATGCATAGTTCAGTGGAGTTACATCACCACAATAGGACTTTCTTGGTAACTATGGTTACAAACATTACAAAGAAAGGTAATAGGTGTATGTAAACATTGTAATCCTACTATGTATTTGAAAGTCGTAAGCAAGTCGCAAGTAGAATACAATTTTTTAACGTTTTTAAGCATTATTGAATAATACGGTCTCGGTTTTAGAATTTTTTTTAGTAAAATCAAGAGAGAAGATCTGAACCTGTTGTTTTGGGATTGTTGGTTAAATATTTACACTCATTCAATCTGAAGGAATCTTCTGTTTCGAAAAAGAAAACAGTAATTTACAATTTTCCTTCATATTGGAACAAGTTTTACGTAATGAATGGGTAAGACTTGAAACGTCTCTACATGGTTTTTATTTCACACTAGCGGTCCGCCCCGGCTTCGCCCGTGGTACATATTTACGTTTTCTCTACATAAGAACCATCCTCGTACTTCAATGAATATAATAGAAAAGAATTATCGAAATCGATTCAGCCGTTCACACGTGATGCCGTGACAACGCGAAACGGGTGCAGACCCGCCGCCTTTTTATAGCTCCCGCCGCGAAGCGCGTCGAACGCGGCAACTGATACACAAAAATAATCCTTATGGCATGATTCTGTATTCACGCGCGATGACTTATAGCGTATTTCATGTATAACTTTGGTGTTTCTACACCGATTTACATGATTCTTTTACTATAACCTGCCCAGGAGTATGAAGAATAATTGTGCCAAATTTGGTTAAAATCCGTCGTGTAGTTTTTGTTTCTATAACGAATATACAGACAGACAGACAGACAGACAGACAGACAGACAGACAGACAGACAAAAATTTTACTGATTGCATTTTTGGCATCAGTAGCGATCCCTTATCACCCCTTCATAGTTTTTTTTTAAATATATTTCATGTACAGAATTGGCCTCTCTACAGATTTATTATAAGTATAGATAAAGTCATTAAGAGGTAAAATTTCTCAGAAATCCCGACGACGCTACATTAAGCTTCGTGCTGGTTTCCACAACTATATATTTTCCTTGTACTATTAATTTTTTCTAATAGATTTTATTATCGTTGATACCTATTGAAATGTTGACTCATAAAATTCGTTGACGCATGTGGTTTACTAACTACACCTTTGTAGATTAAATGAGATAAATTTACGTGTGATATAAGTTTAACTAAACCATTTATTCTCTACTAAGTATCATGGACAGTATATTAATTAGAGGAGAAATTAATTATATCAAAAACAAGTGAACGCACTTCGTCCGAATGAAATTTGGTATTCGACGGTTCTAATGATGTTTTGATTTATAATTGATGATTACCAGTTGAAACGAACATAAAAATTGCTTGTATTCTTCGCCGCATATGTGAAAAAGTCAAATCTCCCAATAAATAGTGCAGTAACAGCGCATTTTGGTCAGCAAAGCAAACAATATTACTACAAAAACTGCATTAACTTTTCAAAACACGCATACAAGATAAGTCTAATTGATCAACCGCAAGACGGATGACGAGTCAACTCAGACTGTGGTCATTGAACCAAGACGTGATTGCTTGCATATTACAGCGTGATCTCAAAGGATTTTAACCGCTCGAAAAAAGGACATCATTGAGACTGGTTTTGAAAGAAGGAAAGGTGACCTGCAGCTATAAACATTTAGGAAAGAAATGATTGGCAGCAATGACGAAGTAAATAACTAAAAATTTAGAACACAAATAATTTTACATCACATGCATTCTTTTGGAAGCTCTATCTATTTAGATGAATAGTGTAAATACGTAAACAATAATTTCCTTTCTCCCGAAAGCCATTCCTGGACGAATGAAATACACGAATTTTAACAGATCCTAAACTGTCACTTTTTCTTTATTTACTTACTTAATTAATTTAAAGAATAAGATTCAGGCTCGATCCCGTTCATTTTTAAAACTCTGTAGATGTACAATTGCCAGGTTTATGAACTTTTAGATGTTGTACATTTAATATAGGCATTGGATATTATTAAGAAAGACATGTAGGAATTAGAAAGAGGTAGAGCTATCCAATACTATAGGGTTTTCCATCCAAAGTACTAATTAGTAATTACTAATTAGGAGGTCTTAGTGCAGTAGGCATTGAACATATACTCTAACGTGATGGTGTAGGTAGACTGTAACTTGCATGTTGACACTATAACGCTGACCAGTGTTGGTTTCCCAAATCGACATTAATATCCAAATAATCAACTAAATTGTTATACCCTTTAGTTTCTGTGATCTGTGTGTTATACATAGTACCTGTAAGCGTATACAAAGACTACTATTGAAAACGCGAGCATGTTTTGCAAAACAATAAGATAAATGCGAATTACAATACAATAGTGAAACAATATCAGCCTGTACAACGCAATCCGAGATTCAATCAATGCATGATGTCATTTTGTCTGTCTCTTGTCACAGCAGGAATATCTCGCCCGGTTTGACATACGTTTATTTTTAATGCTAGTGCACTTAGCTTTTAATGGCTTAACTAATGTTTCATTAATATTGATATAAAATGCGTTTATATTGCTTGCAACGAGCAATTAATTTTTATGTTTATAAATTATCATACTATCTGCTCGCAACGGATTTCCCAGGATAAATATCCTAGTTAATACATTGATTAAAAATGACATGTGAACCAACATGTTTTATTCTAGCTTTCAGCGTATATATTATTTGAACGGATTTTTAAAAACTTCAATAAGGCATCTACCGCAAGGGCTTTTAAAGATTATATTTAGTAAGCTCATCTCTTAAAAACAAATTTCATAACGAACTTAAAACTGGTATCAACCGGTAATTGAATAACAAACTCGATTTAATAAAGTTACCAGGTTATGAGTTTATGGGACGAGTCCAAATCACAATGACCTGACCTTTACTTGCGCCATCTGTTTCGCTAGAGATAGTAGAAATAATATTTATTAGACAGGTAACACTGAGGTGCGTGTCGAAAGGAGTTTTGTAAGTGAAGCGAAATGTTTAAATCAGTTTAAATGTATGTTAATGTATGCGGGTTTTTGGTTGGAGATCGGTTGAGAATATTGTACATATTTTCATGCCTTCTCTTAGGATTGTGTAGTTTGTAAATTTGTTGAAGTGAAACTTCTTTATCGGGGTTGGAAAAAAATTTAGTGTAACATTTTTTCGTTACGCGTGACATTTTTCCGTTACGCGCCATCTTTTTCTTATCCCTACCACGCGTGATTGACGTATTTCTGTAAAGTTGCATATAGTAAATTATTTTTTGAAAAATAAGGTCATAGAAGTTTCACTTCTTACGTGTGTACACTAGTACACGCACACATTTTTCTTCTTAAAGGAATCTATCTCAAATACCAACTTATGTACTTTCGCATCATTTTTTTATTTAGAATTAGTAAACTCCGCACATCTAGCCTCTAAACTTCTCATAGGTGAAAAATATTTTATAAAAGTATATGGTCGGTTTAAATTGCTGATAAAGTCATTTGCATCAATGTTTTTACTCTTTGGCTTTATCATAATTAATAATAATCATTTTAAATGTCACATATGCTGCAGGTGATATGAGACTGGCTTTTCAGGAGTAGAGCGCTACAAAAGTAAATATGTATATCTATATGTATGATTAACATGTAGTACTTTATATAATATGGATTGATATTATCGTAACATATTATGATCTAATATTTAGTTATGTCCATATAATAAACAAGTAGTGGGCGATTTGCGTCATTTACCTATTCATTGTAATGCATTGTATTCCGCCTTATGATAATGTGTTAAATGAGAATATTATATCATGGCATGAGTAATTAAACATGCATTGGCATAATTATTAGGTTGTTCTTGTATATTTTAATTATTAACCGACTTCAAAAAAAGGAGGAGGTTATCAATTCGGCCGGTATATTTTTTTTTGACGTGACAACGTCTTAAATTAGGTTGCGACTGGGAGTCACCTATGAAAAAGTGTAACGCTCGGTAACGTTACGATGAGTCACCGAACGAGAGAGAGGCCCGCGGTCTGCCGCGCGCGCAGCACATAAATATTCTACCGAGAAAAAGACGTTGTCACGTAAAATCTTCGCCCGTAAAACCGACTTTACAGGCAACCATTTTTTTTTATGTATGTACACCGATTACTCCGAGGTTTCTCAACCGATTTACGTGATTCTTTTTTTGTTCGATGCGGGATGGTGTCGAATTGGTCCCATAAAAATTTTATTCGGATAGGCCCAGTAGTTTTTATTTTATGAGCATTTTTGTCTGTACTCGATGACTTAATTGAAATGTAGCAATTGTAACTTTGATTCACTTCCCGGTAACCGATTGAGCTGAAATTTCGTATACGTATGTAAATTGGATAGCTATGAAACATTATCATGACATAGAGGTGATTTGATGATGGAATCGGAAGGTGGCCATAGGAACTCAGTAATATAATGACTCAACTTCATCGAGATTGGGCTCGTTTGATTCGTGTTGAAAAATACACTAAAAAAAAGTATTAAATAAAAATAACTGCGTTAAAAACAACCGACTTCAAAAACGGAAAAGTAATCTTTATATATAAAAATGAATCGCAAAATGTGTTGGTAAGCGCATAACTCGAGAACGGCTGAACCGATTTCGATAATTCTTTTTTTATTATATTCCTTGAAGTACGAGGATGGTTCTTATGTAGAGAAAACGTAAACATGTACCACGGGCGAAGCCGGGGCGGACCGCTAGTATGTAAATAAAAAAGATTTGATATTATTAATTACTACATATTATTTAGATGTGCTATTTATTAAATAGGTTTGAAGTCGGTGCCAAACACTAAGCACTTAGTATTAAGCCCGTGCACCGACATCAAACCTTTTTAGTAAATAGCACATCTAAATAATATGTAGTAATTAATAATATCAAATCTTTTTTATTTATTACTTCTCCGTTTTTGAAGTCGGTTGTTTTTAACGCAGTTATTTTTATTGGATAATGTTTGAAATTGACGAATTAAATACGGATAGACTTGTCAATAGGTTTGATAAGGTAACTGTGAATAAGATGATTAATCTCGTACGATTTTATCTTCGTCTAAATATGGTCACCCAGTTTGTCATCGTATGAGGGTTATCTTTAGATAAATATGTAAGATTTTTTGTTCTAAAAACACGAAGGGTTTGTAGGTTTTTGTTATAAAAGAAAGATCTGGATTTGTGGATAAACAGACATTCCTGTCTCGGGTTATTAAAAAAAAAATGTTGTGTGGTTTTATGAAACCACGGTAAAAGTGAAACTGTTCGAATGGTTCCGAACACTGCTTTGTGTAGCGCATGTCGCGTGACGGTCGGCTGCCGAGTAGGTATACCTACTCGGCAGCCGCGATACACGCGACATGCGCTACACAGACCAAAAAGTTTGAGACGATGTAATAAAAGTTTCACTTTAAAAAACACAAAATTGTAAATCAAAATTGATGAACTGCAGCTTTAAAGTACTAGGTAGGAATCTATAAGTTAGCTGTACGATTATCATATTTGCATGTGGTGCATATTTTTATAAACAAAAATATTTAAAATTTAAAACAAATTCACTGTACAAATTACAAATAAATGAATAACGAACAATTATCTGTCACTAATCATTGCATATATTACTATAGATTTGAATACACATGCTCACATTCGAATAAGACAAATTGCAGCTATTTAAACTGTATTGTAATGATATATCCTCTTCATATATTCGTGAATAAAGGCGTATAATTAAGTCGTGTGGTGTATTTGTTCTCGAGGTTTCCTCGTACGTGATCGTGGAACTAAGTCAGGTCCCTTGTTAATTTGTTAAGGACTGACAAATAAGTGTAGATGTTTGAATGTGTTTCGTACTGCTTTATTTCGATATTTGCACAAATTACGAGTAAATAGGCTTTTGAGCAAAATTCTCTTGTTTGCAAAATGATGACGAAATGTTTAAACTAATGTTTGACTGATGGGTTATAAACACCGCTTTAGATTCAAATAAAATGCGTGGAGATTAATAAACTATCGTATCCTGCAGGCTGATGATTAGTCAACTAAAAGAACGTGGCAAAAAGTAAATGTAAACTGCATTGTTCTTAAAAATAAACATTACATTATCCACACTTCCTTTTGCTCGCCCTGGCTCTACCATCGTAGAACCGAGATAAAAGCTCTATGATGATCTACCAATGTCTAATACTGATTTAGTTTTCCGTTTATCTATATAAGGCATCAAGCTAACCTCCATATAATAAAATTAATGTACATTAAAACATTAAAATAGAACGTTAATTTTATAACACGTAAGCCAACGAGTCATTATATGCTGCGTAGTCATGTATAGGCGCATATTTAAAGCTGTCCCGTGCCATTCAAGTAATTATGATATAACTTAATGTATTCGCATACCAGTCCAGGAATGGCGCTTGTCATCTAATGGACTACATGATTTGTATAAATAAAACGCTGGGTATTTTCCGTTCATATTGGATTAGCTGTTAGATTGATTGATGTGAACTGTAGTAGAGAACGCTATAGATATAAACAAAAAACGGACTATAAAATAACAGCCTATTTTGAGAATAATAAAGTTCAGTGAATTTTGTATCAGAAATAATAAAAAATATTCAATGATCAAAATCACTTAGCATAAAAAGTAGATCTGCAATAAATATAAATATAACGCTGAATATTTTTACAAGCCAAAATTTTTTTAAGAATTTATATTAATTGCATCAAGTAATTAATAAATGTGTAATTGTTATTAATTACTCAATTTGTGAATGTTAAAATATTAAATGAATAACACAATCTTCTAACGTTATTATTACGTGGCCACCGCGCCATTGACCGATATTTTAAATTTATTGTTCGTGTTGCATTTCCTAAAATTATTCGTACACTATTTTTTATTTTGTAACGGTACATTACTTTTAATTTACCAGACGTCAGCGGAATTGAGTTGTAGCTTGGTATGATTGAGAAATGGGGAATAGCTTTGTAAACTTAGTCGTTTATTTTGGTGAAGATTGGGAATACGTAGTTTCGTAATCTAAGTTGTTTTTATCTAAATAAGTACTTACATTACTTATGATTTCAAGTGTAATATTTTCTTACAAACATATCTGTTTTATTTTAGGCCTCGAAGAAGCCACGAGAATGCCATGCCATGTCTATTGCCTTGTTTATTTTATGTTCGTGTATCGCGTTTAGTGTATCCTAAATCATATTTGTCATTTTATTTAGTCAATACGTATCAAGTAATCCTCTATTACTGTTCTTTATCTGATAATCCTGCAAATTATAATGCTATTTCAAAACTTACAGAAACACTTAAATTTTATCTGCACCAATTCACTAATTGGTTTCCCGTCACATCGCATAAATGACGAAAACTTTCAAAAGCGTGTGACTTTTGTTAAACAAATTTTATCAATCACTATGTAGTCGTAATATGAACGTAACAACCATATAACAACTGATGTAATTGCCATTTCGACATAAGCTACCGTCTGACTGCTAATTGCTCCCACGTTGGGCATTTTTATAATCTCACATATACATTTTTATCAAATGTAATACAAGTTACATGGGTCGTTGAGAGTGTGATGGACGTCGTTGTATAATTCTGTTGAAAATTTTGTGGTTCATTGTGATATTAAATAAGAATACCTAATTTTCATGATGATAATCAATTTTATAAAGAGGAATTTCCAAGTTTTTCATTTATTAAATATTATAAGCCCAGAGTTTTTAGCTATGAATGAATATGCCTTTTTTCAAGTGATAAAATTTAGCATAGATGACCACGCATGGTCCCCGGGGAAGAAGCATTGGGTTCCGACGAGCTGCTCAATTATTTAGTAGATAACAAGGGTTATCAGCTAAATAATTGAGCATCGATGCCCACGTAACAATCCACCAAATACAAATAATTAGGTAACTCGATGTCAAGTAAGAATTACATAACAAACTAATAATTTCGAGCTTAACTCCATTTGCCTCATTTCAAATGTTTTTCAAAACTCGCAAAACGACTAGTCATTTAAATATCAACTCTATGCTGATCGGACACGGTTCAAAATACACTGCAGATGAATTCAGGAAAGGATTTTGGTAGTGTACCATTAGTTCACTATACGTAACTTCCTTGAATGCGGTCTGAATGCTCTTCAGTTTGAAGACAGTCGTGAGTTCGTAATGCCTGTGAAATTTGTATTGCCTTGATATTTTAAGATAATTTACTTGGCAAATAAAATAACAAATAAAACTTTGGCCTCATCAGATGGAAATATATGCATTAATATATATTTCGCAGAGCTCATAAACATCGTTATTTTTATATGATAGGTAGGAAATATTAAGGTAAAATCGAACTAGAATAAGTTATAATTTTATGGGCAAAGGGAGAGTTATTCCATTACAGACTAAGCGTATTGAATTTAAAAAGTGATATTGCAATGCAAACAAATTTTGTGGTTACCCTGTTAGACAATAAATTCACATTATCTTCATGATTCACTTTCCACATAATTGTAATCTTCTGTGTTGTTATGGAAAAAATCTTGGTTTAATCTTGATACTAGTTATTTATCGTAATACATATTTTGTACGTATCACATCTTCAGAATCCTGAAATAATAACTAAACTAAATAGGTAATGAAAATAATTTATATTTTTAATTGCTGGGTAGGTATTCCATGATGGTTTTAAAACTTAGGATCTAACCCAACATTTTTCAGTCTTATTACACTTTTGCGGCTTCACCGGCGTTTTAAAAGAAAAAACCCGCATAGTTCCCGTTCCTGTAGGTTTTCCGATTAAAAAGTAGCCTATATTCTGTGACTTCAGCTACCTACATATCAAATTTCATTGTAATCGGTTCAGTAGTTTTTACGTGAATGAATAACAGACATCCATCCATCCTCACAAGCTTTCGTGTTTATAATATTTCATAGTAGGATTAAATCCCATCACCCAGACCTTGTCGAAATATAGCCAAGTTTTATTCTAATAATTCCATATTCAATGAAGCGACATTCAGTTAATCTGGGCAACTAACCTTCGTCTAGATTACGGCTATTTCATAATTTCAATAATAAATTTGCGGAACAAACAGTCTATTATTGCTTGATTGAATACTTGTTCCGGACGTCACGGTACTTACGATTTACTCAATGTGAATTGTAAAGAATTTTCAAGTTTATGTTATGACGAAATGGCGTTCTTATTTGCGTGTGTATATCTTGTTTTATGTACGTATTTATTATGTATACTTATCTCTTAAAAATTGAGATACCCTTATAGAAGGAGAGTATGTAACAATATAACATACATGTATAAGAAGATGTAAATTGCTCAAGTCTTTGTTAAGTAATATTATACAATAAAAAATTTACTCACGTTCAATTTTTACCCAAAATTGGGATTAGGAACACACTTCCAGAATTTTCTTAGGAAATTATAAACAAAAATAAAACTTTTAGGTTAAGGAATAAGTTACATAGCATCTGACAGTCACGTAATAATATTCTAAAGTGCACGCCAGTGAAGCGAAACACATAAATCATTATATTTCATAGATCCCATTATGAAATCATAGCTTCCATTTAGAAGTCTGCTAAAGCGCAATATCCTAAACAAATCAAAAACAAGTTTCATTTATAGCGGTCACTATGGCTATTTTGGCAGCGAGCACTTCCTATATAAAATACAAGCTGTCTCGGCAAACGCTGTTCTGTCCGTTGATAACACACGTTATCTATGAACGTTGATATGCACACAAAATTTTATGAAAATCGGTCAGGCCGTTTCAAAGGAGTTTAACTTCAAGCACTACCACACGAGAATTTTACATATGTATTAGATATTCTGCGCAAAACTTAATTTACGTAACTGGTTCGGAAATTAGACCAAAAAGGTGGTATACAAACAAATTGGTCACAAATGGAGGAAGTGCTTGGGTATGCAGAGCCCATCGGCCGCACTTTCAATGCAAATGGCTCGGTAACTGTACTTAACTGTGATGTCAATTGCCAATTCGGATGTGGACTAAGGAGGGCGAATAAGCAGTTGAAATCAAACGTTTTATTTTGTTTATGGAAGTGCTTCTGGAATCTCGCATAATACTGTGACGGTTATGCAAAAAGTATTGTTATTCTAGATGATACATTCAGACCTCAGGACAGGACAGATATAATTTCTGTTTTAAAACTTCAATTAAAAATAAACAAAAAATTCGATTATTTTTTTTCATTTCATTAATATCTATGCATGGCGGAGGAAGTGAGAACTGTGAAGCAAAATATTTGCAATCCAGAATAACTATCATGGATGTCTATATTTTGAGTTGCATTTTGATAAGACAAAGTAATTCAAAAGAAATTTCTCATGAATTTAGTAATTAATTTCACTTATAATACAATCATGAAACTCTTAAAACGAAACTACTACCAGTATTACACTAAGAAACTATATAATAACATAACACAATATGATATCAAAAATACAATTAAATAGTTGATAACGAGCACGCAGACAGCCATGTTCCGACGTGGCTTTCGACTTTCTCGAGTTTAATATTCCTCGTGCGCTTGAACTCGGCTCGAATTAGCACCTGGCTATTTGATTCTGACACTTTCTGGATAAATATTTAATTTTTGGGTTCTAATTTTAGGCGGCCAAGTGTGGACACAGTTAAAAAATGGATTTATGGATAAACCATAACAAAAGCAATCTATTATATATAATACCACAGACTAATAATTATATACTACGTATATAATACTAATTTATGTAACTAATTTGCTAAATTGTAACTACTCAGAGGCTATTCATTGTGAAATACTTCAAGACGGAAAGCTGCCTTTGCATATACTGTGTGTTTATAGACCACCAAAAAGAAACAAACTGGGATTTGTGAAGGAAACAACATACTTTCCTTAACAATATGGAAACAGGCTATTATATTATATGTTTTCAGTTACAATGTTTTGACTGCTTTATGTTCTAAATGCTATAATGGCTGCCAATGTAGGAGAAGTCATGGTTTCGACCATAGGTTTCAACTAATTTCCACAATTGATTTACAACACACCATAATTGATTTGATATGCAATTATAAAACGTCTTTCATTTACTCTTTTTTATATAAAATTTAAAATTATTGGTTTTACTTCTTCTTGTATTTTTTCCTACATTAATAAGGTTTTAACTCTAACTTAATTATTCTTTACAGATACTGCAATGTCGAACTACGTAGCAACAAATCTTCAGCGGAGTAACAGTTTATCTTGGCGGTCAATTAACACTGAATGCGTAAGTTAGTTTGTAGATCATTTATAAGGCTTCATTTAATTCCGATTGATTAAAGATACCCCGCTAAGTAATAGTTTGTTCTGTTTTTAAGCCGCGTCGGTCAAGGATCAATTATAAGGCTTTAAAAGGTTAAGTAGAAATATCATTCTCCCCAATTTGAGTTCAGAACAAAACATAGGTTGGCCGTGGGTACTGCTTTAAAATGGGTATTTTTCTTGTCGACACTAAAAAAGAAATATAGGTAGTCTTGTCTGGTAGAAATTACAATAAATTCGATTAGATTATTATGAGTTTACTTACCTTTCCAGAACTCAGGACAAGCCTGTAAAGGGTATCTTCTTGTCCCATGGAAAATACTTGCGCCCTCCATGGATTTAGCTTATCATTGCGTAAATTATCACATAGCAACTACCCAACCTCTTTTTTTCTACAAGTCGTTAAAATAAAACAATTATTAAAAACAATACCAAAACCAGCGTTATTTGACCCGCACCTGTGACCAATAATTGTTACAGCCGGAGCCATTTAGCTCGTGAACTTTGCGCAACCCATAGCGGTCAAGGTGGCGAGCTAGAGGCTAGGTGACCAAGCTTTTAGCTTTTATAGGACTGAAAATTAATTGTAATTGCTTACAATTATGTGTCTATATAACTTTGGTAGTATAATCATGTAAAGTCAAACTAAAGTTGCAATGTGATCTTTTTATACTAAGTAATTATTTAGGTATAATATCAACGTCATGTATTATGTTAATTTTTCTTTTGATTAGCTTAGACTCTTAGAGTACGAAATGAAGGTAGATGTGTTCGTTCTCTAATAAATACTTTCACTGTCATGGCGAATATCATCAAGTGATTATAATTCAATGGAAATTATTTTAATGCTGTGAAAACCGAGAGCGAACACGAGTCCCGAATTCTGACGAAATTATGGAAACCCATTGTACAAAACAATTACAATCATACATTATGTTTGTATC
Organism: Colias behrii; assembly: GCA_029959065.1. NCBI lineage: Eukaryota > Metazoa > Arthropoda > Insecta > Lepidoptera > Pieridae > Colias > Colias behrii. The sequence continues at coordinate 15,280,708 of JARWMC010000001.1, forward strand.
CAATTTTATGCGATGCTATAACCTACATATTCGATGCAATGCATTTCGAACATTTGTAATCCAACGAACCGTGAATGTTATTTTATATTTTGTTTTCTTAATTTAATTTTTATTGTTTTGCCCTAAATATCTACAATGCAGATTACTCAAAAACATTCTTATATTTTACAATAATATTTACAAATCTATACTAATCTATACTACGTTTGTTTGTTTGTTTCAACGCGCTAATCTCAGGACCTACCGGTCCGATTTGAAAAATTCTTTCGGTGTTAGATAGCCCATTTATCGAGGAAGGCTAGGCTGTAATATATCATTACGCTAAGACCAACAGCTAGTACTATATATTATCTTTGATTATGCTGAATTTTACAATTTACATTTTCAACTTTAAGATTATTTTGGTTTATAAATGGACGATTTCTCAATTTATGAATGTTATTAAACTCGTTAGTTGTTACGAAAATCAAACCCAAACTTTGATTCATTGAAATGAATTATTATTAAGCTTTTAAAAATAATTATCTTTTGTTTTTACAACGACATCACTCGATTCGATTGTCGATTGACATGGATATTAATCTAAAATATCTCCTAATTTTAATCGAACATAAAATAAAACACAATAGAAAAAAAATAATAATTGGATATTGAATATAGATTTCTAGTAAATTATGAAATTTTTCAATAATACTTGTCTAGCGAGTGACCAAGTTAACGCTTACTTTTATTTTGCCAGCCAATTAAAAGTAATTGATGCGGTTTTACTTTCTATCAGAAAGTCACGTTTTTCTTCAATTTGATTTACTGTCACGTCTGTCAGATGAGATAGTTTTGTTTTATGATCTAGCTTTTCCTTGATTTTCACTAGTTTCTACATGAAATATTAATCGACTGACGACTAGTATAAATGGCACCTCTGTGATCTTATTGCCAGTTTTTCATAATATGTGGATCTCTAGTCTACTAAATGTTATATAGGACAAGTATAGATGCATTGATAAGAACTAGAGTTATTGATTTCTAATTAACTAGGTATCTAATATAATATTGAGACGTTAAGCCTTGATAATCGATTATTATTAAGCATTGAACAGACGCTATTTTTTTCTTTCGAGCAATATATGCTGTTTTTATCAATTAATAGAAATTTATTACTGAGGGTCTTAGGAAAGTTTCATATAACACTTCATATAATCTATCTAGATTTTCAAATCCATACCTGTACCTGATACAGTATATTGCAAAATATACATTAACCTTCACAGAAATTGACAGAAATTTTTCATAATGATTCATTAGCCTACCCTATTGTTCTTTACACAGTTCAACAAATGTCCCAAAGGCAATTATTTCAGCTTAATATTCTCAAAACTAACCAATCATGTCTCGGCTCCATTCCCCGAGGTGTCAAGGCACGCAGACAATTAAAGGAAACTGTGAATGGAAGGAAATTGCAGATGTCAACAGCATTGTCGGTTGTTACTGTTCTGTTGAATTTGTGAAACCACTTCGTTTAATGGCGTTAATTTTGGCAAGATAATGGTTTACAAGGTCTTTGGTTTTGGGGTTCTCGTTGTATTTGTCACTTGAAGCAGTGAATCTATAAACGTATAGATATTTTCCTAAGATATTTTCAATGAAAGGTTAGCTGCGTCTAGAAAACCGAATGAATGAATGAATAAAAAATTATTTATTCTACACCATATAGGACAATTTAAAACACATAATAACTTATTTAACAATGTACAGAGGGCGGCCTTATCGCTGACAGCGATCTCTGCCAGGCAACCCAAACGACTAGGACAAATGCTGAGTATGGTGGACAGTGGTGCATAATAAATTAAAAAGTGTAAGAATTTAGGTTACGTTTAAGTTTTTTAAAACCGAATATTCCAAAATTAGAAAAGCTAACATTAGGTATTTCATTTATGCATTTAATGTTACATGATATATTTTTTAAACAGTTTATCCATAAAATATTCATATTTTCCACTGTTCCTTGGTTTCAACAACAGTTAAAAGTGACGAAAAATAAAAACCATGCATGAATCCTGTACCAAAACAAGCCTTGAACAAACTCAAAGGACAAGTTTTTCCTGCAGTTACATCTGGGTTCATTCGAGGTTAATTTTCAAGCTTCGGTATTGAGGAAAAAATCTCATGTTTGCGTTGCATCTTTTGTCTTTTAACACTTTGATTACCTAAGGGATATTTGCTTTACAATAAGTGAAAAATGTTTGTATGAATTATGGTTAAATATTTGCGAGAAAAAATAAAGGTTTCTGATATAATTTTCTACAAAGTCAAATATGTACATCATTTTGTTACGATGCTTTTGTGTAAAATTAAAATTTAAAAATAGAAAAAGTAACTCTAAGTGTATATTTTTAATACTGTCGATACAAACTGATCATATCATATCATATTTTACAAATATCTTAATAAAAAATCCTTGAATATTGTTTTCACAGATTTTTACGTAATAAAATGTCCTATCTAGCTTCCGGCAGCAATGGAAAACATCTTATCGTTAGCAAGTTGCATTTTGGTCGTACGTCAAGATTACAGATTGGCAGGTCTATTTATATTTATGGGTTTTATCTGGCTTTAAACACGTGATTCTATAAAGAGTTAACCTGATGCTGTAGAAGTCAGATGCTTCTCCTGAATACGACTGATCGTCGAATTTTAAACACGTATGAAAAACACTTTTGGAAAGGAAAGAAGAAAAAAATATCTATGTTAATCGTGACAGATAGGTAATTTAATAATAATTATCTGTCAAGTCACCAGTAATTAGCATCCGTTAGCATCTGTGATTAGCACAATACGAACTTATATGATTGTATGTGCACAGATAAACTATACCTTACAACAGAATTCTCAATAAACCATCTAAATATAGGTACGGTTTCTCAAGTTTTTCCCCGTATTTTCTCATGGCAACTATTTTATATTTATGGGATGAGAGACGCCGCGGCCGCTTTCTATCAATCATTAGAGGGAAACGGAAACGTTGAAGACTCAACTTTAACTTCCTTTTTGATGTTTCCTTTACTTTTTGTTAAGATGTTGAGTTATGGCGGGAAAATAGGTTAGGTAATTATCATTGTGATTAGTGTACGGTTTACGTAGTAGGTGACTTTACTAATCTGTGGTAAGGTGCAGTGTACACAGTACACTTTTATGATAATGTTTTGCGTTTTTGACGTGACAACGTCTTATAATTCGATAAAGCCGGCTGCACGCACGAAAAAACATGACTCATGCGGCGTTACCTCGCTCTGAGGCGTTCCATGTAAGGCTTGAAGTGCAAGCGAGAGCGCGGAACGAGCGACAAAGAAGCACAATCGGACGTTGTCACGTTCAACTATCGTCAGTAAACCGACTTTATAGACAATTAATTTTTTTTTATTGTGTTGTTGTAGTAAAGTAGGAAAGTATTAGTTATTCTGATTGGGTCTGCAGATTTGTAGTAAGGCATGTTTCAGCTTTGAGAATTAGTGAAAAGTATTAGGTACTTACATAAGCTGAAAATTTTTTATCTATGAAATGAGAAATATGCATAAATGTATCAATAATTGAGATAGAATAGTAGAATAATTGAACATAACCATTAACCTTGTGTGTATAAGTTTGGTATCAGATAAAATACCAACTAACTTGATATAATCACTACATAGTATAAAACAAAGTCGGTTTCCCTGTCCCTATGTCCCTATGTCCCTTTGTACGCTTAAATCTTTGAAACTACGCAACGGATTTTGATGCGGTTTTTTTTAATAGATAGAGTGATTCAAGAGGAAGGTTTATATGTATAATAACACCCATTAAATAGTGGAGAAGTACTGTTATTTTTGAGGTTTCTAATGTGATGTCGTAAAAAATTACATTTTTTCCGCTTACATTGCAAACGCAGGCTGAACCCTACGAGTTTTATCAAAATAAAGTACTAAGTATTATACACATTGAAAAGGTCTACAGAAAAGTCCGCGATGGTATATGTCTATCTCTTATGGATAACCCACAATAACTTTTTTTTGTCATTTACTTTTTACGACAAATAATGGCTAATTTTCGATGCGATTTTAACCAATTAATCCTTAATCCTTTACCAATTAAATACCTTGAATACATTGTTCATTTAATATAGATCTATATGGCCCTGTAACCTGTACACCGTATGATTTAAGTGAATATTTTCGAAGATATTACAGTTTTAAAAATTGCGGGACGTAGCGTTTGCAGCGCTACCGGCCGGCCGCCCGGCTATCTATTTTATACCCGTGCGAAGCCGGAGCAGGCCGCTATGTTTTTATATACAACGTTCACAGTTTTTTTGTAGTGTATTTAGTATCAGCATTGCACCCGTGCGAAGCCGGGGCGGGTTACTCCATTGCACGTGTCGATCATTGATTGATTTATGGGAAGGTCATTAGAATTGTAAAAAAAAATAATAACAAAGAAGAACACCCTACAAATTATTCGGATAATTAAATATGATGGATATTAAAAAATTAAACAAATAAATTAAAACAAGCAGTTAATATTATATTCTATGTAAAATCTAAAATTCAATAAATCTTTGTATTTGATTGTATACCACGCCTATTAGACCGATATGATTGTATACTTTTATCTTTCTAACTTGAATGGATTTTTAACAATTTTATAACCATAGCAACCGCTAGGTCCTTAATTACACTTTCGCCGAAAATAATTGCTATTTTTCTGCGGTATCTTTTATGTAAAATGTTTTAATTTTCCCGTTAGTGTGTAAAATTAATTGCATCGATTAAGAACATTCCGTTGTAGGTTTTATCGGAAATCGTTCAAGATCATTTCATAATTAGAACTATTATAATGTCGTTATATAATATGCAATTTCTACACATTGTATAATGTATTAGTAGGGAACGAAAAGTTGTAGAAATATGTTTATTTTTAGACTTAGATCTGCTTAACTTAATATATAAACATTAATATTCGAATCGTTGATATTTAAGAATACTTATAATAATTATTTTTTAAACAAAATATACTATTGAAGAGAAGCAAATTGAAGATGAGGTGTGAACATAGTAAAAAACAATAAAGTAAAATAATTTATTTCGGTTAAGAAATCAAAAATACAATATTTTAAATTTAAAAATATTGACGAATGAAATTGTTATCAAAGCAACGAGGTACTAAATTAAACTAGTTGATCAATTTCTTACTCTGTAAAAAAATACTTAGGCTTTAGTTTTAAGTTAAAATATGTACATGGAAATATCGAATGATCAATTAGTTAATTAACAGTATACATAATGGTGACTAAAACAATTTCTTTTCACAAAGTTTATAAAAGTCGATTACAATCTGCTTTTGTTATATTTCGTGATTCATATATTAATTCAAGTGTTATTGCGTACTATGTACATATTTATTCCATGATCATTGTTTATTACGTTTCGTAATACATTTATTTTGAAATGTTATTGTTTTAACTAGAACAGTTCATTGTTGGCCTTATCTGGTTGATATTTTTATATCTTTACGGAGATACAATAGGGCTATGTAATTAGAAACGCAGTCTCAATTTTAGTCATATTGCAAAACTATGTTATAGCTCATAAAATATTGTAGTTATTGTACTATTGCACAATCTTTAACTATTACTTGTAATTATGTAGGTACACGATCTAAAGGGATTAATCAAAAGGTTTTATTGCTAAACTAGCTTTCCGCCCCCGGTTTCGCGCGTTTTTAAAGAAAACCCCGCATAGGTAGGTACTTATAGTAGAGCCATTTTAATAGGCAACATTTGACAGTTCTACAAAATTCAACAACGTAACCTAGTAACGACGACATAGAATAACATGATATTTCGTTTTGTTAGAACTGCACATTTGCTTAACTTTTTTCAATTACGATTACATATTTATAATAATAATGACTGATGCAAGTAATTTTAAGATTTGATTTTACTGATAAACCATTCTAAACATAATAAACAATTTCTGATTTAAAGAACTGAATCGCCACAATTTTGTGTCAATAACGTAGTACATACGTAACTCAATGTGTCAATAAACCTTTTTTCTTTTTAAATACCAGAGACGTTACTCTAAAAATCGAAATCTGACATCTAGAATCGAAAGCATTGATTACTTGGGAATAAAAATCATCACAAATTAATAAATGCGTTGTGCTATTTTAATTATTTAAATACTTGTCTTATTTTGCTCATTATATTCGTTTATTTAATTAACGAAAAAAAGTATGTTACTGAGACAGGGATTCGCCTGATGAATTTTAAAATTTACATGTGTTTCAAGTTCGATTGACAAATGTTTCAAGTCCGTATCGATGAATTCACTTTAATCGATGTTTTTAAGCAGGTTACCACCCTACGAAGATAAAATTGATAGACGTCAAATGTTGCCTATTAAATTGGCTCGACTATAGTTCCCATTCTTGTAGGATTTCCGTCATTTCTCATTCCGCCCCGGCTTCGCCCGTGGTACATATTTCGCAATAAAAGGTAGCCTATGTTCTTTCTCAGGGTCTAAAGATTATCTGTGCCAAATTTCATCAAAATCGGTCCAGTAGTTTATGCGTGAAAACCATACATACATACATACATACATACATACATACAAACCTTTCCTCTTTATAATATTAGTATAGATTTATACAAATAGAATATGCATTCCGCAGGCTTTATGTTTGTATTTCTGCGGATGGGCTACTTTTTCTATCGTCGATTATTCGATTGGGTATGCGCCTGGTAAAATGGTATTTGATAAAAGTTTCAAAGTTGAACTTTTTGACTCCAATATTAACGTAGGCTTTCATTCTGGAAACTTACCAACTTGGGGACTGTCTGAAGCTGTGTTCGAGCAAGAGGCATGACCGCAACGAATAAGCCTATTCGATTCATTCTCGATTCCATAATATCAGGCATCAGCTCACTTCTCGGCTTATTATCATTTATCGTTCTCTTTCGAGTCAGTGTCGCGCCGACTCTCAACGTGTGTGCGTGTCTCGTCTCGCTCGATTATAAATGTCGTGTAACTGAATAAACGTTTTTAGTGTTTGAAAATTTATCGAATAACGAATCGCATGTTGTGATACAGTGCGTTCTGTTGGAATTTTTATAAATCCGCCATCGGACGGAAGCATAACGATCAAAACAAAACTGTCATCTATGTTGTTTGAATGGTATCCGATAATTAGTTTGGTAAAAGTGAGTGTGTGTGCTGTGAACACTTTTAAAGCTTAATGTTTAAATCGGAACTCAATTAAGCTTTCGTGGACGTCTTCTCTCAATTTAGAAACACAAATGTTGAAGTTGGTGAGTGGATTCTTATGCCGTATGCGATGGCCGTATGCTGATTTCCTCAGTTAATGCGTCATCAAACTTGATATATTGTCGAGTTTTTATGTAGTTTTAATACATCGTCAATTGTAATTGAAAACGAACATGGTTTAACTATTTATTGATAATGTTAATAACATTTGATAAAGATAAGATAATCGTTCAAATTTCGTAATGCACACACGTTTATTATGTAGATTGTTGCCTTGTTCATATGTTTTTAATTGCTATCAGAATTTGGTTTTAATGACAGTTACCAATTACCATGTCGCTATTGTCAATTAAGTTGGAAAGTAAAGCCGAAGGTGAACGAGAAACTAGGCAACATTAAGAAACTATGAAAATGATACGATCATTTGAATTTGAGATTATGCGTAAACAAAAGAAGTGGCACCAGGCATAATTCAGTGCAAATTTCTTGGTTTTTGCAAGCATCAGTGCTCGTATAAGTTTTTTTTTAAATTACTTCCATTGTTTTCAAGTTTGAAACAATGCTCCAGAGTATGGAAAGTGAATCGATAGAGTTTCGTTCATGTTGCGTTGTTATTTTACATGCATCATTGGATCGCAATTTTTTGCTTGAGGCATTCATTCTTATCTCACTTTTAATGGAGATTTCTTAGTTGTTTCTTATAGCTGTAACATTTCTTATAGTTGAGATTAATATTTTATCGTATTGATATTGCAATGGGATGGCTGTGGAAAAAGAATTAGTTAATAAGTTGTTGCTTCGTTCATCTGCACATTTCTTCAAACACAATTGTGACAGCATTCAGATAATCCGAATCAACTGTCGTTTTTTGTAATTACCGCTCTCATAGTGGTTGACCTACAGAACTTGCATTGTCGACTGGAAGCTCAGAAAGGTTCGCATTTCGCATTGTTTCATTATATGAATTACGACCAAGACTAGGTACCTTGTCGGTAAATAATGTATCAATTTTATTTCCTTGTGCTACTCGTTGTTTATCCTTGTCTAAAAAGAGTGTGATTCATTCGACATTTCCGAATATAGACACCAGAAATGTTAAGTCATTATTAGAAGCTGTTCTGTGCATTGGGGACAAAAAATGTCGTCTAAACTTTTTTTAAAGTGAATCAACTTATTTCGGTTCTGGGTATTCTAAACCCTTGCGGTTGCCTTCATAGGTAGGTATGTACTGGTGATAAAAATAGATTTTTCATTTCCGACATGCTCATTTATAAGGCGATAAGCGATAAGGCTGCCTCTGAACATTATTATTTATTAACTTTAATTTACTTTTCGTCATGCGGTAAAAAATAATTAAGTAATACATTTTCATATACCTATTGATTATGCTTTAAATTAGACAAGAGAAGAATTTGCATATAAAATATTGTTAATTTTATTACCATTTTCTCCAACGATGTCCCACGGCGAGATGGCCGGTACCGTAGCTAAAAACATAACATGCGTACACTTATAAAACTGACTGTCAAGCATATAAAAAATAACGAGTTACGCTTGCAGCTTTCTACAAATCTAGTTTCGACATAAAACGTTTTTAGCGATCATCGTTCAACTTTCATGATACAAATGCGCCTCGTAACAGTTGGACGACAATGCATTACGAGTTAAGATGCATGAAAAGAGCCACTTGGCGAAATAAACACGAAATTGCTGGCTTTCTTTCACTCGAGGATTTGTCCCACTTACCCATATATACGTTTATACCAACTTGCGTGTTTCTGCAAATATCGCTACATTAATCATGACTGATGATTTTCTCTTGTCATTTTGAAGATTGAACAATGTTTACTTTTTAATTTTATATCAAGCTTAAGATTTTAATCAATAAAGTATCTTGTTTTAAATTAATAGAATTTAAACTCAATAGGCTCAGGTACTTTGGTTAAAATAAACTGTGCATAGCGCCAACAATTTTGACGAAACTCTGCTTTCAATTGTCAAAATGACAGCGCGGTAAATCCACAGGCACAGATTAACCAATCAGCCACTGTCGTCTGTCACTCCAAAATGCCCATAAAAAGCAGCCTATTGCAAAAATTTAATATTTTCTAAAATTAAAATGGTTTTGTTCGTATAAATGTCGTGGCCATATCGTAGATTTGCTCATTTCATGATATGATCGATCATTTCACGAAATGGTCGCATTTCATGAAATGGCCAACATAGTTTGATCAGATCGTTAAATCGTCAACGTTTCACGATTTGGTCATCCACATTTGGCCAGATCGTATAAAATATAAAGAGTCCATAAAATATTAAAAAAATTCAGAATATTCTAAAAACTTGTTTAATGTCATTTAAGTTAGTGCCGCGGCAGCGGCCGGCGAATGCCAGAAGCGAATCGTTTTTGCAATAGAAAACAGGTTAGGTTAGGTTAGACTTTGATAAACAACGCACGAGCCGAGCGAGCAAAGCGAGCGTGCCGCGGCAGCGGCCGGCGAGTGCCAGAAGCGGATCGCTTTTTAAAAAACAAACAATTATAATAATATAGTAGGATATATAAATATATATCCTAAAAGAAAAAATGCGTCTTAAATTATTTTATTTATGACGCATTTTTTCTTCAATACATAGTATAAGATATCCACATTTTCCATAGTACTCGAACCTCTTCGTCGTAAATTCTTTGCTATGACTTTCTTCATATTGTTATTAAACGAATTATGAAGTTTTTAACTGCGAATAATTAAATTTTCGCCAGCGGCCGCCATCTTATCACATAAACACAGAGCTTGCAGCGCCTCTACCAATGATTAATGTAACTATTTTACGATATGATCAAATAATTTTGATCATTTTATGAAAAAACCGCGCGTTTAGTTGGCCATATCGTGAAACGATTTCTTATCATCGATCTGCTCAAGCCACATCATGATGTGGCCAAACTAAATTGGCCATTTCACGAAATGCGACCATTTCGTGAAATGGCCAATCATTTCATGAAATGAGCAAATGTACGATATGGCCACGACATAAACATGACGCCAATTGGATTACACGTCTTGATCCTAGTCTTTACACGGTCACCTTGAACTTAGTAAACACTGCCTTGGTTAAATCGTTAACGCCATTATAATTTTAGTATCTATTGTTTTAAGTTCTACAATCGCTTATACGGATTGTGTTATATGGCTTCGCAATAATTATTAGTTTTATGCACACGTGTGAATTTACACCTTCATTATAAGTTAAAAGGTTCATTTTGCAATGTTTGTTGGTTAAGTGTTTAACATGTCTCGGTTTTTATTGAAACGAAGTTTCATGAATATTGTCGTAAAGTGCAAAAACTATACGTACCTATTGAAAATTTTAAAATTTATCAATTTCTAGCATTGAAATTATAATATCAACAACATAGGTACTTACCATTGTAGTCAGTCAATTATTAATGAGCAATTTTTTCTCTTGGGGGAATTGTGGGGTAGCAAATGTCGGACCCCTATTGTTACAATCTTCCACCATATTGCCTCTCACCTGGGTCGTGGGAACACAAAACAGACAAATACCATTTTCCCCCAAAGTAATGGTTATCCTGGCTTGCGTAACTATGAAATATCTCATTCATTATTGATTCTACAGTCATTTATTTAATCTTCTCATTCTTAGCAGACAAATATTATATCATTTTTATTACACAACTAGGAATCTTAAAGAAACGCCACAAGATTTTTGTTAAGTCACCATTTAGATAATTTCTCGATAAACATACATATTATGTACCTACATAAATTTATGCATTTTTGCAAAGTGGATGTATACGTAACTTATCTTATTGCTAGTTGAGTATTGAGATTTAACTGTATATATCACATGATTCGATTGAAGATAAGTTAAACCGGGTAATTTAAATATGTCGCAATTGCTATGAGTGTTCGATAATCCCGATACTAATTAATGTAGGTGTATTTGTTTCATATTGGCAAATTAAAGGTCAGTTTTGAATGGCCAATCAAATTGGAATAGGTATCTATAGGTACTTAATATTTTAAAGCTGAAGAGTTTGTTTGTTTGTTTGAACGCGCTAATCTCGGGAACTACTGGTCCGATTAGAAATATTCTTTCGGTGTTAGATACCCATTTATCGAGGAAGACTATCTATAGGGTATATATCATCACGCTAAGACCAACAAGAGCGGAGCAATTCGGGTAAAACCGCGGAGCACAGCTAGTTTGAAATAAAAATTAATGATGCTATGGTAGGCATCGTTAATTTTTTGAATATTTCAGAATAATAGAAATGTAAATTAAATATTAAGACTACAGGCATTTAAAACATGCATGGTCACGTAGCGTTAATTTACTCTAAAGTACCTAACTATTGAATTTCGAAGTAAAACATTTATAAGACATTTACATAAAATAAAATGAGAAAATGTTATCGCAGATTAAACACAAAGCCAAGTCTCTTAGCAACAACGGATCTTGACATAAATAATGATAAATTATGTAATTTTCGTGTATATTGGAAATCACCTTTCTCCGTGTTCGATGCTCATTCCGGATGTAAAGGTATTCGCCAGAATGTCGGCGTGTGATGTCACTGTGATTCACAAATACGAGTTTTGTTTTAAAGTCTTATATCGTCATGTTTCTTGAAAATCCTTGTAGATGATGCTAAGGATTATATTTGCATTGATAAATCTTTGTCATTAAAAGGAGAATGGCAAACTCCCATAGGACTCTGGGCCTGATCGTTACACTGATGATTTATGGGGGATTAAATAGATAAAAAATATACAGACTCTATGAATATAATAATTATAGATCTGTTCTATGGGATAGCAGAGATATTGGGGTGTAAAGTAACAAAAATAAAATAGTTTGCTTGAATTAAATGAATAGCATTGCCTTTTTCTAGGTCCAGGTAAGTTTATTTTCTATCTACATTGTCTAGCTAATAATAGTGTAACAGTAGAACATAAATTTATAAAGAATAGAAAAAATTCGATCACGAGGCGGGACTCGAACCCGCATCCTTTCGCGCCATTCCGGGGCGGATGCCTGACCAATTCAGCCACTCGTGACCCGCCAGAGCAATCGAATTTATTCTATTCTTTCAGTTTTATGTGTCTGAAGGGACACACCGCGCGCCATCTATTGATATGATTAACAACCATTTCAATAAATTTATATTTATAAAGCAATTGAATGCCATAAAACCAAAAATATAAATTCAACAGTAGAACAGTCAGGTAATAGAAATATTGGATCCAACACATATTATTCAACACACATTTTAACTTACCAAAACATCAACAATCACTAGGTAGGTACATTTCTTATATCTTTATAAATAGATAAATCAGGATTCGCTTTCATAATAAGACTAATCAATTCAAATAATATGTTTAGAGTAAAAATAGACGATTAAGGCAATTTTGAATATAACGTTACTAAAACTTCACTCAAAAGTCAAACAACAAACATAACAAATCACTCATCACTGACACAATTATGATTTGACATTTATTAATGGCCAGCTACCTAAATAAAAAGGTTATAGTTATTATTGATTAAGTAAAATATGTTTTTATTTTATAGAATGACCTAAATAAATTAAGATGTGTGTTAAAAAAAGTTAAGTTTTGCTTCTGATTTTTATAGCATTTGAATTCAATAAAACTAAAAATTAAAAATAAACATTCATTCGTATTAATCACAGGTATTAATCTATATATTTGACTATTTTACTCCTGACAACACTGACATCTCTGCTTGATAAGACCTGTGATAAGACCGGTAGTGAACGAATTATCTTTTTTTTCAAAGATTTGTTTTCCCATAGAATCAGAAGTCAATATTTTACAAATAATTATTAAAATTAACATAATGAATTTTAAATATATTATGATTTCTGTAAGGCCTTACTTATGTTAGGCCCAGTTTCGCCATTCTCCTTTTTAATATATGTATGTAATAATATGAGTTTGACATTATTTACAGTAGGTAGGTACAGAGAGGAAGAAAGGAAACAAGAATATATTTGTTTTAATGAATGAATAAGCTTTATTGTACACAAATTTGGACACAATTTAAAAACTTAGCTACATGTAAAAAACTTACAGATGGCGGCCTTATCGCTGACAGCGATCTCTACCAGACAATCCAAAAGACAAGGAAAGTTTATTACTGAGTGGGGGTGGTGCATTTTAAATACAAGCAGTGATAAATATTAAATACTTACTATATGCATACATACAAACGTAATAATTACATATATACTTAAATATATGTAAGTATTTTGCTATAGAACATTGTATTTTCGTAAAATACCTGAAAACAAACTGTATCTAAGTCGGCCATTCAAAAGTCTGACACTACATTTAAATCAGATCAGTGATATTTATACCAAATTAAGCCTATCCCGTTAGAGAGATAAGATAAAAATGTAAATAATAATCGAAGGGCGCCAAAATCTAATTATTTTATCTATACTAAAAATAAAATACGTTCACACATTTTATATGAAGAATCAACTTTTACTATTTTAGAAATTCTGTAGTTTGAGCTTCAGAAGAAGACAAGAGGTAGAATGAATTGATGAATAATTAATATTAATTTAAAGTATTATCGTTTATTTTATAGGATACTAGCTTACCGCCCGCGGCTTCGCCCGCTTTGTCTAAAACCTAATAAATTATATACTAAAACCTTCCACTTGAATCACTCTATCTATGTATTACAAAAAACCGCATAAAAATCCGTTGCGTAGTTTTAAAGATTTAAGCATACATAGGGACATAGGGACAGAAAAGGCGACTTTGTTGTATACTATGTAGTGATAGTGAAGTTAGCAACTTCTTATAAAAATTAATAATCCCACCAAAAACATTTTCATGTAAAATGTTGCCAAGACGAGCCCATATGACTCGCACTGTCAAAAAGTTATCAGATCTCATGTAGAGCCAAGCTTCTAACACTACACGCCCTAACTCTACAAGGCCTAACTTCACAAACTCTACACCTTAGTCAAAATATGTGGCTTGGCCATTTCGCTACATTCACATCGGCGTAAGGTGAAAAATTAATTCACTGTTCATTACTTTTGTGTTATACAATAGTTCTTGTAGTAACGAACGGCCAAGCCACATATTTTGACTAAGGTGTAGAGTTTGTGAAGTTAGGCCTTGTAGAGTTAGGGCGTGTAGTGTTAGAAGCTTGGCTCTACATGAGATCTGATAACTTTTTGACAGTGCGAGTCATATGGGCTCGTCTTGGCAACATTTTACATGAAAATGTTTTTGGTGGGATTTCATTTCTTTTTGTAAGTTGTTTGTAACAATTTTTTTTTTATTTTTAGCTACTGTGTGGACGTAAGAGGCAGGAGACGTTCGCAACACTTCTATTCATTCATATTTATATGATCTGATCTGAAGTAGGTATATGTCTCAATATATGTCGATTAAATTTTTAATTTTTTTTTTTAACAAGGAGTACCTATACATATATATATATCTAGGGGAACCAAGTTTTAGATTATTAGATTAGACCTCTAGCGTCATCAAAATTTAATTTAAAATTACAGGTCTCATACAAACTCCCATCCCCTAGTTTAAGGGGTTGGGGGATGAAAGTTGTAACAAGTTTTATATTTTTTTTGTTAAGTTATGTTATGAGGGTTCAAAAAAACGTCGAAGCGCTTCGAGAAAAGGTAGGTAGTGCCCGTGCGCGTAGTCGCTTGGCTCGTCTTGGCGGGGGCACTACCGTGCCCCCAGATATTATGAACCTACGTTAGACGCCGGACGCGTCTGAGCTGTCATGTAATAATGACTATTCAAGGCAACTTGTTATTTAAAATACATAATGATAAATTGAATATTTTATAATTTTAATAGTAGTAACCTACACAAGAAACATGCATAGATAAGATAACAAAATTAGGTATCATTATCATATTACAGAAAGATTTTTAATAACGATATGTTTTTAGTTCATGACTGTAGTGTTGCTACAAAGAAAATTAGGTTTATTTTTAATCTGTATGACACAGATTAAAAATAATTTGGATTATAATGCAATTACTGGATATTTAGTGCATTTTATCATCAGCCTGTACATCAAATGTGATAAGATATAGTAAGCCTGTGTACATACTACATAGGGAGGTGACGAAAACATAACATGGTTTCATACAAACAAACATTTCAAAATTTAGGAATTTGATAAGAATTGGTAACGGTTGTTCTTGGTGTTGCCAGAAAGTATATATAATTTTATCTTATTTGCATAAAGTATGACGTTAATTAGTGTTAATATATACCGACATCTTGGATTCGAGGATAAATTTTTCCACCTATTTGTTACTTTTTTATTAGGATCGATATTATTTCGATTTTTGTTATAATTCATATTTTATTTTAATAAGGAATGTAATATTTGTATCGTTTAAAAGGTGTAATTATATGTTTTAGAATAATTAATTTAAAGACATTTACTTTTTTAATTTATTATGCAATGTTTTTTTAAATTCTAATTTCGTAAGTAAGTATTGCACGAAGTCTAATAATATAAAATAAATTATATATTTATTTGCAAAATTGTAATTTACCTTTCAGGGTAATGCATTTGAAATGAACACATACCTACATGGTACTTATTTTACTAATTACATATATTAAAATACATTTAAACAGCTGAAGCTAAATTTAAAAAGGCCTATATTCGACAACAAATGATAGACCAGGGCACCTGTTTCAAAAGAATATGAAAAAAAAATTTACCACCTTGTCAGATAAAGGTCGACCCTTTTTATCCTTTTCTATAGCAGGTGGGCAAGATGGGATAAAATGCTGCCTATAATTCTTGCATACATTACCATCTTTGAATGTGAAGTGTGTCAATGTATTGAACATTAGCAGTAGGTAATGTACTAAAAACATTGCGTTGGCTAGGCTTCTGTTTGCACTATTCTAGACGTGGAAAGGGTCAGTAAACAGGCTTGTGTTTATTTTGAATATCTTTGTTAGTGCGTATACGTTTTGAGAACACGTTGAAAACGCAATATTATCAAACTAAAGGCTTCACGCACTTATTTAAAGTTGAAATAATAATAAATTCTTTCTTATCGGTTGTTTTGATTATTTTAGTTTTTAAGTTACGTAGCCCCCGATTTACCCAAGTACTTAAGTAAAGTATCTATCATACTTCATTAAAGTCTACGACTAGATTATTTAAAAGCATGAATACATATCTCAAAATATTTAACAGAATGTAATTGGAAGTGTACTTAAGTACATAGTAGTTCAAAACAACCGAAATCCAATTACTCAATGAGAAACTAAGGTTTTTTAGGTTAGGTTTAAGTAAGTAACTTAGCGAAAACATAAAATACAAATCACTCCTCTATCAGAAGCCGAATAATAAAAAAAAAAATATGTGTGCGTGTACCAGTGTACACACGTAAGAAACTTCTTTATGACCTTATTTTTCAAAAAATAATTTACTATACCTATGCAACTTTACAGAAATACGTCGAATCACGCGTGGTAGGGATAAGAAAAAGATGGCGCGTAACGGAAAAATGTCACGCGTAACGAAAAAATGTTACACTAAATTTTTTTCCAACCCCGATAAAGAAGTTTCACTTCAATAAATTATACCCTTGCGTAACTTCAGAACACTTATTAATTACTTGTCTAATTATGTATAATGACAAGTGTGAGTCTGGCTAATTAAGCGAACTCAAAATATAATTAGTATTTTGTTTAAGGCGGTTACAAAATCACAAGTTATTTTTTTGTTTATGTGTCTGCTTTCTCCCCCACGCTGAGGTCGTTAAGGCCAATTTTCTACTTCAAAATGTCATCTTTTATTTATGAACTGTATGTGAAATTGTCTGATTGTTTCTGAGTATAAGCCCAATGACAAATACTACTTAATTACTTTTGAGTATAGGTAGAATAATGATAAGTCAATCGAATTGTAATTTAGAATGTTAATTGGAGTGGTTCTTATAAAATAGCATTGGTTCTGAGAAAAGTTGAATTTTGTGACATATGATGATTCCAAATCGCTTCAAAACGACAAATTCAATACATAATTTAGCAGTATATGATACCTTGTAAATATGATTTGTATAAAACACTGTATGAAACATAAATTATTGCTAATTTAATAAAATTAAGCTGAATAAATATGCATTGCATTGTTAATAAATTTAAATTAATCTTAAACGTTAAAAAAAATAATCGTTTACAAGATCTCCGTGTAAACACTAATTCATTTCAACTGAATCATAAATTAAGTCTGAAAATTACAATTTCTCGCGAAATATTAGCCTCAGGAAATACGGAAACAGGTGTAGATAGTTGAGATAACTCGTATTACACGGTATTACATAATCTTATCATCTTACAAATCAGTTATGAATATGAATACGTTTATATAACTATCGTAGTAAGTAATTGATGTACTTTCCTTTTTGTGCCTAGTACATTGTTGGGAAATATATCGTTTAGTAAGTGGGCTTACCTATGTACTGTCGTCATCAGCCATTGGACGTCCACTGTTGGACATAGGCCTCCCCCAAAGACTTCCAGAACGGCCGATCACCAGCGGCCTGCATCCAGCGGCTCCCCGCCACCTTGATCAGGTCGTCTGTCCATCTTGTTTGAGGCCGTCCTACGCTGCGTCGTCCTGTACGTGGTCTCCATTCGAGAACCTTTCTGCCCCAACGGCCATCGGTTCTACGGGCTATGTGCCCAGCCCAGCTCCACTTCAACTTGCTAATCCGGTGGGCTATGTCGGTGACTTGAGTTCTTTTGCGGATCTCCTCATTTCTGATTCGATCACGCAAAGAAACCCCGAGCATAGCCCTTTCCATAGCTCGTTGAGCGACGCGGAGCTTGTGCACAATGCCCGCGGTTAGGGACCACGTCTCAGATCCGTAGGTCAACACTGGCAACACACACTGCTCGAAGGCTTTCGTCTTCAGGCACTGCGGGATCTTGGACGAAAAGATGTTGTATAGTTTCCCGAACGCTGCCCATCCGAGTCGGATTCGACGATTGACCTCTTTCCCGAAATTGGACTTACCTAATTGGACAGTTTGTCCCAGGTAAATATACTCGTCAACAATTTCGAGCACAGAGTTTCCAACTGAAACCGGAGTGGGCACAACATGGACATTCGACATGATTTTCGTCTTGTCCATGTTCATGCTAAGGCCCACTTGTTGTGAAACTCTGTAGAGGTCACCGAGCATTGTATTGAGGTCCTCCAGGGACTCCGCCATGACTACGATATCGTCGGCAAATCGAAGGTGAGTGATGTACTCGCCATTAACATTGATGCCAAATCCTTGCCAGTCCAGGAGCTTGAAGACATCTTCCAAAGCAGCGGTAAAAAGTTTTGGAGATATGACGTCTCCTTGTCTGACGCCGCGCTGCAGAGGAATTGCCTTCGTGCAATGCTCCTGAACCCGGACTGACATAGTGGCGTTATCATACAAGCTTCTCAACACTTCGACATACCGATAGTCAATGCGGCAACGCTGGAGAGACTTCAACACGGCCCAAGTCTCGATCGAATCAAAGGCTTTTTCATAGTCCACAAACGCTAAGCATAATGGCAGATTATACTCCTCCGTCTTCTGTATAATCTGCCGCAGCGTATGAATGTGGTCCATGGTGCTATAGCCTCTTCGGAAACCGGCTTGTTCGGGAGGCTGGAAGTCATCTAGCCTGCGTTCGAGACGATTCGTGATGACTCTCGAGAACAACTTATAAACGTGGCTCAGCAGTGATATTGGCCTGTAGTTCTTCAACTGGGTTTTGTCTCCCTTTTTGAAGAAGAGGACAACCATACTGCTGCTCCACGCTTGTGGCGCTGTGCCCTCGAGTAAGGTGGAAGTGAATAATCTCTGTAGCACTCTGAGGATTGGTTTGCCACCCGCTCTCAGAAGCTCAGAGGTGATTCCATCCTCACCCGGCGCCTTGTTGTTCTTAAGCTGTTTGAGAGCCATCCTAATCTCGTACAGGCTGATGTCCGGGATATCTTCGGTGTAATGTCGGGTAAGTCGGGCTCTAGGATCTTTCGCCGGACTCGCAACAGGCTTAGCAACGGAGGTGTAAAGTTGTCCATAAAACTTCTCGACCTCTCCTAGTAGCTCCGGTTGAGACGACACAATTTTGCCACTTTCCGTCTTCAGCTTAGTCAGCCGGCTTTGCCCAATAGATCCATCTCTTGCGAACACTTTTGAGCCTTTATTTCGCTGTATCGCTTCTTCAATATTTTTAGTATTGAAGGAGCGGATATCGTGTCGCAAGGACTTTGTAATTCGTCTATTGAGCTGCCTATATGACTTCGCATCGTCGGAAGTATTCAGTAGCAAAGAGCGTCGCTCTGCCAGGAGCTTGAGGGTATGGTCGGAAAGTTTTTGTGATTGATTCTTACGGGGAATCTTGCAGTGATGCAACCCTACCGTACGAATCGTTTCGATAAGCCTGTTGTTCAGATCGTCCACAGATACGTCATCGCCTAGGCAAGCGAAGCGATTTTGGAGCTCGAGTTGAAAGCTTTCGGGGTTCTGAATCTGGGTGCGGAACGGTCGAAGAGTTGACTTCATCAAGCGAGACCTTTCGAGTTTTATATCTATATTCAATGTGCCTCTTACCATACGGTGATCGCTGCCGGTTTTCACCCTGTTGATCACAGAAACATCATTGAATATATGTCTCTTTGTTGTCATGATAAAGTCAATCTCATTCCTCGTTTTACCGTCGGGGCTTATCCAGGTCCACTTCCTGTGCGGAGATTTCTGGAAAAAAGAATTCATCATAAAGAGTCCTTCTCTTTCCAGAAACTCAGCGAGCCTCTGGCCCCTCGGGTTGCGCTGCCCAAATCCAAATTGCCCCACTCTCAACTCATCATCGCCTCTTTTGCCCAGTTTCGCGTTGAAATCCCCCATCACAATATTGAAATGTGTTTTCGAGGTGTGTATGGCTCTACTGATGTCCTCATACATTACCTCCACATCTTCATCGGAGTGTGTTGAGGTCGGTGCGTAGACCTGAATGACCTTCAAAGAATATCTATCTGATATTTTGAGGATCAGGTACGCTACCCTGCTCGACACACTTTCGATGGCTATGATATTGTTGATGAGGGGTCTGCGAACGATAAACCCTATTCCACCTTGGGCTTTTTGGTCGCCCTCCCGGTAGAAGAATAAATTACCGGACATCAGGGTTACCGTGTCCTCCCCCTCTCTTCGGACTTCTGATAACCCTATAACATTCCATCGTAATTTACTCAATTCTTCTTCCAGCTCAACAATCTTTTCGTCCGTCCTCAATGTGCGTGCGTTGTATGTTACCAGGGCCAGGGGTCGTCGGGAGTGGTAGCCGGATCGCATCCGGTGATTCTTAGCACCCCCCACCCCGCCGTTACCATGACCGCTACCGTAGCCAGGAATAGCGGGGCTGCCGGGTACTAGGGGCCTGGTTGTGGTCGTACTTTTCATGTTGTTTTGAGTCTACGGGGGGAAAAGTGCCAATACTCGCCACGCTTGGCAGGCGGGTTGGCGAGCGCAGTTGATGGTGAGGGAGATCATGCATAACGCTGCTGCCCGTTTGCATGTAGTTAACCCTTAGTCGCCTTTTACGACACCCACGGGTAGAGATGGGGTAGTGCTATTCTAGGCCGGCACCACACGGCATGCACGGCACCTATGTACTGTATGGTTGAAGTATTGCCACAGAATAAATAAATATCACCGTATAAAATAATTTGATAAGTTTTAGACAACGCGGACGAAGTCGCGGGCTGAAACTAACCTAAAATGTACACATACTGACTACTGTGAGATGTTTTAAAAATAAAAAATCAATATTACGTTGTTGAATGGCTCAATTATTAAACCTTTAGCCTATAGAAAAACTTTGACCGTCGCACTTAATTCAGCGCAGATTGTTTAAGTAGGTGTGGTTCTTTACTACATAGTATAAAACAAAGTCGCTTTCTCTGTCCCTATGTCCCTTTGTATGCTTAAATCTTTAAAACTATATACGCAACGGATTTTGATGCGGTTTTTTTTAAATAGATAGAGTGATTCAAGTGGAAGATTTTAGTATATAATTTATTAGGTTTTAGACAAAGCGGGCGAAGCCACGGGCGGTAAGCTAGTTACAGATAAACTAAATTAATACAATAATTGCCTAATTATTATAATTAATGCCAAAACTTGTGTTGTTTATTATTAATTAAAGTGCCATAAATGTACACATAAGGTTTATCTCAGAAAATATTATATGGAGCGGAAGGACATTGAGAAACAAAATTTTAGACATTTTTTTATTTTGAATATATTATCTGTATTTGTTGTAATTTTAAATGTGTATCAAGGACGAATTGTTGTTTTGAACAAAATATACGATATCTTGTATACCTACAGATTCAATTTTTATTTTTACAGAACTTTTGCCCTTTTTTATGTTTATATAACAGTAAAAAATTTGGAAAATCCAAAAGTGCACGCCTCATAATTTTTTTTTAATAATTATTTATTAATTATTATTTTTGTTTATTTAATAACAATTAAACCACATCGAATCAGACCCTGAAAAATGAAAGGGTTCTATTCCTGAGCATACTCAAGCGTAAGAGAAAAAAAAAGACTCGATTAGTAAAGTATTTCGGTCGCTATCGTGTTAACAAGAAAATCCTCCGCACATACAGACACACGGACGTCCAAGACAGAACTTTTTTAAACTGTTTTTTAACTAGTTTAAATAACAAAAATGACATCAAAAATATCATGAATGTTAAAAATAGTGTTTTTTCTTAATATGTGTGTGTATGTATTATCTTACAAGTGCAATGTATGATACATAAAGACATTTTAAGTTTGAAAAACCGGCCAAGTGCTCGCGACTCGGACTCGCGCACCGAGGGTTCCGTACAAACCTGCAAGGTTTGTTACAGCTTAAAGGTATTATAGACCTGAGTATTTGGTATGAATTTCAATTTAATAAATCTACGCGTTTATGAGGAAATGGGTAGTAAGTTTAAAATTATTAAAAAAAAATATATTATGTGATGTAACTAAAAATTTATGGTTTTCGTAATTTTTCCTTTATCTATGCTATAAGACGTTGCTTCGTACCAAATTTCAAGATTCTGAGTTCACGGGAAGCACCCTGTAGGTTTTGATTCCCTTGCAAGTGTCGAAAATTTGCGGCATAAACGGCTGTATCTTTTGATTGCGTTGGCTTAGAAGTTTGATTTTTTCACAGCTTCAAGGGACAGTAGACTTGAGTATTTGATATAAATTTCAGCTTCATACCTCCACGCGTTCCTGAGAAAAAGGGTCTTGACAGACGGACGGACGGACAAAAAAGTGATCCTATAAGGGTTCCGTTTTTTCCTTTTGAGGTACGGAACCCTAAAAATCAGATGTTTTGCGCGAAGTGACAGTAGTACCCACCTCAACGCTTCGCTTATGAGGCGTGCAATAACTATAGCCAAAATTTCTGATTAAAGTATTTACATGTAAAATTAAGTATAACTTTATACATGATGGATTTAAATTGTCAATGTTACAGGCTCTTGCGCCACGCTATTGTTCACAACAAATAGACTGTGACTTGTTAAGGCTGTGTTGTAATACGATTACGTTTGTATGGTCAGATACACCATAGGACTAATAAATATAGGGCTTAAGATCGAGTTGCGTTACGAAACGACTTCGCGTAGAAACCTAAGTACCTAAGTAGTGGCAATAAATGTACTACCAAATGCTTTGATTTATTTTTTCCATGAAGTCTTAATTCTTTGTGATTGATTGACTTGTGATTATTCACAGAGCACAAACAAAAAAGACGGTAATGTCATTTTGACAGCAAAAAATCTTGAGTGATTATGGCGATCGTATAGGTATTGTATCCATGCATTTAAGGCAACCTTAAAAACTTTCTTGTGTTCCGAGTCGAGTATAACAAAGAAGCTACCAATAAATATATCAAAATAACATGTATGTAGTTATGTTATAAGATTGGTGTGGTCTATACGCATTTTCCCTCCATTTACTAGGAGCTACTTAAAATTCATACTAGGTTTAACTAAAGTAGGTATTCATGAATATGTATCTAAGTTATTGTAAAACGCGAGATCTCAGTGGAAATCTTGACATTTGCCTTGAATAGAGGCTTTATATGTAAATGATTCATGGTAGTTTCATTAATATATTTTGTGGGTTGGTATTAAAGGTTGACAGTTCTTGTATTAAGTATTGTTTAATCCCATGTGTAAGGGTGTAATAGCAGACTAAACCATAGACGCATTTTCATAAATCAAGAAAACTATGGATTTAAAATCTCAATGGCATAAACAGTTATTCAATATACAAAATGGGCATAAAATATCAAAACAGTTAACAAATATGTTCGCCAATTTTCATACATTATAGCTTTAATAATTCATATTAAAATACCATAAAGTTTCATTGCCATGGAGTTATGTTTAACATTGATAAAAGGTCACTGCCGCATGGCATGAATACCTATATGTTATAATGAAATCCACACTATATTTAAGTAAATTACTGGTTGAAAGAAATTTCTTTAAAAGCGGTACTTTTTAAGTAGTTTGGCGTATACATGCAATCTATAATTATACGCTGCGTTCATGATTTCATTAAACATTCTTATTTTCGTTGGACATGAATATGTCAGAAATCTTAATTAGTTGTATTAGTCACCTGAACATTCTCTGTTAATCTGTTATATTTGTCTTGACGTATAAATCTCTTTTTAATTTTCATAAACTTACGATAGAAAGAACGTGGAGATTTTCGTTACGGGGCTTATGTCCATTTTCCAATAACAGTATTAAAAGAGATTGGTTACTTATTCTTTCGTGATTAATTTCACAAACATTCCAAACATCGTAAAAACATCATGCATTAAACATTCCACATTAGAAGATTTGTAAATTTCATCATTTATAATTTCACTGAGATGACACGAAATAAACATATTTGTCTTTAAAGTAAGAGTTAATTTTCAAAACTGGCAACTCTAGGTTAAATTTTTGCAACGACACGCATAATTTTGTAACTCTATTCAAATAAACATTTATAGGTGTGTAAAATATTCCGCAATTGACCACAACTAGTTAATTTAAGATGTAGTCTTAAGTCATTTTAAACCGAATTAATGCAAGTAATTTATCAAAGGCCTTGTCGATTTTCGCAGATACGTCATTAATGGGGTGTGGCCTTTACTTTGATAATATTTTTATTTTTTGTAAAATATATGCATTGGCCTTACATAATGTAACACAAGGATCTTTTATACAAGTCGATTTTGTATTAGTGGGAGGAAATGCATGTCAAAAAGATGTCAAACTAGGCTTGGAATATGTATTACAGTTATAATATATATATGAAAAATAATCGTAATTTTTTTAGTCGTTACATATTCTATTTTTAATGATAATACAAGATAAACCTCAGTATGTAATTATTTATGGAAACAATGAAACTAATGGATTAAATATGATAATCAGTTTAATAGCGAGTTCTTTTGATCTTTGACTAATTACAGTCTTCAAGTAATATTTACAAGAGATCATATGCATTATACACATTATAGTGGTTTAGAATTATTTATTAGTCATAAAACTATTGTATTTACATAGCTTTTGTTTTAACTTTCATGTCTATTATTGGAAATTTATTCAACACTAGCTTCCGCCCACGACTTTGTACGTGCATCCCCGTTTTTCCCCGTTCCCGCAAAAATTTCGGGAAATCCTTTCTTAGCGGATGCCTACGTCCTAACATCTACCTGCATGCCAAATTTCAGCCCGATACGTCCAGTGGTTTGGGCTGTGCGTTGATAGATCACTATATCAGTCACCTTTGAGTTTTATATATATAGATTGACTAGCGGTCCGCCCCGGCTTCGCCCGTGGTACATATGAAAAATAGATGTTGGCCGATTCTCAGACTTACCCGATATGCACAGAAAATTTCATGAGAATCGGTCCACCCGTTTCGGAGGAGTATGCAGACTAACATTGTGACACGAGAATTTTATATATAAGACTAGCGGTCCGCCCCGGCTTCGCCCGTGGTACATATGAAAAATAGATGTTGGCCGATTCTCAGACTTACCCGATATGCACAGAAAATTTCATGAGAATCGGTCCACCCGTTTCGGAGGAGTATGCAGACTAACATTGTGACACGAGAATTTTATATATAAGATTGGTATTAATTGCCTCTACAGTTTTTAATAACCTAAAAAAAACAAAAAATATATTTAGCATTCAAATCGTACTAGTAAATTATGCTTCATATATTAATATTTCGTGGTCTTTCTGGTTGTTTTTATTGTCAGTGACGATATCTGATTACGTAAATATCTTTAATGAAACGTAACAAGATTTAATCACTTGTTTGATTGTAGCGATAATATTATCTGATAAGTTGGCTGTGTTATTATTGAAAATACAGCACCCATAAACACTAATCAAAGCTAAGTTTTTGGAAAAGTATTCACTAGAATTAGGTTTAATTAGCCCCGTTTTTTAACCGACTTCTGTTATCTATTTTATCAAGGATAATCAGATTTGATACTAGTGTTTTGTATGTATAAAGGCTAAGTCAATAGATTTGCTATCTTACTACTAATCAGGAGATAAAAGATGGAATTCGTTACAACTAGGATGTGGAATTTAAAGGAATTAGGACATGACATCAATATTTGACTATCACTATGTTACTATAATAATATAAAGCCCCGTATTCATGGCAATTGTTAAACAATAAACTACACAGTTTATCCAATATGTTGTATACTAGAAAATAATGGAACATCTAAGCCCTGGAATGGCGGAAGATGTGCGTTCGAATCCCTCCTCGCCTCTTTCTATTCTTTAAAAATTATATTCATACTTTAGCCTTGTATCCAGGGATCTCTCAGTCTGATTGACGTCGTAAATTTCCAACATTCCAGATATACTTATACTAGTTATGTTTCCAGGAATCCCCTGAGGTTCGGGTGTCGCTGCCGGTGCCGCGGGCGCCGGACCCCACCGCCCTGGCGGCGTACTGGGCGGAGTATGAGGACCTCTGCCGGCAGATCAGCTCAGCAGCCCAGACTGATGATGATGAGAACCATTATGAAGGTAAGGGATAGTGTGTCTTATGTGCTGTGTTGTAGGCTTGGTTTTTAAATGGAAATAGGATGATGTTTTTGCAATGTGTTTGGTTTAGAAGTTAGGTATATGTACTGTGTTGAGCCTCGAAGCACAGGTTATATAAGTATAGTAATAAAATCCAAAACTCAGTAATGTTTATTTAAATTTTTGGTTCAAAAAAATTGCTCTTAAAGAAAGACTTTTTTTATGTAAAACAGTTTTTAGCTGTAAAAAATTAACTACTTTATACCTATAGCCACTTCCAATCAATTTAATCATTGAATAACCAAGAATAAATAAATAATAATGAATTCAGCATTATCATAGCTACAAGTGTAAATCAATAATTAATCACTTTGACAAATTGGCACATAATTTAAACGGAACATTAGTGTTGAAATTATGAAAAGACGCTTAAATGTATGCAATTATTTAGCAAGATGACCTTTGTTATAATATTTGAAGGAATTCAAGAAGTTAAATTTAAACTTCTGTGTATATAATTTTATTTTCTGCCCATTAAAGTCAGAATTTTGATAAATTTACAAAATATTTCGATATCTACTAAATACGTATTAACTACAGTAACTGTTTTAAAAAAAATAATATTATATCTACACAATTAATTATTTTATTACGACATTACAAATTATTAGCTAGTTTTAATTGCAAAACATCCGAATGCTCTCATACTAACTATTAACTGTGCTATTAATTCATATCAGTTTTGTAATTTCTTGCAAGACGTCCGTCAATTGCATTGACCAATTTTTTAGTTTTTTTTTTCTTATATGGTAATATGTGCACAGGAAACATTAGTCTTTATTGCGTTGTTATTATTTGCATATTAACTGTGTTTAGTAATTATGTTTTTAATTCTAGCTTATACTAGTTTTTACACGTCTGTGTGCTGCAAAAAGGTATAAAAAATACATTTTGCAATTTCTCGACTTTAATGAAAATTTTAGCTAGGTACCTAATTAAATAACGTAAATAGTAATATCTTGTTCTTCTATTCTTGTAATTATTTGATTGCATTACACGGATTGCTAATTAACACCATTAATTACATACTCTTAATAAGATCTATCTTTGATAGCTTTCAATAGGAACAACTTCTGACAGAGTTTAATCTAAATCTAAATAACAAGACACAAATTCAACGTATAACTGTAACTAACATTCAACCCTCAAATCGGAAATCGATATTACTTGGTATCGATTATTCAAATCGATGTTTTGATTCGTTTATCGGCTTTCGCATCAGCCTTGAGCCCGCATTCCGTTCTACGACAGGTTCTGTCGAGAAAACCGGACGTTTCGAAGAATACTGGCCTTTCCTTGGGCTTTGTTCAAATGTTAGTGGGACACAGATAAAAGGATTGTTAATGTTGAATATGTAAGGCTTTAACTAGTACAGTAGTATACAAAACACTATAGAAGCTTGGCAGCCACTGACTAAGCATTTTTCGATGTACAATCGAACATAATTTTTTTTTGGACAATTTTTATCAACGTATTAAGGATACCTTTGTCTTGAATAACTTACGTATAGCAGAATAATAATTTAAGAAACTTAAAATGTCATAAATTGCTACTATGTAGTAATATTAGAGTGCCTACTAACCATGAAGTCAGAAGTGACTACCGTAACACTTGCGCTGCTTTATTAAATGTAACGTATTAGATACAAATAATATTTAAGACAATAATTTATTTAGATTTATTATTAAGAAATGTAAATTATAAAACAAAACTTATTTTTTAGTCGAGCTTATAAACTAACATGCTCCTAATACGTACGCAATTTCAAATTGTAAATAAAAAAGTGACAAAATTATATTAACACCTAATTTCATTTACTTTCATGCACTAGTAGGTGACAATCACTTTACAGTTATGTTGAATGTAAACAATGCAATTGAATAGTGATTGTATTATTGACCAATATTTAAAGTTGGCCATTGGCCTAATAATCTCTGGTTTCAATTTGCATTGACAATAGATAACTGGATATACGCTATTATTATAGACCACTATAATTTTAATCGAAATTATATTTTCTGTTTCATAATTATTGTTTTTTTGATTGAACAATAGGCGTCTTTGCCGACGGTTATGTTTGATTTTGACGTCTTGCGCTATAACAATAACTATAGAATTGGACTTATCTATGATATCTATAAAATATAATCTATGGTTCAAAACTAGTGTTACATTATATGTGGTCCAATCAATCGCACAGGTTGGTACACAAACACGACGTCAGTTGATCGATTCGCGAAGTGCATCACTACTCGAGCGCAGCGGCCCGTTATCGGGTGGTAACGGGATCCCGTGTGTCCGCGCGTGTGACCTCGCCGTAAGGTCGGATGGTGGTAGCGAAAATTTGTTTTTTTTTTAATGGTATGCAAGCGGCCAGTGCTGATTGGAATGAGGTTTTACTAGTTGCCAGTATTAAAAAGAACGTAAAATATGTGGTAGCGCTTTTTTTTCGTTTTCGAAATACAGTTTTTCTGTAGCGCAAGATGTTACATTTATTTCGCAGTTTTTGGAAAGATAATATGAACAATCAAAGAGGTGTAGGTTACAAATATAATTGTATTCAAAACCTCTGAACAGCAATAAAGCTTATATGAAAGATGACTTACTCTTTCAAGGTTATCCGAAAGATCCGAAGCATGTGTTTAGAAAGTAGAGTTGCCTCATTAGCCTCCAAGTTATCAGTGATCAGGAATATTGCCTCATTACAGGTCTAAAGACGGCCACTCACTTTTTGTAGGTATGTGATTATTAAAAATCGGTATTCCATTAGTAGTAGGTACAAATTCAATTTTGAATTCAAATTAATAATTAAGTAGGTATACATAACAATTATATTGATTTTATTATTTCCATGAGTTTTAATTGTGCGAGTGAATATAAATAAAAAAAATGTATAATTTGCCTTCTTGTGTAATGGATATCAAAGTGATGTATGATTACTATTTACAAGGTTTTTAGGGTTCTATAGATGACTTGATGTTGACTGATCTACCTATGTGAAAATTTCAATAAAGAAGCACGATCGTATATGACATTATTTATCCAAATAAAAACCCCATAGATTCAATATTATTAGTAATTTAAAAATAATTTGTAAGTAATAATTATTTATTACTTACAAATCGCATAGTGTGTACAATCCGTAACAAGACTATCTATTCATCGAAGTGTCGATTATATCCAACTTACGCAATCAACATTGTAATAATTTTGATGGCCATTCGGTACTGAGCTCGTATACCGATAGTAATAGAGATTAATTACCATACCATGTGATCTTTGAAAGAGGTTTGGTATGGTGAAATTTCGTAAAATATATGACGTGTTAGATGTAGCCTGCGGCTTCACTCGTGGCCTTTGGGCTACTACAGATCCGATCAGTTGTTATTTAGAGGTAAGTTTATTAAAATAAAAGTTAATTCTATATTGAGTCATCGATATGTAAATTAAACATTCATATTACCGTCTGTTATTTCTTAACTGCAATTATATTTTAAAAAGGAATTCATTCTGTTTTTACATACCCATATTTAAAGATAATATTTCGTTGAAATGGGTGCTCTGAATATTTTTCTTTATGATCTTATTTGTATTATTTTTGGAATTCATGAATATGCCTAATCTGGGAATATAAAGGATCTCCCATAAAATAAATGTACCTACATATTTTGGACGACGCGGTTGGCGCAGTGGTAAAGTAACTGCCTACTGAGCCGACGGTCCCGGGTTCGATCCCCGGTCAGGGCAAATATTTGTGTGATGAACTCAATTATTTGTTCTTGGGTCTGGGTGTTATTATCTATATATATGTATTTATTAAATATTATATTTATCGTCGCCTAGTACCCACAACACAAGCCTTAATTGAGCTTACTGTGGGACTAGGTCGATTTGTGTAATAATGTCCTATAATAAAAAAAAAAAATGGTTGCCTGTAAAGTCGGTTTTACGGGCGAAGATTTTACGTGACAACGATCATAGTTGAGTGGGAGAGAGACGCAAGGCATTCGGCGGGCCTCTCTCTCGTTCGGTGACTCATCGTAACGTTACCGAGCGTTACACTTTTTCATAAGTGACTCCCAGCCGCAACCTAATTTAAGACGTTGTCACGTCAAAAAAAAAAAAATGGTTGCCTGTAAAGTCGGTTTTACGGGCGAAGATTTTACGTGACAACGTCTTTTTCTCGGTAGAATATTTATGTGCTGCGCGCGCGGCAGACCGCGGGCCTCTCTCTCGTTCGGTGACTCATCGTAACGTTACCGAGCGTTACACTTTTTCATAAGTGACTCCCAGTCGCAACCTAATTTAAGACGTTGTCACGTCAAAAAAAAAAATATTTAAACATAATATTTAAACTAAATAATGAATATGCATTAGGGTACTTGCTGTTTTAATGTTCTTCCAACAAATCTTGCCTGCGAGTGATGAAAGCGAAGTGTCAACGAAATTTTAATTTATGACCGTGTGTTTATCAGGTGAATGACCGGGCTGAAGATACCGCTAGACTTTTGCAATATATTGCGAATGTCGTATGCATTTCGATATATTTATTTTCGTCAATTTTATGATATGTTTAGTAAGATTTTCTAGTTGAACTGAGAAAGTTTTATCCTTGTGTAAAGGATTGTGTGTTAATAGATTAATAATTATAGATGAGAAATGCCAAATAATAAGAAGAGTTTTAAGGTAAAATGATAAAAACGTAAAATGATATTCATATTTTTCCAATAGATATTCATATTTTGAGAAATAATAATATCGAGATGTGTAGCATAGAAACAGAAAAATGCATCAATAAATACCGAAGATAGTAATCATGCAGCTATTCACTTAGTTGTGATAATTCTAATCAAGGCATATCATGTTATTGTTGATTATTTTTATAACAATCAATCTCGTATTGATTGTCCATGACGACAAACAGTAAATACCTTTACATACACTTTTATTGAATAGATTGTTTATTAATTATAACATACCATAGATTTAATTGGATAAGCTGAATGCAGTTACTAAACTCAAACTCAAACATTTATTTATTGAATTAGACTTCTTCTAGAAGCACTTTTGAAACGTCATTACCTATTTTTTACATTTACCACCGATTCGGAAAGCAGTATCTACGGAGAAGAACCGGCAAGAAACTCCATAGTTGCTCTAACCATGTCACTTATTAGATGAATGATACAATAAAATCATATACATTACGCACTTAGGTATAACGTTATAAGTAGGTAGTTTTATTAAGATGTTAATATAAGTACACTGTCGTATTATAATGGAATTAATATGTAGTTAAATCGTACATGCAATCTTATGAGTATTTTAAAAGAATCTAATTATTTCATTTATTTATCGATCGATCTCAGTTGATTTGGAATTATCTCTTTTCAATATTTGATAATACTGTAAATTATTTACTTAATGATGTTATAATTTATTTAGGCAATAAAAACTTATCTACGTAGCAGGTTAATTTCTTTCTAAATAAATTAATTTGCCTGCACTGACTAGTTATGTGTGTTCTGTGGAATATAATTATTTTCAGCATTATATTCTATTCTGTGACTCAGTAGATAA
Organism: Colias behrii; assembly: GCA_029959065.1. NCBI lineage: Eukaryota > Metazoa > Arthropoda > Insecta > Lepidoptera > Pieridae > Colias > Colias behrii. The sequence continues at coordinate 15,312,834 of JARWMC010000001.1, forward strand.
GGAGTTTTTATACGTATAATGAAGTAACAAGTTTCTAACGAGTGACAGCTATAATTTCGATTGCCATTAGTATACGTAATACTTGCTATCACGTAGAGAATTAAATAGAAAGTTGATAAAAATAGCAAAATAAGAGCTGGACAGTGAAAGGAAAATAAGCAGGTCGATATTGATTCTAAGAGTTTTCATACTATTAGTATAACTGGTTGGTACTAAGTAATTTGATAATCTATACTAATATTATAAAGAGGAAAGGTTTGTATGTATGTATGTATGGTTTTCACGCATAAACTACTGGACCGATTTTGATGAAATTTGGCACAGATAATCTTTAGACCCTGAGAAAGAACATAGGCTACTTTTTATTGCGAAATATGTACCACGGGCGAACCGCTAGTTCTTAATAATTGACTAGTATGTACGTTGGGGACTGGGGTTAGTATTTACTGCAGGTAGAGTTTTCAACCTTCAGGAATACGGAGACTATATTTATTATAATATAATATATTCCAATAAAAAATGTAAGGATAATTATATTTGTTAATTATTTTACGTTTATCTTCTCATAAACATTCATACGAGTTACGACATAGTCTTAAAATTTCAAACGTGGCGCTGAATATATAAAATAAATATAATTATTTTTTTAAGCTATTGGGTCGATCAACTTTTATTGGTCCGACGGTACACGCATCATGTCCCTGAACGATAATTAATAAACATGAAATCATAAAGAGTTAAATTGGTTTTAATTATATTCCTTTTAATATTTTCTAACATTATTGTGAACAATATTTTACTTGTTTTATTAATTTGTGCGTAGTTTCATGGTTGTCCAGAGACTAAATGCAATTTTCCAGTACTATCACATTTGTCCCCAAGCTATAACAATGCATTAACAAACTTCGCATCACGAACACATACTATCACGACAATAAATACCAAATACACTTCTTGTTTCAGTTCATGATTATTGACATAAAAACATACAAATAATTTTTTTTTATTGGATATAATACGATTTTCAGGCATTTTACTTTTGTCCCCATAAATCATCTACATGGCACAGGTCTCACAGACAACCGTAATTTAGTTATGGAAACAAAACACAAATGGCGCGGTAGATTCCTAAACAACATGCTAAACACGATAATTAACTGTCGGGCTCAAACGCCATTTTGATTTGTATAAAATCACGGCAACAGTCGTCCGAGCGACGTTGGTGAGTGTGGGGTGGCTTTATTGTCAGTCCGTCAGACAACTGTGATTAAAACATAAGTACTTGATGCATTGTTATCAATTATACTACACGAGATGCGCTTTCGTCTATAATTTAGTGTGAGCTGAGATTAATATATAAAATAACAATAGTATTTGCTTGGCGGCTCAAAATTTTAAAAATGTCCCGCGGACAACCAGTCACTTGGCCAACCAAAGTGGTTGTACCATGGACAATTTGGTTGTCCCTAGGACAATAATTATATAAAACTTATACTTTAACAGTTAAATAGTTCATGTTTTGTTTATTACTCGGCTGTTTCGGGAACACATTTTTATTACGCGATTTTATGTCTAGTTTAATTGTAATTTTAACATTTCAAAAATCAAGACGCTACTAAGATACAACTAAAATGTCCCCATATGAAAATCACATTATACTTCATTCATTCAGTTATATCGAGAATCAGTTCATTTTAATTAAGTAAAATCAATAATACGATACGTAACAACCTCGCCTTAATAGTTTTTTTGTAAAAAATATCACTATTTCCGCTTTACTGAAACTTTTTTATATATGAAACATTATTTGGTTGTTCAAAAGACATCATTCGTTTCAATTTTAATAAAAATATTTCGTATTTTGGGTGTAAATAGAACAAATATCAAAATATTATTTATTATTTAATATTAGAAGAATTTGTTTTAACTCTTAAGGGAATTTAACATTTAAAAAAGTACTATTGTGTAAGTTGTCCAAAGGACATTATTTCCCGTGAATAGATCGGTTCGTGAAGTTAAATCCACAAATGTATTTAATCAACATCACTGCTGCTTATATAATCTTAATCTACGAAGAATTATCTTCTAAATGAAATAGTAAAATGCTGAAAATTAAGTAAAAAAAAAAAAAAAATACGAGAAAATTATGATCGGGACCTTTAAAAATTGATTGACCCTATTGCATAGCTTCTATCGCGGGCCTTGAGCGCGGGGACCGAATCCAGAAATTTAGTAACGAAAAACCTCACGCTCCCCACTCCCACGGGCTCGGAGGTGTGGCTTGAAGGCATAGCATGCAATAGCTTTACCGCGGCAGTCCCCGAGTGCCACACGTCTTTTTTTATATATTCAGCGCCATCTATTTATGATGAAATATATTCTTAAAATATTTCGCAAATCAAACAATTTCGTATATATCAGTAAATATTATCTGATCACCGGTATTTCCTAAGAGCAAAGGTTAAACGCGTAAAACTTGGTTTTAAATAAATATTAGTGGTTATGTAAACATATTTCACAGCTAAGTGGTATATCAATAGAGAACGCATTTATTTTTGCACACCTAGTTTTCTAATTGCGCACAATATTAAAATTGTTATAATACTTAAATGTTATTTTGGGACCATAACTTGCCTTACTCCTAAGATCTCCATTATGTACTTACTATAGGTATCTATATCGAAATCTATTCTCATCTTTACATTATTATTTAAAATTTAAAACTTTACAAACAAACATACAGGCTGCGTTACTGGCATTAACTAATATCTATTTAGTAAGACGCGACGAAGTACGGATGTCAAAGTTTGGATAGTTTCAGCTTATCGTTCTGACCTCTAGAACCGTCTAGAACATTTCAGAACATTCCACATCTAATGCACAGATTACCCAAGCATCAGATAATGCTATTCGTGTTATTTAATTACCATCACAAGGGTCAAGTTGAAGGGATCCCGCTATAGACCGTTACATTCTGTGAGCGCAAAAAATGTCAAACAAAACAAGATTCATAGCATCGCTCTCATTCCGAGCTCATAATGTTTGTTCTTTGAATATATTGCGGCAAATGTAGGAAGTGCTTTTTCTAGTAGGTAGATTAAAATATGGAGTCTTCCGCATGCATTTCATGTTTGCATACATTCTTTCGTTCCATACATTCTTCAGAGGTGCCTTTCAGAGGAGAGGTTTAACTGTTTAAAGGGCAGACACTCGCAATTTGAAATGGTATATAATAACAGAAGAAAGACAACACACAGTATTTGTATATTATGTTATCTGAGAATCTATTAGCTTAGTAATGTGCTGATGTATCCATATGAATGCTGAACTCCGCAATCAGGTGTCGTGTGTTTGTTTTCACTTTTCATAATTATTACCTTTTTTATTGGTCTGAGAATTATACATATCCCGTTCTGCTAATCTTAAATTCCTCTATACTAATACATTTATCATAAAGTAAAGTAAGTTGTGCATACATTTTGTACCGTATTAGACATAAAACTCAACCTCGTGGTGTTATAAAGTCAAACTATGACTCGCACAAATCATAATTTGTGGCAGTACCCTAAAATTCCAAGGTCAATGATCTCACCAGTCTACAATTATCTGTGGTCACGTCCTGGGCGCAACCTACTTTATTCAAATTGAAGCAATTGCGAGTAACTCATTATATGACGCCTCTGCTGTATCATGTTTTTGACAGTGTGGGAGTCGAACTATCTTAATGGATCTGATGGACGTATCTTACCCTGATGCTTGTCGTATCTATAATTTAGTCTATGGATGTTAAGAGCCGACTTAAAGAAAATAATTATGTTCTATGAGTATTGTTTTAACGGCAGTGAGATCTATAATCCTCTATTATAGTTAAAAATCCAAATGAATTTAATTAGTGGTAAAAATGTTAGTCTATGTCTATGGTAGAGGCGTGAAAACGTTAACGAAGGACAAAGAAAGTGAAGTCTTAACGAATAATTTTAATATGGATAATAGATAGATAAGAAATGAAAGTTATTGATCAAGTTGTATTTATTCTGAATTAAATAGACGAAGGTAAACGCCAATAAATGCTCATACCTAAACCGATTTAAACGCCTCCAAATCAAAATTGTCTATTATAAATTTATTACTTAACACAAAAACTTGTTCTAAACTCAGTTAACATTAGATATTGGACCTTGTTTGCGGAACAAATTTTAATTGCCTAGATCACAGTGTCATGATCTAAATTTAAGGTGAATGGGTAATGTAGAACCTTGGTTATATCAAGGTCTGTCGAAGTATAGGTTTTTCCTTATATAGCCATTAAATTACGATGCTATAAAACTGTTAAAACCTCTCGTTCTTTGTACTTTTTACTTTCTTGTACTTTTTAATCTGTTATGAGTGCTATAAAAGTAAGTATTTGTTTTATTTAACCTTAATAGATAAAACAATGAACATTATAGGCACATATTTCGTTACAGTTAATTTATATTTTCTTCACAAAAGACGAGTGAAGTCGCGGACAAAACTAATAGCAATGAATAACTAATTACTATTCAATATATTTATTAAAATATGTACAATTTTTTTTTAATCTTTCATATAAATATTCTCTTATCACTTATTTAATTTAATCGTTAATTAAAATTCGATTCGTTATAGACATTATGTAAATTTGTTACGGCAGCCATTAGGAATAAATAAATTAACTTTTGTTTTCACTTTTTAGAATATTTTTGTCATCTAGAATGCATCTATTCACTTTCTCATAAATTGCTTATCGATGTAGTAATATAACATAAATATACCACCTTGTATTTTAAAGTTTCAATAATAATGAGTACCTTATATACGAAGGCATTTTTCAAATTTTGTAAAATTAAACCAAAATATCCATGACTTTTACCTGTAAACTTATGTGTTTTAAAAATTTGAGCATGCTTACTAGAGATTAACAAAATCTGCCATTACGGCTAGCTTGCCTACACGCTAACACGTAATCCCCAAATACAAGATCAAAAAAATACAAAAAATCATACCAAAGAAATAAAAACATATTTGTAAGAGTCTCTGAGTAACCCTGAAAAGAATTATCATCAGCGTCTTGTCGGGTGAGAGTCATCGATTGTTTGTAAACAATGACGTATTGTGTGTGTTATCTGTGCATCGTGGTGCTACCTGATTTTGTACGCTATTTATTATCTGTTGCCCCTGGATTTTTTTTATTTCCCGCCAAAAGATGACGTGTATTTTTTTTTAATTATAATGAACAAAATGAGAGAGGAGAGAAAATATTAATTATAGGTCTACCAGAATCTGATGGCATATTTATATTTAATAAAACAACGATTTTCATGTGGCAACTTTATTTGACAACTATCAAATTGGTTGTCAAATTATTTGTCTTCTTCAAAGTTGATGAAAAAGTTTAAGGATTTTGTCTTCAAAATCTTCGAAAATGTTGAAAAAGCCGCTGCGATCACAAGCAAGAGGTGTTGTTTACAAAGTGTATAGAAAAATATTGGACGAAGAAGGGTCAAATACATCACAATCTACAATTTTTAGCGCGTGGAAGATTTGACTGGTAAATTGGACTTACCCGTTTTGATACTTTAAATTGAAAATATTTTAAATCCTAAACAACCTAACTTAATCCAATAGAAATGATTTGAGAAGAATGTTAATAGACCTGCTACGGATATCAAAAAATTAGTGGAAGAAGCTTTTTCTGAAATTGGGCCAGAGCAATAACTGAAATGCTGTGAACACGTCAGAAAGATCGAAAACGATTATACACAAGATACACAAGAGACACAAGATACACTGAGAAAAAAATTCATTAAAAAATATTAATAACTAATAAAATTCATATAAATCCCAGGACAATTAAAGTTCTCTAACGGCTACAAACGAGTTTTACTTATTGCATTTACTGACGCCAAAAATCCAAGTTTAGTTGTAATAAAAATGCCTGTTTACTAATAACGAGTAAAGTTTATTTAAGTGCAAGTAATCCAACATACTTTCTGTTAATATGTTTTTATTAAGGCCAATAACATAAATATTGGTTACACGTAATATATTTTTTATTCTTAGTACTTTTTTTCTTGGGTTTTACTACTCTTGTTACTTGTCTTAAGAATCTTGTGACTAGGATTCACAATTTAATGTGTGGAAATAATAAAGCAGTGATGTTATAACCAGTATTTTTTATAGGCCCTATTAAAATTTTGACTTGTAATTAATATCTTTTATTGAAATTCATTGAGGTGTGATATAATTTCTAGTATTCTGTTTAATAGTAATTAGTAACGTTGCTATACTTATACCGCTAAATTTAAATACCCAAAAAACTTCTGGAGGAGAATCTACACATGAATATGAACAAGTTTAATTATGGAACCGACTCCAAAAAGCGCGAAAAACAATCATGTTTTTTACTTAACATTTGTGCTTTTAGAGTCGGTCCTATAATTAAATTTGTTCATATTCATGTGCAGATTCTCCTCCAAAAGTTTTTTTGGGTATTTAAATTTAGCGGTATAAGTATAGTAACGTTACTAATTACTTTTACATATTGATGATTTCGATCAACTTTCTTCTTATTATACGAAGCTCTAATAGTAATAACTAAAGTAATTCAAAATTTTATTGTTTTTTAAAATTGTTCAGATAAGTAATAGTGAAAAATTGTTCGAAATCTTCATTTGCAGATAGGTGGACATAATAAATAAAATTTGATATTTTCCTGAAATAACTTTATTCTAATTAACCAAAAAATAATCATTGACAACATAATTTTAAGTAATAAACTAAAAAATCCTGGGGATAGTATTCATGATAACAAACAACTTGCCCAACCGATGCTGAATTTTCAGTTTTTTAGTTTTTAGGCAACAACACTGCCACCAGCCAAGTAGTTTGTATTCAGTCTCAATGCCGCTGTGGCCACCCACTTGTCTTCCACTAGGTGCTACGGCTCTAAGGAATTCCGCAGCCATGCGACTTTCTCCCTTAATTCTTCGTCGGATTCTGAAAGGAATCATTTATCATTTAAATTGAAAACAGCAATACCCGTAAAAGTAAACTAACTCGCTTTTCATTAAAATATACATTACCTGCTGATGTTGCTGGCAATCGTATTAATGGAGCTACATCAGAATTCGATGACGAAGATGATGTTCTTGTCAAGGAATGTGAACGGGCCCTCTCGATAATTCCACGACTACGCAACTGCTCTACCATCAATCAACGACTTCAAAGTTTTCAGAACCTAAAATAATAACACTGATTTGAATGATGACTAAAAGAAGACCATAAGTGTACATCATATCTACAGGGTGTAATCGTTAAATGTGCACAGGCGATTGCATCAAAAATCTTTAAATTGATATCGAAAGTACTTAACCTAATGAGTAAAATGGCATTAATAATAACTTTTTGACGTGACAACGTCTTAAATTAGGTTGCGACTGGGAGTCACTTATGAAAAAGTGTAACGCTCGGTAACGTTACGATGAGTCACCGAACGAGAGAGAGGCCCGCGGTCTGCCGCGCGCGCAGCACATAAATATTCTACCGAGAAAAAGACGTTGTCACGTAAAATCTTCGCCCGTAAAACCGACTTTACAGGCAACCATTTTTTTTTAAATAGAACGTGAAATATCCGAAAATTTTACATTAAACACTCTCCTACATTTAGTATGAAATAGTAGAACGGTTTTAGTTTACTGATCAACTGACTTATTTCATCGTTGGTTAAAATTCTGAGTGTTCCAGAATCCACTCTTCCATCTAGACAACGCAATATACCAAATTACTTTAAGTATGAATAAGGTAATATTATGAACATTAATACTTCGACTGTTCTGACAAAGAATAGTTTGGTACTGTGTTCTGGGGTGCAAAGAATAAATAAAACTATCTAGCTTCTAACTATCTACTTATGTAGTTTGATTAGGTACTTACCACGAAATTGGGTAACATACTCCTGGAACCCCCACCTTTTCACTGGTTAATTGATCCATGAGTATTCTTTTATTCGAGTCATTCAATTGTTTTTGCACTGCACAAATTATTTTCACTTGTGTGTTAAACACACGTGCGCTCACTGACGCTAAGCAAATGGGCAATTGGGCAGCAACGTCCCGGCCGCTCCGGCCGCCGCGCCGGCAGATCAAAGTAGGCATGTATCTTGTTACTAGTAAACTTTACTAATTCCAATAAAAGGTATATATAAACACTAATAGCCATAACTGTAATGACAAATAATAGTTTACTTCTTGAGGGAAAAATAAAACTAGTTCTAATTACAAGTTCACGAATTATAGAAATAAGAAATGCCATATTAGATATTATAGTTTTTTGTAATCGGTCATTTTAGTAAAACTCTTTTATAATCATAACTAATCTGTACCTCTTGATATTAGTACAGTACCTACAAATTCAAGGAATATTTATTAATACATGTAAAATCCTACAATCCCAAGTAAAGAATATTAATTTCGACATTTAATAAAACCCGTTTATTGGTATTATATTACGAAATTAATAAACTGTACTTGAAATTAAATTTTTTGTAGTTTTCATTAAAAATACATAGGAATTGATAAAATTTGATAATAACGCCATTTAATAACATTGTTATTAATTACGCCGAAATTTTCTCTCTCAGTGTATTTAAGTAATAATCGAAGAGCGTTTTATTATAAACACTTCTTTATCGTCATCTTCATCCGAAGATCTAGAAATGGAAGTGGAATACTTAGAATCTTTTTCCAGTTCTGGATGATATGTATAATATGTATGTATATTTCTTGACGGAGTATTTGTAAGCTGTCCAAGTCAATTTTGTAATGTGTGTATCTGTACGAAAATAAACATTAAGTATTTTATTTATTTTTTTATTTTATAATAAACAATCGAGTTTTCATCTGCATTATCATTACATCCACATTTTCATATGGGATCATGATAATGATATATACATAAAATAGGTATGTGTAAATACATAATATGTATTACCTATCTTAAAGTAATATGTTTATTATATACATGTAAGTATGTACCTACATATTATTATGTGGATATCTCATTATTATCCACTTATGTTATGTGACTAATGATATTGAGGACAAAATAAAAAATAAGCAGTATCAAGATCGTTCAGTCCATTTTCCCTAGTATTGCACACTCAAAATTTTGATTTCCCTAATTGCCTGATGGCACCAGAATCTGATGATTCTGGTTTACCTATAGTACATATAAGAAAAAAAAAAATGGTTGCCTGTAAAGTCGGTTTTACGGGCGAAGATTTTACGTGACAACGTCTTTTTCTCGGTAGAATATTTATGTGCTGCGCGCGCGGCAGACCGCGGGCCTCTCTCTCGTTCGGTGACTCATCGTAACGTTACCGAGCGTTACACTTTTTCATAAGTGACTCCCAGCCGCAACCTAATTTAAGACGTTGTCACGTCAAAAAAAAATGGTTGCCTGTAAAGTCGGTTTTACGGGCGAAGATTTTACGTGACAACGTCTTTTTCTCGGTAGAATATTTATGTGCTGCGCGCGCGGCAGACCGCGGGCCTCTCTCTCGTTCGGTGACTCATCGTAACGTTACCGAGCGTTACACTTTTTCATAAGTGACTCCCAGCCGCAACCTAATTTAAGACGTTGTCACGTCAAAAAACATTCAGTAGTATTGAAAGTAGATTGAAAACAGTAAAATGTAAACGGATCACACCTTGATAACACAGTTATTGCGTCTTTTAAAAACGTGTAATTTTACAAAGTAATGTACCTACTATGTTAAATTCGATGACGTAACAGTAGTATTTATAAGAAAATTAAGAATAATGATTATAAAATTGACTGCAATCTAAACAACCAATAAAAACGTGATTGACATTCCACTTGAATATTGTATGATGCATCATGCAGATAGCATAAGAATGTATCATACCAATTAATTGTTATTACGATTGACGTACATTTAAATGTTTAGAATTATTAATTCTCTTTTTATTAATGTGTAACCATAATGTCTATTACATTAAATCTGTCATATTTCAAATCAAAGAGCTAATGCAATATTACTAGTATTGAAAACTATTATTGTAAAGTAATAATTAATATTAATTGCTTCAGATCAATGTGGAACTGGAAAAAAATACATGCTTTAGTTATAAATTGATGTTAATTTGCATCCTTGCCTGCCAAAAAGTGGTAACAATCCAACATAACCTTAAAAACTTCATTTGTAAATATCTCGAAAACTATTAATTTCCGTCCCCCCCCCTTAATAAGGGAAGTTCCTAGTACCCACCCCCCTCTCTCCACCCCCCACCACCCCCAAATTCCACGCCCTATAATGTACAGTTTTACCCTGCAGCATCTCAAAGGTACGTGGTGCATTGTTTTTGCTGCTCACTATTTCTGAACATCGATTTTGTGTTAACGTAATTTTCGCTAATGTAGTAGAAGCCACCCGCTATTTCGGCTTGGTGCGATTCTACATTATTTCTGGTGCCGAAACCCGGGAATTTGCGTATCAATTATCATATTCAAAAGCTTATGGTATTACTGGTCACACGTAATTCATAATCTAAAATCAAATTCAATTCCGTTCGTATTAGGTTCTTTGTTTAACAAAGTAGGAAGTTGTTATAAGATCTATTTAAGCAAACACTTATTTTATCGGTGCTTAAATCCAATCGGCTTAAAACAATTTCATATTCCAAAACTTAATACATATTCAGAAGTACAAGTCAAAAGTGTTTAATTATTGTAGGAACTAGTTAAGCAATCACATATTTCATCGGTGCTTAATTTTACATCGGCCTATAGTAATTTCACATTCCGAAACATAATTCATTCACGTTACAGTTTATCCTAACTACATAACTATTATTAAAACGTAATATTAGGTTAAATCGTAATATAAATAATTTCATTTTATATTAATACTCGGGGGTAAATTGACAATCGTACGTCGAACATTCTAGCGGCTCGCGCAGCGCATCATCATTGTAACTTGTTATTGTAAGTTATAATCTGTATTCATTCACATTACCGTTTCACGCGATTTTCACCCTTAACTTCATATACGTAAAGGTGAAATAATAATTTCATTGTTTCATTTTATTTCATTATTTGAAAAATTACATCGAAGATTAACTTTGTTTTTCTATTGTTTGTTTTTAAACGTTTTTACATTTTGTTTATTCGATATTTAAATTTAAATTTAACAATATGTCTTTATTAACTAAACATACAACTCGGAAGTTAAGTTCTTTGAAAAAATTTAAATCTAAATCGGTGGATGAATATTATACGACTAAGGAGTAAGGACTTATCGACATTGCGTAGAAAACGTACTATAGCGCTTAAAAGATTATCGAAGGCGTTAGAAATAGGTAATGCAGCTTTGAGTGATCGTTCACAATACGATACGACCTATTTTTATCGTATCATCAGGAAATTAAACAAACCTCCGGGAAGTTGGCACCGCACTTTGAAGTTCGAAAAATTTTAAAGGTTGTTCCAGGTTGTTCTAGGTTTGTTCTACATTGTTCCAGAATTGCATACAGCTGAGATTAAAACTTTTTTATATACATGTAAGTATGTACCTACATATTATTATGTGGATATCTCATTATTATCCACTTATGTTATGTGACTAATGATATTGAGGACAAAATAAAAAATAAGCAGTATCAAGATCGTTCAGTCCATTTTCCCTAGTATTGCACACTCAAAATTTTGATTTCCCTAATTGCCTGATGGCACCAGAATCTGATGATTCTGGTTTACCTATAGTACATATAAGAAAAAAAAAAATGGTTGCCTGTAAAGTCGGTTTTACGGGCGAAGATTTTACGTGACAACGTCTTTTTCTCGGTAGAATATTTATGTGCTGCGCGCGCGGCAGACCGCGGGCCTCTCTCTCGTTCGGTGACTCATCGTAACGTTACCGAGCGTTACACTTTTTCATAAGTGACTCCCAGCCGCAACCTAATTTAAGACGTTGTCACGTCAAAAAAAAATGGTTGCCTGTAAAGTCGGTTTTACGGGCGAAGATTTTACGTGACAACGTCTTTTTCTCGGTAGAATATTTATGTGCTGCGCGCGCGGCAGACCGCGGGCCTCTCTCTCGTTCGGTGACTCATCGTAACGTTACCGAGCGTTACACTTTTTCATAAGTGACTCCCAGCCGCAACCTAATTTAAGACGTTGTCACGTCAAAAAACATTCAGTAGTATTGAAAGTAGATTGAAAACAGTAAAATGTAAACGGATCACACCTTGATAACACAGTTATTGCGTCTTTTAAAAACGTGTAATTTTACAAAGTAATGTACCTACTATGTTAAATTCGATGACGTAACAGTAGTATTTATAAGAAAATTAAGAATAATGATTATAAAATTGACTGCAATCTAAACAACCAATAAAAACGTGATTGACATTCCACTTGAATATTGTATGATGCATCATGCAGATAGCATAAGAATGTATCATACCAATTAATTGTTATTACGATTGACGTACATTTAAATGTTTAGAATTATTAATTCTCTTTTTATTAATGTGTTTTTATATTATGGTCTACAGTAAATAAGAATTGCGAGATAATGAAGCAAAAATACGATTTATTCAAACTTCGTTAACATTGCAATGTTTTATTTCTACACATTTATCGCAAGAATTCGTATACGCAACTGCTTAAAAATACGAATTTCTAAGAAATTATAAGTTTCATAATATCAGATATTATGTTAATGTATTGCACGCCTCATAAGCGAAGCGTTGAGGTGGGTACTACTGTCACTTCGCGCAAAACATCTGATTTTTCAAACTTAAAATGTCTTTATGTATCATACATTGCACTTGTAAGATAAAACATACACACACATATTAAGAAAAAACACTATTTTTAACATTCATGATATTTTTGATGTCAATTTTGTTATTTAAACTAGTTAAAAAACAGTTTAAAAAAGTTCTGTCTTGGACGTCCGTGTGTCTGTATGTGCGGAGGATTTTCTTGTTAACACGATAGCGACCGAAATACTTTACTAATCGAGTCTTTTTTTTTCTCTTACGCTTGAGTATGCTCAGGAATAGAACCCTTTCATTTTTCAGGGTCTGATTCGATGTGGTTTAATTGTTATTCAATAAACAAAAATAATAATTAATAAATAATTATTAAAAAAAAAATTATGAGGCGTGCACTTTTGGATTTTCCAAACTATTTTTCATATACTTCTCTTCGAGGCTGTTTGTCAAGGGTGCGATAACCTGGTGATATTGAAAGTATAAGGATGTCCGGTTGAAATGACTGTCGTTTGCTAATGAGGAGAGGAAGTTAGGCGTATAATGTGCTTGCCAGGATTATACTTTGAGAAAGAGAATTACGGAATACATAATTAGTAATCAGGGATTTCGTATTAGTATTTTTAATTTTTGAACATGAGAGCGTAATTTCGTGATGTATACTTTTATTAGGTTGCAATTGTTTTGTCGTCTTTATCGTACAATATTGTCGTACTCATTAATTACTCGTACTTAAAAATATATTTAATAAAACACTAAAAGCTAGTTGGAGAGTACAGAATATACACTTCACTACATAGTATAAAACAAAGTCGCTTTCTCTGTCCCTATGTCCCTTTGTATGCTTAAATCTTTAAAACTACGCAACGGATTTTGATGCGGTTTTTTTTAATAGATAGAGTGATTCAAGAGGAAGGTTTTAGTATATAATTTATTAGGTTTTAGACAAAGCAGGCGAAGCCGCGGGCGGTAAGCTAGTATATGACAAAATAAAGATTATCAAGATTCAAGGATTTATTATTATTATTACACCAACTGTATTCTTTATGACACTGCTATGTATGATGAGATCATCAAATACCATATGTTTGTTTAAACATATTTTAACCAAATATAAGTTTAGGTTAGACGAGTTCGAAGCTAAATATTTTATGACTGAACTTTGAAACGATTTACATAATATTATATTATGTTATTTATGGTTTTCTAGAAATAATTTGTATTCTATTCAAATGAAATCGTGATTTAGTGTGGAAATATGATATAATCGCCTGAATTAATGTGTTGTAGGTACCTACTATAAATAACGACGTAACTGTTAAATAAAGTTTGCTAAAAAGGTAATTGTGAATTGGTTTGTTTGTTTATTCTTAAACATAGAATAAGATGTTTGTTTGTTGTAGCCTGTTTCTTAATAACATATTACAATTGGTTACATTTTTGTCTGAAAGTTAGGTATGTAATATGCATATGCAGCATACCTCATCAAGGTAAAATCTACTGGTTCTTCTCTTTTTCTTCATGTTTTGAATAAATAAACTGTAGGGTCTACATAGATTATTTATAGTTTTTTAATGCTTATATTATGCCTTATATTGCGCCTTATGTACTGTATCAATCCGTGTATTGTATACTTGTAAATATTTTTAACTTGGTGTGGTACATTAAACTGTCAAATTAATAAAAAAATAAATATTATAAAACATGTCTACAATCACGTTGCATCGAAAGTCTTTGTGAGTATAAAGTAATTACTACTTTAATATCAATGATACTTACGATTATTTAAAATTATGCCACTTTACGTTAATAAGTAGGTAGCTGAGTACATAATAAACAATACATGCGTGACAATTAAGGTTTTAAATAGATATTTAATGTTTATTGATAACAATATATTCCAATACCATAAAGATAACAGACAAAGACAATAAAGACTGATTTTTATATTGATACAAAATATAATAAAATACATCATGTTTATTTAACATAACTCCTGTTGGTCTAAGCGTGATGATTAGACTTTAGCCTTCCTCGATAAATGGGCTATCTAATGCCAAATCAATTTTCAACTTGGATCAGTAGGTGCCAGTAGTTCCTGAGATTAGCGCGTTCAAACAAACAAACTAACTTCAGCTTTATAATATTACTAGTATAGATTTTCATTTGGTTTCTTCTAGTAAGGACTTTACTTAAATAATTAATGTTATTTCGGCGGTATTTAAATATTTTAAAACAAATAGAAATAGATCAACAATTAATCGTTGTTCAGACGTTCCCAGCTCAAGATATCTTCAGACAATGTGGCTCCCACACACATCCACTTTCGCGTGAGAACATAGTCTATTTGACATAGACAATGAACCAATTTTACGAATAAGGCTTTATGCACTAAAAACTATAGATAAACTTGTTAATTTCAGTTAGAAAACTTTGTGATAAGAAACTATTTGAAACAATAACAAAGAAACAATTATTACTTATTAGTCTATTAATCCGTAATAAGATGAGATAGATGAAGTTTATTAATACTTTTAATATGTAACAAAAATTTAATAATCCGACGTTCCTATTCGTATATATAACAATCAATCAACTTGCACAATGATGTGACCGCCAATCAAAAGTTCGTTCGTTGTTATAAATTTATAAAAGTTCGTTTGTTTGTTTAAATATCACGTCAAACAAACAATGATGAATGTCGTGTTTTGCAATTGTTACAGTGTTAGTGGTTAATATATTTGTGAGGTCAATTTCTATGATGATGGTCAAGAGAAACTGTATTCTGAATGTCTATTAGTAGATAGCAGATTCTATTACTTAGCGTTTCTGCCATTTGTCTAGGACCGATGTTAATTTTTTTTATCTATCTGTAATCTAATACAGGCAGGCGTATTTGACAAGTGAAGATGTATGTAGGTAATAAAAAAAAATGTTGCTTCCCACGGACTGACAGACATAATATTATGAGGTTCCTATATATGTTTTTATTTTCATATGAGAAGATTAAGAAATTAAAAAAAAATGTTTACATAAAATATATTTTAGGTAGGTAGGTACCTACGACAAGCCTTATTTATAATAAAAAAGCTCGTATTCAAATATCATGCTCTTAAACTCGAAACAATAAACTTTTGACCATCAATATTATTACAGCAGAATTACTTGCATTTCCTTGTTCTACAGTGATCGTGTGAAAGGGCATATCTATCGCAATAAGTAAGAAAGGTGAACAGCCGTCACGGGTGTGCCCACGGCGAGACAGACAAACAATTATGTGGTATCGATGATAACTTATAGAGGCAATTCCCTTGGTTTTATGGGAAATGGTTGTTCTATTTGGAGTATAGAAAATTGATTTTTGAGGGAATTAGGTTATGTATAGAAGTTAGATGAAATGCCCGTTTTAGTTAATGATTTGGCTTTATTTACTAGATTTCCGCCCGCGGCTTCGCCCGCGTTTTCAAAGGAAAACCCGCATAGTTCCCGTTTCCGTGGGATTTCTGGGATAAAACCTATCCAAGTTACCCTCTATATGTGTGCTCAATTTCATTGTAATCGGTTCAGTAGTATTTGCGTGAAAGAGTAACAAACACACACACACACATCCTCACAAACTTTCGCATTTATAATATTAGTAGGGTGAATACCTATTTGTTTTTATGTTCGATCTATTTATTCATTAGCTTTATATGAACAAGAATCATCCATTCTTAATTTTAAAAGGTCCTCGATGATATTGTAGAATTTACTACAGTTAACATGAGGGTTGATCTGAATTAATTAACCGAATTACATCTTAATATAAACCCATCAGTGACAAGTACCAACATCAGTTCTTATCAATGGACCTTTTATCTTTTGTTATCGGACATGTTTGTAGTTATTATCAGTAATTAATTTTTCGGCTAAAATACTACGCTTATATAGTGAAATGTATTTGAAAACGTTTTTTGGGTTTTCGTTGCGTTTGAGTTTCTAGTAAATATTTTTAACGTGATAACGTTTTTACACGCTTTATATTAGCTTCACCTGTATGTTTGTTTGTTTGTAACCGACTTCTTTGGGCGCGATTTTGACCCACTTTAAACGGCCAGATTTCGTTCAAACTTTGTAGATTTATTGAGGACCGATGACAATACACTAATTTGATAAAATTTTCTATTTTTAAGTTCGGTTTTCTATAAAAAGCGTGTTTTTTAGTTTTTTTAAACTATTATTATTTTTAAAATCGTTTTAGTCGGGTGACATGTTCAGAAACTTGTGTCACACCAAAACCTCACGAGCGCGATCGCAGGTATAACGAGAGAGAGACGGACCGATCTCCCGTCTCATCTCGAGCGCTGCCACTGCATTATGTTATCACGTAAACATCTCGATCGTAAACCTACTTTACAAACAACCAATTTTTTTTTGATGAATTAATAATTAGCTATGAATTTAATAATTTCTGTCAGTATCTATATAATATTTGATCAACGTATTCAGGATGATATGTTTTTGTCGACTTTCGTTTTAATCGACTTCCTAGTATTTTAAAGTGAATAGTTAGTATCACTACATAGTATAAAACAAAGTCGCTTTCTCTGTCCCTATGTCCCTATGTCCCTACGTCCCTTTGTACGCTTAAATCTTTGAAACTACGCAACGGATTTTGATGCGGTTTTTTTTAATAGATAGAGTGATTCAAGAGGAAGGTTTATATGTATAATAACATCCATTAAATAGTGGAGAAGTACTGTTATTTTTGAGGTTTCTAATGTGATGTCATAAATAATTACATTTTTTCCGCTTACATTGCAAACGCAGGCTGAATGAACCCTAGGTACGAGTTTTATCAAAATAATGTACTAAGTATTGTACACATTGAAAAGGTCTACAGAAAAGTCCGCGATGGTATATGTCTATCTCTTATGGATAACCCACAATAACTTTTTTTTGTCATTTACTTTTTACGACAAATAATGGTTAATTTTCGAAGCGTGTTTCGTTACCGTGTAATTGATCGTGATTCGTGGTGTCTATTATCGATGTTTGGCATAGAGTATGCAAACAAAGGTTGTCAAGTTATTTTGCAACTGTCATGCACCACGACAGTCGACACTTGAACTCGATCGAAGGCGGAAGCCTTCGATCGAGCCGCTCATCTGCTGTGCGTGCGCGGCGGCCAATGAAACACGTGTATCGCAAATCGGATAATTGGCGCAAATTCATCGAGTGCTGCAGCAGGCTAAACTGTACATTATAAGGCGTGGAGTTGAGAGTCGTAAATTTTTTTGTGGTTAGCTATTGTCCTATGGAACCTAAATCTGAAATTTCATTTGACGGAAACTTTTAGTTTTTGTGTTACGAATTTTTTGAAAATCGGAAAATTTTACTCCATTTTAGCTTTGAATCGCGAACTTACTGTTATGACAGTGTCAAATTGACATACAGCGATTGTCAAACGCGTTTCATTTCAGATAAAACATTACTTTCTAACAAAAAAAAATATTATAATTTAAATTTTATTTATGAAATTTGTATATTTTTTAACAACAACATTAAAAATAATTATTATTAAGTATAGTTATTGTAAAATAGATTAAATAAAATAAAATTATTAATATTCGCAATTTATAATTCAACAAAAATATTAATTGTATGCTTTGTACCGTGGAACAAAACAATAACGACGTCATTTTCAGTTACCGTTCGTTTGCCGTCTTTCAGTCGAGATCGTTTCGTGCGTACTCCTGTTAAGCCCTAAAACTGTACAAAACTATTAAACTTTTACTTTTAGTATTCAAATAGGTAGCGAGGAGCGAAGCGACGAGCGTGTTAGGTTAACATTTGAACTGCCGCACGAGCCGAGCGAGCGAAGCGAGCGTGCCGCGGCAGCGGCCGGCGAGTGCCAGAAGCGACTTTAGGGCGATTCCCACTCAAACAAAAAAAAAACTACAGGTCAAGAAACTAAAAAGAAAAGCAGTTTACTATGAAAAGTCCCTTTATCGATTAGACACCTCAAAATAATGAAATTCAGGAAGCATGTTTCAAAAATTTTACCATAATGTCTATTACATTAAATCTGTCATATTTCAAATCAATGAGCTAATGCAATATTACTAGTATTGAAAACTATTATCATTTTCAGTTACTGTTCGTTTGCCGCCTTTCAGTCGAGATCGTTTCGTGCGTACTCCTGTTAAGCCCTAAAACTGTACAAAACTATTAAACTTTTACTTTTAGTATTCAAATAGGTAGCGAGGAGCGAAGCGACGAGCGTGTTAGGTTAACATTTGAACTGCCGCACGAGCCGAGCGAGCGAAGCGAGCGTGCCGCGGCAGCGGCCGGCGAGTGCCAGAAGCGACTTTAGGGCGATTCCCACTCAAACAAAAAAAGAAAACTACAGGTCAAGAAACTAAAAAGAAAAGCAGTTTACTATGAAAAGTCCCTTTATCGATTAGACACCTCAAAATAATGAAATTCAGGGAGCATGTTTCAAAAATTTAACCATAATGTCTATTACATTAAATCTGTCATATTTCAAATCAATGAGCTAATGCAATATTACTAGTATTGAAAACTATTATCATTTTCAGTTACTGTTCGTTTGCCGCCTTTCAGTCGAGATCGTTTCGTGCGTACTCCTGTTAAGCCCTAAAACTGTACAAAACTATTAAACTTTTACTTTTAGTATTCAAATAATAAATAGGTAGCGAGGAGCGAAGCGACGAGCGTATTAGGTTAACATTTGAACTGCTGCACGAGCCGAGCGAGCGAAGCGAGCGTGCCGCGGCAGCGGCCGGCGAGTGCCAGAAGCGACTTTAGGGCGATTCCCACTCAAACAAAAAAAAAAAACTACAGGTCAAGAAACTAAAAAGAAAAGCAGTTTACTATGAAAAGTCCCTTTATCGATTAGACACCTCAAAATAATGAAATTCAGGGAGCATGTTTCAAAAATTTAACCATAATGTCTATTACATTAAATCTGTCATATTTCAAATCAAAGAGCTAATGCAATATTACTAGTATTGAAAACTATTATTGTAAAGTAATAATTAATATTAATTGCTTCAGATCAATGTGGAACTGGAAAAAAATACATGCTTTAGTTATAAATTGATGTTAATTTGCATCCTTGCCTGCCAAAAAGTGGTAACAATCCAACATAACCTTAAAAACTTCATTTGTAAATATCTCGAAAACTATTAATTTCCGTCCCCCCCCCTTAATAAGGGAAGTTCCTAGTACCCACCCCCCTCTCTCCACCCCCCACCACCCCCAAATTCCACGCCCTATAATGTACAGTTTTACCCTGCAGCATCTCAAAGGTACGTGGTGCATTGTTTTTGCTGCTCACTATTTCTGAACATCGATTTTGTGTTAACGTAATTTTCGCTAATGTAGTAGAAGCCACCCGCTATTTCGGCTTGGTGCGATTCTACATTATTTCTGGTGCCGAAACCCGGGAATTTGCGTATCAATTATCATATTCAAAAGCTTATGGTATTACTGGTCACACGTAATTCATAATCTAAAATCAAATTCAATTCCGTTCGTATTAGGTTCTTTGTTTAACAAAGTAGGAAGTTGTTATAAGATCTATTTAAGCAAACACTTATTTTATCGGTGCTTAAATTCAATCGGCTTAAAACAATTTCATATTCTAAAACTTAATACATATTCAGAAGTACAAGTCAAAAGTGTTTAATTATTGTAGGAACTAGTTAAGCAATCACATATTTCATCGGTGCTTAATTTTACATCGGCCTATAGTAATTTCACATTCCGAAACATAATTCATTCACGTTACAGTTTATCCTAACTACATAACTATTATTAAAACGTAATATTAGGTTAAATCGTAATATAAATAATTTCATTTTATATTAATACTCGGGGGTAAATTGACAATCGTACGTCGAACATTCTAGCGGCTCGCGCAGCGCATCATCATTGTAACTTGTTATTGTAAGTTATAATCTGTATTCATTCACATTACCGTTTCACGCGATTTTCACCCTTAACTTCATATACGTAAAGGTGAAATAATAATTTCATTGTTTCATTTTATTTCATTATTTGAAAAATTACATCGAAGATTAACTTTGTTTTTCTATTGTTTGTTTTTAAACGTTTTTACATTTTGTTTATTCGATATTTAAATTTAAATTTAACAATATGTCTTTATTAACTAAACATACAACTCGGAAGTTAAGTTCTTTGAAAAAATTTAAATCTAAATCGGTGGATGAATATTATACGACTAAGGAGTAAGGACTTATCGACATTGCGTAGAAAACGTACTATAGCGCTTAAAAGATTATCGAAGGCGTTAGAAATAGGTAATGCAGCTTTGAGTGATCGTTCACAATACGATACGACCTATTTTTATCGTATCATCAGGAAATTAAACAAACCTCCGGGAAGTTGGCACCGCACTTTGAAGTTCGAAAAATTTTAAAGGTTGTTCCAGGTTGTTCTAGGTTTGTTCTACATTGTTCCAGAATTGCATACAGCTGAGATTAAAACTTTTCGAGAAAAGTCAAAAAACCCGATTTTTGAGCTGGCACCGCACTTTTTAGATATCGCGATTCTGGCGGTTGTTCCAGGTTGTTCTAGGTTTGTTCTATATTGTTCCAGAATATCGCGTCCGAAAAAAATTTATTTTCCACAAAATTCGTAAAAAACCAAAAAGAAGTTGGCACCGCACTTTGAAGTTAGAAAAATTTTAAAGGTTGTTCCAGGTTGTTCTAGGTTTGTTCTATATTGTTCCAAAATATCGCGTCCGAAAAAAATTTATTTTCCACAAAATTCGCAAAAAACCAAAAGGAAGTTGGCACCGCACTTTGAAGTTAGAAAAATTTTAAAGGTTGTTCCAGGTTGTTCTAGGTTTGTTCTACATTGTTCCAAAATATCGCGTCCGAAAAAAATTTATTTTCCACAAAATTCGCAAAAAACCAAAAAGTAGTTGACCTCCGGGAAGTTGGCACCACACTTTGAAGTTAGAAAAATTTTAAAGGTTGTTCCAGGTTGTTCTAGGTTTGTTCTATATTGTTCCAAAATATCGCGTCCGAAAAAAATTTATTTTCCACAAAAATCGTAAAAAACCAAAAAGAAGTTGGCACCGCACTTTGAAGTTAGAAAAATTTTAAAGGTTGTTCCAGGTTGTTCTAGGTTTGTTCTACATTGTTCCAAAATATTGCGTCCGAAAAAACATTATTTTCCACAAAATTCGTAAAAAACCACCTCCGGGAAGTTGGCACCGCACTTTGAAGTTAGAAAAATTTTAAAGGTTGTTCCAGGTTGTTCTAGGTTTGTTCTATATTGTTCCAAAATATCGCGTCCGAAAAAAATTTATTTTCCACAAAATTCGCAAAAAACCAAAAAGAAGTTGGCACCGCACTTTGAAGTTAGAAAAATTTTAAAGGTTGTTCCAGGTTGTTCTAGGTTTGTTCTATATTGTTCCAAAATATCGCGTCCGAAAAAAATTTATTTTCCACAAAATTCGTAAAAAACCAAAAAGAAGCTGGCACCGCACTTTTAAGATATCACAATTCTGGCGGTTGTTCTGAGTTGTTCTAGGTTCGTTCTATATTGTTCCAAAATATCACGTCCGAAAAAAAATTATGTTTCAAAAATTTCGTAAAAAAAATGGCGAATGTTGAGTCTTGTTAGCAATTGGGGGCAGTCAATATTATTGTTTAAAAGTTTAGGTACGAAAATTAGATCAAAAATGTCCCTTCGATTTTCTAGTGAAATCATATTGAAGTTAGAGAGTCGGTCTTTGAGTGTAGTATTTCTTTGGTGACCCATCTACAAACTACACTTCTATTATAAAAATAATTCAATTTTTTTGAAGATGTATCATTTTACGAATATTTTATTTTTTACTCAGCAAGTATCACAGACTCAACACCATTCAGCACAACTCTTGTGTTTTTTTTTAGTTTTCGAAAATGGTATGGTCAATTTCTGTAAAAAACTCATTTTTTTTGTGTCTTCATTAACGAAAAATTAAATTTTTTCTCCAGCACAACGAGTAGTAGAAAGCAAACTGTACATTTGTACAGTAAAAGTTCCTTATTCTCGGGGTATATGTTCCATAAATATGCCGCGAATACAGAAACCGTGAATACGGAATGGTAATTTTAATTTATATGGGATTATAGGGAATACGTTCCTAGGTGACGAAATAAAAAAAAAAAACATATTATGCATAAAAAATTAATTAAAATTGAAGTTTTTGAACATTTTAATTAATTATCTTAAGACAAGGCAATGGTTTAAAGAATTTTGTAATTTTTTCTTGCTTGGCAGTTTTCAAAAGCTCCTTCAATTCAGACTGATACACAGCAGTCGCATTAGCAATTTGCCTCTTAAACCTTAAGTTCACTTTATGTGGTAACACAGATTTTTTTCGTGTCGAAACTCGTTTCTCATTTTTTTTAGTTGACATTATAAACTAGGAAGAGTGCAGTAGACGATTTACTCTATCACAATTTTTGCAACGAATGTCAAAGACGAAACAATAAAACACGCAAAGCGGCTTTTACTATAAACGGAACTACATTTAAAAATGTACTTTATTTATTGAGTTATAAGGTTGCTTCCATTCTGTTTATTTAAATTCTCAAAAACATCAATCGCGGCAAAGGCCTAGGCGGCTTGCGACAAAGGCGGCTTATGTCAAAGGCCTCGGCGATATCATTTAACAACTTATTATGTACTTTAGGCCAACTTGTAATAAGATCTATTTTACTTTCTTATTAGTCCATTTGACAAGAATATTGGGTTAGCGGACGCGATATTTTGGAACAATATAGAACAAACCTAGAACAACCTGGAACAACCTTTAAAATTTTTCTTACTTCAAAGTGCGGTGCCAACTTCCCGGAGGTGGTTTTTTACGAATTTTGTGGAAAATAAATTTTTTTCGGACGCGATATTTTGGAACAATATAGAACAAACCTAGAACAACCTGGAACAACCTTTAAAATTTTTCTAACTTCAAAGTGTGGTGCCAACTTCCCGGAGGTCAACTACTTTTTGGTTTTTTGCGAATTTTGTGGAAAATAAATTTTTTTCGGACGCGATATTTTGGAACAATGTAGAACAAACCTAGAACAACCTGGAACAACCTTTAAAATTTTTCTAACTTCAAAGTGCGGTGCCAACTTCCTTTTGGTTTTTTGCGAATTTTGTGGAAAATACATTTTTTTCGGACGCGATATTCTGGAACAATATAGAACAAACCTAGAACAACCTGGAACAACCTTTAAAATTTTTCTAACTTCAAAGTGTGGTGCCAACTTCCCGGAGGTCAACTACTTTTTGGTTTTTTGCGAATTTTGTGGAAAATAAATTTTTTTCGGACGCGATATTTTGGAACAATATAGAACAAACCTAGAACAACCTGGAACAACCTTTAAAATTTTTCTAACTTCAAAGTGCGGTGCCAACTTCTTTTTGGTTTTTTACGAATTTTGGGGAAAATAAATTTTTTTCGGACGCGATATTTTGGAACAGTATAGAACAAACCTAGAACAACCTGGAACAACCTTTAAAATTTTTCTAACTTCAAAGTGTGGTGCCAACTTCCCGGAGGTCAACTACTTTTTGGTTTTTTGCGAATTTTGTGGAAAGTAAATTTTTTTCGGACGCGATATTTTGGAACAATGTAGAACAAACCTAGAACAACCTGGAACAACCTTTAAAATTTTTCTAACTTCAAAGTGCGGTGCCAACTTCCTTTTGGTTTTTTGCGAATTTTGTGGAAAATAAATTTTTTTCGGACGCGATATTTTGGAACAATATAGAACAAACCTAGAACAACCTGGAACAACCTTTAAAATTTTTCTAACTTCAAAGTGCGGTGCCAACTTCTTTTTGGTTTTTTACGAATTTTGTGGAAAATAAATTTTTTTCGGACGCGATATTCTGGAACAATATAGAACAAACCTAGAACAACCTGGAACAACCGCCAGAATCGCGATATCTAAAAAGTGCGGTGCCAGCTCAAAAATCGGGTTTTTTGACTTTTCTCGAAAAGTTTTAATCTCAGCTGTATGCAATTCTGGAACAATGTAGAACAAACCTAGAACAACCTGGAACAACCTTTAAAATTTTTCTAACTTCAAAGTGTGGTGCCAACTTCCCGGAGGTATTAAACAAATCGTTTCAAATTTCGAAAATGCTCATTTCAATATACTCGATCTGACGGACGACGCGGATAATGAAACTGAAATTGAGGAACAATTCGATGAATTATATTTTCATATTCAGTCTATTAACATAAGTTTAACTAAACATGATACAAATAATTCAATTAACTCGAACATCAATTCATCGAATATCCGTTTACCTAAAATTACATTGCCACATTTTTCGGGCAATATCAAGCAGTGGCCTGTGTTTTATGATACGTTTAATTCTTTAATTCATAACTCAAAGTCAGTTTCGGACACGGAAAGGTTTCATTATTTAATTTCTTCTCTTAGCGGGGATGCGTTATCGGTGGTTAAGGCGTTCCCTATGACTCACGAATATTATCGCGACGCGTATGAAGCTCTTATTAATCGCTATAAATGTAAACGAACATTAGCTTTTACTTGTTGGCAAGATATTTTAAACACTAACTTCATGCATAACTACGCAACTGAGTTTCAAAAGTCACTCGACTTATTCGATGAAAATTTAAATATTTTAAAATCTATTGAGTTACCGATAGATCAGTGGGATTTTGTTCTGGTTTACCATATTTTATCAAAATTAGACAGGAATTTACGCCGCGATTTTGAGGAGAAATATTCTAACGTGGAGTTGCCGTCTTATGATCAATTAAGGGGTTTTTTGCGTTCCAAATGCGAAGCCTTATTACGAGATACACATTTTTCTGGTGTGAATAAATCTTTAAAGCATTCGACTACTCAAAATCAATCAACGAAACGTTTCAATTCAAATGCACTTGTTGCTATGAACAATAGAGGTAATTCGAACGATAAGTCTAAAGTTTATTCAAGTAGCTGCGCGTATTGCCTTAAGTCGCATTCTATTTTTTCTTGTCAAGATTTTATTAGTAAATCGATTGAAGATCGTATGGCTATTGCCACTCAAAACAATTGGTGCTTTAATTGCCTGAAGCCATCACATCAATTAAAAAATTGCAAATCTATTTTTTCGTGTCGTATGTGTAAGCGTAAACATCACACCTTACTCCATCGCGATCATAACACTAAGATCGAATCAAATCAAATCGGGTCGTCGCTGGTGTCAAGGTCACATACGAATCATACAGTGCTGTTAGCCACAGCTATCGTTCAGGTTAAGGATGCTTCAGGTAATATGCAATCGTTTCGTGCCCTGTTTGATACGGGCAGTCAGAGCAATTTCATAACGGAATCAGCAGTAAAACTTTTAAATTTAACGCCGGCTTCATCAACCGCGGCAATTAGTGGCATAGGAGAAGCGGATGCACCTATTATTGGTGACGTCACTTGTTCTATCGGCACTAACGGTCGAATTCTATTGCACGCCTCATAAGCGAAGCGTTGAGGTGGGTACTACTGTCACTTCGCGCAAAACATCTGATTTTTCAAACTTAAAATGTCTTTATGTATCATACATTGCACTTGTAAGATAATACATACACACACATATTAAGAAAAAACACTATTTTTAACATTCATGATATTTTTGATGTCATTTTTGTTATTTAAACTAGTTAAAAAACAGTTTAAAAAAGTTCTGTCTTGGACGTCCGTGTGTCTGTATGTGCGGAGGATTTTCTTGTTAACACGATAGCGACCGAAATACTTTACTAATCGAGTCTTTTTTTTTCTCTTACGCTTGAGTATGCTCAGGAACAGAACCCTTTCATTTTTCAGGGTCTGATTCGATGTGGTTTAATTGTTATTAAATAAACAAAAATAATAATTAATAAATAATTATTAAAAAAAAAATTATGAGGCGTGCACTTTTGGATTTTCCAAACTATTTAACTTAGATATGCACGTCATATCTAAAATATGTGGCGATCAACCTATCGCTCAACTTAATTCATCAAGTTGGTCCCATATTAAATCGTTGCCGTTAGCGGACCCTGGTTTTGATACACCTGGTCCCATTGATATTTTGCTTGCTGCTGATGTATTCGCTGACTCTGTTCTTAATCAACATATCAAGGGAGGTGTCAACCAACCTACCGCGTTTAATTCAATCTTTGGTTGGCTACTTCTAGGTAAAACTAATATTTCGTGTAGTAGTCTGTTGCAGACGTTGCCTGTAATCAATAATGATTTAAATTCATTAGTTCAACGTTTTTGGGAATTAGATTCAGTACCGCAAACTTCAATGCTAACTCCAGATGAGTTATTATGCGAACGTAAATTCGTTGATGAACACTCAGGTGATGAATCTGGGCGTTATATTGTTCGTATTCCATTTAAGAATAATTCAGAACCTACATTTGAGGGTTCTCGCGAAGTTGCTTTGCGTAGGTTCTATGCTACTGAACGTAGGTTGTCACGTGACGTCTTGTTAAAATCGCAATATGTCGACTTTATGTCTGATTACATCGAAAGTGGTCACATGACAGTGGTTCCTGTAGCACAATTTGGTACAGGAAAATACTACATACCTCATCATTGCGTTCTACGCCCTGACTCTGCGACCACACGCCTCCGCGTTGTATTCGACGCTTCTGCGAAGGATATGCATTCTAAGTCACTGAATGACACACAACTTATCGGCCCAAAGCTACAATCGAATATTTTAAGTCTACTTTTACGCTTTAGGGAACACAACGTTGTCTTCATGGCTGATGCTCGTCAAATGTTTAGACAGATCGTAGTAGCGCACGAACATCGTGATTACCAACGCATTTTCTGGAGGAGTTCTCCTGATTTCCCTTTTAGAATATCGTTTAAATACAGTCACATATGGATTAGCTTCGTCTCCGTTTCTCGCTTGCCGTACTCTTCGACAGCTTGCTGAAGATGAGGGAGATTCTTATCCACTCGCAAAACGAGTACTACTGTCTGATGTTTATTGTGATGACGTCACAACCGGATTTTCATCGTTAGAGGTCGCTCAGGAAGCAAAGTCGCAGATTATTAAACTTTTTAAGTGTGGACAGTTTGAACTTAGGAAGTGGGCTAGTAATAAACCGCAGTTATTGTCTGATCTACCCAGTGATAGTTGTTTGACTGGATCCGTATCGTTAGACAATTCTGATAATCAAATTCATAAGGTATTAGGTCTTAAATGGAATCCATCCACAGATACGTTCGTATTCGAAATTGAATCTACTTATCGGCCGTGTACTAAGCGTTCAATCCTTAGTGAAGTCGCTAGGGTTTTCGATCCGTTAGGTTTTCTATCTCCTATCACAATTCAATCAAAATGTTTAATTCAGAAGTTGTGGATTCTCGGCGTTGGATGGGACCAAACGCCGCCTAACGACATCATCAATACATGGAACAAACATCGCACTCAACTTAATCTTTTGAGTGAACTTCTAATTCCTCGGCAACTTACCTGCACGGATGCTGTATCGTATGAGCTACATGGGTTTTGTGACAGTTCTACCCTTGCATACGGAGCTGTCATCTATTTACGTGTTACAGATGCTGTTGGTAATATTCATGTTTTCTTCGTTTGCTCTAAGGCTCGAGTTGCACCTCTTAAACATACATCGTTACCACGACTCGAGCTCTGTGCTGCAGTTCTTCTATCAGATCTTTACAAGTTTGTAAAAGATACGTATCTTTCTCGTATTCATATTGATTCTGTATATTTGTGGTCTGACTCAACTATCGTTTTGTCTTGGCTGCGTTCTCATTCTTCGCGTTGGACAACATTTGTTGCAAATCGTGTCAGTCACATACAGGATATCACTCCTACAGACTGGTGGCATCATGTATCCTCAGGTGATAATCCTGCTGATTTATGTTCACGAGGTTTATTTCCAAGTGAGCTTGTACACAATGCCTTATGGTGGGCGGGACCGTGCTGGTTAGCCCAAGGTAGTGATACTTGGCCTACGAATACAGTTATCACATCAAATGAGGAGAAGGACGTTATGGAGAAGGAGCAACGTAAGGTAGCTCTTTCCGCTGAAGAGAGAGCTCCAATCGAACCAACAATAATTGACTCTTTACTTAATCGTTATTCATCATTTCAAACAATCGTTAACATTTTGGCATTTGTATATCGTTTTATCAATAACTCTAGAACCCCAGCTCAAGCTAATCGTAATAGTTTCATTAATAACGTTGAAAGGCACAACGCATTATTAAAAATCGTTAAACATGTACAGAGTCAAGTCTTTTCGAACGAAATTGCTGATCTTAAATCGAACAAACCTTTATTGAAACCTTTTCGAAAACTCAATCCATTTATCGATCGTTTAGGTATTCTCAGGGTGGGCGGTAGAATTTCACGCGCAGGTTTAGAATACGAACAAAGGCATCCAGCCTTTCTACCGTCTGATCATCCATTAACTTTTTTAATTATCGACAACATTCATCGTAACTATTTGCATCCGGGCATCGATACTACGCATTTCTTACTTCTTCAACAATTTTGGATCATATCGGTCTTAACTCCAGGCCATTTCCTTACCTTAGAGCCTTTGACAGCTGTCCCTGACGAAGATCTATCAAATGTTAATATAAGTCGGCTTCATCGGTGGCAGTTGTTACAATCATTTCACCAGAGTTTTTGGTCCAAATGGAAACACGAGTATCTTAACTCACTAACACAACGCGCCAAATGGACTAAGGATTCTAAACCGCTTCAGATAGGCTCAATGGTGATAATTAAGGATGAAAATCGTGCGCCACTACAATGGTCTCTTGCCAGAGTAGTGGATCTTTTACCCGGTTCTGATGGTGTAGCTCGGATTGCAGTAGTTAAAACAGCGAAAAATCATTTAATTCAAAGACCGTTGGTTAAGTTATGCCCTCTACCAATCGAGGACTAGCTTAAATCGTTTATCTATCTTTTAGTATCGTAAGGTATCTAGACATTAAGTTATCGTTAGCAATAAGATATCGTGTCTGTGTAACATCTATCGTGTTATACAGAATCAATTAGTTAGGTAACTAGTTTTTATTGTAATCAATAAGTATCATCAATAATTATACGGATCATTCTTATCGTTCTCGTTCCCATTATGTTCTATTTATCGTCTGACCAGAAAATACCATAGGCATTTTGGTGGGCGGGATGTTTCGTTACCGTGTAATTGATCGTGATTCGTGGTGTCTATTATCGATGTTTGGCATAGAGTATGCAAACAAAGGTTGTCAAGTTATTTTGCAACTGTCATGCACCACGACAGTCGACACTTGTACTTCCGCCTTCGATCGGGCCGCTCATCTGCTGTGCGCGCGCGGCGGCGATTGAAAACACGTGTATCGCAAATCGGATAATTGGCGTAAATTCATCGAGTGCTGCAGCATCTCAAAGGTACGTGGTGCATTGTTTTTGCTGCTCACTATTTCTGAACATCGATTTTGTGTTAACGTAATTTTCCCTAATGTAGTAGAAGCCACCCGCTATTTCGGCTTGGTGCGATTCTACAAAGCGATTTTAACCAATACAGCATTAATCCTTAACGAATTAAATACCTTGAATACATTGTTCATTTAATATAGATCTATATGGCCCTTTACACCGTATGATTTAAGTGAATATTTTTGAAGATAATACAGATTTAAACATTGCGGGACGTAGCGTTTGCGGCGGTACCGGCCGGCCGCCATTGCACCCGTGCGAAGCCGGGGCGGGTCGCTAGTAATCTATAAACTAACAATAGAAATAGATACGTTCGTCTTACCACACATCGCTAAAAGGTAAATATTTATTTTACAATCGATAAAACATGAAGCTTTTACGAAAAATCTTCGATTTGCCTACTTTTATTGAGATTTTAGATGTAAATCATCGTTAAATATATATTATCACATATAAATAATCGATATTCTATACTTTATCTAACATAATTCAACAAATGTATCATATGGTTCACGTATCAAGGAAGTGCAGAGCCACGTTCCAGAGGCATGCATCAATATGTAGGATGCGTTCGTTTTTATAAGCAGCCAGTGTTGCTAGTTGCCAGTTGGTATGGTATGTAGAATCACAGATAATATAATACTGTGTAGCTACAGTGTAGAATTAAGAATATTATTATGAAATTTATTGTTTTGTGGAAAAAATAAGTTAAAAATTTAGGTATGTGATTTGTAGTTTTGTATGGTATTTTTTGAGACACACAGGTAGGTATAACGCATGCTTAGATATCATGTTTCTTCCATATTGTAAAATTTATAAAAAAGAGCTAGGTATACATAATTATAATAATAATTATATTCACGAAATATAATAACGTATAACTGTTTAACATACCAACGAATACATATTAGCCTCTAGTATAGCGCACATCATTCATAAAATAAATACTTAAATAAAATAAACAGAAAGTACTAAAACTTGAAACTGTTACTAAACTTTGTGAATGTGTTGTAAACTTGACTTGCTTTCAATACCTAGTTACATACGATTTGTAATTAAAAGAAATCCATTCTGCTCAGGTATCAACAATATATATTTGGGCTTCTGGCCGCGATTGTACAACTGTGCGTCCATTTTGTGTTGATATTGTTTCTTGTACGGTCGTGGTGAAAATTCTATAATAAATAAATATAATTAACGATAAAATACATGTATTTTGTTTTCTCGTATGGTATTTTAAAATGTTGTTCTCTAAAAATTGTTTTTTGTACAGTCGCGGTATAGTAAATTAATAATAACAAATGTTTTGTTCTGTAAGTTTTTTTAAATGTTCGATGATACATGTATAGTATTTGGTATTTTATTGTTCAGATTCATTGAATACGTTTCTTCACAATACGTGCAGTGGATTTCAAATGAGTCTTTATTATGCTAAGGTCGGATTTAGACCACCGGATTAGCTAAGTTAGTTATAGAATACTTTAATAGGGAATAAAAGTTCTAAAACTAGTTTATAATTTAACTAGCTTACTGCTCGCGGCTTCGCCCGCTGTGTCTAAAACCTAATAAATTATAATGGTCTAAGATCCGAATATAAGTCGAAATGCAACGGCGTGATAATAGAATGAGACCAATTTTATAATAAACTAGCGACCCGCCCCGGCTTCGCACGGGTGCAATGCTGATACTAAATACACTACAGAAAAACTGTGAACGTTGTATACATAAAAACATAGCGGCCCGCTCCGGCTTCGCACGGGTATAAAATATATTATAGCCGAGCGGCCGGCCGTTACCGCCGCAAACGCTACGTCCCGCAATTTTTAAATCTGTAATATCTTCGAAAATATTCACTTAAATCATACGGTGTAAAGGGCCATATAGATCTATATTAAATGAACAATGTATTCAAGGTATTTAATTGGTTAAGGATTAATGCTGTATTGGTTAAAATCGCTTCGAAAATTAGCCATTATTTGTCGTAAAAAGTAAATGACAAAAAAAAGTTATTGTGGGTTATCCATAAGAGATAGACATATACCATCGCGGACTTTTCTGTAGACCTTTTCAATGTGTATAATACTTAGTACATTATTTTGATAAAACTCGTAGGGTTCAGCCTGCGTTTGCAATGTAAGCGGAAAAAATGTAATTTCTTACGACATCACATTAGAAACCTCAAAAATAACAGTACTTCTCCACTATTTAATGGGTGATATTATACATATAAACCTTCCTCTTGAATCACTCTATCTATTAAAAAAAACCGCATCAAAATCCGTTGCGTAGTTTCAAAGATTTAAGCGTACAAAGGGACATAGGGACATAGGGACAGAGAAAGCGACTTTGTTTTATACTATGTAGTGATTTAATGTATTAAAAAATGTATTAAAAATGGGTTGACTGGGAAAATCCTGGACAGGATATTTTTAAAGTGAAACTTACTTACATCGTCTCAAACTTTTTGGTCTGTGTAGCGCATGTCGCGTGACGGTCGGCTGCCGAGTAGGTATAAAGCAGTGTTCGGAACCGTACGATAATTATCGTACAAATACGATAATTTTGTGCCTAAGTTTCACTTTTACCGTGGTTTCATAAAACCACACAACATTTTTTTATTAATTATTAAAAAATCTTTTATTTTCATTTTTTATTAATTGCAGTTTCGAGATACTAAAACAATTTTGTAATAAAAAAGCGCTGACATATTTTTTTTTTCATCATCCTATCAAGTGAAAGTAACTGGTACCGACATACCTGTTTATACCTGCCAACCTAGCCGTTTGTCCCGGTAAATATTAGAAAACGACTATGACTGCACATTCTGTAGGTTTCATACTTTAAGTCTATTATAATTTTTTTTTATTATTTTGATACTGCAATTAATTAAAAAAAAATGTTTTTTTTTAAATTCATTAAAAATGTCCTGTCCAGGATTTTCCCAGTCAACCCATTTTTAATACATTTTTTAATACACTAAATTTATTATAAAATTGGTCTCATTCTATTATCACGCCGTTGCATTTCGACTTATATTCGGATCTTAGACCAATATATGTATATACTAACCTACCCCGAGAAACACTGCCTATAAAAAAAATGGTTGCCTGTAAAGTCGGTTTTACGGGCGAAGATTTTACGTGACAACGTCTTTTTCTCGGTAGAATATTTATGTGCTGCGCGCGCGGCAGACCGCGGGCCTCTCTCTCGTTCGGTGACTCATCGTAACGTTACCGAGCGTTACACTTTTTCATAAGTGACTCCCAGCCGCAACCTAATTTAAGACGTTGTCACGTCAAAACCGGATCAAAATCCGTTGCGTTGTTTTAAAGATTTAAGCATACATAGGGATATAGGGACAGAGTAACCTTGTTTTATACTATACTAGCTTTCCGCCCGCGGCTTCACCCGCTTTGTCTAAAACATAATAAATTATATACTAAAACCTTCCTCTTGAATCACTCTATCTATTAAAAAAACCGCATCAAAATCCGTTGCGTAGTTTTAAAGATTTAACCCATGACGCGTCCTACTCACAGCGGTTGTGTGTTTCAAGAGTGTCAAGGGAGTTCACGAAATCTAGCTTTTTGACGTGACAACGTCTTAAATTAGGTTGCGACTGGGAGTCACTTATGAAAAAGTGTAACGCTCGGTAACGTTACGATGAGTCACCGAACGAGAGAGAGGCCCGCGGTCTGCCGCGCGCGCAGCACATAAATATTCTACCGAGAAAAAGACGTTGTCACGTAAAATCTTCGCCCGTAAAACCGACTTTACAGGCAACCATTTTTTTATGACTACCGAGTTTGAAAATTTTATTTACCCTATTGTTCTATAATTATATGCCATGTATGATATATTTTTGGAAAGAAGAAGAAACTAGTTATAGCATAAAAATGTAATCATGACGATATATTTTTTCTATAAATTGAAAAAAAAATGATTTTATTTTGTTTTAATTTTAATTGCTTACATACTAACACTTACATGATAATGCTGAGTCATCAAAATATGATCATATTCACGTTTTCATATCACTACACGATTGCCAAATACATTCACTTATATTTTCACACATTTAACACAACGTATTTCACTATGAATAATAACAAATCTCCATTATTCACAAACAAGAAAAAAAGCGCCATTTTGCGTCTTCCGCACTGAAAAGTTGAGACACTTTTTCACTGAGTATTCTTCAAATATCCCTAAAACCAATATCATAAACGTATTCTACGTAAAATTTCAAGTAATATACGTCTCAATTATCACTCATCTAATTATTCCTCTCGGCATAATTCACAATCCAAATATTCGTTGAACAAGACAAACGTCACAAACTATGGCCGATGACGCAACTCAATCTATGATTCACTTTTTTTTTTTATTTTGTGGTTTTAGTCCGTATTGCCTGTCTCGGAGTCGTGTCGATTCGAATTATAAATGTTTAAGGCATAGAGAAATATTTTTTATACTGGAAACATTCACTTGTAAGTAACTACAGGTGACCTTCAAAGTCATTGGCCGCGTTAGGAACAGCTTTTGTACGCAGGACGCTACATAGTCCATTGAATGAGTCCCTCCAAGGGGGGTCTAGAGTGCGTGAGTTAGTAACGTAAGATGTTTCTTCGGAAACATGTCAAGAGTCCCTAGGTAATAAACATACTAAAACCCCGGGACACTAGGAGGAGCCCCGGAGTGGGGGGAGGGGGGGAATGGGTCCATTTTTTCATTTTTCGCTTAAATCTCAAAAACGGTACATGTTAGAGAAAAACTTTCAAGGAAAAGTTGAAAGGCCATAAAATTATCTACAAGTTGTACCTGAATCATTTTTTTCTATTCGCAGCCGTTTTCGAGCTACATCCCATGAAAGGTGAAAAATTCAATTATCGTAACTACCCTAATAAAATTCAATTCCTCCTAAACGCCTCCATGGTGGAATTTGGTATTTTTATCAATGATAGACCTAATTATGAGCAATCTATCTGTACCGGTCACAAGTTGCACTTTTGAGTTTTTTGGAAGAAAAAAAATAAAAAGTTCAAGTACCGTAACTACCCTAATAAAATTCAATTCCCCGTAAACGCCTCCGTGGTGGAATCTGGTATTTTTATCAATGATATACCTAATTATGAGCAATCTATCTGTACCGGTCACTAGTTGCACTTTTGAGTTTTTTGGAAGAAAAAAAATAAAAAGTTCAAGTATCGTAACTACCCTAATAAAATTCAATTCCCCATAAACGCCTCCGTGGTGGAATCTGGTATTTTTATCAATGATAGACCTAATTATGAGCAATCTATCTGTACCGGTCACAAGTTGCACTTTTGAGTTTTTTGGAAGAAAAAAATAAAAAGATCAAGTTCAGTAACTCAAACTACCCTAATATAATATTTTGACAATCGATTCCTCCTAAAGGCTTCCATGGAGGAATGTATTTATTTTACCAATTATAGACCTAATTATGAGCAATCTATCTGTACCGGTCACAAGTTGCATTTTTGAGTTTTTTGGAAGAAAAAAATAAAAAGATCAAGTTCAGTAACTCAAACTACCCTAATATAATATTTTGACAATCGATTCCTCCTAAAGGCTTCCATGGAGGAATGTGTTTATTTTACCAATTATAGACCTAATTATGAGCAATCTATCTGTATCGGTCACAAGTTGCACTTTTGAGTTTTTTGGAAGAAAAAAATAAAAAGATCAAGTTCAGTAACTCAAACTACCCTAATATAATATTTTGGCAATCGATTCCTCGTAAAGGCTTCCATGGAGGAATGTGTTTATTTTACCAATTATAGACCTAATTAAGAGCAATCTATCTGTACCGGTCACAAGTTGCACTTTTGAGTTTTTTGGAAGAAAAAAAATAAAAAGTTCAAGTATCGTAACTACCCTAATAAAATTCAATTCCCCGTAAACGCCTCCGTGGTGGAATCTGGTATTTTTATCAATGATAGACCTAATTATGAGCAATCTATCTGTACCGGTCACAAGTTGCACATTTGAGTTTTTTGGAAGAAAAAAATAAAAAGATCAAGTTCAGTAACTCAAACTACCCTAATATAATATTTTGACAATCGATTCCTCCTAAAGGCTTCCATGGAGGAATGTGTTTATTTTACCAATTATAGACCTAATTAAGAGCAATTTATCAGTACCGGTCACAAGTTGCACATTTGAGTTTTTTGGAAGAAAGAAATATTTTTTGATCGTTTGATGAGCCAAAATCATTTTTTACTGCGTGTAACTCAGAAACGGTAGGATATAGGAAAAAATTATTTAGGTACAACTTGTAGATAATTTTATGGCCTTTCAACTTTTCCTTGAAAGTTTTTCTCTAACATGTACCGTTTTTGAGATTTAAGCGAAAAATGAAAAAATGGACCCTTTCCCCCACTCCCCCCACTCCGGGGCTCCTCCTAGTGTCCCGGGGTTTTAGTATGTTTATTACCTAGGGACTCTTGACATGTTTCCGAAGAAACATCTTACGTTACTAACTCACGCACTCTAGAACTTTTTATTCAATGTACTAACAGTACAGTTTTAGTTACGAGCAACCGCTGTACGTAGGACGCATCACGGGCTAAGCATACATAGGGACATAGGGACAGAGAAAGCGACTTTGTTTTATACTATGTAGTGATTAAAACGTCATGTATATTTGTGTACCTACTTCAATTACAGTACTGCTCCAAACGCAGAAATAATATTGTATTCGTGTATTTGAAGGTCTTGATTTATATTAAGGTTATGTGGGTTGAAATCAGACTGCCTATAATATATCAATTAAATTCTCAATTCGCACTTGCACAACCAAGTTCAGTTGAATTAACAAATAGTTGTATATCCAGATTTATATGTATCAAACCTATACAGGAAGAATAATAGATAAGTCCTAAAGTTGATTTTTATGGTACTGTATTACTGGTGTTATATTATATGTTACATCTTACTATTTAAAGTTTTACAAAGAAATAATATATATTTACATAATTAAAATATTTGTTTTATTTGTCAACCCTCCATCACTTTTTTTATTAATAACTATCTTTAAAACTCTCGGATGAATCGGACATACCATTTACTCTTCGGATGAATGGGGAAAATATCATAGGTATTTCAATATTTAATCAAATTTATCCGGATGAATCGGGAATAGATCAACCAAGTTTCATTCTCAATATTTTACATGAAATTTAATGTTCAACATTACAGTTAGTTCATTTACATAATTCAAGTTACAATAAACATTTAAACTCGACCGTGAGAACCCAAAACTAATTTCGTTGCATCATGGTTTATAGCTTTAATTACATTTTTAATTAATTATCTAACCTGCCGCTTCACATATTGTATTGTATATTTCATACTTAATTTCATAATATAAAAAAAAATACGTGTGGCACTCGAGGACTGCCGCGGTAAAGCTTGCAATTGCATAGCATCTCACCGCGCTGTGCCGCGGCCGGTTGGAGCGGGGGTGTTAGGTTTTTTCGTTACGGAATTTTTACATTCGGTCGCCGCGCTCAAAGTCTGAGATAAAAGCTATGCAATAGCTTAATAATTGACAGAACGTTAACCATTTGTCCTCTAATGATTTGGACAAACAAAAATACTTAATTTATCTTCGAAACACCTACTTAATCTTTCTTGTGAAACTGTTTCACATCGTTTAATTACATTAACAAAATTTCACATTTAATATGAATATTTACATCCATATTTCGGTTAAAAACTTAAAATGCG
Organism: Colias behrii; assembly: GCA_029959065.1. Classification (NCBI taxonomy): domain Eukaryota; kingdom Metazoa; phylum Arthropoda; class Insecta; order Lepidoptera; family Pieridae; genus Colias; species Colias behrii. Next base: position 15,350,906 of record JARWMC010000001.1, read on the forward strand.
GTAAAAGCGTCAATGTCGAAATATATTTTTATAATAAAACACAAGGAACAAGGAAAAACAATTTTAAATCATGTGATATTTCTTATCTTTCTTTATGTCTAAAAATAGGATGTTTAATAGACAAGCGAGGATATTCAAATCAAAATTGTATTTATAAAATGGTGCCATCGCTCTTTATCGATGTGCTAAATCTTTTATCATTTCTCTGATTATGTAAATGTGCTACGAATAAATATATTTGCATGTGGTTATTGTTACATTTTGTTTTGTTTCATTTAAATTATAATTTTTATTAAGTGTCTATGTGCATATTATTTTAATACTACTTAATTGTTATGGATTTATGTATTTAGATGTAGGTTTTATTTTCTCTTGAGGTTTATAAACAAAATAAAAAATTATAATTATATTTTTCTAAGGCTTTCGTTTATGGATATTTTATGTATGCTTTGGAGCATGAAATATTACTTTTCTTTATTAAATAGGTGGTTTTTCACAATATTCTGTGAACTGTTTTCAAAAATATGATCCAATTTTAAACGACAATCTTCTTAAACTCGACTTGTCAAACGGTTAAAAAACGGATAATTGTGACTGTGTTGTGATTTGGTTGTGACTCAAAGACAATTTTTATGTGTAATCATGACGTTTTAACAAAGGAAAATCCGCAGTTATTTCACAGATGTAATCTTTAGAGATAAGATGATATTCTTTTCCCAATACGCAAATAAGAAACAGTCAATTTCTGATTACCGTTGAGATCGCTCGTCTTATTCAAGACTTGTTGATTTGAATTTGATTTGATTTTAAATTTGAATGGAGCTTCACTATGTTGATTATTCGAGCAGCACCGTATTATTTGAGTAAGTTCTCTTTATTATAATTAGCTCATTGTTTTATTCATAACTGTACTATGGTATGATATGCAAACCACTTGGTTATTTGACCACAAATTATTGTTCTTATCATCTACATTTTAGTTTAATGTGGTCTACATAAAGTATTAAATGTTTTTTTTTATTTAACTATTCTTTAAAGTTTAATTCACTATATTTTTCTATGAGAATAATTAACACCATGATTTCTAATTATTTTAGTTAAAAATGTATTGAACTTGATTTTATTTAATTTAGTACTTAAATCTTAAATATAATAAAACTGTAAATGAGAAATTCGTTGTAAATATAAATTAAATGAACAAATTGCGCATTATTTTTAAAATCTACTTGCTCTATTTTATAGCGTAATTTTCTGTAAGAAACTTATTTTTCATCCTTAGAGTATAGGTAACATAATTTTATGTTAGAGGGGTTAACCGAGATAGTGGTTCATCTAGTAGGTAAGTAACCGTTACAGTAACCTAGGTATTAGGTATTAACCTAGGTATTAACAGTAACATAGGTAGAGCTTTTACCTTAATTTTTAAGGTAACAGGGATAAGGAAATGATTGACGATGAAAAAATAGGAGTGCAATGACTGAGGAAAAAGGAGAGGGCGCCCCTAATCACCGTACGAAACAGAAATAGCATTCGTATACATACTACTGTTTCACAGTGATCTTTTGTAGGGGTTTGGTACTATCCCCGGTTCGAGGTGGCCAAATACGTGCTACAGTTCGATTCAATCTTAAGGGCGGTTCGGAATTAGGTGCAGGTGCGAGTGCGGGTGCGCACAGGTCCCTTAACGTCCCGCTAATACCTAAAATTGTTTTCTGCGCATCGGATCGTACGATGTTTCGTTTGAATCTTACTGTAACGGGTGCTAGCCTTGCACTTAAAAAAAATTAAAGGAAATTACAAAACCATTAATAAAACCATCAACTCTAACAATTATCGCTTCAACGAGATCATAACGTAATTTCTACTGTATTTCACAATATCTCATACTGTCACAGGCACGTGCGTAGTTCCGTAGATAAAAATAACACGAATAATCTAAAAACACTTCACTTATCTTAGGAAGCTCACATGATTTGTCTCTCGATAAACATCCTGCATGGAAAAAACATTAGCATAATTTTTTTTTTTTTTGTTTACGTTCAATACCTGATTTTTTCTAATCTTGTCATTATCATTTTGTATTGTGTTGTCCGAGTTAAAAAATAATGATAAATGATTTGTTTTTTTTTAGTACATCCAGAATGTGAAGATGATATAACGGGTCTTCTTTGCAGTTAGTCTTATATTAAGTACATCGAAATTGATGTCTAGTGTCTACTTTTTATTGCTTATAGTTTTTAAATATCAATGAATAAATGAATGCATAAAAGCAGTATTCTGACATAAAAAAATATACACATAAGGTTGATTTGCATGAAAACACAAAAGAGAAAACATTTAACTTTGTAATAAACTCGAATATTAATTGTTACTTCCAAAACAAAAAACATTTTTTACAAACTCTCGCGACAGGAGATTAATTAAGATTAAAAATACTTTGCTAATGACCACGCAATGCAAAGTTATTCTATACATTTATTCAAAGGATAACATATTATTCATATACATAGCAACAAATCCCTTATTTTTCCGTATACCGTTAAACAACAATAAACTCATTAGTTACCATTATCTAATTATGTTTTGACAAGTTATCTTCCTGTCTTGCATTCTTTTATTTCTTCAGTTTAATGTGGTCAGTATAGTGGTGAAGTTACCAGTGAAAATGGTAGTGATACTTAGATATAGAGTGGATGAATATCTACAGTACATGGTGTCTGGTATGTTTATAGTTTTTTTTTGCGAAGGGGATTTATAACGATTGTTTGTATGTATGTTTACGTGTTTGTTTCTGCATCAATATTTGAGGTTTAACATTGGATACCTACATTATTTTGGCCGTGTTAAATGTGATGATAATGAAATTATTACATACCTATATATTTTTCACTAAGCTAGTCACGTCACATCAAATATCATGATTTCATTTTATACCTCGACATTTCTTTTATTTTATGTAAAATCACTTAAAGGTTGTCTTGTAGAAATCGTTCCATTGCGCTTACGCCTTTGTTCGTATTTCTTTTATTTTTATATTTCATATGATAAATTAACCATTGTTATTACATATTTATAATATCACCTATTACGAAATGCCATGACGTAGAGTGCAACAAACACGTGAGCCACTCCATTCGCAAATCCGCCGGGTTATATTTAGTTAACTATTTATATGAAGTTTAGCAATAACACCCATAATCCATATTTACTTCCGTGACGTAGACCACGTGAATTGAAGGGATACACGATCGGTTGCTTGAAGGAGAAGTTTGCGCAAATCTTTGACTATTATTGGCTAGACGAAGGGAATTCATAGTTTACGTTTCCTATAATAGCTTTCATTTGCTGCTGCTTTTATAGGTAAATAAAACCTTTTAAGTATTATTGATAGTCTACTTCAATGATTTTGCCTATTTTCGTTCTCAGCTGTTAGTTTGAATTTTTTGTTTTGGTATCAATTTGAAATCGATCGAACGCTTAAAATGTAGTTAATTATATGATTCTTGTTTGTGATTTTTTTTCAAGCAAGATAACTGTACCTAAATTTCGTGAATATTTTTATAAAGGGTTTTCTTTGGCCAAGGTCCTGAATAATCGGTAAATATGTACACTGTACAAAATACGTAAACGCACTAAGTGAACTCCTTGGCGGCCAATATCATGAAAGTTTATAAATAGACCATAGATAATAAAATGTATGAGGTTAAAATTAGCGCCCAGACGTTGTGAATGAAATCACGTGTACGATATCTGTGGTACTTCGGAATATTTATTATCTGTATGACGTCAGAGACTCAAGACCCTTATGTTTACATCGTAATTTTATGAATGAATGCGTGAAAGTAATTAAAATTGCCGTAAACAACTCCAAAGTTGGCTTTACAGTTTATAAGTGCAATTAATATGTCTGGATTCAAGCTATCCCAAAATAATTTAAATATCGGTTGTCTTTTATAGTACTAAATTGTACTGAATTAATGTAAGTTACTCGCTGCAGTTCAGCCAGTCACAATGTATTATTCAAGGACCGTATTTGAAATATATCGAAATACTTTAACAACATATTATATTCACCTAAGACCATAATAATTAAAATACTTATTATAACTGCGAACATAGAGACCTTACATATATGGAAAAATATCTTATAGGCAAATAAATTGATAAAATACAATTTCGTGCTTTTTCCATAATATTAGTTGCAAAGGCTTTAAATTGCAGAAGATTTTTTTATTAGTCGCAAAAGCTAATTGCGGAAGATTTTTTTAAATATTTTTACAAAATTTATTTAACATCCAATTTCATTCAAAGTTCACTTTGAAAATGTATTTAAAAGTCTGTGTTATAAAAAAAAATATATTTTCTTAATAGATTACGTACTTACTTCGCGTAGGTGATAAGTCTCTCAAAATGTATGGCGTCATGAAGTTTTGAATAAATTGTAATGTAAGAATGTGGGTTATTAAATGTACCTACATTTGATATATTTAACTCGTCTAGACGTGGTCGTTGTAGTGACACAAATAACTGGACTATTTTAAGCTCTTCTTAGAAAGACCAACTTCAATCTATGGAGTCACTTGATAGATTTAACATTTAACAAATTGATTTCTTGGGATGTAATTAATTACAATTTTCTTGATTGCCTCCAAACCTAACAAAAAGTAACGGTAAAAACTGTTGTGAGATTTCACGCTTTAATTGCAAAATACATTATGATACAAGTGGTTAATTCAAAATCGAATTTGTGGTTACGATTGACGCCTATCAATTATCGGGTTTATACAAAAATTCCTTACTGTAATTAAATATTTGAATTTTCCTCTAACTCCCGTGAATCATGTATGTACAAGGGGCATTTAACCTCTCGGAAGCATGCATTTTACCTATTTAAATATATTGAGTTTTCGATCTGATCTAAATATAAGTCCTTAATAAACTAAAGCGAAGTACGCTTACGCAGTCGAACGAACGCCGCCACGCGGGATACTCCAAACTCCACAGAGTCACATATGACTTTTCGCGCGAAAAATTCTATTGTGCACCACAGACTCTCAACACGTAAACAAATGCCAAATCAATGACGTAGCGACCGTGATTTTGGCACATTGTCTAAGTACATTGTAAAGAGTTATGAATATTGAATCAGCACGCTAAAGAGTATCTTATCAAATTAAAATTCCGGACAACCTACTCGTCTATTATTCATCGCTTGAACGTAAGATATTAGTAATTGTAACGTTCATCCGATCGTAATGCGAGTGTTCATCATGTGTTCATAGAATTTTTAAAGAGAAAGCATCGGTTTAAGCTCTGTTATCATCCGAACCATTATTCTTCATTTCTTGCAATTTTTTCATAATTTAAACGTAACGTTCCATTTTCAAACTAATTATAAGTAAACATTTTTTGGCGCGATTAAGTCACAGATAATGTAAAGCTGGAAGAGGAAAGGGCGCGAAAAATTACGATTTCGATTGAATAGGTAGACAATTTAGTGAATTCAATGTGTGTCATGGGAGCACTATGCCGATTTCACGCCAAATACATTATCGGTGAGTACAATAATGAAATTATCCGTTAAGTAGGATGAGTCGTCGACCGAGTTAACATTGTGGATTTCACTCGATTTCATGTATTTATATTGCATTAAATAAACGCTATGCAATTATCAAATTATCAGTAATAAACTATGGCATTTGGCAACGCGTCCGCTTTGTCTTAAAATAGTTTCAATACAAATATAGTTACATATTTATTTTAATAGCAAGCAGTTATTTGTTTTAAATTTTTGTTAAACAAAACCATAGTACGAAATAATAGCATAAGTACATATTATGATTATTTGAGGTGGTAGAACCTATAAGCCACTTTTCACCCGCGTCTTGAAAGTAAACACATCATTTATATTGTCACTACTATCTATCCTTTCTTTAATTACTGCAATTGTTAAATCGGGTGGTCTTTCAACCCGTTAAGAAGGAGTGATAATATAAACTAGTTTATACTCTTGATGCTAAGCCGTATAACACGATTATATAATAAATCGTATAACACGATTATAATGCATGGTTGTCGATCATTGGATGCATTTGCTTAGACGTGTTACTATTAACTCCAAGTTGGCTTTAAGCATTTCAAAACAAGTGCAATGGACATTTAAATTTAAATAAAATTAGATTAAGAAGTTCGTGAAAGTGAATGAATAACTATTGCTTATTAAATCAGCTTTCTGCCAATATAATTCCTATAAAAATTAGTGTAGATGTTTTGTAGATGAGTTGAAGGATACAAATGAAAAAGCAAAGTAAGTTCTTTTAAAACTCTGATCTTACGGAGAGAAACTTAAAACGCGTAGACTTTTTACCTCTATGTTATTCCAACCAAATACTTAATTTTACATCGACGGAAAGGAACAATTTTCATAATTTACTCGGCTCTAAATAAGTTCAGTCTCGACAATCCAGATTTTATTAAAGGAAGTTGTCACCGAAAGAATAATAAAACTCCAGTCAACAATAATATTTTCAATCGTTTGAGACGGCCGCGGGCCTGCATCACCGTCGCGTCTGTATAAATAAATGGACAAACAAAAGAAAACCATTTTGTACAAACAGCAAATAAATCAGACCAGTTTCTATATTTATGTTCAGTTTACTCAAACCATAGCTTAAAGTTTGAGCTTTAAGTCGTACAAAGGAAGTGGGAATTAAGCTCTATTTTTAATTTTTTTAAACACTTCTTTTTGGAGCGGGCTTCGTGGTTATTATGGATTATGGTTAAAATTATGGTGAAAATTTATAAGAATGTTTCTTGTACGAGATGCTTTAATAACTTCTCAGCTCCTCCCCCTTCCCCCCTTATTACACATAGAACAAATAAAAGACGGAAATATGGTACAGGCTTGTGTTCAAAAGAAGTTTTCAACAACATGTAGACTACACTTTAAGATTTTTATTTAAATAAGTTCAATCTCTACGCTCATGATGTAGCTTTCATTATATTACTCACTAGCTGCTCCGCGCGGTTTCACCCCCGTGGCTCCACTCCTGTTGGTCGTAGCGTGATGAAATATAGCCTATAGCCTTCCTCGATAAATGAGCTATCTAACACAGAAAGAATTTTTCAAATCGGACCAGTAGTTCCCGAGATTAGCGCGTTCACACAAACAAACAAACAAACAAACTCTTCAGCTTTATAATATTAGTATAGATAATAAAAGGAGAAACATTTATACATTAGCCTAAAGCTCATTTCAAAAGGATAACTCGCGTTACATGCCTTGCAGTTAAGAAAATCCTTTAAAGGATTTGCTTAGTGATTATAAAGACTGACTCATTGGTATTTTTAGGCATGAGTGTGCTGCATCCTTGTTAGACAAATAAATGCACTATGGTTAGTGATCGTTTTTCATGTCATCTACAAATAACTCCATTATATTAATGAACTGTAGCTCAGTGTAAAATAGTAATTTTTGGAGGATGTAGTGTCATTAAATTTTATCTATGGAATTTATTGAATTAAAGACAAAGGATATTCAATGTTATTTTAGTAAATGAAGGCTATAAAAACCACTCATAAAAAATAATAAAAAACACAGCTTAACAATTTAATACAATTTTTTAACAAAGAAAATAGATATCAATTTTAGCAACCACTTAAGTATCTAAATTCTAACGGCAGTCATTCTTTCTATACTTAATAGTATAAAGCTGAAGAGTTTGTTTGTTTGTTTGAACGCGCTAATCTCGGGAACTACTGGTCCGATTTGGAAAATTCTTTCGGTGTTAGATAGCTCATCAATCGGACCAGTAGTTCCCGAGATTAGTGCGTTCAAACAAACAAACAAACAAACAAACAAACAAACTCTTCAGCTTTATAATATTAGTATAGATATCATCACGCTATGACCAACAGGAGTGGAGCCACGCGGGTGAAACCGCGCGGAGCAGCTAGTAATTTATAAAATTTATTAGCCAAAAAGCGGTGGGTGTAGGATCAAACCGAACCGTTATTTCTTTGAACTTATGATCTCATTGTTCATAACATAACCCAAATAATACATTTTGTTTTTATTATTAAAAATAATTAATTTTGCTTTCTTGGGATTAACATTTCGAGTCATACTTTCTTTATGTTAAGGTTGTTGACTTGAATTGGTAACAATTATTCGATTTAAGGTGATTCTGGGAAATGAGTGGTTTCTGAACATAATGTATAATATGTGCCGATTTAAGATTTTTGTAAATTTTTAATGTTATAAACAATAAGAAACAGTTGGACATCATAGCTTTTGAGCATAACTAAGTTAATATTTCATACACCATCTGTTTGATTTTATTAATTTATTATCAATTTTAATAGCATTTATTATTGATGTAGATGTATTACATGAATAATTTAATTCAATTACATAATTATACTTATTTTTCATCTCAGGAAATTATTTATGATGACAGTTAAATAACTTTTGTCACTATATTTTTATTTTTTAAGGCCGATTTTTCAATGCCTGGTTAAAACTTATCCGTCCAATAAAATATTACACGATAAAATTAAGATGTCACGTAAACTGTCAAATACGGGCAATTAGAATACGTTTTTAAAATGGTAGTTTTATACATTATTCGACGAATAAGTTTTAACTTTTAACCAAGGATTGAAAAATCAGCCCTAAAAAATTTCAACGTTACATCTAGGTAATTCTTATAACAAAAGATAACTGACAAGTCATTTGAAAATATTAGTCATAAACCTCTGAATGATATTAAATTGCAAATAGTGCACGCAATTATCATAATTCTAACACGAGTAAATAGTTATTATATCATTTCCGAACGATTATAATTATTACAGTCGTATCCAAATAATAATACTTATTATACTATAGATATAAAAACGAGGCTCTTCACCTTTAGTTTTTGTTATGTTTTGTACAGCGAATATGTACTTTGTATTAACAACAAAAAATATACCATGTATAGCTTACATGAATCAATGCATTTGAGCTTCTATGTGTGTATGTTACGGTTCATTTTTGTGTGTTCTGGGTTGATGTGTGATCACAAAAAAGAGTGCCTGAGCTTCGTTTGAAGGACGATGTTTTTGTATTGTAAAAAATGTATTAATAATTGAAGTTATTATTTAGATTGCCATTTGTTTCCTTTGAATATTACTATGGGTATTATGGTATGTTTTTTGCGTGACAAGCGAACTGCGCTTCCTTAATTTTAGCTTTTTATGTTTTAAGATCATCCTCGATTAGTAATATTAAAAATAAAATTCTCAGGAAGCTTGAAGTTTCACATATAATGCAGTTAAGTTCTTGTGAAGATTTTTAAATTATTAAGATTATATGATAACTTTTTTGCGAGAAACAACCCAAAAGATGTTCTAAAAAATAAAATACATATTTATAACAACAATCGTGGATTCCTTCTTGTTACAAATGATTTGAACTAATATTTATAAGCAGAAATATTTTCCTATCCGTTTTTTAGATTTCTATTCTAATACTCTAGTGACAATGAGTCTACCATTGTTGTTTAAAATTTCATTGTTCAAGTTTCATTACTGTTTAGCTTAGAAAGAAAAGCCTTTTAAACGGACTTTATTCCGATGTTTACCAACACTTAATCGTAAACGTATTCACGGATGGATTTATATTGAATTGTTTCAACATATCTCTCTAAATTATAGAAAACACTACTGCCATCTTACTAATTACAATATTCTTCAACAGAAGGCGAACTAGAAACCGAGTGGCTGCAAGCTGCCGGGCTGGGCTCCCTCGCGGCGCCGTTCCAGGCTGGCCTGGAGGTGACAGAGGCGCAGCTGGGTGAAGCGGTGTCCCCGCTGCCCCGCGAGCAAGCAGCCGCGGTGCGCAGGCGGGTGCGCCGGCTCAACCGCACTGTGAGGCGACGACGAGCAGCAACGAGGGCTAAGAAACCCGATATTAGGGATGTGTTCCGTGATTTGGAGGTTAGTATCTGCTTGGAATGGGTAGTTTAAGAAATGGTTTTGTTATTTCATGAATGGGTTGTATAGTAGCGAATGAAGTGGTTTTGCATGAATATAAGACAGGTTAATAGAGGCAGAACAAGTGTAATACAAAGCACTTTCATATCGACAAGTAGATACAATAATGAAGTAACTAAAGAAAAAAAGTTGCTGATATTTAGATATAAAGCTCTCTTTTCCTACGTCGTTACGGAGCTGAGGTCCAAAGCTCCAAATAGTTTTAATAAGCTTTAATAAAGTCTTGGTTACTTTTGACCAAGCGCTTGTAAAGTTGGAAGCTTTAAGAGCGCTTATTCAATTTAACGCAAGTCAAAATCTCCGCGATCTATCGTAGCTTGCGCTATCTCTTTACTATGAACAGCATAGGTCAACAGGAGAGCGCCCAGCAACATGTCCTCTCTCTGGAAAGGCTCGCTGCCGACTGATCTGATTTAAATCGGGTCGCGCGCAGTGTTTTATAGTACTTTTAAAAAAATTGTAGAAAAATAATAGAGATACCAATTGATTTTTTAAATTTTATCTTATAAGTAAGACATTCTTTTATTGCAATATGTATAAATTATATTCAATTAAGTCAAATATCTTGGTGAAAATAATCATTTTGTCGACTATAATTTCTAAAAAAATTCACATTGTTCTAGATTTTAATTTCGTAAGTTAAGAGTCCAAAATAAAAAAATCTTTTAACTAACTATTTTAATAAGGATTTTTGCAGTTAGTTAAAAAAAATTGTTTGTTAGATCTGTCAGCAATTTCAGATATTTTTAGCTTCGAAATTGACACTAAAAGTGAAATCAAGTGATCATCGGCTCAGTTATCTTGATGGTATTCACAAATACTGTATTAATTGAAAAAAACTCTTAACTAACAACATAGACAATAAAATTTCCTAAAATTATTAGTAATTCATATGTTTGTAAGATAAGTGGTTGATGGACAATCTGGTTTGAAAAATCACATATTTGAGCCAAACAGCGCACGGACCGCGTACACGCTCTTAAAGCGTATAAGGGTAATTAAATTTAAATACCATAAACAATAGAAAAGTCCCATAAAACAGGTCGTTATAAAGTAAAAGCGTCAACAGTATTAACCCAACCGAAATGCAAGCCATACACAATTTTCCCAACTAATTATAACCTCAAAAGTGAGTATACTGTCACATCAAATACATCACAAAATATTAACGAATCCGATACGATCTAATCAAAGAAATTTCCTCATAATAGGCATCATGGGACAGTGGCTTCGTGGACTTAATACGTCACCCGAGTCATCATCATCATCATATTATTACAAATCATCCTAAACTTGACACTCGGGCCGAGTGTCAAGTTTAGGATGATTTTTCTCAACACCGTTAATGTATAACTGGTTTAACCAGTGTTCGCTCGTAGTAATGATCTTTCGAAAGCTCCCATTCACTGTTCATGCTTATGAATATTCTAGATATGTTGCGATAAATGAAGCATTTAGTTAGGAACAACTTTTTTTTGAGAGTGACACCCGAAGGCTGTACAATTAGTCATTGTATAAATTAGTATATAGTTTTGTATTCAATTTATGTACATGTATAAATAAGTAATTGATATTTGCATGACTTATTTCAATTCGACCACTGGTTTAGTAAATAGGTAGGTATAATAAGGTAGTAGTAGTAGTAGGTAGGCTCATAAATGCATAGTATATTCTTAAAAATAATTTCTTCATTTATTTTGATTTTATTGGTGTAAATCTAATTACCTTCTCTAATGGACTATTATCAGATTTGTACCATGTGCATTGTTTTCCGTCGTAGAATTATATTATTTTAACAATAGAAATATAATTTATCACAGTAGTTAACTAATTGGTTAATATAACAGCTGTGCGAAAATATTGTATTCGTTAGTACTTATAAGAAAATTGCTGGACGTCCAATTTTGTAATCAAAATATTAGAAATGATTGGAACTATAGATAGACTTAGATGATTGTTTGATTATGCTTTTCGGATAATCTTTTCTTGGATGTTGAAGAAATTAATTTAATTTTCCTGACGTTTGTACAGATCAATTGTAAAACATTAAAAAAATCGACCGCATTTTTACTTAATAGTTACAATAATAAACAAGACATACCAGTCCTTAGAACTTTGAAATCTTCTCCCAAAAGCGTTGATATAGGTTGATATAAAGATCAAAATTTGCTTATTACCATAACGATAAAAACGTAGGATAAAAATGGTGTATTCTCTCTCGACTCTCATATAAAAATATGTAGGGCAATAACATTGCTGAAGATTGCAAACTTCAAAGAGCCTCTTCTTAAAATGGCTATTATACTGTCCCATATTTTTTCAAATGTCAAGTGATTCAAACATACTGACATACTGCACTAATTTTTTTCATTATAGTAGCTTGTAGTTTTGTCATTATAGTAGCTTGATACTCGTCATCTTGAGTCAAAGCTGGGTTAATGGTTGGAAAAAATGATGATTTACTGAATCAACACTTACGTGTAATGGTTTTGTTGTGTACGAGATATATTTGGATGGTCTTGGAAGTTGTTTTACGCTGAATTTAGTTCGTGCATTAAGTTATACTCTGTCCATTATATTATTTGCTTTTTGACAGCTTCACGCCTATGAAGGATTGTATTGTATATGTTAAAATGTCATACAAATAATTATTGTACATACAAATAATTATGGACATGCCCCGCCCACTTAGTGATGTCTACACAGAATTATTCAATGATGGGTCGATAGATTTTAATAATCGATAGAAATACCTAAATAAAATGTATCCGATACAGAAAAACTCTTCTATTATGTTATATAATTTAAACATAAAGACAACCAAATTGTAAAATAGAAACCAATAAATAATAAAATAATAGTTTAGTTTAGTTTTAATATAAAATGCATAGATATGTGGTCTTATTATTACATATCTTATTAGTATGTTTACGTTGTAATTATTATTTACGTACCTGATTCGATTTATGATAATATTTTGAATTTTTAATTGAAATAGTATCACAATCGATAATCTTTTGTACATCACTTCTGGTATCACCCGTCGAGCTGTCAAAAAGCAATTCTTATAGTGGACAGACCACACAGACTATAATGTGTGTTGAGTGTACGGGTCGGGGCTATAGAATTAAGGTATACTTACCTACAGTAGGTACGGTTTTTTTTAGAAATTTACGTTTTTTGAAATATCATTACAAGTTTATATAATGGCAGTATGGCAAAGTATTAAATTATAGAACTGACAATAAGTTCTATTTATGCGAATGTTTATACTAACCACATTGAAAATATCAAAGTATCTCTACTTATTATAAAATGTGAAAGGTGGAATGGGCATAATTTTATTGTTGCCTAATAGTACCCAATTTTACGTTTACTTTTTAAATAACATTCTTTGGTAGAATTTCATGCTCAGTGCCGGCGTAAGGGCCACTGACACCCCGGGCGAAAATATTGTGGCGCCCACTTGAGGTGTTCTGAAGGTTTGCACCAGGAGAGACAAGAGACTCCAACTTCAGACCTTGGTGCCCCCCAGAATTTGTCGCCCTGGGCCATCGCCCCCTCTCGCCCCCCCTAACGCCGGCACTGTTCATGCTAAAAATTTACCCCTGATAACAAACAACATTGAAAACTGTCGTAAATGCCTCACACTCGCAGCGAAAGAGATAATTAAGCCATTAGAGAAACGTCATTAGAATGTAGGGCGAGCCAATTCGGTGAAAAAATGTTCTGAGACGGACGCGTGCCATATACAGGCATTCGATTGCCAGGCAAAAATATACATAATAATGAATTAATTTGTGCAAACGGACGTTGAAAATTGCCTGGCGTCCGGCGAATTTCGAAAGCGAACAATATGATATCCAGTATGTGTTCGACTTGGTGCGTGTGTGGTGTATGTTTACAAGATGATCTGTGACACCATGCGGAATAAAGTGTGCGAGAAGATGGTCAACTGCAGGGGCCTGGCACTCGTCAAGTCGTATCTTGATGCTCTGGTAGTTATCTGTAGTCCTTAGACATAGACTAGTCCTTAGAAAGATGGATGGTTTGACGTTACATTGGTACGGATAAAAAATGAAACGTCTAGTAGACCTTAGGAAGAGGACTACCTCTTTATTAAGCAGTAGTACGGATAGGAAAGGAAACGTCTTAATTTGTTTAGGTTAAAGAAATGGAGACAAACATAATTCAGTTAAGTTAGGGTGCATTAGTTAAATGGACTTGAGAAATTAGGCAGTAAAATGCTTGTTTTGAAATTTGATACATCAACATAGTTGAAAGATTATCCTGGTACAATACGGAATTGGTTGTTTCATTTCTGATTTAAAAGGAATTCTAGTAAATAGATAAAATAAATTCGTATTTAAACTAGGTTTTCAGTGATTCATTACTTAGCGTGTTGCAATGTGGAAATTGGTAATTACAACGCATGCCCGAGAATCTAGATTCACTAGTTTTTAATTTTTATGTTTTGATAGTACTTAAGAAATTATATACAAATATGTTACTGATAGATACAAAAATGTTTTAAATACAGATACCTACTTAGGTACCTATATTATAGGTAAACTAAATGTTTCTAGTTTCTTCGAGACGTCCGTCATTAATATGTATTAAAATAGAAAATACGAATGAAGAGACATTGATAAATAATAGAAACTCATAATAGTCATTGCAATAAATCATCATTACATCTGTGTTTGTTTTTAGATTAACATCGACGAGCAAAGCTAGTTTAATTGGATTCATTTTCTCGACTCTTATTAAAATTGGTGCATTTAAGTATAGATGAGTACCTACTGTTAATTTGGATAATTGTACCTACACTGAAATTAATTTAATTAACGTTATAAATGGCAGAGTTGTGTGGAAAAATTTGGTGGAAAAATCTTACTATATATTAATCAACTTTATATTATATATTATTATATTTTATTATCTATACTACCTAATATTATAAAGCTGAAGAGTTTGTTTGTTTGAACGCGCTAATCTCAGGAACAACTGGTCCGATTTGAGAAATTCTTTCGGTGTTAGATAACCCATTTATCGAGGAAGGCTATAGGCATATACATCATCACGCTAAGGCCAACGCGGGAGCACTGCGGGTAAAACCGCGGGGCTCAGCTAGTTAAATCATAAGAAATAGAATTAAGTTATTAATTATTGTAGTAGTGCTGTTTAGATTTATCGTTAGATGTGAATTTCACAACTTTATCTTGATGGTGATAAAATATTTCAATAAATATATTTCCTAACTAACAAATAACAACAATAAAATATTAATTTATACTAAGAAAACAATTTCACAGACAACAATAACATAATTTAACATTCTACTAGTATGTATAATAATTTTAAAAACCGATTTTTTTAATTAAAAAAAATTATTGATTAAACTCAAATCCTATTTATTATTTCCCATTAGTTTTGTGTTGACATTGTATGTAGTAAAGCTAAGTTAATTGCAATAATTAATGTCTTCAACTTCGTATGCAATATTTTTACAACTGATATATTATGTAGAGGCGTTGTGTAAATTTTTATTGAAGCGAAGCGCTACGAAACTATTAATTAGGTCTCATTGAAAAAACACATTTTAATATCTATGAAATCTCTGAATTTTACTCTAGTTTGAAAAGTTCAGTGCATTATCAACATATACCTATACAAAATATATATGTATATCCAAACTATATAAATTACTTACATAAAACTATATTTATCTTCACAAACTATTAATTATAATTAGGCTTAAAATTAATTCCTTTGTAAATGGAGCGGAAATATTAATCTTTGTTAGAATAAATGGAATTGATGGGGACATTAATTTTAACTAGCCTCGCGTTTATTAAAACTAACTATACAAACCTTCAAATTGATTTAATTCGTGTCAGGAGACTTACCTTGGTATCTTATATTATGTATCGTGATCACTAAAGAGTATTAGTTACGTGTATTTTTATTATATTTTTAATTTAGAAAAAAATTGAGTATAAAGTTCTATAGCAGTTTATTCAATAACAAGATTTCGACCAGATATCATCCAGTCTTCATCCAGTTATTAAATCTACATAAATTCAAAATAAACGCCCAAGAATCTGTGCCAAGAATCAATCGGTCCTGACAAAATTTTCCATATTTGAAATAAATAAAAAAATATTATCTCTATACTGGCCAGTGAAATTAAAAGAAAAAATGCAGACGTCGCTCCAACGATTCGCGCGCTTTTGTAGTTTTGACTCCTTTATGTTATCTGTAGCAATTACTAAAACAGCTTCGTCACAGCTAGCAGCAAAGCATAGATTAAAAAAAAATATTTACTACGTGATTGTAGGATCTATAAAATGAACACTTTAAGATTAATAGTAAAACAAACCACTAACAGTAGTACAGTACATATTGTTATAATTCCACTAGTGTTGATGGCTCGGCTTCCAGTAACACACATGGAGGCATTCAAACGTACGTAGCTTCGTGGAAATCAGTGTCATTCAACTATAAAATAAGATATTATATTCCATATTAATATTTTTCATGCGAAAGTGTGTATTGTTATTTAAACGAAGAAAAAGCAAAGAAAGAGGCTTTAATTAGAAATGCTGATATAGGTTCCGAAATAACTTACAGGTTTTTAAATAACTAATATAATCGAAAAGCTAGATTAATATATCTGTTGAAGCTTTCTTGTATGTATTTGTTCACATACGTATATTATTTCACTACCTATTGGTGTTCCTTTTAATTGGCGTATCTTAGTAGGTATCTATTCATAAAAATTGTATCACTAGGTGTAAGGTACCTTATTATAATTTACTAGCGACCCGCCCCGGCTTCGCACGGGTGCAATGGCGGCCGGCCGGTACCGCCGCAAACGCTACGTCCCGCAATTTTTAAATCTGTAATATCTTCGAAAATATTCACTTAAATCATACAGTGTAAAGGGCCATATATCTATATTAAATGAACAATGTATTCAAGGTATTTAATTGGTTAAGGATTAATGCTGTATTGGTTAAAATCGCTTCGAAAATTAGCCATTATTTGTCGTAAAAAGTAAATGACAAAAAAAAGTTATTGTGGGTTATCCATAAGAGATAGACATATACCATCACGGACTTTTCTGTAGACCTTTTCAATGTGTACAATACTTAGTACATTATTTTGATAAAACTCGTAGGGTTCAGCCTGCGTTTGCAATGTAAGCGGAAAAAATGTAATTATTTACGACATCACATTAGAAACCTCAAAAATAACAGTACTTCTCCACTATTTAATGGATGTTATTATACATATAAACCTTCCTCTTGAATCACTCTATCTATTAAAAAAAACCGCATCAAAATCCGTTGCGTAGTTTCAAAGATTTAAGCGTACAAAGGGACATAGGGACATAGGGACAGAGAAAGCGACTTTGTTTTATACTATGTAGTGATAAATAAATAAATAGATAAATAAATACGCAGCTATCATTTATGTTTCAGCTATTACAAACTATAAACAAACTTTCATTAGTAACAGCTATTGTTCAAATTAATTGTTATATAAACAGTAACAAGATTCATAAATTATCACATAATACATATTTACCGATGCAGCCATTTCTAAGTAAGGTGACAATGACAATACGATACAGAATAAATATTTTCATCAGTTCCAATAGGAATTTTTACTAATTTCTTTTTAATGATATTCATTACGGATATTAAGAGCGTGTACGCGGTCCGTGCGCTGTTTGGCTCAAATATGTGATTTTTCAAACCAGATTGTCCATCAACCACTTATCTTACAAACATATGAATTACTAATAATTTTAGGAAATTTTATTGTCTATGTTGTTAGTTAAGAGTTTTTTTCAATTAATACAGTATTTGTGAATACCATCAAGATAACTGAGCCGATGATCACTTGATTTCACTTTTAGTGTCAATTTCGAAGCTAAAAATATCTGAAATTGCTGACAGATCTAACAAACAATTTTTTTTAACTAACTGCAAAAATCCTTATTAAAATAGTTAGTTAAAAGATTTTTTTATTTTGGACTCTTAACTTACGAAATTAAAATCTAGAACAATGTGAATTTTTTTAGAAATTATAGTCGACAAAATGATTATTTTCACCAAGATATTTGACTTAATTGAATATAATTTATACATATTGCAATAAAAGAATGTCTTACTTATAAGATAAAATTTAAAAAATCAATTGGTATCTCTATTATTTTTCTACAATTTTTTTAAAAGTACTATAAAACACTGCGCGCGACCCGATTTAAATCAGATCAGTCGGCAGCGAGCCTTTCCAGAGAGAGGACATGTTGCTGGGCGCTCTCCTGTTGACCTATGCTGTTCATAGTAAAGAGATAGCGCAAGCTACGATAGATCGCGGAGATTTTGACTTGCGTTAAATTGAATAAGCGCTCTTAAATCCTTGACACTATTTAACACGTGATAGATATTTTCAAACTTCTACTTTTTATATCAAAAACTTTCTCATAAACTCGTCTTTTTACAATAGTATAATGATCCAATTAATGAATTAAAATCCTGTCTTATAAAAACAACATTAATTGGCCAAAATTTTTATAGAGTTTTCCTTAATTAATAATGGTGTTACATAACGACTTTCTACGAAGTCGTTTCAAAAGTGTTCAATTATCAAGGTCACATTTAGCAAGTCGTATCAGCCAGCGTCGGCTAAAGTACAATAATATTTTATTTATTACTAGCTTTCCGCCCGCGGCTTCGTCCGCGTTATCAATGAAAAACCCGTATAGTTCCCGTTCCCGTGGGATTCCCGTGGAACATATCTTATATGTTAATCCAAGTTAGCCTCTAATGTATATGTGTGCTAAATTTAATTGTAATCGGTTTAGTAGTATTTGCGTGAAATAGTAACAAACATACATACATACACATATATCCATTCTAACAAACTTTCGCATTTATAATATTAGTTAGGATATGTATATCTAGATATCCGAGCATGTGTGCTCTGCATTGGTGAATGGTGATCTCTGATATAATTATACATTGACATTTAAACGATTCTGTACGGCTGCATCTAATTATTTTTAGTAATAAGCTCGCATTTTATGAGTAGTTTTAGAACTTTGTTCACACACGAAGCCTGCTTCATGCTCTATTCAGTATCTCAGCATCGTTTAGTGTTTTACAATGATACAATATACTAACCGTCTTCTCATTTTTTTTAATATATTTTGGGATATAATTGGATAGCTATTTATGTTCCAAATGTGAGTAAAACTGAGGCGATAATTATTTAAATAAACTTTTATTTTATCGGTTTATACCTACCGCCAAGTCGCAATTAATTTTATTACAACAATACAAGTATTTTTTCTTGCTTTGTTCACACACATAAAATAAAATTTCATATTTTCATATTGGGTTTCAGTGCCTTCAATTGTAAATTTTCGCAAGTAGGTAGTTTTTCATAAATCGTTAAGCGATTATTGCTGTTATTTGCTGCTAAAGCGATTATAAATGCCTAATTTCTAATTTTGCTCTAGGTATAGGATTTTGAAAATAGGCATAGATACAGAAATGATGCTAACAAAATATAACTTCAATATTCAAACATGATTTTTATACATACCTACAGACAAAATTATTCAGTACATTATTGTGTTGATACATTCCTTCCAACAAACTCGTGTGTTCGAATGATAACGTCCACTTTCTACAAAAAAGGTCCAACAATTAAGTCGTGTGTGACAGTCATAGTGGTTTTAGCTTTAACTTGTAAATGTTTGGAAACTAAATGGATAGTAATGAGGTAAAGTGAGGAATGGAAAGCGAAAAGAAAGTCATTTAACGTGATAAGAACGCTGTATTTGACTATATTTGTTGTTTTATCAACCCGGTATCATTTTAATGGAAGGTACGTGAGCAAAACGTAAGAAAAGTCGTTTTTAATCGCATTCTTGCTCTGTATTGGTTCAAATTTATACGTTTCTACGTTTTGTGAAGTTAAGTTTATACATAGCCAAATCGTCTGCTATACAGGTATTGACAGTCATAAAAAATCATACAAGACCACGTAACTTTTCTGGGGTTGCCAAAAATAACTTAGTGTTGCGTCTTTTGGGATGGGAAAGGGAATAATTTAGGGTTGTCACAAATGCCTATAAATATTTAATGATGAGGGTTGTTACTAAAACGTTATCTGTTTTGTTCCAGAATTCAAGTGGCAGCGAGCCTCGGTCGCGTAGCGCGACTCCCGATTCTTTGGACTCGCTGCCGAGCGGTGGATCCGGCAGCCCGCCCACCGAGTGGGCGGACGCGGCTACACCACCTGACTTTGTGTAAGTTTACTTTATCCTTATTATTGTAGTTCTTATGAAAATTCATTAAGTACCTTGTTGGCTTAATTTACGTATTTTGAATTGTGTTTATCTCTTTATTGAACTGCGATTTACTCTAAAAGTGGACCCATCATGCTTATAAAAATAAAAGATATTTAATCGTTTTGTCAAACGTGTACGAAACTAACCATTAAATAAATTTAAAAATAAGTTGAAGAAATGGCTGATCGTAAATTTGTTTTATAGCCAAAAATGTTTTTTGATTGATTTTTTTAGTGGATGATATGGAATTATATTTCAATTGTAATGGGAATTAGCTTTAATATTTTGTATTTAATTTTATTTTATTCATGCTTAATACCTACCACATTAATACTAAGCGAAACATGATCAACTATTATATTTTTTGACACCCCCTGTACCACGCTTTTATTAAAAAAATATTGTATTATTTTTATTTTCAACCTACCCTTTACCCCCATAGCGACAGTTACCCCGCGGGCACACACGCGCCGGTGGCCCGCACGCCGTCCGCCCCCGCGCGGCGGGCTCGCCCCGCGCCCACGCTCTCACCGCCACGGCACGATCTGTTCAAGCCCAATGAACTGCACTGGGCGGATATTGCTAGTAATACTGGTGAGTTTTGGTCTTCAAGTTTTTGTCCTCTCCCATAGCTGAACTATTGTAATGGTACTCACCTTTTCACTCTTTAAGTTCCCTCTCAATGGCAAGAACTTTTGAAATAAAACATCATCTTTCCGCAGGAACTTCTATAGAAAAAACTTAAAACTAATCGCATTTGATGGATATAATTTCAAGTTTCAACATCTACTTTCTTTTACATCTGGCACAAGATTTATTTAAAAGGCACTCTTGCCTTGGCTGTGTCTATAGATAGAGGTTTAGGAAATTGTGTTTCATAGTCGTTATTTTCTCTCCTACACATTCTTCTTCAACCTATTCAAATAGTGGGATAACACTTGGGTATGAGTAAGGGGTAATTTGTAACCTTTAAAAACATTTTCATTATATTCCGCGCAGTGACAATAGTTTGCTAATTTCTTGTTTTATTTCCATTTCAGAGGGTATAGAACTACTCGGCTACCAGCGATACGGCACCGTGCAGGGACCGCGGATAGGCAAGGAGCGGATCAATGGCTCCATACTAAAGGACAACGATCTTTTTATGTAAGTTACCATAATTGTTTTCTACCCTCAAATTTTACATCTCTGAATATCCATAATAAATTTTGTCAAAAGATTCAGTGGTATCCGTCCTTTCTTGTTGATTTTAAGACTGGAAATTTGGTGGTTGGAATGTTTAATAACGATTTTAAGACTGACGTCACATTACTCATTATAATATATTTTATTTGCAGCAAACATACTCCAGTGGCTCGCACAAAGAGCGCTGCGTCCGCGCAGCAACCTCTCAGTTTCGAACACAAGTTCAATCTCGACCGACAAATGCTCGACCACGATGAGGTAAGATACATTTAAATAATATTTTATCGTAAAATTTTCAATTTTTCAGTATTAATTCGGGTATGCTATGATTTCTTCCAAATTTTTTTTCGTGCTACGGAAATCCCTTCAAATCAAATCTCAAAAAATTCCGTCTTGCTATTCATACTAAATTCTTTAGTGAAGCCGCGTGAAGCAATACTCCAATAAATATTTTTCTGAAGAACATACATCAAAGATTTAGTTTCCCTTTTTAATTGCATATTTGGTTCGGTCAGTGAACACAAACATTTGAAACGAAATGATTGGTCGTAACTCAAACTCATTAGTACAGGTTTCCCTCAAGTGTAAAGTCTACTTAATTAATTGAGTCTAGATAATATCTAGACTGGTATTTCGTTTTACTCTGAGATTACGACATTTTAAATAATTGTTTCCTTACCTCACTTTAATGGTTTTCACTTTCTTTATCTGTGCTAATTAATTATGTTTGTTATTACTTATCTAAGATCTTCGTAATTTATTACAATTATGTTTGAAAAAGTTTTTCTATCAATTCTATGTAAAAGAACACAATTTAACAAGTCAATTTCTTTTCTTAAAGAATTTTTTGCCAAATTCTTTGAAACTTATCCTTCCAAGAGAAAATAACCATATAAATATATTTCCAGGAATGGCCAGAACCAAACAGTAACGTTGACATCGAAAGCCTGAACGAGTCGCAGCTAAAGAAGCTCCAACAGTTGCTCTGGCTGGAACTGACGACGCTCTTCGATAAATATTCGCTTCCATTCCACAAGAGAAAAGCACCCAAGAAGAAAAGGAAAGAAGGTTGGTTCTTGTATGATGATATATTGCTAGAAATATACTTTAAGAATTTGTTTCTGTTAATAAAATTATAAACTAATAATAAAATTATAAACATAACTAATGTTTTCGAGTTATCAATAAACTAAAGTTGCAGTAGCATTTTTGAGAACATAATTTATATAGAACGGGATAAGTAAAAAATGCTTCGGGGATATTCTATGACGTTTCCAAAGCATTTGACTGCGTAGAACATTCCGTTTTATTGCGTAAATTATATTTGTATGCAATTTAATGAATTGTGGATAAATCTTAGCTCAGAACCCTCAGCTTCATATCTTAAGAATAAGATTTACCTTTGTTTTTATTTATGAAGAATTTTCTAGCACCGCGTCGATTAACATTGGTGTTCCGTAGGGATCTGTTTTAGGTCCTTGTTTGTTTCTTGGAGCCGAAAATAATCTTAATTTATGAATTATCATGACTTATACTCTGTCCATTATATTATTTGCTTTTTGACAGATTCACGCCTATGAAGGATTGTATTGTTTAGGTTAAAATGTCATACAAGTAATATTGTACTTTATGGACAGGCCCCGCCCACTTAGTGATGTCTACACACAATTATTCAATGATGGTTCGATAGATTATAATAATCGATAGAAATACTCTGTAAATATATCCGATACAGAAAAACTCTTCTATTATGTTATATAATTTAAACATAAAGACAACCAAATTTTAAGATAGAAACCAATAAATAATAAAATATTAGTTTAGTTTAGTTTTAACATAAAATGCATCGATATGTCGTCTTATTATTACATATCTTATTAGTACGTTTACGTTGTAATTATTATTTACGTACCTGATTCGATTTATGATAATATTTTGAATTTATAATCGGAATGGTATCACAATCGATAATCTTTTGGACATCACTTCTGGTATCACCCGTCGAGCTGTCAAAAGGCAATTCTTATAGTGGACAGACTATAAGTTTCTATAAAACATGTAATTGAATTTCAGTTAGTCGTTTAGCAAATATGTTTTGTTCTTTTACACTTGTAGAGGATGTGTGTCCTGGTGTTTAGGCCGGTTGCAGAGCTTCACCGACCATCAGTGCGTACGTCAGTCGCGCTTGTCATATGTATGGAAATACGCATGCGTATGGTCGGTCTAGCTATGAACGGTTTTATGAATTTCCATACATATGACAAGCGCGACTGACGTACGCACTGATGGTCGGTGAAGCTCTGCAACCGGCCTAATTCCACAACTCTTCTGACATTTGACAAACACAATATTCCTTAACATTTCCATTAATTCCATTACTGTATTACTGAACTTCTCTTTTAACACATAATATTTATATTGCAGAAGGCTCAGTATTCGGGGTATCTCTCGAAACCCTGCTCCGCAAGGACATGCTAGTATGGGAGGAAACGTGGTCTTCAGTACCGGCGGTCGTGCGCGCGCTCTCTGCTGCATTAAGGGAACGTACTAGAGATGAGGGTCTGTTGAGAGTGCCCGGAAATAAACATAAGGTGAGGGAAAACGAAACAAAAGATAAATAGGTGTCTGATAAAAAAAATTATAAAAAATAGAACTACAGAGAGAGGCAAGAGTTTTCAATCCACTTGACAGACAGGAAAAGGTACTCAATTCGACTGTTATTGTGTTTGTGACTTTCGACCGGGTGAACCGATTATGATCACCTTTTTTAAAGCAGTTTCCTGCCGTGTGGTTCCATTAAAATTGTCCAATTCTAACGAAGCTGCTCTAAAGTTTAGATCTATTAAAATTTAGTTTCAAAATTATCTATCCCCAGATCGAGACGCTCTGCCAGCTGATAGAGCGCGAGTGGTACTCCGACCGCGAGAGTGTAGAGGCGGCTTTACACCGCGCCACGGGGCACGACCTCGCGGCGGTGTTCAAGCGTCTGCTGCGCGCGTTACCGCAGCCGCCGCTCACGCAGGAGCTGATGCGCCTGTTCTATCACACTTATGGTGAGGTTTTTGGACAAAAATCGGTTTTAACTGGTCCGAGAGTGTAGAGGCGGCTTTACACCGCGCCACGGGGCACGACCTCGCGGCGGTGTTCAAGCGTCTGCTGCGCGCGTTACCGCAGCCGCCGCTCACGCAGGAGCTGATGCGCCTGTTCTATCACACTTATGGTGAGGTTTTTGGACAAAAATCGGTTTTAACTGGTCCGAGAGTGTAGAGGCGGCTTTACACCGCGCCACGGGGCACGACCTCGCGGCGGTGTTCAAGCGTCTGCTGCGCGCGTTACCGCAGCCGCCGCTCACGCAGGAGCTGATGCGCCTGTTCTATCACACTTATGGTGAGGTTTTTGGACAAAAATCGGTTTTAACTGGTCCGAGAGTGTAGAGGCGGCTTTACACCGCGCCACGGGGCACGACCTCGCGGCGGTGTTCAAGCGTCTGCTGCGCGCGTTACCGCAGCCGCCGCTCACGCAGGAGCTGATGCGCCTGTTCTATCACACTTATGGTGAGGTTTTTGGACAAAAATCGGTTTTAACTGGTCCGAGAGTGTAGAGGCGGCTTTACACCGCGCCACGGGGCACGACCTCGCGGCGGTGTTCAAGCGTCTGCTGCGCGCGTTACCGCAGCCGCCGCTCACGCAGGAGCTGATGCGCCTGTTCTATCACACTTATGGTGAGGTTTTTGGACAAAAATCGGTTTTAACTGGTCCGAGAGTGTAGAGGCGGCTTTACACCGCGCCACGGGGCACGACCTCGCGGCGGTGTTCAAGCGTCTGCTGCGCGCGTTACCGCAGCCGCCGCTCACGCAGGAGCTGATGCGCCTGTTCTATCACACTTATGGTGAGGTTTTTGGACAAAAATCGGTTTTAACTGGTCCGAGAGTGTAGAGGCGGCTTTACACCGCGCCACGGGGCACGACCTCGCGGCGGTGTTCAAGCGTCTGCTGCGCGCGTTACCGCAGCCGCCGCTCACGCAGGAGCTGATGCGCCTGTTCTATCACACTTATGGTGAGGTTTTTGGACAAAAATCGGTTTTAACTGGTCCGAGAGTGTAGAGGCGGCTTTACACCGCGCCACGGGGCACGACCTCGCGGCGGTGTTCAAGCGTCTGCTGCGCGCGTTACCGCAGCCGCCGCTCACGCAGGAGCTGATGCGCCTGTTCTATCACACTTATGGTGAGGTTTTGGGCAAAAATCCTATTTTTGGTCCATATTTAGACATTTTGCTTGTTCTATCACATTTATGGTGAGGTTTATGGGAAAAAAAAGTATTTTTGGTCCATATTTTGAAATTTTAGGGTATCTGGTCGATTCTTAAAAAATGGGTTTTGAAGTAAGCTTGAAAATACAAGTGCCGCTTGGGCATTTGCCCGCGCTCTAATACAGAAAGTGTAATTTGGAAATAATAATTTCACTATCAATTCTTATCCCAAGAAACTTTACCAACTAATCCTACTTAGGCCCCTTTCAGTCACTAAAATAATATATTGTATTGAATTACATATTTTTCACAAAAAAATATCAAACATTTATATTCAACGGTACATTTTGGCTTGCAGCACTCTCAGGCGGCACGCAGGGACGCGCTCTAAGCCTCCTAGTACAGTTACTACCAAGCGAACAGCGCGCTACACTCCGCGAAGTGTTACGTCTCGTGCGAGAGATCGTCGCTCACAGCCACACTAATAAGATGAGTGAGCACAACGTCGCCATGATCATCGCGCCTGCGCTCTTCCCGCCCAGGTAAACACACACACACACACACACACACACACGTGACATATACAAACACACGAGACATGTACAAAAAGGTCACACGCACAAACTAAAGTGACACGTTCAAACACATGACACAACGTCATTACCCAAACACATGTGACACGCACCTACACATGTCACATGTACAAACTACAAACACATTTTCTGTAAGTAGGTACACATATACATAAAAAAATACATACATCTTTCTTTAAAAAACTTGTAATTTCCAATTCTCTGAATTTTACATATGTGTGTACACACACAACAAAAAGTTACAGCAAAACAAATTGATCTAAATTATATCTTGTTACAGCCTGCTCATCAAAGCATCAGACAGTTTAGAAACACAATTAGCAACAGCGGCGAATAGTTGCCACGTAACGGAAGCTCTTATGCGCTGGTGTGACCAGCTATGGATGGTTCCTGCCTCACTCATAGCGGCCTCTCAGAGGAAACCTCAACAACACAGACGGAATAACCATACTTGAACACTTTATTTATCATTTAGGTCTTTAAAGGAACCGTTAACCAAGGATTGCGGGACGGATCATTTAACGGTGCTTCTAGAAGCATAAGTGCTGTGCTTTATACGTTTAAGTGATGATACTGTGCAAATATCGAGTAATATTTGACTGTTTGACGACAGCTGTCAAAAACCGCGGGTAAAATTTAAATTATCTGTGTAAATATTATGACACTACACGAAATGTCAATGCTTTGCAGTGTTGCCAACTTTTAGGAGAAATTGTATGAAAAACAGTTATATTATTTTGTAACAATAGTATAATTTAAGACATTAGTATATTATGAGTGATATTTATATATACTCCGTGTTAACTTATAGGTGTAAAGAAGCCAAATATTCAACATTATATTTGTAGTCTTTAAATATATTCCAGTTGAGGCTAAGCCGTTTCCATTAAATAGGGGAATGTGAAGGCGTAACGAAAAAATAACTAACAAGAGAAACTGTTTATAAATCTAAGTTATCAATACATTAAAAATTATTATTGTACTATTAAACCTAAACTATAATAAAACTTTTTTTTGAAGTGAAAACTTCTTTAGCGGCGTTGAGCACTTTTTCTGTAATGGGTATAAAATCTTAAACTCGCGTCAGGACACGTGACCTGATCGAAAAAGCGTAAGACGGATACCATTCCAAAATATCAAACATGCTCAACGTTAATAATCAAGTTTTCACTTCTGCCGGCACTCCCGGAGTGCAACCCGTCTTTTTTTAATATAAATTATTCTTTCTACTTTATGTTACTAAATTCATATAGCAATAATTACCTATTTATTTATAGCTTGTGCTATCATTTCTGATCATGTTTTATCTAATTTTGTTACGCCTTTTTGTATGGTGCCATGTATATGTGTTGGTTACCATTTGTATGCGAAAGGTTGTAAGATCGGTGCCCTGTGTTGATATTTTACTTGTAAATATGAATTGTAAAATATCCTAACAATTATCTAGGCAAGCAAAGACTGACTTGGTGTATT
Organism: Colias behrii; assembly: GCA_029959065.1. Lineage (NCBI taxonomy): Eukaryota > Metazoa > Arthropoda > Insecta > Lepidoptera > Pieridae > Colias > Colias behrii. The sequence continues at coordinate 15,378,814 of JARWMC010000001.1, forward strand.
AGGTTAAGTGTATTTACTATAACAATGAAATAAAATGTGTATTATTCAGATGGCTTTTTATTTTGTCCTCCTCACAGCTATATTTAAAAATTTAAAGTTGATAATTCATTATAGCGAAACATGTTTCCCTCGAATAAAATCACTAGGTACAGTCACGAGCAATAATATATGCCTAGGGGGCGATGTGCAAAAATATCTGTCACTAGAACAAATTCAATAATATCTGTCTGCCCGTATACAGCAAAAATATCTGACATTAGTAGGCAGCCTAATAAAGTGGCATCAAAATTATGTGACGAAAATGTACAGCAAATAATTGTGATAACCTCTCACAGCAGAAATATGTGACGTCACCTAGGAGGCAATAATATCTGACACAATTTTATATATCTATATTTCGATGTGATTCCTCATATAAAGCATAAATATGTGACATCAACTAGGTGGCAATAATATCAATATTATCTGACACAATTTTATATTTCTGCATTTTTCATCGATTCCTCACAAAAAGCATAAATGTGTGACATCATCTAGGTGGCAATAATATCTGCCACAATTTTATATTTTTGCATTTAGCATTGATTCCTCACAAAAAGCATAAATATTTGACATCAACTAGGAAGCAATAATATCTGACATCAACTAGGAAGCAATAATATCTGACACAATTTCATATTTCTGTATTTTGCATTGATTCCTCACAAAAAGCATAAATATTTGACATCAACTAGGAAGCAATAATATCTGACATCAACTAGGAAGCAATAATATCTGACACAATTTCATATTTCTGTATTTTGCATTGATTCCTCACAAAAAGCATAAATATTTGACATCAACTAGGAAACAATAATATCTGACATCAACTAGGAGGCAATAATATCAGGCACAATTTCATATTTCTGTATTTTGCCTTGTTTACTCACAAAGAGCATAAATATGTGACATCAACTAGGTGGCAATAATATCTGGCGTCCATGACATGTTTGATATATTATAACATAGAGCGCCGGTATATGCCTAACGCGATCATTGAATGACGACATTCAATTGAATGACTAGGCCGAACGTTGATTTTACAACTGTCACTCAACGTCCAACTAGTTAGCAGATTATAACATAGCCCTTAACGGATATAAGGCTCGGCATATTGTTGAATGACTAGTGCGTTCATTGAATAACAAAAGTTGCTGAGAATTTACACAATCCACAAGAAGACGGTTGCGAGCAGCGCTGGCGCCTATTTCTGTGTAGTTAAAAATTATAACGAACTCAACCACACCACCAAATCCAGACCAACGACTACTGAGCTAAATGACGTTTAGAAATTGACGAGTTGTCCTTTAGTCATTAAGTAAATGTCGCCATTCAATGAACGCGCTAGTCATTCAATCAAATAGCACATTCAACCAGATGACTGCGACATAGGTATAATATATTTATTATGTCAAACGCCGCTAACGTCAAACACAACAAAAGAAATTCTAAATGTGACATTTGGGAAGGCCATAAACAAAAAAGAAGAAGAAGAAGAAGAAGTAAATGTGACATGTTAGACGCGGATAAAAAATATCTACCTACTTAGTAAATATTTCAATTTGATCGTGATATAAAATGATATATCTAGACATAAATGTAGTATGCATACAATAAATAACGTAAAATAATATTTATTTGTTTTGTATTAATTTTAAATTAAACTGAAAATATAATCGTGTCAGATATTATTGCCTCCTAGGTGACGTCACATATTTATGCTGTGAAGGGTTATCACAATTATTTGCTGTACATTTTCGTCACATAATTCTGATGCCACTTTATTATGCTGCCTACTAATGTCAGATATTTTTGCTGTCTACGGGCTGACAGATATTATTGAACTCGTTCTTGTGACAGATATTTTTGCTAATCTGCAAATAGTAATATATTTATGCTTCTGACTGTACATAGTATAAAACAAAGTCGCTTTCTCTGTCCCTATGTCCCTTTGTATGCTTAAATATTTAAAACTACGCAACGGATTGTGAATCGTTTTTTTAATACATAGAGTGATTCTCAACGAAGGTTTTAGTATATAATTTATTAGGTTTTTGATGAAGCCGGCGAAGCCACGGGTGGTAAGCGAGTTCCAAATACAATAGAAACTTTCAATGTTTATAAAAATTTATTCATCATATTTAGAGTAGGTAGTAGTTATGCTACAGTTTGAAAAATAAAACCACTATGTTCTAAAAAATGTTTATTAGAATAAAATCTTCTAGAAAACGAGAAAATACATTGAACCATGAAACATCAGCATTTAATGCTTACAATCACTCAGTAACAAGTCTTAACCGAAACACACTTGACTCAGCATTAAAACTTAAAATTCTTAATCAGATAGATGGCTTCATTATCACAGCCGCACAATATCCGTCCTTTATCACAATGTATTGTATTCACCGACTTACGCATAGTTATTATACTATTTACATTCATGGTTGTTTTTTCATCTATTGGTAAATAGCTGTCTGGTGTTTTTTTAGTTAGTAGTTCCATATCCCAATCCCAAATATCACCAGATACTGAGCTTGTGAGTAATCTATAAGGATTTTCTGGATGGAACTGCATTTCGGTAACACCTGCTGAGTGGGCGTTGACGAGCGTGGTGGGAAATTGGTTTATACGGAGGTCCCATACTGCGATAAACCCTGATTCGCTACCAGCAAGTACAATGTGTGGTTGCGTTGGATGTTGGACAATACATGTGGCTGCTAGCTCGTCTGTTGAGAGCACAAACGATGCAGCTGGCTTTTGGTTATCTGATCTTATGTCCCATATCTTCATGTGACCTCTGATGTTTCCTGTTATCACCTGAAAAATAAATTAAATTTGTTTGATACTTCTACTAATGATTAGATGTGGTGAACTATGCTGATTGCTGTATGTGGAAACAATTATGATAAATAGGAAAGTTAGAAATAAAGTTTTATAGGAGTATCATTTTTTACCTTTTCTGTGTGGACAGTTAGGCATTCATATAGTTTTTTTTTGCATTTACTCACTCCTCACATAATTTTCTAAATTAAGTATTTATTCTAGTAAAACGCTTATAATTACCTCATTAGACTTGATAAAGCACACTGAATGCAAGGAACAGCTATCTGCACTGTGATATAAAGTGCTTGTAATGTCTCCCCGCCTGCCATTCAGTATATTAACTTTCCCATCTTCACCAGCAGAAGCTATATCTCCCTCAAATGTATCTAGTGAAGTGCACGAACATGGATCATGCCTGAAATTATTATTAAATTAAAAATATTATTTTTCAGTATACAAAGGTATATAAAAGAAAGGCGGAGGACAAATAAATGACAATAATTGCAGTGCTAGAGACAACTCTTCATATTCCATAGCAAATTATATTTGAATTCATTTACAAGCTAAGCTTTATAGAAATTAGTTTAGTTTTAGTATAACTTACTCTATTTTGTGCAATTGTTTCCATTCAAACACTTCTTTTAACGGAGCCTGTCGTTCGTACGCACTTATTTCAAGAATTCTAACCTCACCATTCGATATAGAGACAGCAATTTTATTCTTGTCTAAAAACTTAATTTCCGTGACATCACCCGCGACCTTATACTCAGATAATTGGCGAGGGTATTCCACATGATCATCTTCATTTATACGTTCAAATAACCATACTTTTATAAAATTTTCATCATCGTCCCAACTGCCGGTAAAAAAGTGTTGTGTTTCTACGTAGTCTTCGGGAATCCATCGTATTTTATTAATCTTTTGTGATACAAAAGTTCCTTCAACTTCTAGTGACATAATGTTCTAATAGTAACGCAAGCAATTTAATAATTTTTAATAAATAAAATTTGTGTCAATAAAAATACGTTGAAACCGTGTTGAAACTCTTGGTTGAAACAAGTATAGTCCTTTTCACCTATGATGATTCCTGTGACACTTCATCGTGTTCCGAATTACGTATTTTATGTTTAAAAAGCCAAAATAATTTTAGTGCATAATATTTTTATTTTATGGAGGCATTATTACCAAAAATATAAAAATGAAACATCATAAGCTTATAAAACAAAAACAGTATTGTTTAGTTTAATATAATGAAAATTAAAATAAAATAACACAAAAATATAATACCTACGCAATTCGTGTACATGAAATGGATCGTTGAAAAATCATAGAGTTGGAAAATCATATAATCGGCGCCCATCTTGTGATCGTTTGTCAATCGAGTCAATCGTCTGTACGTAGAGGGAGAATGAACTTCATTCTCCCTCTACGCGTCTGTACGAGTGCGTCAGCCTTGTATACAAGTTGCATTTTTATATTGATACTTTACGTGGTATTCTGTTATTGTTACTAATTGTTATTGTTGACTTTTTGTTGCTGTTGTTTGCTAAGTTTCCTTAGTTAATTGTTGGCGAAATGCCGAAAAAACTAATTTTGGTACTTTATTCAAATCGATTTCATTTCCATATAAAATATTATCGATTATCGGAAACAATTGATACGATTTCAGTAAAGGACACCTCTACACGTGTCAAAAATCGATGTGTCACAGAAATCATCTTAGGTGGAAAGGACTATAATATAGGTAATACAGCTATGACAGAAGTCAGAAACTTGACGGTGACTTAATATATTATGTATTTTAAACACAAGAAGCTTATATCTTATAGGGCGTATTCAGAAAGAAAGCTTGAAACTTATAAGCGCTTATAAGCGCTTATCGGCGCTTATAAGCGCTGGTTACCCGCGCAGGAAAATATATGAACATGCGCTTATAAGCGCTGATAGGCGCCGACAAGTTCCAACAAGTTTCAACAAACTTGTCGGCGCCGATCAGCGCTTATAAGCGCATGTTCATATATTTTCCTGCGCGGGTTACCAGCGCTTATAAGCGCTTATAAGCGCTTATAAGTTTCAAGCTTTCTTTCTGAATACGCCCATACACTGGAGATTTCGGTATGAACATTTGACGTGTAACAAGAAAATTGTTGTGTTTTATCACTTTCACACCTAACTTGGTATTGCGACTGTTAATACGAAGTTTTCCCAAGGCTACTATGTATGCTGTAATATTCTGTGCAAAAGGTTAGTTTTTGTAAATGAGTTTGTTGATAAATTGCCAACAACGTCATTCAGAAGCATTGTTGGATGAGACAATTATTATTTATGCTAAATAAAATAAGTATCTGAACCAATTATTAAAAAGCGATACTCCCTGATTATGGGTAGTTACCATAATAAAATTGTAGCAACTCTCACTTTGACAATATGGCATAAGTGTCAAAAAAATTGCGTCGCTTCGAATATTTAAGTTATAAGCCCCGCAAGTTGATATTGCGATTGGCGGCCATCTTGGTGACGTAGTCGACGTCGAACCGTCAGTACCGTTCGCAAATTCAGCCCGCGCTAATTATCCTGTTTTATTGTTGAGTTATATTGTTGTCGGTTTTTTTTAATACATAGAGTGATTCAATAGGAAGGTTTTAGTGTATAATTTATTAGGTTTGAGACGAAGCGGGCGAAGCCATGGGCGGTAAGCTAGTAATTTATAATTACATAACATTAATTAAAAAATATTTTCATATTTACACATCAACAATATAATTATTAGTTACGTATTTAAGGGTGCAATCATTGTTTTTTTATAAGCAGCATACAAAACTAGTTTTTTATGGTGCCGAAATTTCTTAGAATAAACATATTTTACTTTTTATTAAAAAATTTTTTGCTATCTTTACTTTGTTTCGACGGATGACGTCACGCGGCTGTTATTGTGACAAGGTTCCATCGCAATATCAACTTGCGGGGCTTATAATATTGTTGCGTATTTAATAAATATTTTCCGAATATAAATAATGTATTGCATTGTGAAAAATTGCAGAAGTTTTTGGACACCAAATTCTGGCATAAAATTTCACAGGCAAGTGTATATTTACGCTATTTACAATATTCCTCAATACTCATGCATTTACCTGTTTAGAATCATTTTCATGGCAAAAATCGTCAATTTTATCATCATTTTAGTAATCAATCATGCTAAATATCTTCTATCTATCTTCTTTTCCTAATAATTTCATCATTTTTCAATAAACCAATTTAACAAGTAAGGTAACCATGATGACGAGTTTTTACGGATAGCGAAGAGAAAATATTGTAATACAAAATTATGATGAACATTTAGAACACCATTTCAAAGATTTTTATACTAGTAATGAAACAACGCACGACATCGATATTGCACTCACATGTGGTTTTATGTTTGTTCTTCTTTAACATAGAAATTAATAGTTCTTTTAACTTTCCAAATTTTTTTTGTTTTACTTATTTCAGCTTTCCAAAAATGAAATAAAAAGAAATAAATGGCTGTCCATAGTGCCTATCAAGGGTAAAATTTATCAACATGCCAGAATATGCAGTTTGCATTTTAAGCCTGAGGATTACGGTCCAGAAAAAAAATACCTTTTGAAAAGTGCTATACCTTTTTATTTACCACATTCTTGTTACTGCGTCTCAACTGTGGATAAAGTAATTTTAATTATATTATAATTAACCACCATGAAACCATTAGTAACCGTAAGTACAGCTCCTGAAAGACATACGAATTTCTGAGAACTGTAATATCGTTACCACACATCAACACTAGCGATGCAACTCTCCTTTTGGAATATTGAAAAGTTTTAGACTGAAGCTTGAGTAACCAAAACGATGTTTTAATGTATGTAGCACTCATTTTAATTAAAAAATCGTATTATGAGATCAAAAGTTATCAAGCGTTATTTAAAACTATCATTCTCTACCAATTAAAATGGTATGTACCTATAAAGATGATAATTATTCATGTAAGTTGACCAGTAATATTATAATATAAATACTGTTAAAAATATATGTCGTTATTATTTATAGACCATGATTTTTAGTTTTTTTTATTTCGAAAAATCCTGAATATACAAACCAGTGTGGTCACCCACAGAAAGAGACAAAAAACAACACTGACGTCATTCAAGGTTATATTTTCTTGTGACAAGTTAATGGTCATAGTGCAATCTCCAGTGTATTAGATATAAGCTTCTTGTTTAAACACATGTGATTTTAAACTTCGCACATTATGACAGGAACAATGTTGCCAACTTATATTGTGATTTTTATAATCTAGGATAATATAGATAACTTATAGTCCTTTTCACCTATGATGATTCCTGTGACACTTCATTGTGTTCCGAATTACGTATTTTATGTTTAAAAAGCAAAAATAATTTTAATGCATAATATTTTTATTTTAAGGCGGCATTATTACCAAAAATATAAAAATGAAACATCTTAAGCTACTAAAACAAAAACAGTATTGTTTAGTTTAATATAACGAAAAATAAAATAAAATAACACAAAAAAATAATACTTACGCTATTCGTGTACATGAAATGGAACGTTGAAAAATTATAGAGTTGGAAAATCATATAATCGGCGCCCATCTTGTGATCGTTTGTCAATCGCGTCAATCGTCTGTACGAGTCCGTCAGCTTTGTATACAAGTTGCATTGTTATATTGATAATTTACGTGGTATTCTGTTATTATTACTAATTGTTATTGTTCACTTTTTGTCGCTGTTGTTTGCTAAGATTCCTTAGTTAATTGTTGGCGAAATGCCGAAATAACTAATTTTGGTCCTTTATTCAAATCGATTTCATTTCCGTATAAAATATTATCGATTATCGGAAACAATTGATACGATTTCAGTAAAGGCAATCTCTACACGTGTCAACAATCGATATGTCACAGGAATCATCTTAGGTGAAAAGGACTATAATAAAACTTAAACATGCATCTACATTCTACATGGACGAGGAAGTAGGAACTTGAAGGTTTTTAACTTAGAGTATATATACTATCTATAGAGTGCGAACAACCAAGTGGGAACAGTAGGCACAGGTGGGAACAACACGACGTTCCCGCCGCGAGCGCTCGTAGTCGTGGTTGAGTGCTGACGAAGTGCGTTGCTGTGGAATTTTATTCATATTTACGAATAAACATGGTGAAATGTGCAGTTCTATCTTGCAAAAACGATACTAGAAAAATAACAAAATTGAAATCCAGTATCACATTTCATCGGTAAGTCGATTGTTATAATTATTTTTATGAAAATAAATCTAGCATCGCGGGGGTGAAGAGAGAGTGGGAGGGGACCCGCGCAGGCTCGCTCGCGCAACTCACGTGATCATAGTGATGTGACTTGACCAACGCTGTACTCGATAGTTTACTAGAAGAACTATATTTTAACATATTATTTATTTTACTTTAAAATTAAAACTCTTCTAGAAATGTATTATAAATAATTTTGTGGTGTGTTTGGTATGATACAATTTCTAATATTATGATTGCGAATGTATTATAGTGTAAATGAAAAGTATGTAATGTTACGATATATGGACCGCTAAATTGATTTTGAAGATTTTGGTAGGTATAGAATGGATAAAATTAAATAAAAAATTATTAATATTATTTATTAGTTATTTCATTTTAAATTATTAATTATTTATCATTTTAAAACATTATTATTATTGTATTTATTGTATTGATATTCCAATCAAACCAAAATATCAATTTCAACAAAAAAGGTCGTGTTCCATCGTCACAATATTGTATTCACTGAAAAGTATTTCATATTGGTTGAGATGGTTGTTAATCATTTCAATAGATGGCGCGCGGTGTGTCCCTTAAGACACATAAAACTGAAAGAATAGAATAAATTCGATTGCTCTGGCGGGTCACGAGTGGCTGAGTTGGTCAGGCATCCGCCCCGGAATGGCGCGAAAAGATGCGGGTTCGAGTCCCGCCTCGTGATCGAATTTTTTCTATTCTTTATAAATTTATAATTATTATTATTGTTCTATTTATTATTGAAAAAAATAGCACTAAACCCGATCTTTTATTTTATTAATTTTAATATTTAAGAAGTCCATACGTTTTTCTGATATTCCAATTAAACATATTTAAAAAAAAAAAATATTCAAATGGAATAAACACACTTTATTCACTTGGTAAACAAATTTAAAATTACATATTTATACTTTATTCATACATTTTTCCTTTAATAACATATTGAACATAAAATTTACTTATGATACATATTTATTAAATAACTTATCGATAGTTCAACACGCGATTGATACCTACCCATCCCTATTTGTCACACACACATCTATATAGTATCTATAGCTCATCTGCCTACGATGTGCACTAGGCAATTTGTGCAATACACGCGCTCTATACCTACTATTGTGATATATACTCTAAGTTTTTTAAGCTCTTTGAACTCTTTGAAGTGCGGATTGACAAGAAAAAGCAGAAAAAGTCACACTTGACTGTCAACCACACTGTCAACTGATAAAGATGTCACCTGATAAGAATAGGTATTTAAATAAGTCATTAAACAAGTGCCACAACAAGTGCATTTACAGTTTAAAATTTATAAATATTATATCGGCTAGCTAGAGTCCAGCGGGCATCTATTTAATTCACAATTGTTTACCATAAAAAAGTATTATATATTTAGATATGTTACGAAAAGACGTGATGTCTCCAGCGGATTCTGGTAAATATATTGCAGATTTGGCCCAACATGTTAAAATACATGACGAAGGCATAATAAAACTAAGTGAAGAGGTAAGTAAATGATGATTCTTTTAATATGTATTGACTAGTTTTAAAATGAATGCAGAAGGCAAACATAGTCAGCATTCTTTGTTGCTCTGAGCATCCTAAATCTTTAGTTTGAGAGGTCTAATACAAAGACCATATTGTCATGTATATTATGTATATTTATTTATTAAGTCATGCTGACATCTATTTTTCTAATACACTGAAAGTAGCAATAAACCAGGGTTAACATTATGTAGGGGCATAAATAATGTTAGCGACCAAATCGGAAATATTTATTTTCCAGATACTAAAATCCACAAAGGACAAAAAGATTACTATTCCAGAGATAGGCACAAGCTCCATACAGCCCAGCAAAGATCACCCCAGAGCAGTAGATTGGGTGTTTGTAGTAGATGCTCTGAACTTTTGTTTCTGGTCAAAGAACAAGGAAGAACAGTGGACTGTAGATGGCCACACTGGATATTGTGCTTTGGAAGCTGCATTGTGTAGAGCTATTAAGGTATTATAAGTTATCATTTAGAAGTTAATTTAGTGTTATTAAGAAAACTTACTGAATTACATTATTTTTTTCAAATTAAGCTTTTACCTCAACATAAACATGTTTTTTGTGCATATTATATTGAAGATTGTAATACAATTGCACTTCACATTCCAGAATGGCTACAACATCACAAACCCAGAATACTACTCAAAAATATCTAGCAAAGACTTAAGAACATTATTTAAAGGTGACACAGAAGCCGAAATTCCACTCTTCCAAGAACGAATAGCGGTTCTACATGAAGTAGGTTCCATACTGCTTGAAAAATATAACGGAACATTTGAAACTTGTGTGAAGGAAGCGAAAAAATCAGCTGCCAAATTACTTAGTATTGTTGTAGAGAACTTTCCGTGTTTCAGAGATGAGGCTTCATATAAGCAACGGAAGGTATCTCTGTATAAACGAGCCCAGATCCTTGTAGCTGATTTATGGAACTTCTTTGGCGGTACCGGGTGGGGAGAGTTTAATGATATTGATGTGATTACTATGTTTGCTGATTATAGAGTACCCCAAGTGTTGGTGTATTTTGGTGTGCTGAGTTACAGTGATGAATTAATGGACAAATTGAGGAATGGTGAGCTTTTTATTGTTTTATTTTTTGTGCTATTAATATTTTTGTCTCTAAAGAGACAAATACTAAAGGATTGTGTATTTAATTATGAAAATTTGTTGAGTAAAATTAATCATTGCAATTTATTCTCATATTTTATGGCCACAAAAAAAACCTTGACTTTGGTTTGTTTAGAAAATGACGATCAAGCACAACGATCCAGATCAATTTTCAAAAAAGTTAAAAATTCTTTATTCATATTTTCAGATATTCTTTTACCAAGTGGATCAGAAGAAGAAATCGAAATAAGAGGTTGTTCAATTTACGCAGTAGAGTTACTCAAGAAGACTTTGCAAGAGAAAATAAGAGATATAGGGGAGAATATAGAAGTTCCAAATTCCAGTTTAATTGATTATTTTTTATGGTGCTATAGACGGAAACACGCACAAGAGATGGAAAAAGTGCCATATCATAAGACTTTGGGTATTTATTACTGAAACTGTGATAAAAATCTTAAAATTAGTTTTTAAGATTTGTACAAAATATGAAGTGTAATGTAAAATATTGATTTTTATATTTTTTGAATACAATTTGTGATTGTGTTGATATGATAGTCCATACTTATTAATATATTAATATTAATATTAATATATTAATACATATATTAATATTAATATTAATATTAATATTAATATATTAATATTAATAATATTATAAATGCGAAAGTAACTCTGTCTGTCTGTCTGTCTGTTACTCAATCACGCCTTAACTACTGAACCAATTTGCATGAAATTTGGTATAGAGATATTTTGATACCCGAGAAAGGACATAGGCTAATTTTTACCCGGGACATAGGATAGGTTTTTTTCCGGAAATCCCACGGGAACGGGAACTATGCGGGTTTTTCTTTAACTGCGCGGGCGATGCCGCGGGTGGTTTGGATATAAGAAAAATAATAAATGCAACCGATAATTTCATAAATATTTTAACAGAATCATTTTTGGAACGAAAAATGAATTGTTGAATCAAATAGGTTGTGGTTATTTTTTTTTTCTTATAAGCATAGCTTGTAAGATTAAAAATCTGAAGTACAAGACATATTAATTCATTATAATATATTTTACTTATGTTTTTTATTTAAGAATACATATGTTTTTTATTAAAATAGACATGAAATATATTTATGTACGTAACAGCACAGACTAATAATAATATACTACGTGTAACAGTATTATAAACTTGCAATGTTTAGTATAAATTTGATACCAGTATTTATATGTATTTGTACAACAATGTAAAGAATTTAAATAAAATGTGATTTAATAAAGGTGGATTTATTTTGATATCTCATCCATATAATATAATAAATATATATCTCTCACGAGATCATTATCAAACAAGTACCTATTTAAAACCGTAGCTCGCTCGCGTTGTTAAAACTTAATATTATAGGTTTGTTTGTTTAAATGCGCTAATCTCAGGAACTACTGGCCTGATTTGAAAAATTCTTTCGTTAGATAGCCCATTCATCGAGGAAGGCTATAATATATCATCACGGATATATTATAGCCTTCCTAAGACCAACAGGAGGCAGGAGCGGAGCCACGCGGGTGAAACCGCGGAGGGCAGCTAGTAAATTATATACGGAGAAAATTGAATGAAAATCGGTACAGTAGATTCAGATAAAAAGACAAACAAAACGCGGCGGAGGACTTTGTTCTATAGTCTATACCATTTAATTTTGTCAAAAAATTGGTTGTCTGTAAAGTCGGTTTACTGACGATAGTTGAACGTGACGTCTTAAGGCCGATTGTGCTTCTTTGTCGCTCGTTCCGCGCTCTCGCTTGCACTTCAAGCCTTACATGGAACGCCTCAGAGCGAGGTAACGTCGCATGAGTCATGTTTTTTCGTGCGTGCAGCCGGCTCTATCGAATTATAAGACGTTGTCACGTCAAAAATGTTTTTTTTTTAGATTTTAAAGTAAAAAAGAGCGAGTTTGCCGAGCACACGTGTCAGAAGTGTAAACTTCTTTGGCAAGATTCCAAGAATCCAAGATACCAAAATCATCGCCTTTCTCCATGAGGTGACAGTATTGCCATGACGCGACATTTAAATTTTAACTCTCAACGCGCTTATAGAAGTTTCACGTCAATTACTTTCAATAGGAAATTTTGTATAGGCTGAACTGTGTTCATTAAATAAAGGTCATTTTATATTTTGAATAAATTTATTCACCCCACAGAGCAGAATAATACACCACATCCAAAAAATATTTGTTTATACTATAATTATTTTCTCAATATTATCACATTTCATACATTAGGGGCCTGACATTGCACATACTAATGGTATGTTTGGTTAGATATGACTAAAGGGCGGTAAAACTCAAATTTCAAAGTTTATATAACTGAATATTATACGTAATACAGGTAAAATAAGACACCATAGAATAATTTAAAAAACAGGAAAGAAAATAAAAACATATAAAGACTCATGCCCTAGTCCGATTTAACCTTATATTTTATTACAATTAATGAAGTCAAAGGATTTATCTTTTCATTTTACCATATTAGACGACCCATTTTTTATATAATCTGCGATGCAATGTTAATTATATAATATGTTTTCCCTTTCGTCTTTGACTTCGTAGATACATTAATAACATTATAATTGGACACAACCGCTAATTAACTGGATTTATATATTTACAACTTTGGCATTCGCTACACAACGATTACAAAATGGCACTATTCTAAATTATTTACACCATAACCTAAATAGATTAAATGTGACCAAATGTATAAAATAAGTTTCCTACTCTAAAAGCACCTTTTAGTAATATTCACCACATTGTTTTGCTCATTAAGGCTTAAGGTATATAGTTTATAATCATCCATTTCATATTAATATAAATTAAGATTAGATCTAGTATAATTGATAAATAATAATTATTTCACATTGCCTGTTTTCAATTAATTATTACGATCTTTATTTTCTGTGCCAATGTTTAGATTTTTTTATCATAAATCTGTACAGAGTCTCAGAATTTTAAAAATAAATGCCCTTGTATGAATATGTCAATTATCTGATTGTTCATACAATATCTATTATCAATTCCAAACAATATTGCTACCAACCTAGTAATCGCTTTTCGTTTATGAAATAACTACATAACAAGTTTAAGGTGATCTAAACAAGTCGTAGTTAGCACTATTCTAATTAGATTTGACCAATAGAACATAAGTATACAAAATTCAGTACATAAATATTATTCCATTACAAATAAAATACCAGTCAAATACAATCACATTGTTAACGCGTATCAAATCAGCCAAAATTTAGATATGGCCACTCAATAAAAAATGACGTACATTCGGTACATTTTTGCACTGGCAATACAACCTTTTACTTGTCAACTTTTGCGATTATTTGCCGTTGAATCTTGATTTTAAACTTTCGAAAAATGCTAATTTGGTTTTGATAGTGCCAGGTTCTGGTACGGGACTGCCTGGTCGACTGGATTCTTTGACCACTTCTTCAGTTCCTTCTGGTATTTCCTTAGCCCCACCCGGCACCTTGATGCTTGTAGGCATTGACAGTTTAAGTTCTTCCCTGAATTCCTTTGAAATACTTCTCGCTGTGAGGCTATGCATGTACATTTGCTTGTTTCCGTTTTTTGAATCTAGAAGGTTCTCTCTACTTCTTTTTCGCCACAGTTCGTGGGGTGGCTGTAATGTTACAATAGTAATTTTAATATACACGTATAATCCTGGTAACATTATATTATATACGATTTCTAAGTCCTTCTGTAATAGACGAAATTATTATTTTTAACAAAAAACTAAGTTGCCTTCAAATAATCATCAAAATTATTCAGTTCAGAACAGTTCTGAGGTAACAAACCCAAAAAAAAAACAATTTAGTCAAATTGAGAACCTCCTTTATAAAGGTTCCTCTTTGTAAAATTATACAAATAGGTACTCTAAATTTACAGATTCAAAATCGAAGCATTTTGTTGGGTGACAAATAAATAAAACATTCTTGGAACAGAAAAGATTGGATTAGATAGGACGATATCACAGAATACCTAAAACATAGTATGACTATGAGTTGATATTAATCACATTGCTATGAATAATTTAATATTTTAACTAATTCCTTGTTGAAATTGCTGTCGAAGAATTTAAATTTTTACTTTAATAGTTCTCTATTAATAATACATTTTATTATGTCTACAGTAAAATCATGTTTTAATAATAATAAAAAAAACAATAATGCTTATCGTTTAACCGAACAATACGAATCACGACGAAGTCATAAATTGTAGGTATTTGTAGATAGTTGTAGCAAAATTAAATTGTACCTAAAATATTCGAACGTAGAGTATGCAAATATCACTACTATCTGCTATCTGTTGTTAAAATATTGATGAAGTTTTTATCTTTAATGAGGACAATCAAAAGATATGCACTGACCTTGGATGGTTCACTTAGATTATCCATACTAACGAATTTTTTAGCCAACTCCTTCACTTTAGGTAATTGCGGTAGTATTTCATCTATTTCGCTGATATTCTGCAGTTTATTTTCCTTCAGATCTATTCTCGTCAATGTCTCGTCATCAAGGTGAACATTCTGACTGAGCCTATCAATAATTTCTCCCGGGATTTCCTTATCAGCTGAATTTATTTTGTCATCGTCAGCGGTTTGTTCATATCGCGATACCTTATCTTCAGGTTTACATTTCACTATCTCGCCAGTTTGTACGTTATATATTTTGATGGAATCTTCAATGCTGCTTGAACCTATCGAATTTTCTATACTGTGATTTGACGGTGATTTTTCTAATTCATGAATATCTTGAACGCCTAGTTGTTGGTCTGATTTATTTGTGATTGCCAATATTTCCTCGAATTGCCTGTCCGTATCTTCAACCAGGGCTGGTTTGGCTATATATATTGCCTGTTCGTCATTATCTTCATAATCAATTAAAATATCATTCTCATTATCAACTGGGCCTGTAGTTATTGATTTTGTCATTTGCTCTTTGCCACCGAATTTTGTATACTCTTGATTGGCAGCAATTGTGTTGAATTGCTTTATTAATAACTCCTGAAAATTATTGATTTTTAAAATAAAGAGCATTTTGGTAAGTAACTTACTTATAATGCATGAAGATGAAGATGAGTGATTTTTCGATTTTAAGCCCCCACAGCTTAAATTGTATCTAGAAATAAGACTGTCTGAACTTATCATCTAAATTTTTTTTCGTTACAAAAGAAGAAGTAGTTAGGGTAGTGCTTCTTATAGTGATGCAATAGGCCGATTAGTTTGTTTAGTTTTAAGCGGATGCTGTGAACGCCTAAGAAATTCTGTGCAATAGGAAGATTTAGGTTAGTTCGCACGCAAGCGTTGTTAGTCAAAATTCATTCACCGAAAACTCACAACACTCACCACTAACTGCTTGGTGGATTACTGTTGAAATTACTGAAATTTAATGATAAGGGCACTACTAATTAAGTGCGAAATTTTTATTAATAAAGTGCGAGTGCTGTTAGTCAGCAGAAATTTTATAACCGAGCATGCCAACTGTAACACTCAACAGGCAGTATTGTGTCAAAACGAAGATATGTTTTAAACTGAATGGTTTCTCTTAACCCTATGGATATGTCATATTTAGAGAGTTTCAAGGCTAGATAATTATGTATATGTCTATGTAGGTATCGTACATAGTAGAGATTGAAAAATAAGGACCGTAAATCTATCTACATAGTCAGATTAAGTGCTGAAAGAGGTGTAGTAATCGGAATCTAATTTGGTCATTCACCATAAATCTTTGTGGAAGCCTTTGTTTAACCTGAGACTTCCACCGAATGTGAAATTGAGAGCGGGCCGCCGCTTGACGCGCGCGTACCCATCCATACTTCGCAACGTATTACTGCGCCTAACATTATCGTACGTCTCGAAAAGCTCTTCAGTTATTTCTGGTGTTTTTGGTATTTTAAGTCTAACTATATCCTCGTTTTCCACATAACCGTCACCTCCGTTTTTATTACGTTCGTATTCTCTTACGTTGGTCCTGCTGACGTTGCGCCTGTGCGCAATATCGTCAGAATCTTTGGGGTTTTCGAAAATGGGGTTTATGGCAAAGTTGGGGCTAGCGTTTCTGGGGCTGAATACGGCGCGAACGATGTTCTGATGAAGGGCGCAGGCTTCGAGCTCGCTCAGGGAGCTGCTGGCACTTACAGGCGACGCGAACTCTGTATCGAAATTGTCTAAACTGCTCGATTTGTTGATCGAACTTGATATCGAACTGGTGTCGCTAAATGTCTTCTCGCGTCCTCCAGATGAAAGTTTTGCCTCTTTGATGTAATAGTCTCTGCCGTAGCTGTGGAAAATCAACGTAGTGTTAAATACAAAATGATTCATATTTATGTTGATGTTTGACTCACTTATTTGAATAATCTTTTTTATTATCTAACATGATTGATTATTGCAATTTGGATTTAATTAATACTAAATGTTATCACGACATTTCAATAACATAATGCGTATAGCAATATTATGTAGTTGGATGTAGATAGTTGTTGTTAAGGCTGTACTTACCGTTTGTATTGTGGAACCTCCTCCGCTAATACGTCTTTTAATATTCTCGGCGAAGGGCTTGGCGTTCTGCCATTCATCCTTAAGCATTCCGTACTCTGACTCATTGCAATATTTTCTTTTGTATGTTTATTGTTTTGAACTGTTATGTTTTCTGTTACGTTTTCGTTTGAGGCAAATTTCTCTTCAGTATTGCTTTTGCTTGTCAACGTGTCAAATAGAGATGATGTGCTCTTTGCTGATAATCTTTTCTTAATCGCTTCGGGGGAATAAGGGTTGTTTGGCATTTCTACGTAGTTTAGCCACTTCTTACGTTCTCGATATGCTATGGATCCTGAAATATTTGGTTAGCTATTATATTGAACAATTTCCAGATGTTACTTAAGCAGCTCTACTTTAACATAAATAATGAGATTTAATAAATAACAATAATTGAAATCTCTTATTAAAATTTTTAATCAACTCTCCTAGTTATGATAGAAAGGAAAAGCTTACCGGGTAGTAATTCGTCTTCAGTTCCATTTTGAACTGGTTTCCTGAAATTCATATTGTACTTTAAATTATATTGTGATATTTAATATTTTTAAAATTGTCTTAACGACGTCATATATTTATATTACTATAAAATCTACGGTAAGTATAGTAAGTATTCAACTTATACATACGTGAGTGGTTCGTCTTCGAAGTGTTTTCTACGTAAGCTGTCAGCGTACCTTTGTACTGGGATAGTTACCGTCTCTTCATATTCACCTTCTCGTTCATGACGACTTAGTGTGTTCATATTAGATGACTCTGTAATAATAATAACCATAATAACGACAAATTTACTACAAATAATCATATTTATCTAATCATAATTTTGGATAAAACCTTACCTTTCTCATTTATGCTTTCGAGACTATCTTTCATAATCTCTTTAGAGTCAGCCATATCATCATATTCTGCAGGACCGTTCATTACAGTCCTGTGAATTTCTTCCTTCAAGTTAAATTCTGTTTTCGATATCGGGCCACTGTCTACACCCACTAAGAGTATAGAGTCATGTGAGTCGTCGTGATTGTTGTCAATTTCTTCAGTAGTAATATTCTTGGTTACTGCACTTGGGTTTACTGAATCAACTGTGTCTTCACTTTTAGAATATTCGTTGTATATATTTTCGAATTCATCTGCTCCATCTACGGACATAAGACTGTCTGGTTCGAAGTCTAATGCCTCATCCACTTTAAGTTTACCACCGATGACATGTTTGGAGTCTAATACTTTTTTGATATCACTCTTGTATTCGATATCTTGTTCTTCAGTTTCGCTTGCATTGTCTGAAAGATCTGTTGTATCATCCGCGTCTCTGTCTCCTATGAGAGCTCTGTACTCTGTGTTGGAGTTAGGTACTAACATTGGTACTGGAACTGATTGAATGTTCTTTATCTTCTTCTTTTGGAATAGCCAATTTTCCTCCCATGAACGGTCGACTGCTTGTATGTCACTGCCGGATACTTCGTCGAAATCTCGGTCTGCATTTTCTGTATTTTCAATTAAAATTTATAAGAAATATTTTTTTTTATGCCAATGCCAATAAAATTCAAGAGGTATATTTGTTTAGTTTTCATCTCGTTTTGAGTGAACTGAACTGAAGAGTTAACCAATAAGACATATATTATTATAAATGTTTACAATAAGACATAGTTATAAGATTGTAGTTTATTGCTACAAATTTATTACTTCTAAGTCTATAATTGTATGAATTGTATTAGACTATTTACCTGTCTCATGTATGATATCCCCGCCATATTCTGGGAACGGAACGCGGCGAGGTAACTGCACTGCATCATCAGTGGCCTCTCCTTCTTCCCAGTCTGATACATCTTCTTCAACATGCTGTAATATAGATGGAATTTTAAATAATTCATCCTATGTATCCTCATCATATAAAGCTGAACAGTTTGTTTGTTTGAATGTCACTAGACTGATACACATAGACTAGTAAAGTATATTAACACGTTTTAAAAGAAAAAAAAAATGGATAAAGTTTTTGTCATGTTTTTGTTGATAACGAAAATGCATTTTTTATCATTATATCATCAAAAGGAAGTCTTAGTTCATAGTTATTAGACAGTAACTTTAAATATGAAGTTCTAGACTAGTAATAGTACTACGATTATATATTCTGTAGTAATAGATAGATAACAAAATCGGTCAAATATTCATATACGGTACACGTATTTGTCCTGAATAAGTTTTGTAACAGGCCTCTTTTTATAAAAATGGTGAAGAAATTTATTGATTCGCCTATTTTGATTCAAATAAACCATAGCTACTGATCTGATATTGATATTATTATCTATTTTTATCGCCGCAAATCCATTATAGTTACCTACTGTTTTGATGTTCACCAATTTTGTGGTTACATTTCAAATTATTGTAATTTTTCTTGTAGCGAATTTTTTTTTCTTCTTCTTTTTTTCAAATCGCAACTCCTAATCAGCGAATTTTTTTGACTGAGTTCGTTACAATTTCGATTTACTTAAACTTTGTTCTAGAAAATCAACCCTAACATCAAGACTGTTTTTACTTTTTACCCGTGGTTTTCATGTGTTTAATGGACTTATTAACTTAAATATGATTTTTCAATTCGAACCAATATTTCTTGAAATTAGCAACAAACAAACTAACTTTACTTATATTTAATAATATGTATTATAAATATAATATGTATAAACATTAAACTTACAGGTGGGGATATTTCCCTGGTACTCCTTGAATGCAGCGATCTTGGTGGTGTCCCCTCAGAGGGGGAGGGGCTGGCACTGGCCGAGTGTATACCACTGCTCCGACCTCCCGACCCGCTCTCGGTTTGGTAGCGCTCGATCACCTGCAATTGTATCGGTTTTGGATTAGCAATTTGGCAATTTGTTGATAATTTTTATAGGGAGATGGCGTAAATACTGTGGGTTGTAATGTTTTAACCTTGTGAAAAAAATATATAAAATTTTATGGAAAACTATTGAACAGCCTTAATGTAGTTGACAGATTAATTCAAAATAGAATAATGAGGAAACAAAAAATAGGTTACAATAAGGATTTGGTGAAGTTGATAATATATCTACTTTTAATGTGCCTTTTTTAACTACGTTCCCAGAACTTTTATCTATGAAACAATTAACATGCATAAATATCTATGTTAATCTTGTAAACCATTAACATAGAAAAATGTTGCTAGAAAACCAAAGAAAATATAATAACACTTTGACCAGTACCTAAACGTCATCTACCGATATATTATTAATTATTATATTAAGAAGTAAATGTTACGATACATGAAAACATAATTTGTATGTTTATTACTCGTATTTTGCTGCAACGTTAAAGTTTTCCAATTTTCATGAAAAATTAAAATATTTATTTACATATTTTCTTGTAGTAAATTTAATACAAGCCAAACATTCTGAAACTGATTGTAATTATGTTAAATACACAATCTTGCCATTATCAAAGCTTCAACAAAAATAAATCCTTAATATTCATAAATTACGTAAAATGTAATTTATAATTAGTTGAGTCACATGGGTAATCAAATGGTAATAGGTTGATATCTTATCTGATAACGCAAATTTAGAGAACATTGATCTTTGTATCTGTTAACCTTAAGGATAGATTAATATGGAAAATAAATAATTTTAATGTCCTTTAATAAAAATTGCACAATTGGTATTGTTTCAGTGCATAAATTGTTAAATTACTCTCGAAAAAATACGGACGATTTTAGTGTAACCACTTTTGTGGGAAAAAGTTACAATTTATTTTTCGAAAAATAAGTTGGTTTGTCTCTCTACATGTTTTATTATGCAAAAAGAGTAATTACTGGACAATTATTATTCAATAATTTCTAAAAAAAATGTACATCAAGGTTCATAAAAATATTTTTCGTATTTTTTCCAAAATACATAAATTGAAACCTAACATATCATATCATGATATCATTAAACAAAGATTTTATTCGAACTCATTTATTTTTCAACTCACTCAATTTATTCAACATACACCCCCATTTTTCAACAGGACAATCTAATTAAAAACTGCATTGCATTAGTAAAACTAAAATAAAGACCTGAAAATCTGGCATTAGTTCACGCAACTGGAATTTATTTGCTTTTAGGACTGCAATCTTACTAAAAATTAAAAACAACAACAAAACAGCGCAAAAGTAACACTATTTTAATATCCCTAATGTTGCCATAACGCAGTTAAACCTGCCGTATGTAATTATTCAAACAGTATATGTTTCTGTTTCTCTCTCTTAGCTGTATAATTGCCAACCTACCTCAGAGTGTGGATCAGAATAGTTCATAGTTCGAGATGCACTGTAATTGTAGTATAATAGCTATTATTTTTGTTTAATTGTTGGAATTATACAGAGCTGTTAACACGGACCTGCGCGGTACTGGACTGCTGCGCCGTGGTTAGCGCAATAGGGCTGCATTTTATTAATTTTTTAAATATTTTATTAAGGTTTTAATTTCACTATATTTTTTAAGAACAGGATATTTTGTGTTTAATTTATCTTAAACATATATTTGCTCCAATCGCTTCAAAGAGGGGCCACTGAAAATCAGTGTTGCAACAGCTGCGTTGCAATTTATGCTGAGTGGCTACCATTTTGGCTCCACTTCTTAATTTTATATCTTTTAATTTAGTTATATATATTTTAATTTTACTGTGTTTGAATTGTATTGTCATATTCTAATTGTATTGTGTGCTAATCGTGTTGTTTCAATTTTGTGGAGTCAAATAAATGATCTTTCTTTCTTTCTTTCTTTCTATTTGTAGTTTTACATTTATGTTATCTTAGTGTAGGTAACATTTAATTAGTGACTTATAAATTATTTATGTTAAAAACTTGAATTTATATTTTTGGTTTTATGGCATTCAAATGCTTTATAAATATAAATTTATAAAGAATAGAAAAAATTCGATCACGAGGCGGGACTCGAACCCGCATTTGGCGCGAAGGATGCGGGTTCGAGTCCCGCCTCGTGATCGAATTTTTTCTATTCTTTATAAATTTATATGTTAAAAACTTTCATACAATACCTATTTGATCACACATTAGATATTCTGTCCGTTTTTAATCGCTTTGATAAAATAACCGTAGCGCGGTATTCGCTTACAACATAATAACACCAAGAAAAATATTCACTTTGCTAAATAACCGAAACTGTAAATAAACGCGTAGCTATTAAAAATCAATGGTAAATATGCTCACGTTATGTTTACGAAAGCCATCACGTTCCGAAAGCAAATTAAAAAAGTATGACGTCACACGCCACCGCTTACCCAACTAATCACATATAAGAAAAACACAGCAAGACAACTGTACAGCGTCGATAACATTATATACGAGCGCACCACACTGCAAGAAAACCGATATCTTTCACATTGTAATTAATTTGAAAGCATTAACTTACCATTTCTTTATACGAATCAGACATAGTCTCACTGTACGCGTTATCACGATAAGAGCTATGTTATCATTGGTTATTATTGATATGTGTTGATAAAAATAAATCACATGGAACCGAACTACTCTTGATCCGGGTCGAAGACTGCAGTGCAAATGAAATTTTGACGGAAACTGTGATATATTTCCACAGCATCTCATTGGTGGAGATGAGATATGTTTATCTATTAAGGTTAAGGAAAGTCCTTACTAGTTTCGGATAAAATATTTTAAAACACAGTAGGGGAATATTTTATCTAATCGACATGTAGCGTAAGATATATTGTTAATCAATCGATATTGAAAGATAAATTGGTATAATTAAAAATTAATTTGTGGCAGCCCTTAATAAAAACTAATTCGAGCTGACATGTCAACGTCTGTTGTAGGCGCTTGTAAGGATTCCCCATAGTAACATGCTAGTTTGCAGAAATGCATGTTGTTTTTTTTTAATAGAGGGTTGATGCACAAGCTTTGTGGATTATGGAAAGACGATTTTATAGATAAGCTCACTGGAATAGATTACACGACGTTGGAATTTATTCACGGCTAGATTACCGAGCGCGGTTTCGCTCTCGTTTTCAAAGAAAAATCCGCATAGTTTCCGTTCCTATGGAATTTCCGAGATAAAAAGTAGCGTCTTATTCTGGGTCTTCAGCTACATACCAAATTTCATTGTAATTGATTTAGTAGTAGGACAAACATCCATCCATCCATCCATGCATCCATCCATACATCCATACATCCATACATCCATCCTATGTGTATCCATCCTTGTAAGTACGATGAATTTGTTTTTATGGTTGTATCTAATATTTTTATTGTATTCTTATATTGTAAAGTAAATGCGTTATTTAATATTTAGATATATAAATATATTAACCCCAACTAGCTAAATAATTTGATATTTAATATTGTTTCATTTAAATATCTCACTTAAATACGGTGTTTATTAAAAAAAAATGACAGCGTGAAGCTACTGCTAAAAAACCGCTATTTTTTAATAAGTTATAAACTAAAATTTAAAAGACATCACAACAATCTTTCCCTTTTAATTATGTAATAAACAATCAAAACAGCGCGTGCAAATGGTTCGTGACTAAACGTAATATTTATTTATGTATATTTATACATTACCTACATTATCATTGCTTGTAGATCGACTTTTTCAATCAATCAGCCATTGTAGCACTTTTTGTAATCGCGTTTATGTAATTATTTGGAGCTAATTGGGACGTCATTCTCGGTCAGATATTTATTGTTTCAATAGAAATAAAAGTTATAGAGCTATTCCAGTTTAAACTGTTTTTCCAGTTTGTAATATTAAATTTGGAACTATTAATTTTCAGTTATTTTCCCAAAAGGTTGTATCCAAGTAAAATTGTAGTGTTAGGTACATATCTATTATTAGACATTGATAAATACATACCTACTGATAAATATAATCTCATCATAATATGTTTAATGTCTATAGAATGAAGTCACTAGCAATTTACATAAAATAATTAAGCTCTTTTAATTAAACCTTTATGGCATATGAATATTTCTAATCCCGAAAAATGTGTACTGTATTGGTTCACTTATGTGCAGGTATCCTTATCCAGTTTTTCTATAGGAATGTTTTTAATATGGTTCTAACCAGATTGTGTAAAGGAAGTCAAAGGGAAATACTTATTATTTTTAAATAATCAAGAAAATGGGTACCTTATTCAAAATAGCAGTCGCCAGCAAATCTTCATATGACGACTCCGTAGGCGTGTGCGGCTCTGCAGCGTATCTCGCAAGCGCTGGTAGCGCTGCAGCCTCCTCCACCACTCTCGCCACTAAGCGCTTAAGCTGCGCGTGAGCGCCAGTAGCGCCGATAGAGTGACGGCTGTGCGTGTGTGTGGCTGAAGGTTTTGGTAGATCTGTGGAATAGTTCAGATAAATAAAATATTTGACGTGAGGTTCGGCTCTATGGATGAGCTGTCACGGTTGTTATATAAGATTTTAATGGAATCAAAATTATATAGGCAGATATAATGTACATAGTTGTTTTGTTAGATGTTATAAGCAATCAATGTTAATTTGTCATTACAATAATTTTTTTTTAGGACAAATGTTTTTTTTTTAACAGCTTATAATCAATTTGCAATAACATAGATACTAATAAATTATTATGGTGATGATTAATGACTAGGTACACGTTTACCTTCCCAACATACTTATATACAATTAGATACCTTCCATGTTAAATTATTCATAAACATACAACAAAAACAATGCAATTATTTAGAAAACATTTAACAATTTCGTCAGTGTAGATGCTTTACTTGAAAGCGACGTGAAATTAATTAATTAGCCACAAAACAGTATTGTGATGCAAATGAGATGGGACACAATGACATTCCGAAAACATGTGACTTCATTAAGTAGAAATAAATGAGTACATTACATTATATATACACTAGCTTCTGCCCACGACTTTGTACGTGCATCCCCGTTCCCGCAAGAATTTCGGGAAATCCTTTCTTAGCGGATGCCTACGTCCTAACATCTACCTGTATGCCAAATTTCAGCCCGATACGTCCAGTGGTTTGGGCTGTGCGTTGATAGATCACTATATCAGTCACATTTGAGTTTTATATATATAAAACTCAATATTTTATTATATTGAGTTTTATATATATTTTATTTCCCGTAATATTTAATCTATATATATAGATTATATATTACGGGATATAAAATATGTAGAGCATAATGATGAAATTTATAAAAATAACTGCGTTAAAAACAACCGACTTCAAAAACGAAAAAGTACAAAATAAAAAAGATTTGATATCATTAATTACTACATATTATTTAGATGTGCTATTTATTAACACGTTAGGTGCGAAACAGGGCTTGAAACACCCTATCCGTGTCTCGTCGTTATAGCGGTAGGAAAAAACTTAAACTTCTCTGTCGTGCGGGAGGCATAACTTCCATCTGGTTCAGTGTAGGAAAGTGATAACTATATATCTGAGATGTGCTATTGATTCCTAGTTCAATGGTATACCGACCTTAATACCGGGTTTCTTAGACCTCGTGCCGCACTGAACAAATAAAAATTCTAACACAGTGCGGAACGAGGTTGCGAACACCTCGTACCCCCGCGCACCTCGTACCGCACCCTAAGCTAGCTTCACGCGGTGTGTTGTGCAACGCATTCGAGACTGAGCACGCGACCAAGTACGACTGCTGCCGATTATGTCGAAACGTTGCCGAAAAAAGTTAATCAAGGAGGAAGATGAAGAAAAACCGGGTGGTGAAACTCTAAAATCTGAAATCTGAAAAAATATTATTGCTTGGCCTGTTTTAATGAAAAACATCCATAAGTTTGATAAATAAATACAATTAAATAAAATCGATATTTCTTTTCCCATCACTAAATTATATGAAAAACTGCTATTGTTCAGTGCGGTATGGGGTACATCAGACCCCACATTTTATTTTACCCATAGAATCTAAACTAACTAATCTAACCACGGGCGGCGGTAGATTTAGGTTAATGAACTCATTGTTAATAATAATCACGACAAAAGCTGCACACTTTGTCTTATTTGGCGCCAAAAAAAGGATTTTGGTCTCCTACGGGCGGTGGGGTTTAATATGCCTCGTGCCGCCACAATCTCTGGTATACGACAAGGTTTAAAACGACCCGTAACGCAGTAATGGAAAGTACAGATATATCTGTGCCGCTGGGAACGTGTTAAATAGGTTTGATGTTGGTGCACGGGCTTAATACTAAGTGTTTGGCACCGACTTCAAACCTATTTAATAAAAAGCACATCTAAATAATATGTAGTAATTAATGATATCAAATCTTTTTTATTTTGTACTTTTTCGTTTTTGAAGTCGGTTGTTTTTAACGCAGTTATTTTTATTTAATACTTTTTAGTGTATTTTTCAACACGAATCAAACGAGCCCAATCTCGATAAAGTTGAGTCAATATATTACTAAGTTCCTATGGCCACCTTCCGATTCCATCATAAAATCAGCTCTATGTCATGATAATGTTTCATCGCTATCCATTTTACATACGTATACAAAATTTCAGCTCAATCGGTTACCGGGAAGTGAATCAAAGTTACTTGCTACATTTCAATTAAGTCATCGAGTACAGACAAAAATGCTCATAAAATAAAAACTACTGGGCCTATCCGAATAAAATTTTTATGGGACCAATTCGACACCATCCCGCATCGAACAAAAAAAGAATCACGTAAATCGGTTAAGAAACCTAGGAGTAATCGGTGTACATACATAAAAAAAAAAAAAAAATATACCGGCCGAATTGATAACCTCCTCGTTTTTTTTGAAGTCGGTTAAAAATTAAATCTATAGAATAATTGTGTAAAATTTTTGTACTATGTATATGTGCACAACGTATAGATAGGTACCTTTTAACATGATTTTTAGCATATGAACTTATACTTGAAAAAAATTAATCAAGTCGAAACCGTTACTTTTTTACGTTAAACACCATGGTATTGTATTTGAACATCATAATGTTGTTACTTAACATTGACCTCTTGCCTTTTATTCAAGAAACTCATTTAATATGATGCTTAGTGCACTTAATTAGTTATTGCATTTTGATGAAGCATACCTAGAGTAGGTATAATTATAAACTATAAACAGAGTTTGTGATAAAGCATTGAAATCAGTGAATACATGTTGAATGCATGAATATGCACTTTCACAATTATATAGATGTATGTACCTAAATGATGTATGTACAAAATACTTTCTTCATTGATATTTGAAATTACCGTTTCGCGTTTGTTTCATCCTCCTGTAAGTATATCGATAACCAGAATATATAAAAAACGCATATAACCTATTACAATATCGTGATTAAACGCAATCATTATGCATGAGTTCAATTGAACGCAAAAACCGCATGCGCATGCCTTTAGGATGTGCCTTAATAAGGAAATTGCAGTATAAAAACAAAGCGACTTTAATATACTTGACGACCTTTCATTTTATGGAAAAATACTTGGTAATGGAAATGACCAAATATGTTTAATAGCCTCGTAAGATTATCCCTTCGTAAATGAGATAAAAACGGATTTTCCGGGAAATGTCGCTGTTTACTTTTCTGTGAAAATTGTATAATGTTTAATCAATTTATGTAGAGATAAGAGTGGAATAGAGTGGACCTTACTTTACATAGTCTGGATCGTGGGGTGACAATAAACATTCTCAATATAGAAAAGGTTCAAAAATATAATTTGATTTTCAATTGGATAGAAGCTGTAGTTGCAAATGCAATATATTATTTGGTTAAATCCGATGATGATGCATGAAGAATGAGGGTTTTCCGAAAGTTCACTAAAATATAGATATTTAAGTCTATTATAGCAAATTTATATAACTCTTTGCCGTATGTAAAGTAGGTTTTTCTTTGGTTTTTCCCCGTTATAATATACTTTAGGTGGAAAATGGACTTTGCTCTATATTATAATTTTAATTGACCGAATGTGGGAATCGCGTGTAATCTTCTCCACTTTATGTTTCTATTAATAATTAAGTATTTAAATTTTTGCTCTTAAGATATATTTTATAATAAAATATAAATATCACTACTAATAATATAAATGCGAGACATTATATTTTGAATGAAAATAGATGAAGACTCAGGATTAAATATAATACTATGATAATATGCTACATAAAAAAGCGTGTGTTCCGAGCACACTTGTCAGAAGTGAAACTTCTTTGGCAAGATTCAAAGATACCAAAATCGTAGCATTACTCCATGACGTGACGGTTTTTACCATGACGCGACTTTGAACTTTTACTCTCAACGCGCCTAAAGAAGTTTCACTTCAAAAATGTCGTCCTATAAAGTGTTGTAGAAATTAAATCCCTTTAAAGTGTTAAAATATAAGTAAGCTTTTTGTTGATCGATTTTTCTACGAATGCAACCGTGAATAAAATACTTCATGATATATTATACAACAGCGACCCGGCCTTAATGTCAGTATTATTTAATTATTTTTAAATTATGCAACGTATGGAGAATTTGTCCTAGAATCTTAATTAAATTTTATCTTAATTTCTTAACTCGTTCATTAACGTATCATTTATTTTTTAAATATTTAAAGTATGCTCATATATTAATAGTAGATATATTAAAATGTTTAGGCTCTACGCACGATTAAAAAAACATCTACGACTTTATATAATACTAGCGGTCCGCCCCGGCTTCGCCCGTGGTACATGTTTACGTTTTCTCTACATAAGAACCATCCTCGTACTTCAAGGAATATAATAAAAAAAGAATTATCGAAATCGGTTCAGCCGTTCTCGAGTTATGCGCTTACCAACACATTTTGCGATTCATTTTTATATATAAGAAAGAAGAAGATTATGATGAGAATTTCTTACAAAACCGCTATTAATTTTATTAATTTTATTTTATACTAGCTTCCGCCCGCGACTCCGTCCGCGCGGATGTCGGTCTTCGCGTGGATGGTTTATTTCTCCATTTTGAGTAACTCTGACAATGACATCTTATAAATATCTATTGGACCCAAATACGGCTAGGCCTATAATAATACGCAACGTGTGTTCGCGGTTCTACAGAACAACGTCTATGGATAAAACTGAAAAATTAAGATTAATTTTTTTTTACGTATTTTTCCAGGATAAAAAGTATCCTATTTTACGCCCAGGATAATAAGGTATAATTATACCAAGTTTCATCGAAATCGAACCGTTAGTTTTTACGTGATGCCTGAACATACAGACAGACAGACAGACAGACAGACAGACAGACAGACAGACAGACAAAAATTTTTTTAATCACATATTTGGGTTTGGTATCGATCCAGTAACACCCCCTGCTATTTATTTTTTCAATATTTTCAATGTACAGAATTGACCCTTCTACAGATTTATTATATGTATAGATTTATATAAAGATTTAACAAAGATAAAAGAATATTCTAGGTACGTTAGAAAAAAAAGAAACAAGGATTAAATTAGTCTTCATAATATTTAACGTAGGTTATACTGTGGTTATTCCTTGTAAAAATGACTTTAATTACAATTATATATTTATATGTATACGTACAGGTTTATTGCTTTATTTTCATTTTTAGTAGCATTTTTATTTATTGTGGAGTTAAATTATTGAATAATCTAGGGCTCTTATAAAAAAAAGTATAATATAAAAGAAAGTCGTGTACACCACTCCTTAACTAAATGATTTTGGGCTATATCTCCGCTTGGACTAGGATAATAATTAAAAAAAATAAGACTAAAAAAAAATCTGCCCGGGCGTTGCTGGGTTAACCAGGAAGTATCACCACAGACTAATAATAATATGTATCACTTATAAATAAGATTTTCTACTATAAAAAGGCTTATTGATAACCCATGTTATAAAAATGGTGTTGAATATTTATATTTAAGTATTTAAATATTTACAAGAAATGCTTTTAGTTAAATTATGTGGACTGCGGAAATACGCAAATGTTGCGTATATTTTTTATCTCTATTTTTGTACCAAAAATGAACCGAATTTTTTATTTTATATTCGCTTTTATATTCTTGATATATTTTTATTGTAAGAAAATATAATTATAAGTCCTTATTGACTAGAAGTTATTCAAATGAAAAACTGTGTACCTTATAGTGTTCAACAAGAAGCTTTTACCAGCCTACCCTTTATGGTCACACGAAATTATATAAAAATTACCTTTTATCAACATTACAGAGCCGGTTTTTAAAACTTTAAATACGTGAGACAATTGGTGTAAACAGTGGTGTAACATGGGCGTAACCTACGTAATCTTTGGTTGCAAAAAAACTCATATATAATATACTAGCTGTGCTCCGCGGTTTTACCTGCAGTGCTCCGCTCCTGTTGGTCTCAGCGAGATGATATACAGCCTTCCTCGATAAATGGGCTATCTAACATCGAAAGAATTTTTCAAATCGGACCAGTAGTTCCCGAGAGTAGCGCGTTCAAACAAACAAATTCTTCAGCTTAATAATATTAGCAATTTAGCATAGATTCAATAAACTTACCTAAAATCTCCTCAAGCCAGAAGCATGACACATACAAGAAGATGGCCACGCCCAGCCAGAAGCCGATCAACAGAACAGCGAGGTACTCCAGCATTTTGTGCACTTATCACTTTATTATTTCAATAAATATGCCACTGAGTTTACATTATAATCTACGAGAGATTTTTAGTTTTGTAGCGTACTTCACGAATGTTATTCTTGTGTTATTACTATATATTGTACTTTCAGTTATTATTTGGTTTCCGTATTCATTGAAACTGGGGAATTTAAATCAAATATCAATATAATTTGTCAGAGTTTCCATTATATTCTGCTTAACAAGATGATAAAATGTAATAGACTTGTTGAGAATATAAATTATTTGTTACGTAAGTTATGGCCAAAGGTATACTTTGTTAAAATTATTTCTGGCATGGTTCTAAGAAAATGTGTAAAAGCGTGTAAATAACGTATATATAATGATATAATTTATGTTGATTATAGGTTTTTCATTCCTTTCATAATAATAGATCATGTTTAAAACAAAATGTATGTTTGCGGAGCTTTTTCCATGGAAATTATGTTATCTATTTATTGTTGGCTAGTTAGTTTCGTGGTTAATTAGGTTTAAGTTTAACTCCTAAAAATCGAAAACAGCTTATCGATAAATATCAACCCTATCGGTATGTTTAAAGTCGTTCGCGATTTCATAATATTCATGCAAAATATGGAACAATTGCCCAATTAAAACACCTTTTAAAAAGTTCAATGTTACATAACACATGACGTGTATGCGGTAGATGAGTTAATAACCCTAATTACCTTTATCGAGATATAAACAAAGGTGTACTGACGTCTCCGTCATTTCTTGATAAGGTTTTACGCAATGCTCATGTTTATATTTTAATGCTTTAAAGCGAGTGGTCACAAGATACGAACTAAGATTTTTTACAGAAGTTTCCAAAGCGACGGAGGTTCTCAATACGTACGGTTTTATAAGGATGCGACTTCATTATTCATTGGGTTGGCATTGCGACTTCATTGGGTAAGTATAAGAAATATATCGTAAAACGCTCACAGAGGTAGAGCAATAAATTTTATTTATTAGTAATAATCCTTAATTTGTCAATGGTAAGACATTAAAGATCCAATAAGTGCTATATATACAACATGCTAAACTACTAACCTATTTGATTTTAAATTATTCAAAATAACTCCATAATAGAAGAAGTTCAAAATAAGTCTATTTTATATTTAAACCGTTAAAAGGACGTTCAGTATTGTCGATCTTACAATGACCAATATATTCAAGTCACGTAAACTTAGTCATAAAATACATGCGTAAACTTAAACATATAAAGGTGTGTATTTCCTAACGTGTGTATTATGATACAAACCTTAACGAGTTGATAAAAAAATATATGAAAACATTTACAAAATATTAAGACAATCCAGCGTAAGAGTAAGACTTCCACAGATTATTAGCGTGAAATAGTAGCAAGGGAATGCAGTAGTATTTTATTCTATGAGCTCAGTATTTCTTTATCCTAAACAATTTTCAGAGATAATTACCACAGCAATTGTTATGAACCTTTTTAATAAATAAATAAATAATAAAAAAATGTTTATGGTACCTAGGTGTCGTTCGCAAACCATCAGGCGGCTCAAAACCTTCTAATATTAAAAATCCCTGTTTTGAAACAAAGGTCAGGTGACTATAATTAACGCTATTTAAAAGCAGACTGTTAGAATTTACAGGAGGTTTTATTTAAGGAGCTGAAGAGAAAATATGCCTCTTTAAATAAGGCAGGGTACGGAAAGCATTGAATTGATGACGGGAAAAATAATAAAAAAGTAATAATATAACATGTCAGAATTGAAATATTTGATTCATTCTTAATGGATCGTTCAGAAATCGATATCAATTTAAATTAATATCCACAAGCCAATAAACTATAATTTGCCTATTTTAATTGGACCATTATTGAACATGTATCATCTACACTCCGTTAGAATCCCATCAAATTGTTTACCGTAAAACACAAGTTAAATCTAAAGGTCGTTTTAACGTAGAATATAAATTTCTGAAATTGTTATTCAAGACAGTACTTGACATTGGCTTTGGTATTTCTTAGTGTTATCTGTTACATATAACAGATCTTTATTCTAAATCCTAGTTTGGTAATAAATAATACTGGCAGTATTCGAGAACAGACCAAGTGCCGAATTTGTAATAAACCCAATTAATTGATTCTTTTGTTAAAATTCGTTTCGTTTACATTGGATTGTTTTTAGACGTAAATTAAACGTTTTATTTGCTTGTACGATTACGACGACGAAAAATAAAAAAAAACTACTTATCGTACGTTACAGCACTACAGTTGACACAAATATATTATCAATTACAATTTATTTCATAAATTCTTAGTCTTAGACCTTGACTGAACTTGCGTTTTTAGCGAGCAACTTTATTTCTTTAATCAAACTTAAAATAATATGGTTAAAATCACACTTATTACTATAAACTTGATATATTTGATTATCATAAATTCGATTCAATCTTACGGGAAATCCTAATATCATAATTATTATGATTTAGGTATCTCGGATGTCTAGTGTGAGATCTGCGGAAAGAACAAATACATATTTTTATTTAAATTATAACAGTAGATACTTACTACTTAGCTTGTAATGGTAGATCGATGTTAAAACATAAAAAATAAGTTAATAGTATAAACAGATATATTTAACGTCATAAATATACCCACGAAATAGCCTTAGTAGTCGTCTCTACGTATAAATTGCTTAATTTCTCTCAGATGCATGAGATTTTGAGATAACCGTAGGTTAGTCTCGGTTTAAATGTCAAGAGAATCTCGTTAATGCAATTAACTGACAATCAATAGCAGATTTTGTAATTTTCTTATATTATTTATATTATTATTTATGGTATTTAAGTTATGCCTTTAGAAGGTTGCGAATAACGAAATGTTGCAACGGATTTTCTGTATTTTATAGCCTATGAGATAATTAAGTTAAATATTAAAAAAAAAAATTGGTTGTTTGTAAAGTAGGTTTACGATCGAGATGTTTACGTGATAACGTCTTATTGGTAGCAGCGCTCGAGATGAGACGGGAGATCGGTCCGTCTCTCTCTCGTTATACCTGCGATCGCGCTCGTGAGGTTTTGGCGTGACACAAGTTTCTGAACATGTCACCCGACTAAAACGATTTTAAAAACGTTATCACGTTAAAAAATTGGTTGTTTGTAAAGTAGGTTTACGATCGAGATGTTAACGTGATAACATAATGCAGTGGCAGCGCTCGAGATGAGACGGGAGATCGGTCCGTCTCTCTCTCGTTATACCTGCGATCGCGCTCGTGAGGTTTTGGTGTGACACAAGTTTCTGAACATGTCACCCGACTAAAACGATTTTAAAGACGTTATCACGTCAAAATACATAAAGAAATATTTTACACAAATGCCATTGAATATAAATCACACGTTCCTAATACTAATTCATCATCAAGTAGGTGCTTTAAATTCATACTGACTTATGCCCATAATACAAATTTTCCATGGTTTTTCCTCTATAAAGCAGTTTTTCAATCCACCAAAAAATTATACAAATAGTAAAAGTATTACATTGCTGTATTCCTATTTCGTTCTTAACAAAGATACTGGTACATCCACTCTCCATACGATTCCAAAGAATCAAAGGAAGCGTTACCTCACCAGCAAAAACCTCGTTTTTCTGTTTCCTTGCGATTTCTATCGATGTTGCTATACACTTCCTACACCACATAGGGTCTTATCCACTTGACCATGTCACTTTCGCTTCACAGTTCAATGGCTTGGGTTTTGGCCATAAACTACTTTAGAACTATGCGTGAGATAACATCTATGCGCATTTTATGCGTAGTAATGTACATATTATGTCGCAGGCAAATTGTAATATTTCGCCGTTTACAAACGGTCGGCATTTTGTAATATGCCGAAAATTCGTAATTAGAAATTTTTGATTTGGATAAGGGGATGGGTTAGGTTAGGTTCGTGTTTTTTAAAACTACACAGAAATAGGAAGTGGGGCTCCGTCGGCTCGCGACCATCTTTTTGTAGAATTTTGGAAAAAGACGAATTTTCGGCATATTACAAAATGCCGACCGTTTGTAAAAGGCGAGATTATACAATTTGCCTGCGACATATATAAGGTAATTGAGTTGAGTTGTTTGTTGTGTTGTTGTTGTTTGTTTTAATTGTCATAATGTAGGTACTGATATGTTGTAAAAAAGCCGAAATACAGATATACAGGGTGTCCCAAAAAGTAGTGATGAACGGAAGCTGGAAGGTAGAGGACCTAGAGGGCTATCCGAATTACCCCCATGTATGTTATGCGATTTTTCGTATTTTCGGAGTTATGACGTTTTTTTCAATTTTTCACCTATCGCCGAGTACGATGATATTTTCACTCATGGTGACGTCAATTATTGCGGAAGATGCTTGATTTTTTTTGTGTGCTAAGCTGAAAGATAGGCCAATTCAGTATGGTAACATTTACTGTCGTTAGATCTTCGTATGGAATAAAAAAATGAATTAAATGCCAAGAAAGATAAAATTACCCAGTATGTTTACCACTTCAAGGGCCCGTAAAAAAATAAAATCACATAAAAAAAGTATTCGGTTTGTCTTTTAAAAACTTGCTCTATCTATCAGGTAGCTACCCTGAAAATTTCATTTTATTATTCAGAAGGCTTCAATCGAAAAATTGAAATATAAATGTGGTAAGTGCAAAAATTGATTTAACATGATGATCATTAAAACCAATAAATAGGTGTTTAATTACCAGAAATTTTTAAAATAACCCCGCTGTTGCTCAATGCAAGTGCGACATCACCGTAAAAAGTTGTCTTTTAAATGTCTGAATGCCCTTTTATCATTTTTAATGGTTTCTTCTGCTACTATGAACTTCCGGGTTATTTCGTCCAAATTGTGGCATTCTCTCAAGTAGCCGAGGTCTTTTAAGTATCCCCATTGAAACAAATGAATGGGGTTTAGGTCGAGGGACCGTGGAGGCCAGGCTTTAAGGCAGGCGTCACCGGCGCATGCGCAGGCTGCAACTATTTTTATGTGATTTTATTTTTTTACGGGCCCTTGAAGTGGTAAACATACTGGGTAATTTTATCTTTCTTGGCATTTAATTCATTTTTTTTATTCCATACGAAGATCTAACGATAGTAAATGTTACCATACTGAATTGGCCTATCTTTCAACTTAGCACACAAAAAAAATCAAGCATCTTCCGCAATAATTGACGTCACCATGAGTGAAAATATCATCGTACTCGGCGATAGGTGAAAAATTGAAAGAAACGTCATAACTCCGAAAATACGAAAAATCGCATAACATACATGGGGGTGATTCGGATAGCCCTCTAGGTCCTCTACCTCCCAGCTTTCGTTCATCACTACTTTTTGGGACACCCTGTATATACTGTTGTTAAAATATGGAATAATGTTTGATTACAATATCTATACATATAAAAATGAAACCCGTTTCGCGTTGTCACGGCATCACGTATGAACGGCTGAACCGATTTCGATAATTCTTTTTTTATTATATTCCTTGAAGTACGACGTACGAGGATGGTTCTTATGTAGAGAAAACGTAAATATGTACCACGGGCGAAGCCGGGGCGGACCGCTAGTTATAGATAATATGTAGAGTTCATCATTACAACCAAAAGGATAGGAACAATATAAAATGTTGTACAGAGGAAAGTCCTATTGACGTGAACGAAGCCGCGGGCTTAGCTAGTGAAATATATGTATAAAGTTTTCCGTCGGTGATTGAACTTTAATGGGTGGATATATAATTAATTGACTAGGGGAAAACATAATTACGAAATAGCAGTGAAATTGTTTTTACTAGATTTTTCTTAAATATATCTAATGTATACATGTTATATTAGATTTTTAAGAAAAACTGAAAGGTAGCATGACTATGCGTTTTAGAAAAATTCGTATTGCACAAATTTACATCATTGAAAAATAAAGTAAATAATAAATATTATAAATATTTCACAAATTTACATAATGTTATGTGACTTGTACCTATTCTTTAGATACAATAGATAAATACTTCACAGAAAACTCTATGTCGTGTAGATTTATATCTATTGATGATAATATAATATCATTGTTATTGTACCTATGCTCTACAATTTTAGAGTTATCTATAGATTTGATTTTTTTGTTACGATTTTAATCAAACATTTTTTTATTAATCGAGTAATACAGGCTATATTTTTATCCAGATCCACGTAGGTCAACCTGGGATAAGAAGCTAGTGTTCTAGTGTGTGTTAACATATA
The DNA here is from genome assembly GCA_029959065.1 of Colias behrii. Classification (NCBI taxonomy): domain Eukaryota; kingdom Metazoa; phylum Arthropoda; class Insecta; order Lepidoptera; family Pieridae; genus Colias; species Colias behrii. The sequence goes on from JARWMC010000001.1 coordinate 15,416,095, forward strand.
AAATCAGTTAATCCAACAAATAATATTATTTAGTCATATACGTAGTATTCGTATTTTGATTAAATTGTTACTCAAAATATGTTTGTATTTGTATTTACACATACTTATTTATCAGGTTTTATCTTAAACTTACTAGGAGGGCCCTACTACTCCAAATTGTGTAAAATTTAGAAACGAAATAAACTATTTTTATTTATTATTTATTTTTTATTTGAAATATGTGTAAAGCTCGTTTTTGCACATATTTGAGAGGTTATAAATAATACAGAACCTTTAAAGCCCATAAATTATTAACAGGTACTTAAATATGTTATTGCAGTATTGACATAATATACTATCGAAGGCCGCGTTGCGTAAAGTTTTCACTGTAGAGAGTCCGTTCTTCATACAAGTGCTGTTGACTTTGTAAATATTGAGTAATCGTAATGATGGTAATTTGTCGTGGAATTTATTATTTAATAGTGCTAAAAATAAGGGAAAGGTATTGATTGAGGGTAGATAAGGGCATTTTTTGAGGGACCTTGAAGAATATTTTGTTGAAATGAGATGTTGAGATGTTTAAAATATAAATGCAATATACAAAGGTACCTATAAAAGAAAATATTATAAAAAATACGAGTACATATATTTTAAATCTATCTGTATTGGCATTAAACATATAAAAGTTAATAATAATTAGAATCAAATAATAACCAGGAAATAAAATATTTTCATAACAAATAATAACGTTTCGGGATGCTATTAATTAGTATTACTATTAAATATACAGATTACCGCTATAAAAAAGTCTTTATCGTAGTTCCCAAAAATATGAAAACTTTGTTATGTAATTTATAAATATACATAGATGTATCAACGTTGAATTGTTTATCTGTGCTTTCAAAATAACGATTTTTTTTTCTGTGCGTCTTTATTAGATAAAGACAGCGAGCCAAACTGCTCATATTCTGAGTAACCTTTGCAAACGAGTAAATTCTTTTACTAGTAGAAATCTACGTCATTTCCTCAATCAGAAAATATAGTTAATGTCAATATATTACATAGGTAAAGTGTGATATACTTTTTCTTTAAAAAGGTAGAGCCGGGTTATAACCTAGTATAAATCAAAATACAAGTAAACACGAATGTTTTTATAGGTTTATTGCTAAGGTATTAAAATATATTCGTACTTTATTTATGACCCAAGTGCCGTTAGTGGGTCACATACTAGTAGGTGCTTTAAGTGAATGTTACTTGAAGTTACTTAACGCATAAGTATTAATTTTATGAGGTATTTGAAGTTAATGGATGCTTTTAATTTATAGATCATAGACATATAAAATATTACTTTTCATTTTATACTTGTATCGATAGGATTAATAAAAGATTTTTAATTTATGTATTTTAGTATTTATGATTGAAAATAGTTTAGTTGTTGCGAAAATGTATGTATCTATTGGTTTTATTTTAGAAATATCTCAAAGTTATGTTTTCTTACAAATAAACCCCCCCCCCAAGACAATGACTAATGATAAATTTTCTGGATTAAAATTGTTTGCAAAAAGTTCTGACGTAATGAAATGACGACAAATAGATAGATGATGTCATCTGAAGTTTAAAATTTACTCGTTATAAAGTACCTACAAGGTATTTTTTTGTGTTTATCGAGTCATCGGTATAAAAAACCTATGTTGTAATCCAGATTATACTCTATCATTGCACTACCTACATTTCATCAAAGTAAATACGATCGTTTGGTTTTGCGTAAAATAGTGACAAACATCCTCACAATCTTTCCGATTATAATATATACAATTTTAAAATAAAACAAAATAATATTATATAGACTTAGTATCTGTAAAAAAAATCACAAATTGATAATTTAACAATGTTTTTAGAAGCAGCTGTTAACTTAATGTAGAGGTAGTGTTTATCATCCCTTATTAGTTATTTAAAATTATTATTATAAGTATTTAATATCAAGAAGGATGTTTTTTTATTACTTTGAGGTCCTTTTATAAAATGGAAGTATTAATGAATAGATGAGGAAAATATAGCAATAATTATTAACGAGCATACGACGAATCTGGTCGAATAATGTTCGGAGGTTTTTCTATAGACTGTTTAAATATATTAAAGACTAGCGGTCCGCCCCGGCTTCGCCCGTGGTACATATTTCGCAATAAAAGGTAGCCTATGTTCTTTCTCAGGGTCTAAAGATTATCCGTGCCAAATTTCATCAAAATCGGTCCAGTAGTTTATGCGTGAAAACCATACATACATACATACATACAAACCTTTCCTCTTTATAATATTAGTATAGAAAAGTTACTGATTAAATAAGAAATACAAATAACTTTAATTTAATATCTACGTACTTATTAAATATAAATTCGCGAAAGTTGAATGAACTATAATATCATAAGGTCATTATAAAATATTATTGTATGATATCATTTGTATGTAATTTTTGTATTTTTCCATTGTTGATAATGGATTCTCACAACGCTTCAAATTAACTTGAGATTTTAAATGGCGACTTGTAAATGAATCTTCAATTTTTTGTAATAGTTTTAGTTTTTGCTGGTTATTTTTCCGTCTCGTAATTATCTATATAATTTGGAATTTTGTATCTATGCGGAATTGTTTAATGATGGGAAACTTATTATGAAAATGTTTTTAACTACTATATATTAATACAAACATCATCACTAAATCATTTCCATAGATTCGGAGGAGTCTATGAAAATTATTTTGATAATATATAGTTAATCTCGTAATTGGCGTATTATATCATAGATATAATTAGTAGATTGTAAATAAATCTGTAAGTTGTGAAATTTTCAAATAAATAAATAAGCTAGCGAACCTCTCTAAATTGAGGAAAATAATTTATGTAAGAATCAAATTACATCAATATTATAATGATACATGGATTGGTGGTTGATTGAATGTAGTCAGTCTTTGCGTAAGTTTGTGAAGATTTAATCTTACGTCAAGTCATCACTAATTAGTAATTATATCTAGGCTGATGATACCATTACATAGTTAATTAACATTAGAAATCAAGACAAAACAGATAGGCAATAAAACAGTTATTATCTAATTCGGGGAACTGAAATATAACCTGATTGTTCGAACAATGGCATCTTTTCCCTAATTGCACAAGATGAGACTTAGCTTACAGTCTTGCAATTGATAGCGAGAACATATTTCTAAAACCTATTTTAAAATATATTTTTGTTATATTAAGTTTACTAGCTGTGCCGCGGGGTTATATACCCACATTGCTCAGCTCCTATTGGTCTTATCGTGATGATATATAGCCTATAGCCTTCCTCTAAAAATGGGCTATATAACACCGAAAGAATATTAAAGAATCAAATCGGACCAGTAGTTCCTGAGATTAGCACGTTCAAACAAACAAACAAACTCTTCAGCTTGTAGCTGTTTAGAACAAAAATAAAAGGTCAAATTGCACATGTCGAATAGGATTATTATGTTTAAAGAGGTGTCATTATAGTAATAATATATATAAAAATGAATCGCAAAATGTGTTGGTAAGCGCATAACTCGAGAACGGCTGAACCGATTTCGATAATTCTTTTTTTATTATATTCCTTGAAGTACGAGGATGGTTCTTATGTAGAGAAAACGTAAACATGTACCACGGGCGAAGCCGGGGCGGACCGCTAGTAGTAATATAAAAACTTCTACTAGTCACAGAATTATCAAAATCATTTTAAGTCCAGATATTTTTTTTATATTATCTGAGAGAAAACGAGATGGTTTTGTGCTCCTATAAGTACATTTATATACCTAGGTTACAAACTACCTTTTTATAATATTAATCTAGATGGAAGAGAATGTCCAAACAAAGTGTTATTATGAGACAATATAATAAAATCTCTCTTCTCATAAGCATGTGTTTTATTGCAGTCATTTGCACTGCATATCTCGGAGAAATCAGAAAACGTCTGTGGACTGTCTTTTTGTTATGTCAATTGTTGTAACAGATGATAAAATATAACGTTGATTGCAGACGAGATAGTAAACAATTAGTATTTTCTTGGGTATTTTTTTATACGCGAATTAGAGACGTTGAAAACGTGATCTATAATATCTAGACATTTTTATATTATGAAGAATAGCTTGGTCGCGGATCTGGGATTAATTGGGAAAATTGCCTATGTCATTAGATAAAAATAAGAAACGGTCGAGTAGTTTCAGAGTTAAATCATAACAAAGAAATATACAAACGAATAATTAAATTTTACAGATTAGATCTCTAAAATATGCACCTATAGCTTTGATCTTTTTATATGTCAGTATCATCATCATAGTCTAGTTTTCATGATTATCTAGTCTACCATGCTATATAATAATTAACGTTGAACCCTAATTCTTACTAAACAATAGAAGATCTTCTGCCGCAATATTAAGGATCAGAAGCAACGTCAAGTCAAAAATGAAGCGTATTTAAAACTGAAATTATAATGAACTAGAAACAATTCCAACAAATCAAGAATTCACAGCAATTATCTTATTTTTAACTCTATAGATTTTTAAGATGTTTAAGACATTTTAATTAGCCGGGTTAAAAATTGTACATGGTTCGTTGTAGTTTGGTGTAAAATAAATTTACTGTGGGAGATTAATTTTTAATGCGAGTTTTCGGTTAAAATCGAGTTTAATATGTAAGTTTTTTTTTTATTTTTATTATTAAGTTTAAATCTTGGAGATCTTGAAAAATGCACAAATGTCTCGACTTATTACTTAAATTATTGAATGAACAAGCAAAATATAGGTACATATAAAATCGCACTCCTAAAGTTCGCTGTATTAGGAGTGTAGTCTATATTTTTTGTTATTTTTATCAATCAATAAAACATTTCTGTATTTTATTTGTATAATTTTTCCGTGTTAAAATTTATCCTTTGGCCAAAATACTTTGTTCTTTTAAAAATAAAGAGCAACTAGATATAGTGCCTGGCAAACTTCTTGGCCAAAAAGTAGCGTGGTGGGGGAAACTTGCGCATATAAAAATGTACTAAAACTTGATGCGCAAATTTCCCCCACCACGCTACTTTTTGGCCAAGAAGTTTGCCGGGCACTATACTTTACAGTTATAATATTTGTTTACTACAAGATCAGTTAGCCAAACAGGTTGTCTTCACAAAGGCATACCGCTGAGCAATCACCGCCATTAAAAGCTTCGATTTTTTGCATATTTTTAGCTCGATGTTAATTAATCTTTATTTTTATCTCTATAATAGCTTACTTCACTGTATGATGATGGATTGAGAATTTTTTTTTGTGTAATTTTGGTTTGTTTCACGTCAATTTTTAACCGACTTCAAAAAACGAGGTTCTCAATTCGGCCGGTAGGTATATTTTTTTAGAGGTAAACTTTAAAAACTGAATTTAATGATAACCACAGACTTAGATCATTAAGTTTAAGTAATGATCTAAGACCACTGATGATATCATTTGAAAACTATGTTAGGTACTTTTGAAATGTTTATAGACGTTTTTTGTCAACATAATTTATATTTGCACAAACTGTAGATAACAGAACTTATTATTTTACCTACATAGATAAAATAAAATGTTATTTGTAAAGGATAGTTCTAGAGTTTAATTTCCTGATTACAAATTAAATTAAAACCTAAAGTCAGAAGCTTGACTCCTGTACGAGCAAGCACGTCCAAAGTGCAACAAGGCGCTTTGCTTGCAAATTGCGTAACCCAAATTGTATTCAATATTTCACACTTTATATTAAATTAAAATCAGTTCATCGTCGACGGGCATTAAGAGTACCTCGCGTGACTCATCCATCCATTATATAGTTATTATATTCAGTTTAATACAAGTTTTATATAGTTTAAATAACTCTTTTATTTCAATATTAATTAATCATACACACGTACGGGATAGGCCCGTACAACTCCTTTCGAGTAATAAAATTAAAACATCTGAGATATTTGGCTGATAATATAACACTATACTAGAGTACTAAGATCTTCAAGTAAATACGTATCCATACTAATATTATAAATGCGAAAGTAACTCTGTCTGTCTGTCTGTTACTCAATCACGCCTAAACTACTGAACCAATTTTCATGAAATTTGGTATGGAGATATTTTGATACCCGAGAAAGGACATAGGCTACTTTTTATCCCGAGAAAATGACGCAATCCCGGAAATCCCACGGGAACGGGAACTATGCGGGTTTTACTTTGACTGCGCGGGCGAAGCCGCGGGCGGAAACCTAATAAGGAAATAAAAAATCGAACAACGTAATGCAAAAACCGGTAATACGATCAGAGTCCAAGGAGGACGGATTTTTTCTTTTGATTTCGTGTAATTAACGAGCATCATTATTTAATATTATTTTGTTTACAGATTCGTCTCGTTAAAATACTTTTTCTAATTTGGGGTACTTGATTTTTAATAGGTTTAATTATTTTATTGTCTGCTTACACTTGATTTGGATTTATAGGCTTATAGCTTTATCAATAATCGAGATATTAAAAGTAACATTATATTATGAGCACTTGGTTTATTTATGACTTAATATTATGAATAATTTGGTATTGATGATGATTATGTATTATACGTTGTAAAAATTTGATGCGCTAGTCATTGGCTAGATTTTGATTGAATTTTTATTATTATGAAAAGAACTGCAGATTATCCCCCTTGTAGGTGATAGATTTTAAATTTCGCAATGGCTTAGATTATTTATTAATACGTTGAAATACTATATTTAAATAAAAGACGCAAACAAAAGTCGAAACAAACCTTCGGTAAGTTGTTTTACAAAATAAACATGTTTCCCGTTTCTTATAAATAACTCAATTACAAGCCGCACGCAGAACTTGTAAAAAACTCAACAAATTGAGAACCTTCCGTCGTTTTCAGGGAGCGTCGGTTAAACTTGTTTAAGCAATTAATCGATATATCGATAAAAACACCTTGTAAAGGAACTGGCTATGTCCGCTGTTATCGATTTCTATTCCCGTTGTTTTATTGTTCAAATGTAATTTATAACAACCGATATCCTCCAAAAATATATTTATATTATGTTTGATGTTCTGGGTATGATATTGCTATTTGACATGCAGATAGATTTAATTTTATATAGCTGGTTACATTTTGCCTTGTTGTCTGCAAGGGATCACTGCTAAGTGATAAGGTCGCCTAATAAAGTCTACTGTGTTATAATGTAAAATTGTAACAAATTTTCCTTTATGTATAGAGTTATATTGAACTAGCTGTGCCCCGCGGTTTCACCCGCATTGCTCCGCTTGTTGTTGTTGTTGGTCTTAGCGTGATGATATATAGCCTATAACCTTCCTCGATAAATGAGCTATCTAACAACGAAATAATTTTTCAAATCGGACCAGTAGTTCCTGAGATTAGCGCGTTCAAAACCATATTAGTATAGATAAATAAATAGATTTTAAAATTGAGTAACCACCACTACGCAATAAAAATAATTTATAGCACCGACTTCGATTTATCGTTTTAAAACATAAAAGATATATTCGTATTATTTATTTTTTTTTCTCTATGGTACTTTATTTAAAGTTGTTTCTAAATTCTATTCAAGGCTATAAAGAAAGATGCATCGGTAATTATTATTTACTTCAAGTAACTATTGTTAGTTTCCTCGTATATTTACTTATAAATATAGTTAAATATTTATATATTCGTCTCGTGACATTCAAAGGTATAAGATTTATTTACTACTAGGTTTCCGCCCGCGGCTTCGCCCGCGCAGTCAAAGAAAAACCCGCATAGTGCCCGTTCCCGTGGGATTTCCGGGATTGCGTCATTTTCCCGGGATAAAAAGTAGCCTATGTCCTTTCTCGGGTATCAAAATATCTCCATACCAAATTTCATGAAAATTGGTTCAGTAGTTTAGGCGTGATTGAGTAACAGACAGACAGACAGAGTTACTTTCGCATTTATAATATAAGTATGGATTTAACGTATTGAAAAGTAAATTCTTTATTATTTATTAATTTCCGATAAAACGATGGAGTTTTTCAAATCGTATTTTTATATTAGCTTAGTGCGAATTTCAACTGTTCTGAGTTCTTTATTCACAGAAATTAATAATTATGTATTTTTGAAACATCAGTTTTAAACATTTTTATGATAGAAAAAGCCTTAGAATATATGGACCACCTTATGAAGAGTAGATGAAATATATCCACGTTCTTATTTTTAATCTAAATTATTGTGTGCTATACATTTTCTATCTAAGTATGTTTGTTTACGCAAACTTTGGGCTGGATGAATATTATTTATTTGGCTATAAAAATAAACGAGACTCTATAGTGACCTTAAGATAACGAAATATGAGATACAAGTTAAGACGAAGGTCACCAAAGTGACTGCTTATGTGTTTATGTGATTACTATAATCATATGTGAGATTACACCACTTTAGTAAGGTCATGGCATTAAGTGGGATTTATATACAAAAACAACATGTTTCTGCAATGTATTTGAAATGAATTAACATTTTAAATAGATATACCGACAAAAAAATAATTGAAAAAATGCAATAAGTATCTTTTACTAGCTGCACTCCTCGGTTTCACCCGCCTGGCTTCGCTTCTGTTGGTCTTAGCGTGATGATATATAGCCTTTAGCCTTCCTCGATAAATGGGCTATCCAACACCGAAAGAATTTTTCAAATCGGAAAAGTAGTTATTGAGATTAGTGCGTTCAAACAAACAATTTCTTCAGCTTTATAACATTATAGATTTATAGTACTCTCAATGATCCCTCCTTCTATCTCACTCGATATGTCTTTATGAAAAGACAAATTTTGGCGCCAAAATTCCGCTATTTTATATTTTTATAACTTTCATATAACAAAGTTACTTTCACGGTCTAGATCAATCTTTAGACACATTCTCAAGCTAAAATCCATTAAGCTGATTACGTTACAGAGCGTGCTATAGAAATGTATTGAAACCCGAAATACATAATCCTCCTTCTTACGTAGTCGGGTAAGAAAGAAAACTACAAGACTAAACTTTTTGATACAAGACCTCAAATTGGGTAATAAGGTTTGCGTTTAATTTAACCATGTATCTTATAATACTAAAAACGTAAAGGTACATCTGAAAATTTTATCAACCGATTGATGTCCTATCCTACTTCCTACTTAATCCTATCCTACTAGTCCTATCCTATCCTACTAATATTATAAGTGCGAAAGTTTGAGAGGATGGATGTGTGTGTGCGTTTGTTACTCTTTCACGCAAATACTACTGAACCGATCACAATGAAATTTATCACACTTATAAAGAGTAATTGGGATTAACAAATAGGATAGGTTTTATCCCGGAAATCCCATGGGAACGGGAACTATGCGGGTTTTTCTTTAAAAACGCGGGCGGAAAGCTAGTGTTACCATACTTTGATCATCATCAAGGAGAGAATAAAATAGGTTAATAGGTAATTAGGTCACTTACACTAGGTTCTTATTACTTATTAAGGAGCGCTAAGGTAAAAACTATTCACAAGTACATTGAAGGTTAAATCAGTTTACTATTAAACAGTGCAAACAGATAACATAAGCAAATTAACTCATTGATAATGGAGGACGTGACTATACCGGTGTTTAATTAAACGTTAACCACTGATTAAACTGCGGTTTTAGTATTGTTAAACTTGGTCTAGTTTTTGAACACGGAAGGGTTTAAAGTTATTCTGTCTCTGTAGGGTATTTTATTTCACATAATAACAGTTGATTATGAAAAAAATACTGCTAACAGATTCGTATCGTCATTGATCGAATTATGATAATATACTCTTCACTAATCATTTTGTTGTGTTTTTATACTATGTTACATAAAACTGCACTTACAATTTTTTATATTTTTGGAGTGCTGCGGTCAAGAATTAAATACATCAGTGATCAAGTCTCTTTTTGCGGTAAAAATTATATGCGGACCTACATCAACATGTTTTTTCTTCCGCTTCATTATATTAGGATTATAATCGATTCCAAGTTCATTCTAACCACAACCTATTATGTAGTATCGATCGTAAGGTGACACACCGGATCGAATACGACCTCAGGGGAGGTCACGGCTAAGGAGAGGTTGGTAATGGATATTTTTAGGGTTCCGTACCTCAAAAGGAAAAAACGGAACCCTTATAGGATCACTTTGTTGTCCGTCTGTCCGTCCGTCCGTCCGTCCGTCCGTCCGTCCGTCTGTCAAGACCCTTTTTCTCAGGAACGCGTGGAGGTATGAAGCTGAAATTTATATCAATTACTCAGGTCTACTGTCCCTTGAAGAGAAAGTGAAAAAATCAAACTTCTAAGCCAACGCAATCAAAAGATACAGCCGTTTATGCCGCAAATTTTCGACACTTGCAAGGGAATCAAAACCTACAGGGTGCTTCCCGTGAACTCAGAATCTTGAAATTTGGTACGAAGCAACGTCTTATAGCATAGATAAAGGAAAAATTACGAAAACCATAAATTTTTAGTTACATCACATAATATATTTTTTTTTAATAATTTTAAACTTACTACCCATTTCCTCATAAACGCGTAAAGGTATTAAATTGAAATTCATACCAAATACTCAGGTCTATAATACCTTTAAGCTGTAACAAAATCAAACTTCTATGTCAACGCAATCAAAAGAATCAGCAATGTACGGAACCCTCGGTGCGCGAGTCCGACTCGCACTTGGCCGGTTTTTTTTTAAAGTTGGTACGTGGTATAAAAATGGATTAGTTTTATATGTATGGATTTTCAAATAACGTAAAGTTAAATGACTTGAAGTACAAATATGGATTAATAACCTGTGCATGAAAATTGTAAAAACGTAGGTAAATACATAAATGAAAAAAATACTTTTAATGTTGTATAACCATGCATTTTAAACATGAAGATTAATCCTTTATGTATTGTAGCTATTATCATAAAAGTAGGTACATATAATACAATAAAGATTTTCTGAATAAGAATGTTTTTTTTTAAATATAGGTAGGTACTGAAAATTTTATGAAGTTTCATCTTTTAAAAATGCAGCTATTTCTAATACATTCGGTATTTCTTATTTTAAAAATTGCTAATAATGATATATTACGGAATATTTTATAAAACCGCTGATTGAATAGATGATTAATTATTACTAATTAATTAATCGTATTTGACCCAGTAATCCCGTATATTACCTCATACAAACATACACACCTTTGTTTACACTATTCAGTTATTCAATACTAGATAGTTATTATTATTTTCTTCCGTAAGTCACGTGGTTCACTGCCAATGTAAAAACTAAAAAGGCAATCCCCTATAAACGTGACAATTTATTTACATTGTTCCGAATTATATTCTTTGTAAGAGGCCTTTAATATAAAATAATAAGTAAATAATATGAGTCATTTTTCATTTATCCAAGCATTTTATCGATTCCAAGTTCAATTTGTTTTCAAATATTATAAGAATATATTGAGTTTTCATAACAACTTAACGAAAACTTTATGTACAACTAGCTTTTCGCCCGCGTCTTCGCCCGCGTTTTCAAAGAAAACCCCGCATCGTTCCCGTTCCCGTGGGATTTCCGGGATAAAACCTATCCTATGTGTTAATCCAAGTTACCCTCTATATGTGTGCTAAATTTCATTATAATCGGTTCAGTAGTTTATGCGTGAAAACCATATATACATACATACAAACCTTTCCTCTTTATAAAATTAGTATAGATATATAGAGTCTTCATTGGTTATCATTGTATGTAATTATAGATTCCTCGAACAGTCGCGAATATAATAATAATTTATGAGCTTTTGTAAGGATTTTATTTCTTAGCTATAGAACACTAGCGTCAAATTATAAGGAAACAAATAAGGCAAATTACTAAACCTGTATTCAGACGTAATACACAGCTTAAAGGTAAACATAGTGACGTAGAGTCACTAGGTGAAAACTCTACCACGCTAGAGCTGATAATGTTCGACTCTTCTAAAACTTTATATGATGTAGAGCAGAGTAGAGTTTGGTAGAGATAATTTGTAGAGATTATGGAATACTGGTAACTTTGGTTTTAAGGTTATATTTCTTTTGTCACATATTGATTGTAGGTATTACTAAATAAAACCGGCCAAGTGCGAGTCGGACTCGTGCACCGAGGGTTCCGTACAAACCTGCAAGGTTTACAAAGTTGATTTTGTTACAGCTTAAAGGTATTATAGACCTGAGTATTTGGTATGAATTTCAATTTAATACCTCTACGCGTTTATGAGGAAATGGGAAGTAAGTTTAAAATTATTAAAAAAAAATATATTATGTGATGTAACTAAAAATTTATGGTTTTCGTAATTTTTCCTTTATCTATGCTATAAGACGTTGCTTCGTACCAAATTTCAAGATTCTGAGTTCACGGGAAGCACCCTGTAGGTTTTGATTCCCTTGCAAGTGTCGAAAATTTGCGGCATAAACGGCTGTATCTTTTGATTGCGTTGGCTTAGAAGTTTGATTTTTTCACAGCTTCAAGGGACAGTAGACCTGAGTAATTGATATAAATTTCAGCTTCATACCTCCACGCGTTCCTGAGAAAAAGGGTCTTGACAGACGGACGGACGGACGACAAAGTGATCCTATAAGGGTTCCGTTTTTTTCCTTTTGAGGTACGGAACCCTAAAAAACATAGAGATTCTATAATAACTATAAAATAAATTATTAATATTTTTATGCATAACATTGGAAATCTTATACGTAGACGTAACACAGTAACTATATAATTGTTAAAACTTATATAAGTAAATATTGATTATAAAATATTTTAATAATACGTCCTGAATGCGCGGTAAATTACTCAAAAGGTAATTACAGGTTGACGTAATCGAAATAATATAGTGTTCAATTCAAGTTATTTATAAATTGTAAGAATTTAAATATTTGTTTGTGAAGTGTCTTTTAAATTTTCCATTGGCTTTTCTTGAAACACAAAATAATTGAAAAGTTGATGTTTCTTTTTAACCGACTTCAAAAAAAACGAGTAGGTTATCAATTCGGCCGGTATAATTATTATTTTTTTTTTGATTGTATCCGTTGAATGGAAAATTTACAAAATATCATTGTCATTAATTTACCTATAGAATATACAATAAACAATCCGATAGTAATGAATGAGGTTATCGAGCAGTCAATTTGAGTGTGATGAATATTTATCACTTGCTAATATCGTGCCGCGCAATTAAATTATAGCAATTTTGTTTTATTTTCTTCACATACATTCCACAATATTTTTTTAAACCAACTAATTTACCGTGAAAAATGGAAACCTTGAAAATCCTTATCGTTCACTTGTGCAAATATAATGTAAACTCAGCCGATATGACACTAAAACCACTGGTTAAAAAGAAAAAAAAAACAACACTCCCGCCAAAATATGACAGATTATTTTTTTTAATTACGATGACATGGGTAATTTTGTTCGAAAGGACGTGTTCGAATTTTTAAATTTCGCGATGGCGCGAAACTTGAGCGCGCGGTTCGATGCGCGCGTCGCGTGTAGAGACGGAGAAGTTAATGCGTGAAGTTTACTCTCGTAGAAACCGATACGGTTGCACCGCGTTTTAAGTAACAGTTAAACAAATTGATTAAATTGTCCACGCATTTCAAAACCGGTCGGCGTCTTAATTTGCTAATGTTTCTAAACATTGATACATTATTATGTAATTAGTGATCTGGGTTCGTCTCACATAACATTATTACGTAGGTTACATAAGTTGATTTTGGCAGTTTAATGTTACTGTTGATGACACTTTGATACGTATAAATTTGAAGCGATTTTCTTCTAGAAGTTTAAACTAATACTACTTTTTCAGACAACGTTGAGGGAAATTAATGTATACATTTTTTCCTTTTATAGATTATAGAAATAAAAGGTCGTAGTTTTAACTACGCGACTTTGTTCGCACGTGTCTGCTAATCCGTGGTTAATCTCCGTTTACCGGTCGTGCGACTCGCCCTCAATTTTCACGGACTTTTTCATCGAGAGATAAATAATTAGGAATGTCATTTTAATTGGGCGAAATACTGGGAGAAATGCAATTCGTTATCAGAGAAATAATAAATATTAATTTTTGATTAAGATTAACGTTCCGAAATTAAGTTATTGTTACAAATTATATTTTTGTACTAGTTTAGTATTATAGTATCTGTAATTATAGATGGAGTAGTTGTCGTGATATATTATAATCTTCTAAAATTTATTTGCATAAAAAATGCTATACCTGTATGCAGTATTTTTACATCAAAATAATTACTGAAGTATTTTAATTTGTTAAGGTATTTTTAAATCAGGAAACATGTAAAAAAATATCCGCCTCTTAAGTATAAATTAACAATGACATACATACTTATTTTATGATGCAATTTACATTGCATGAAATAATATTAGACTTTAACTAACAGGAATATTAGGAAAAAAAATACCCAAATTCATTTTTTTTAATTTTATCTTTTTATATCTAGTTAATCTGCAATGAATCTATAAACCGAAGATCATAAAAATCGATCCATCCGTTCTCTGGTTATAAATATTTTAACTGACATGATTTTGTTTTTTTTTTATGATACAGGGATATGATTTAATCACAGATCACAGAAACTAAAGGATGTAATGTTATACTTTTAGGTGTCAAGGTAATTGACTTACATCGTTAAAAAAAATTATTGTGAGTTTGTATTGGCTAGATTTAAAACTTAGTTTAATTTAGAAATGTTTGGGTAGGTTAAATTTAATGTATAATCCTTATAAACTCAAACTCAAACATTAATTCAATTAGACTTCTTCTAGAAACACTTTTGAATCATCATTATATATTTTTAACATTTACCATCGATTCGGAAAACAGTATCTATGGAGAAGAACCGGCAAGAAACTCCATAGTTGCATAAGTAATATATAAATATCCCGATAACGAAAATTTTATAATACACTTGGTCACGAATCATTTTTGATTCTATATTTTAAATTAGCAAATACAGAACCCCTTAAAACTTTTTTAATATCAACTTCTTCAGAGTCCACAGATAAAAAATAATCGTCAGCATGACCTAATTAAAAACAACAAAGTACACCATTTAAATCCAAGAGAAAGACGCAGTACTCATAAACAGTCTACAAATTAAGATACATATTATGTATATTTATGCGAAAAAAAAGTTTTCGACAACCATTTCTGTGTAGAAAGTAACATTAGACCGTGGGTACGATCTGTGTTGTACATGACTGTTGCATATTTACATGTAAATAAACTTAGCGGTTCAGTGGATACTAAACTGTTTAAGTACCTAAAAAACATGAAAACAATGAGACGCAAGCCCCGTAATTAATTATTTATACTAAGTAAATCCAATACGTTAAGGACAGAGACAAATGGTACAAATTGGAGGAGGCCTTTACCCAAACAGGGGTTCCTATTCAAGAAAAATGAATAAATCTCCAAACTTAGTTTTCTTTAAACAACATAATGTATAGTTTATAAGTGTTAAATATGTAATCATAATGCTGTAATATGATGGGAAATAAAAGGCTTAATTATTATAATTTTTATTTTTCTCCTTTACTTGAAAGGGATACTCATTACACGCGGGCCTAGGCCAAGCGTGCAACGGAATACTTTATAATATTGTGTATGTTGATGATAAAGTGGATGATGTTAAGAACTTCCGCGTTATTCGGCATGTGTTAAGGATGGTTGCTTTCTGTAGCATGTTGAATGTGTGTGATGGTAATTCTAGAGTGTTTAAATTGTGTATAAGTGTTTTAGGGATTATACCGGTGGCTGATAGAACTATCGGAACTATGTGGACTGTTTTCACATTCCATTGTGTTTTGATTTCTATGGCTAAATCCTGATACTTTCTTAATTTTTCTGATATAGTGGATTGTATATTATGTGAGTTAGGTATAGCTATATCTATTAAGTAAACATTTTGTTGAAATTTATCGTGTACAGTGATATCCGGTCTATTATAATGAATTGTTTTATCGGTTATGATTGTCCTATCCCAGTAAATTTTATAATTACTATTGTCTAATATGATTTCGGGTTTATATTTATAGTATGGCTCTATTTTTTTGATGAAATTGTACTTATGAGCTAAGAATTGATGAATAATTGCTGCTACTTGGTCATGACGATGCTTATAATCAGTTTTGCGCTAATGATTTACATGCTCCGGTAATGTGTTGAATATTTTCTATACCTGCGATACAATGTCTGCACTGGTCTGAAGTCTGATTAGAATCCTTTATGATGTGTTTTATGTAATTTCGTGTGGCAATAACTTCATCCTGGATGGCTAGCATAAAACCCTCAGTTTCTGGGAATAAATCTCCTCTTCTTATCCATTCATTCGACTTTTCTTTATCAACATGAGCCTGGCACAGATGAGATCGATGTCTACCATGCAGGGCCTTACTAGACAATTCCAAGAGCTTCTGTTGTATGCTTACGCTGTGTTCGTTTTGCTGAGGGTTAGTGTCGTGAAGGTTGAGTGGAGTTAGTTTTTTGTCTAGCTGGGTTGCGTGTTTGTGTAGTAGTGAGTGTTCCGATTTCGTGTGGAAATAGCTTCTAAGTGACCGGATCTGTTGATTGTGAAGGTTTTGTATATCTATCAATCCTCTCCCTCCTTCTGAGCGCGGCAACGTTAATCTCTGTACACAAGATTTCGGATGGTGCTTCCTGTATTTTGTTAAATTTGTATTTACGGTTCTCTGTAAACTTTGTAAATCTGTTTTCGACCAATTTATAATACCAAATGAATACGTCAAAATAGGTATGGCAAAAGTATTAATGGCTTTGATTGTATTTTTAGAATTAAGATGGGTTTTTAATATTAGTCTTAGGCGGTGTGTGAATCTTTTTTTTAAATCTAATATGGTTTCCTTATGAGCTATCTGTTTTAATTGTTTAAATCCTAGATATTTATAGCTATTATGTTCAGTCATCGGTTCAATAATTTCTCCGTTTTCTAATGTATAGTTATCCTCCCTTATTTTACCTTTAGATATGGATAATATTTTACATTTATCCACTCCGAATTGCATTCTTATATCTTGTGAAAATGTTTGTGTGATATCTGCTAATTTAAATAATGTTCTCTTATCTGCTGCGAATAACTTTATGTCATCCATATACATAAGGTGACTTAATTTGTAATGAGTATTGTTGTTTTCTAATAAAAATCCTTCATTTGATTTGTCTAATAGTTGGGAAAGGGGATTGAGGGCTAAACAAAACCACAAAGGACTAAGGGCATCCCCTTGAAAGATGCCACGTTGAATTTGAATAGGTTCAGTAGTTAGAGTTTCACAAGAAGATTTTATTTTAAGTGCAGTTTGCCAATTTGTCATAGATGTTTTTAGAAAATTTGTGAGTACTGGATGTATTTTATATAAATTTATGACTTCTAATAACCAGCTATGTGGTACGGAATCAAAGGCTTTCTGGTAATCAATAAATATAGAATATATATCCTTTTTTTGGTTTGTTGCAGTCTTCATGGCAATAGCATCGATTGTTAATTGCTCCTTACACCCTTGACTATCCTTTCTGCAGCCCTTCTGTTGCTCTGCCAGAATATTATATTTAGTTAAATGTTGGTTAATAACTCGGCTTATGCACGCGGTTAGTATTTTGTAGAATGTTTGCAGACAAGTGATTGGTCAATATTTGGCTGGGTTACAAGTGTCATCAGGATCTTTGGGCAGCATGTATGTAATTCCGTGTGTTATAAATGTTGGTAATGTATGTGGTGATTGGATGAATGCATTTATATGATTGTGTATATAAGGGTATAAGCAAGTAAACTTTTTGTACCAATAATTATGTATGTGATCTGTACCGGGTGCTTTCCAATTGTGTGTTCGTTGGATAACGTCTATGAATATATCTGCTGGTATGAATTCAAACTCCATGTCGCAAATCCCACTAGTTTCTTGTTGCTATGTTGTTCAGGATTCTCCCAGATATTCGCCCAAAATTCACGTAATGCTTCTTTTGAAGGTATATTATTATTACGATTTATTGTGTTATTTTCCGATGAATTCAAAGTTCTATAGAAGCCTTTTTCATTACTTATAAATATTGCATTTTGTTTTTTACGTGCTGTACATTTAAGATATCGTTTAAGTCTAGCTGATTTTGCGCTTAATTTTTGTTTTAGTGTATCCAAGAAGTGTTTAGGATCTGAGTTGCTATTTTCGTGCTGAGCGTGTGTTGCATATTTCAATTTAATTGTTTCGACTGTTGATATAATTCTTCGGCTTCTATTGCCATTTATAAATTGTGTAACTCTACCTATACTTGCCCGCAAATCTGCAATCTGTTTTTCAAGTCTTTTTTGCCATGATGGGATTTTTTTAGTTTGTGTGTGGTGAATCTCTTGCAACTGCTGTTCTATTTTTGTCCCGTTACACTTAGCCGCAGTCCACGCCGCACAGTACAGTATGTTGTGTAAAGTGTTAAACTCTATATCTGGGTGCAATTTGGTGGGTAATATCGTTGTATTAATGTATTTTACTATAGTTGAGAACTTTTTGGTTAGCTTTTGTCGTCGGATGAAGGGTCTACTTGTAGGGTCAGTGTTAGCAAAGAGTTGTTCTGCTTCATGAAAGGTGCTTTCTATTTTTTGGTTCAGGTCAACAGTAGTTTCAGTAGTATTATAAATCGGGGCAGTAAGTTCCTGTAAAGTATTGTCCCCAGACAAGGCTTGTTCTTCGGTGTGAATGTTTTCTTCCTCGTGGCTCGTGTATGTATTGTTTATATTTGCTGCTTCTAATTGTTGCTGCGGCTGTGTACCTAATGACTGTGAGTAATTGTTTTCTCTATTTTGGATCTTTAATTCATTGGAGATTTCTTGTTTGATTTCTGCTAGTCTGTTGTCCGTTATATACTTATTGTTAATGATGGCTCTTCTTTGATCCGCTATTCGTTGTTCTGATAAGTGACCTAATTCCGGGTGTGTAGCTATAAATTCTTCATGTAGTAATTTTCTATACGCTGTCTTATTAGATTCCAATTGTGTAATTCTTAAGTATATTTTCAATATTGACTCGTTGTATTCCTTCGTCCATTTCATGCGTTGCCCTATTTGTGTACCCGTGTTCGATAATAGTTGCGCGGAGTGATAATTATTGTTCGTTTGTAGTTCTATTCTAACTTCTTCGTAAATCCTGTCTATAGTAGTTTTTGGTAATAAATTTTTTTGAATGATTGCTCTTCGCTGATCTCCAATTCTCTGTCTGCTTACTTCCATATAAGGATACTTTTCTAAAAATTTAGTGTGTAGTGGTGGTAAGTATGCATTGGTGTCCGATTCCATATTTGTGAGTAGAAGATATGTGCGCAAGATGAACTCATTCATTTCTTTACTCCATCTTTTACGCACCTCTGCAGCACTAACGTTGGGCACAGGTACTTGGACAGATTCTGCCTCCTGTGCAACATCCGTTAGCCCTAAGTTGGATGATGATGATGATGATAATGATATGGTTGGAGATCGGAAGTATGATGATGATGAATATAATGATAATTGTGATTTTGATGATGAAGAAGATGGGGATGTAACGTGTTTATATCCAACATCTTCACTTTCTATTCTTTGCGCGGTCCTTTTTGATTTGGACCTGGTTATCATGTTGTATTTTTAGAAGCTAGGGACATTTATTATAATTATTATTAATTATTACTAAGTAAAACATATTTTTCCAATTTTAAATCATTCAATTTTTAATTTAATTTTAATTGATTATTTTTAAAGCTTTTTCTAAATCTTTATTTAAATTTGATATTCAAATTTGGAATTCAAAGTTTTGTTTACATGAGCAATTTTAGTGAAATTCTGAATGTGGGAACAGGAAAGATTTCACTGTAGGTATTTTTAAATAAAATATGTACAATATACAGATAATTTTATGAAGTGTCACCCCTAAACTGATAAACAATGACGGATGACATTGAAGTGACTTGTGATTTTCTATTGAAGTCCAAATTACACAAATTATAGTCCATTACCGACACTTATAGACACTTTTCTGCAATTTGTCTTGAGAATAGTTTTTAACGGAAAAGTCTGTTTTGTAATTTATCGTTACTTAAGAGAAACGAGGGTTTACCGTTGGTAATAATTATGTAAAGTTAAAAAAAAATCCTACAGGAACCACTAATGAGGATGTTTGTAAAAGTACAACTACTGTTTTCAATTATTAATCGAGTATTATCATTGTCATAATCATCTTTACATCCTTCTTTATCCATATTTTAATCTTGCTCTATTTACACTAAATTAACAATGAAAACAATTATTTATTTATTATATTACTAGCTCATCGCCCGCGGCTTCGCCCGCTTTGTCTTAACCTAATAAATTATATACTAAAACCTTCCTATTGAATCACTCTATTAAAAAAACCGCGTCAAAATCCGTTGCATAGTTTTAAAGATTTAAGCATACAAAGGGACATAGGGACAGAGAAAGCGACTTTGTTTTATACTATGTAGTGACGAGCTTTCCGCCAGCAGCTTCGCCTACGTACCTAGTAAAAGAAAAACCCGCATAATTCCTGTTCCCGGGGGAATTCCGGGATAAAACATATCCTATACCCTTCCTCAGGTCTCAAGCTATCTGTGTACCAAATTTAAAGTAATGCAGTAATTTTTGAGTTAAACTATATTTTTGACTTATCTATACCTAATTGTAGATCACGCCCCAAGTATTTAAAAAAAAAAATATTCAATGTACAGTCACAGTATTACAATATTATTTATTGTAATACTGTGGTACAGTTTTGACCACTTGACGTTCCTACGATTTTATTATATGTATAGATGTACCTGACTATAGTAGTTTAATCTCAACCAACTATAGTTTGTCAACCTATGAACCTACGTTAATGTACCACCGCGTCATACTTTCTCGATAACTGGTGAAAATCCCATATCTTGGAAACTATGAAAGTATACGAATAAAACCACGTGTATTGAGTGAAACGAATTGATTGTGTTCGCTCTAATCGGATAGATCACGGTCGAGGACGGTTGCGTAATTTGTTTTAAAATTTGATATTTTGTTTAGATTTGAGGAAATTGTTTGTAAATATTTATTTATGGGGTAGTTATCCCTAAGATAATAAAGCAATGAAACCGTAGGATTAGAAGTTTTATTACTGACGTGGATAAATAATAAACGTAACTCGTAAGGCAAAGGACTCGGGATCAAATATTTGCTCTTATTTTTTTTAATAATAATTTATAGGTTTCTTTTAATGTAGTACAGATTTGAGTTTATTTAGATAATTACTTAAAGATGCAGTTCCGATGTAAACATTAGTCCATATTATTTCGAATTGGTCAGGCCGCAGGCATCCGCCCCGGATTGGCGAGAAAGACGCGGGTTTGAATCCCGCCTTGTGATCGAAATTTCCTATTATTTAAAAATTTATAGTACAGATTAATTAACCTCCACTCTAGGAATAACTAAACATGAGCATAGTCTATAAAGTTCATAATTATTCATCTGTTTATACATATAATCAGTTGAGCGCATTCGTACATCTACATAATTTAAATAAGGCATAATATTATCATATTGATTCACTACGTTGGATCGCTCTCGTATTTACAATTTACTTAACACTTTTCGATACATATTTTAAACGTTATTTGTTTTTTTAATTGACAGAGAAAAGTTATGTAACTAGTTGTAAATCTGCCATAACACCTGTATGTATGTATCATAATTAAAACTTTAAAATTCATATCATTCTAAGACTAAGTACCTATAGGAGAAATAGAAGACGACCAAAGCTACACGAGTAACATTGGAAAAAACTGTCTTTAAAACAGGCATTAAAAGTTGACTACAAGTCTACATCAGCACAGCCTCAAAGGCAGCATCTTATTATTTTAATTCCCTTGTAGTTGTCTTTACGTCAAACCGATCACATAAGCAACAGGTATAATTAACTCGATATTGCAATCGATTGGTAAAGGCGAACAACCTTTGTACACAGCCTGTCGTTCTGTTACACCGTATGTTATTTTTTAGTTTTTTATTTGGTCGGTTAACACGTTCACTGCGGCATGTCCAGTATCGGGCCATCAGCGACTACACCACAGTGCGGCGCCCAAAATCGCAGTTTTCACCGTGGTGCGGCGAGGTTTTTTATATGTTAATCAATGACTAGAAAAGAGACAAATATATTTTTGTGATCACAGTTTGAAGTAGGACTCAATTTCGTTTAAAAATCGTATGGCAAAATATTGGACACAACGAATAGAAAAGAAACCGTTTCTTTTGTGTGCGGCATGTCAAATATTTTGCCATGGACAAGCACCTCATGCCGCACTGTACTGCGAGCGCGCCGCGTGTCAGTCTCGCATAGTGATGTACCAGGACCGCACGCACTTTTCTTTTGAGTTTTTTTAAATGAAAATACCTTAGAGGCTTTAGTTTTTTACTTTCTTTTATTTCGTAGCATAAATGCAAAAATGTGATGACAGTTGTGAAAATAATATAAAACATTAAAACAAAAGTTACTGAACAATTTCCTGATAGTACTCTATCAAGTACCTTGTTTTATATGTGTTTTTTTTTGTATCGACGATCTCGTTATCTGTTAACAAACAGACTGAAATATACAAAATTGATTTATATCGATATCGATGTTTTATTTTACAGTGTTTCCCATCGCTATTACTGTAAACATGCCGTATCAACGCAGTGCGGGATGGCAAATAATTTTTCACAAAATCAGGGGTTTACATTTTCCCTCATATCTTTTAAACTATTGGGTCAAACTAAAAGCTATTTATGCGGTATATACTAGACTATATATACTATTAACTGAAAAAAAAAATTTGAAATATCTTGAAATTTCATGAAATTATTAACCTTCAAAGTCAGAAGGTGCGATGTGATAAAAATGGCTCATGACGCACAGTGGTGAACTTGCCGATGTGAAGTATGGAAGACATGCCGCAACAACGGTAAGTTTGGCATTTTAGGTGCCGCAGTGAACGTGTTAATCGGTATAGAACATTCGCGATTAACACGGTATTGTTTTGTTACAGTATAAAATATTTCTATTAATAGCAATAAAAAAAATAATGTAACTTGTAGAACTAAACAAGAAGAAATACACGTGATAGTTTAATGTTTTAATAAGATAAAAAATATATCTAAAGAATTAATTAATAATAGTTACATCAAAAGCCAATTCTGTTTAGTATGTTAAAATAATTAATTATTATAAAAAAACTTAAGTATGTGTTTATCTTCACTGTACTATTTGTATTTAATGTTTATTGCAAGGATCGATTTATTAATAGGTGAAACAATACAATAAGTATTTTATACAAATTATTGAAACATCCTTGGTTATAAACACAGCGTTAAGAAGAAAAAGAGGCCTGCATTATCGTGAATACCCCGTTTTCGTATTTCACTTAACATTCTCAGGAATTTTTAGTAGCAGCAGGAATAGTAATTTCACGCCGAATATGTAATTAACGAATGAATTTTTGAAACACAAGAATTGAATATTCGTGTTCGTTCATTTAGACGTTACGATTCGGTGTAACAGATGGCCGAATATTTAGGCAACCTTAGATATTTATCGAAGGGCGAGTCACGTGGTTGCGACAAGTAGGCAATTTATCAAGCGAGCTTAAATTAAAATATAAAAAGTATTTGACTTTTACGTGTTTTGCAAGTTTGATAATATGTAGTTTATTGGTATAAGTACTTATAAAAAAAAAACTTTTAGAAGTAATAACTTACAGTTATTGTGATCTATCTATGTGTGACTTAAAATTATTTTTTAGGTAATCGAGATCTCTACGTATGTGTTATTTTGATATAAAATAATTAAACTATGAATATTTTGTGTAGTTATGAATATTTATAACACTATTGCATAAAATTGATCAAAATCGTTATATAAGTTATAAAAAAAATAAGAGATACATCAATAATATTTATTTATATACAAAATAGCTATTAGAAATATAACGACCATTAGCAGAAAGCTATTTCAGATTGAAGATTTTGATTTCTCTAATTAAAAATCTGTTGTGTGACTTATGTTACTTTCAAAAGTGAAGGGGTTTGTATTTTATAGTATAATTATCATTTTCCTTATAAGAAGTTAATTTGGTAGGAAACTCCTTCACCAAGAAAGGCTTGGTGGAAAAGAAAATCGATCAGTGAAACACAATATGTCAAATGTATCTAAGGTCTATTATGTAGGTATATCTACTCTACAAGGGGACGCGGGTGTTCACTTAAACTTTTTACATATAAATATAAAAAGAGCGTATGTGCCGAGCACACGTGTCAGAAGTGAAACTTCTTTGGCAAGATTCAAAGCTTTTATTTCTAAGATTCAAAGATACCGAAATCGTCGCCTTACTCCATGACGGTATTGCCATGAAATTTTAAATTATATTAACCTTATATTAACCTTGAAATTTTACTCTCAACGCGCCTAAAGATGTTTCACTTCAAAAACTTCTTGTGCTCTCTTTAACAAGAGTTTTGGACTTAAAAATTAAGAGGTTTTAAACGACTTTTACACACGCACACTCTCATTTAAATCTTTGAAAAGTATTTAATTTCTAAACAATATTATAATATAATATGGAAGTATAGAAATTATTAACAAAGATTCCACTATTGTCCCGCAGTCTCATAGCAAATGTCTCTGCATTTTCTCATAATTGAAATTTCTTATCGTAATTTCATCGATATATGGAACAAAAAGGAAAGGCCAATTATAAACTAATTTCTATTACAATTGTTCACAGTGTGATACAATTATACGTCTGTTTATGTGTTTATTTACGTTTTAGTGTTGATAATTCTGTCACATATCAACGACTAGCTATGCTCCGCGGTTTCACCCGCATTGCTCCGCTCCTGTTGGTCTTAGCGTGATGATATATAGCCTTCCTCGATAAATGGGCTATCTAACACCGAAAGAATTTTTCAAATCGGACCAGTAGTTCCTGAGATTAGCGCGTTGAAACAAAAAAACAAAAACTCATAAAATCCATCTAATAGAACAAATGCACATAAAATTGTATAAATAGGTGCTCAAATATCGACACTTATTTCAAGTTTATTCCATATTCCATCACGTAGCTTTAAAGTGGCTTTCTTTTGCCGGCACTATGCGTTATTTTGACTTTTTTCGCAATTATATTTTGCTATCCCACGCTCCAGTGAATACAATAAAAACGACCTGGCCAGGAGTTTTATGGGCATATAAAAACCTACCCACATTTGCATATAACTGCACATGGGTACTATATTCATACAAAACTTCACTATTTTTAGGGTTCCGTACCAAAACGGTAAAACGGGACCCCATTACTGAGACTTCGTTGTCTGTCTGTCTGTCTCCAGGTTGTATCTTTTTTTTATATATTAAATAGGTAGACGTTTGACCGCTATCCTGCCTGATGTAATGCATTGATGCGATCTATTTAGGAGCAGGTCTACCCAGAAGAAGCCTATTTATCTCACAAACCATGATAGCTAGAAAGCTGAAATTTTCACAAATGATGTATTTCCGTTGCCGCTATAACAACAGATACTACTAATAAAAAAATATATATATTAAGGGGGGGGGGGGGGGTCCCCATACTTCGGAACCCTTTGTGTGTGAGTCTGAATTGCACTTGGCCGTTTTTATTCTCGTAATAATATAAGCTGCTGCATGCTGTATTGACTCTTATTTCTAATCGGAATTTCCAAAAGGTTCGTAACGTTTGTTTTCTTTGTTTTGGCATAAGTTCAAATAAAGTCAATTTTCATCTTAGACAATTAAAAGTCGAGTTAATATTTTTTTGTTCATCTGTAATAACTCTTCGTAGCAAAAAATCGAGACAAAAAATGTGGCAATATGTTTGGCGTCTATTTTCGTACTATAAGACTTTTAATAAAATACATATAAAATTACTTATTACTATTAAAAATGTAGTTAATCATTAATTTTACTAAACATGTGTTCAGATGTTTAAAAAGTGAACAAAAAAAAATGTGTGCGTGTACACACGTAAGAAGTGAAATTTCTTTATGACCTTATTTTTCAAGAAATAATTTACTATAACTGCAACTTTACAGAAATACGTCGAATCACGCGTGGTAGGGATAAGAAAAAGATGGCGCGTAACGGAAAAATGTCACGCGTAACGAAAAAATGTTACACAAAATTTTTTTCCAACTCCGATAAAGAAGTTTCACTTCAATAAAGTTGAAATTATGATTCTTCCAATACATTGCATTGAATTGACTAAAAGTTGAACTCTATACGTATTGTTTTGTTAACGAAAGGTGATAATTAACATTATGTAAATAAGAATTAAGAAGTAAGAAGGTATAACAAGATTGGCGCATTGTTAATTTGTTTTGACACTCGGAATCAGCATGTACGTTTTAATATGTAAAATAATTAATGGTATAATAGGTTTATTGTGTTTTTTTTTATATAATTGCCAAAATATATGTGTACTGTATGTAGAGCCATGAAGACTACGCACAGAAATAAAGAATGATAAATTGAGTGCTTGTACTGTTATTTAGTTAAAATATTTCTGTGGCATTTGGGAGACACCTGTTAACTCCAAAAAGTTAAATTTTCAGGAGAAGCAATTTAACACATTATTGGCTGCTAAAAATCGGATATAAGATATAAATGAATTATGTCATACTTTAATGAAATATCATATATTAATCATATTTTCTCTTGTATAGTTTACAAAATTGACGCATTAGTTTAGCGAATAATGTGACTTATCAGATTTTAACCAAAAAAAAAAATACTGCAGTGGAATGGACTTATCTCAAAATAAGCAAAATAAAAATAATTATTATTTCATTGCTATTCATTTAATTAAAACAATTTTACGTTATTTTTGTTATATTTATTTATTTCTAAGTTAATTTCACAATGGAATCACTGTTATGGCTAATTTTAATAAAAGTATGGACTTAACAGGAGTGTACATGCAAAGAAAAATTTAAATAAAGGCACATATCAAATAAATACCAAAACAAAAGAATCACTCATTTGGATACTAATCATAATCTTCTTCGCTATCTGAGTAGTTTTCCAAAACAGAAGCTGATTGGTTCAAATTAGAATAGAAATCGCCAAGGTAAGAAAAATGGCTCGAGATTTAGGTGTAAGTCATTCAACGTTGCAACGAGTTGTTAAAAATGAGCTCAAGTTAACCTAACCGCTGCGCTTTTCGCAGCTTGTATGCTACAAGCTGCGAAAAGCGCAGTGGTTAGGTGATAAGGATAAAAAAATACTCCTTGAAATATTATGTCGCTTACTGGTCTTATATTGTGCCTCCACTGGTGAAGCGTGGAAAAATATTTTTTTCACAGATGAAGAAATTTTTCCGATTGAACAGTCTCATAACCGCCAAAACGATAGAGTTTACTCTTCTAGTCGCCCTGGAGCCACATCAATTATCCCCCATGGGCAAAAACCTGATTCAGTCATGGTTTGGCGTGGCATTTGCGCAACAGGAAAAACTCCTCTCGTTTTCGTAAAAAAAAGGTGTGAAAATGAATCAAGAAATATACCGACGCGATATTTTGGAGAGTGTAGTTCTTCCTTGGAGCCAGCAGCACTTCGGCGACCAACAGTGGACTTTTCAACAGGACTCTGCTCCATCTCACAGGGCCTCAAATGTGCAGCAGTGGTGTATGGACCATTTCCCAGAGTTTATAAGTTCCAAGGAATGCCCTCCATATTCACTAGACCTTAATCCAATGGATTGCGTATGGTCAATTCTAGAGGCGAGGGCCTGTGCAACTTCACACAGAAGTGTAGACGCGCTGAAGGCAACACTTACTCGTGAGTGGACAATATTTTTTTTATAATATCTGAAGATAAGGTACGGAAAATCGTCGAAAACTTCAGGAAACGTTTAAGCCTTTGTATTAAAGCTAAAGGTGGTTATTTTGAAAATAAATAGATATTTACATTAAAATAACACTGTATTTTAATTATTTAGTAGTCACCGTTATATATACCAAATTGGAAATATAAATCCAAATCTGATAAGTTGCAATAATTAACATGTAGTTATCTCATGTTTTTGGTACATACGCGGTAACTGGGACTTAACAAGTTTTAGTCCATAGGCATAAAGCTTGGAATTAACATTTATGTACTTGTTATATCAGTTATCAGGTTTAGCATCAAAAGTTATTAATGATAAGTATAATATATCTTGATTGTAGCAAAAAATCTTGGATTTAACAGAAGTGTACCATTTTTTTTTCATCTGCTTCCCGTGGACGTAGAGATATCACGTCTGGATCAAAAAAATCTGCGCTTTCTGTACTTATCAAACATGTATCTAACAAAATTTTGCCAAAAATGGAGTTAACAGGTTTCTCCCAGATGCCACAGATTTTCTTTCCAAAACTTTTATTTTATCCGGAAATATACGGAAAGTTTTGCTTATTATGCTCGCTCTACGAGAGCAAACATTAATTCCCTTTTCTTTCAATACTAACGTGGCTAATATATTATTATCTGATTATTGTTTACAAAATAAACACTCATTTTCATCTACAAAACCATGAAGAATAGTATAAATTGATTTATACTTGAGTAGTCCTTCGCGTGCAATTGAACATAACTATTGCGTGTTTATAGAAATAAGTTATAGTAATGATCTCCTTACATTGCAGAATTGTAAGAAAAAATAATATACATACTTACTTTATAATAATACATAATAAAAATATCGTTAAGTACAAGTATTATTTTTTATAAAATAATGCAAAGATTTTTTATAAAAAATGTGTCCTTCAGAACCTAATTAACGTTATTAATTATTCCAAAAGATTAGTTTAATTATGTTACAAAATATTGATTAAGGCGGGTCCACACAGAACAAGCAGCCTCGTGAAGCAATTAATGCGCGAAGCAGCTCCGTGTAGAGCTATTAAATCAATGCATGTCGAATTATTTTTATAAGGCCAAGGAAATATCAACCTTTATATTATGAAAGTATCAAGAAGTGTTAATAACGAAGGATATATATGGCAATGCCCTCTGCGCATGATCTTTTCCGCTCAACTGGTGATGGTATGCTTCATCGGTAACACCTCAAGACAATTATATTATCTGTGCCTCGGTATTGCCACAGATAATATAATACTATACTAGTATTTTATTTAATTATTATTAAAGCGGATGTTACAAGATAATTGAACTGGTATGCGACCTTTTTATATGATCGTGTAGGTAATATGCAAGAAGCTTATATGTAGTACTAGCTTTCCGCCCGCGGCTTCGCTCGTTTTGTCTAAAACATAATAAATTATATACTAAAACCTTCCTCTTGAATCAATCTATCTATTAAAAAAACCGCATCAGAATCCGTTGCGTAGTTTTAAAGATTTAAGCATACATAGGGACATAGGGACAGAGAAAGCGACTTTGTTTTATACTATGTAGTGATAGTGATGGACTGGGAAATATTATTTGTAATACGATATACGCTATTACAATTTAATAAAATCTCTCCTCTTTGCTGTTGTTAAAGTTATTTATTATAAAAATTGTTTTTTAAGATAAAGATGACGTCACACGTACAAGTGATGAACGCAAAGTTATTACAAAAAATTACGACAGGATCGAAGCAAAAAAATAAAGTGCTAACTTATTACCTTACGAGGCAATGAACTCGCGGATCCTGTATTCTGCGTATTAATTTTTTTTTGTTCCATTTGTTAATTGAAGTTTGTATCGAATATTTTTTTAAGTTGATGAACAAAGGTATCTAATATCTAATAGGTTGTTATGGTATGATAAAAAAAAATTATAAAAATATTTGGTAATTTTTTAGGTTGAAGTTTTTTTTTATCTGATACGAATGGTATTATAATCTGTTTTTAGGTAGTTACAAATAAAAGTAAAACAAAATATAAAAAGTGAAGTCGTATTACACTTATGACCGATATAAATAAAATATATCATGTAGGTAGAGTGCAAACTGAAATCAAGTGCAAATGCATGCGTGCGTGCTCCGTTTCGAGACGATTGCTAGCTTTTATAGCTTACGTCAAAAATATTGTGAATATGCATGCTGGTTTACTACAACAATCTAGTGTAGGGGAGAGCGGGGATGAAAGTCACATTTTTAGCTTTTTTTATGTAACTTCCAAAATACGCTGTTTAGGAATGATATTTGTATACCAAAAGATAGTGTAATTATTCTGTTACATAAGAAATAAACGTATTTTTGTGTAATATTATCAGTTGTAGAAATATTTTGTATTTTCACTCTTAAGAAAAATGTGACTTATAACCCCGGGTCAGGGATGGTTGTCACAATGCCTAGGGTAGGTAGTCACATACTAAATAACAGGCAATTTATAAATAGAAAGTCACACTTTGGTCTTATAATTTTACGGAATAGTTTTTAATTAGGAACTCTTAACCAAATGAAACCGTGTCTACGGTCTTTATTTCAGTCTGAATATTAATCAATCACAATTTTAGCAAACAATAATAATCGTGAGTCAATATAGAGTCATCAAGGACAGATGGACTTCCAGCAGGTTTGTTAGGGTGATTTTCCGGTGTTGATTGAAAATTTACGGCTAAAACAAACAACCTCAAAACGCAAATAAAGTCATCTCGCATACAGGGGGCTGGTTGATATGTGACAACCAGCCCCCGAAAATTTGTGACAACGTGCCCCATAACACGTTTTAGGAAAGTAAAATTGAAAATAAATTCCGATCAATGAATATCTAAAAAACTATACTACGATATTATAAAACACATTTCATCATCATCAAATGCACTGAAAGATTATTACTGTAAAACAAGAACGTATAATTACGAGGTTCGACACAGCAGCACAAAAATTTACTTTTGCTGCGCGAAAACAATAAACACGTGTGAGGCCCTCACGGCAGATCGGAGCGGTCTGACGCGAAGTTGGGACAGCGTTTTCACTGTATCGCTCTTGCCACGCTGTTCAACAGACTTATTCGATAGTTCAGTTTTGTGTTGAGACCGCTGTGACAACCAACCCGTGAGACAACCAAACCCGGTCTCCCCTACCTATGCATGTCCAATCTCGTGCGTCGTGTATGCTAATTTAAGCCAGCAGTCGACCATGCGTGCTAGTTGTCAATAAACAAATAGGTAAACAAAAATTCATACTTATGCATCACGTATGCTAGCCTTTATCAAAAATTCAATGCACATGCGTGCTTATGAGTGAGTGTAAATGCATCAGTGGTCCATACATAGGCAAGCCTGTTCCCATGCACGTACTATCCTACATCAACATTTAAATGTATGTGCTACCTACTCCCATGCGCATGCTTTCCTACATCAAAACATGTGCATAATTGCCTGCATCCATGCGCATGCATGCCAGCTTACGTCTGAGCGCGTCCTGCAGCGCGGTGGAGAGAGCGGCAAGCGAGTCGCGCACGGCGGCGTGATGGCGGTCAAACATGCCAATATCTGAGTATTTTTTCCTTTTAGATTATGTATTATTACCATTATGTATTATTGAACACCCTATAAACTTTAAGGCGCTATTAGTTGCCATAATGGCTTTCCTGCAGAAATAATGCCGCCTTAAAATTAAGTCTAGTTAGTGTGTTGTAAGGGACTGTTCTGTGTTAATATTTTTAATGGTATTTAAATCGTTATTGTAACACCATTTAAACATTGTTAAAGTTAAGTAGTATCATTTTTTTAAACAAATTAATGAAATGTAGAAGCAATTGATCTCATGAGCTTTTTTTATAACTGGATAAATATGGAAGGCGTGTAAAAATATCGCATTAGCTTTCAAAGCACTCCATTTGTTATATTAGTATGAACAAGTTCCGCTAGATGGCGTTGATATAAAAAATGTACTTACAAGCAGGATGGTCGTAGAGTGGCGCGACCCTCGTACCCTCAAGAGGTCCTCCAGCTAATTTAGCTGATATTGCTTCTAGGAACTCTCGTACGTTGTGTAGATCTTGACTCTCGCTTCCACCTTCGCATTCTTCGTCTATAAAAAATAAAATAAGTAGGTAGTTCTAAACAACATTGTCTATAGAGCCTTACCTACTAGGCCACTCATTACTAAATTGTATTTGAGAATTTGCTATGATATGCGTATTTAAATTATTGTTCCTTTTGATTTTGTGCGAGAAACGTTTACATCTAATCGCTTTGCTTTTATCTTTTTAAGGCATCTAATAATTAAATGGGCATGCAACAATTTTATAAAATTTTAGTATGTACATAGATTTTTTTAGAGTATTCGCCTTGTCTTTATATTTCCATATTGTTACGCTGAGTAACAAAACACAAAAAATATTTTTAATTACGGGTAATGTACAAATGTATTTTGTGTCATAAAAACTTGATTATTATTTTTGTAAGCGGATACTAACTGAATCACAAAAAAAATCATAATAAAAAAACTATGTAGGTTTAAAGTAATGAACCAAATTTCAATGCCATCTTTCAATAAAAATAAGAAAATTTAAAATTAAAAATGAACATCATCTTTTATTTTTTAATTATTTATTACACTTAATTGTACAAACATGAATGGACAAAGCAGAAAAAAAGAACAATATCACAAAAAGGCATCATTTGTACAAAAGGCGGCCTTATTGCTGAACAGCAATCTCTACCAGGCAACCTGGTAGGAAAGGAAATGTATGAAGGTCGTGGGATAGCGCAAAATAAATGATTATAATTACAATTACATATCATCACCATCATCCGTCCATATCTATACTAATATTATAAAGCTGAAGAGTTTGTTTGTTTGTTTGAACGCGCTAATCTCGGGAACTACTGGTCCGATTTGAAAAATTCTTTCAGTGTTAGATAGCTCATTTATCGAGGAAGGCTATAGGCTATATTATATCATCACGCTACGACCAACAGGAGAGGAGCCACGGGGGTGAAACCGCGCGGAGCAGCTAGTAAAATATATTATCTTCCACGTTCAATTATATGTTTACCTATTTGTTCGAGCTTGTCGGTACTGAACGACCACGGCATGAGGCTGATGGCTCGCTGCACTTGTCGCAGGAACCACGCACCGGATTCGAACTTGACAGGTCTGGAAGAGGTATAAATTAGCAGTTTTAAAACAGGTTTGTTTGTTATTAATAATAATTTATTTATTTAATTCGACTTCTTCTAGAAGCACTTGTGAATCATAACATGTTATGTGCATTTCCTTTGGCATGAATCAACATTTTGCTGTTCATGTTTGTTGTTCTTATTATGTGGGTACAAAGAGCCTATTAGAACTATTAATTAATACAAATGCAAGCATTTCAAAATATACAATTATTGGATCCAAAGTCTTTGTTGCAAAATAATATTATTTAGCACTGCGCTAATCGTGGACCGTGGTTCATTGTCACAAAGTATAAAGTCAATAAAATAAAATGTATAACATTATTTGGTTGAAAGTACTTTATTAACTTTAACACAATATGTTATTAAGATATAAATTAACAAAGACATATTATAACATTGTTCTTACAATTATCGAAATATACGATTAACAACGGCGTGCGCGCTGCGGCGACTACGCAAGGGAACATTCTAGATAACTATGCGGCCCGCGCCGGCCACTGCGGCGAGCGGGGTGCGCGGTGCTGAGGCGGGGGGGGGAAGGAGAAGGGGCCCACCCCGGGCTACGTTTGAACATTAGGTACAGCGCGTTACACTCTCCCCCTTTTGACCAGGGAAGGGTCTCCCGAGTGGTCAAACAAAATGACAAGCGCGCTGCAGTTATGTCACCTTCCGTGGGCGACCTCTATTACGTTTAGGCATAATCGGCTCAGGACATTCACCCTCCCTAGCATGGTAAGGACGCAAATCTGACACATGATACTTACCGAAGATTTCTCCCGTCTTATCATGAGCTAGGAGGTAGGTAGTAGGACTCACCTTTTTAGAAACGACGTACGGTCCATCTCGTTTTGGATTAAACTTCGAGGTGACTCCCTTTTTCGGCATCACTGAGCGTGTGGGTCCGCATTAGGACTAAGTCTCCTTCCAGGTAGTCATGGGTAGACGTCCGACCCTTATCGGCATATGTCTTACGGACATCTTGTTGCCGCTCTAGAGTCTCTTTGGCTGCTGAGACGCTATCTGCGAGCTTGAGCAGGTAAGGCGTAATTTGGGGAACAAAGTTCTCGGATTCCACGACTGCTCTTAGGTCTGCCTGAGCAGTAATGGGTGACCGTAGCTCACGACCGAAAGTCAGGTAAGCTGGAGTATGATCCGTAGACTTAGTTACTGAGCTATTGAAAGCAAACCGTACAAACGGTAGTACCTCTGGCCAAGTTTGATGGCGACCTTCCACTAAGATGGCGAGCTGAGCCTTTAGATCCCTATTTTTCCGCTCAACGGGATTCGCCTCGGGATGATATAGCGGCACCAGACTCTGTTTGACACCTAGAACAAACATCGCCTTCTGCATAACGTCTGCCACAAATTGCACTCCGTTATCAGAAATCATCCGTCTAGGAAGACCAAATCTCATAAATACCTCATTGACCAGAGTTTTAGCACACATCTCTGCTGTGGCTTCGGTGAGAGCGAAGACTTCTACCCACTTACTAGCGGTGTCCTCCACTATGAGGATCCATCTCTCACCTTGGGGTCCTTTAGGCAACGGACCAAAAAGATCAGTTGCGATAGTTTCAAACCTTTGAGACGGGACAGGAGTTTGAAGCAAGCCGGCTGGTTTGAGGGTTGATGGCTTGTAGCGTTGACACTCGATGCAGGTCTTCAGATACTCGGTCACAGACCGTCTCATCCCAGGAAAATAGAAACGTTGCGAGATACGGTGTATTGTTCTATCAATACCACCATGAGCGGCGGTAGGCGAGTCATGACATTCGATCATGACTTCTTTCCGCAGGCTCTCCGGTACGACGAGCTGAGGCTCCTCGGAATCAGTATCAGGTACATACCGATACAAAACACCTTGATTCAGGAGATAGCCTCTCTCAGACCAACGATTTATATTAAGTTCATCCTTACCTTCGAGGTCTTGGATGATCTTTGCAACTTCCGGATCAGCTAACTGCGCATCACGGGTGGAGGTTGCATTCCAGCGCGGTACATCAACAACAACAGGACAGATAGCCGATTCAGATGCAGGACCATCTGATGTCACGGGACGACTGAGCGTATCGGCAAGTACATTAACCTTCCCTGGGGCATAGTCGATATGCAGGTCGAAAGATTGCAACTTCAAGGCCCAACGTACTAATCTGCCACTTGGGGACTTGAGAGTGAAAAGCCATTTCAAGGGTTGGTGATCTGTTATCACGTTGACCTGGTGACCATCGATGTAACCTCGGAATCGTTCTACTGCCCACACCACTGCGAGGGCCTCCCTCTCCGTGGTGGAATAATTCTGCTCGGCTGGAGTGAGCAGACGGCTGGCATATTCAATTGGATGTTCCTGATTCGGTGACTCCCCCTGGAGTAAGGCTGCGCCGAGTGCATAATTACTGGCGTCAGTCCGCAATACGAATGGTTTCGTATAATCTGCTTGAACAAGAATAGGGGCCGTGGTCAGGAGTTTCTTAAGAGTTTCAAAAGACTTAACTTGCTCCAAATTCCATACCCACGCCTGAGACTTTTTTGTTAAGCGAGTAAGTGGTTCAGCCACCTTGGCGAACTCTGGGATAAACTTGCGGAACCATGAGCAGGTTTGGAGGAAGGTGCGAAGTTGCTGCAGGTTTGTCGGTTCCTTCATTTCTATAACAGCACTTACCTTCTCTTGGTCTGGTGATATACCATCACGAGATATCACGTGCCCAAGGTATTTGAGTCGGTCTCTGGCAAACACACACTTCTCTCGGTTTGCTCGAAGCTTGAACACACGGAGACGCTCGAATACAGCACGCAGATCTGCTAGGTGGGACTCCAGGTCTTCCGAAATCACCAAAAGATCATCCAAATAACCTAAAATAGTCTTACCGCCAAGAGTAGATCCTGATCGGAAACGATCTATAAGCCTCTGAAACGTCGCTGGCGAATTCTTAAGGCCAAACGGCATACGTTTGAAGCGGTACGTACCGAAAGGCGTGACGAACGCCGTTTTGTCACGATCGGCGGTACCCACCTGCCAGTACCCACTGCGAAGATCCAGAGAACTCATTACACAACCCTTCTTGGTCGACTGTAAGAGCTCGTCAATACGCGGCATAGGGTAGGCATCCGTCTTGGTGACCGCGTTCAACTTTCGGTAGTCGACACAAAACCTATACGTACCATTACGTTTTGGTACCAAGACACATGGTGCTGCCCAGGCGGATTCGCATTCCTCGATCACGTCCTCTGCCAACATCTTGTCCAACTCGGCGCGCATGATCTCCTTCTTGGCAGGCGTAACGCGATACGGGGGCAAAGCAATAGGCGGATGGTCGCCTGTATCGATGTGATGTTCCGCAAATGGAGTCGGCTCTCCGACTATATCGAAAATATCTGAGTACTCACATAAAAGATTCTGCAAACCACCACGCTCCTCCTCAGTCAACAAAGCGCCCTCATCTTCCCTCAGTAGGTTGAGAGAGGCACAATCCACCACCTCGCGAGAACTCTCCGTCAGTAGGGGGTGAATGAACTGAGGCCGATCAGCTGTATACCATGTCATGGAAGAAAAATTCAAGACCAACTTAGATTTAGTAATAAAATCTATCCCTAATAGCGTTTCGTTATTTGACGCATCGGGAAACACAACAAATTCAACAGGAATACACAAAGACATACAATTCACATTAACACATGTTAACAATACATTATTCGTACGAATACTACCATCAGCCAATCTAATCGACATAGTCTGCGATTTAAATTTAACATTTAGACGTAACAATAGTGCATACAGTGATGAACCCGCGATACTACGCCGGGCGGCAGTATCTATAAGCGCTGATCCGCAAAAACCAAAAATCTCAATATTCAAAATAGGGCGGTCCCGCGTGATGGTATTATTCGACGTACTAACATTACAACAATCCCGCGTCTCAGTTATTGAATAAAACATATTACGTTGTGGTTCATTTGAATTACTATTAATATTACAAGTCAAACTCGATACAATATTATTTTTGCATGTTGGACAATTTGTTCGTACATACCCTTTTTCACCACAACCATAACAAACAAGGCTAGACTTATTATCACTAGACGATAGATTATATTTATATTTAGAGTCTTTCTTTGGGCACAAATCACGCGTATGACCTCGACCTTTGCAATACGCACAGAATAACTTTTGACTCGCGATCTTATTTTTAGCGACACTTTGCACTTCGTTACACATAATATTACGTACGGATTGAACCTGCGAACGCGCGATCGATTGCTGAGCACCACTGAGCGACGGGGACGTCACACCGTTTCCCGCCAAATTGACGCCCGAGGCGGCGGCCGCAGCGGCGGCGCGCGGCGGCCGCGTACCGGCCTCCCGCACGTGCCGCTCGCGCGTCGATCCCGCCGGCGCCGGCTGCGATGAAGTACTTGCACTGGAACTTTCCGTAATGGATTCTTCTATATCTCGGGCTTTGTCGATTAGCGACTCAATACTGCTAACCGTACCTCGAGGTAATCGCTTACGAATACGTTTATGTAATAATCCGTATATCATATCTATCTTAGCTTCTTCAGGTAATACGTAAGGAAACTTAGCAATCATGCCTCGTATACGTATGATGAAGGAGTCCGCGAGTTCTTCACTTTGTTCGTTAGCGAATATCTTCCGATATAGCTTATGAGCAGGACACGGAGTACCATACATACTTCGTAGTCGTCTGACGGCTTCGGACCAC
The DNA here is from genome assembly GCA_029959065.1 of Colias behrii. Lineage (NCBI taxonomy): Eukaryota > Metazoa > Arthropoda > Insecta > Lepidoptera > Pieridae > Colias > Colias behrii. Next base: position 15,454,010 of record JARWMC010000001.1, read on the forward strand.
GAGGACACCTCCGTCCGGATCCCTCTCCACCATACTGCAGCCTCGCCATGGAGCAGCATCGGGAGACCACGAAGCGCAAGGTCATCGGTAACCACTGCACACTCTTTGTACATCTCGACGGAGTCGATGAAGGCTTCTACGACTTCCGGATCACGGTTCGAACCATCGAAGCGTGCCGTACACTTGGACATGTTCCCTGTTTTGTTAATCGACGACGGTGTCGGTGAGGGCGTCGGCGCGGAAAACCCACCTGCCGCGTGCGATGCCATGAGGGATTCGACGAGCTGCCGATTTGCTTCCGCCTGAGCCTTCGCGAAGGCGGTAAGAAATGAAGTCAGCTGGTCACCAGACATGAGCACTGGCGAAGGTCTAGTGGTTTCTTCATCCGAGCTGGACTGCGCGTCAGCGTCACTTGCCTTTGTGTCCGTTCGTACTTTACGTGGAGGCATCTTCGCTCTTTACGTAGGCACCAGAGAACAGGAACACAGGAACAAAGAAAACCGTTAGCGGTCGACCGGCACGAACTTGTTTAAACTGGTTCGCGGCCGCAAGTTGGGCGCCACTTATAACATTATTTGGTTGAAAGTACTTTATTAACTTTAACACAATATGTTATTAAGATATAAATTAACAAAGACATATTATAACATTGTTCTTACAATTATCGAAATATACGATTAACAACGGCGTGCGCGCTGCGGCGACTACGCAAGGGAACATTCTAGATAACTATGCGGCCCGCGCCGGCCACTGCGGCGAGCGGGGTGCGCGGTGCTGAGGCGGGGGGGGGAAGGAGAAGGGGCCCACCCCGGGCTACGTTTGAACATTAGGTACAGCGCGTTACAAATGTTAAATAAAGCTTGTTTATTTTTATTCGTAAAAATAATGGAGTTGATGACCTAGTTAAAAAAATTGTTTCATTTTCTAAGGAATACAAGAAGCCTAAGCCGGTTTTGCATATAAGAACAAAAAGATGAGAAAAACTCGTAACTTTGATGTTCTCTCTCTCTGCATATTATATCTGCAGGTTTTGTAATTTATTACAGCTTAAATCACTATCACTGCATCATCACTACATAGTATAAAACAAAGTCGCTTTCTCTGTCCCTATGTCCTTATGTCCCTATGTCCCTATGTCCCTTTGTATGCTTAAATCTTTGAAACTACGCAACGGATTTTGATGCGGTTTTTTTTAATAGATAGAGTGATTCAACAGGAAGGTTTATATGTATAATAACATCCATTAAATAGTGTAGAAGTACTGTTATTTTTGAGGTTTCTAATGTGATGTCGTAAATAATTACATTTTTTCCGCTTACATTGCAAACGCAGGCTGAACCCTACGAGTTTTATCAAAATAATGTACTAAGTATTGTACACATTGAAAAGGTCTACAGAAAAGTCCGTGATGGTATATGTCTATCTCTTATGGATAACCCACAATAACTTTTTTTGTCAATTACTTTTTACGACAAATAATGGTTAATTTTCTAAGCGATTTTAACCAATACAGCATTAATCCTTAACCAATTAAATACCTTGAATACATTGTTCATTTAATATAGATCTATATGGCCCTATACACTGTATGATTTAAGTGAATATTTTCGAAGATATTACAGATTTAAAAATTGCTGGACGTAGCGTTTGCGGCGGTACCGGCCGGCCGCCATTGCACCCGTGCGAAGCCGGGGCGGGTCGCTAGTATGTACTATATGGAATTTTTTCAAATAAAAATTTATAATTTGTGTTTTTGTTATTAAGTTATGGTAATTCGAAATTATAATAATATTTTTTGGGTGGGTTATTTCGGATTCACAGTGGCCAGTGCGCATTATTTTTTAACGTATCATTTTTTTCTCGCCAAAGTTTAAGTGTTTATTTAGCCTTTTGTTTTAGTTATAATAATTAAATATAATTAATTTTGTAAGTTTGCTGAGCTTTGTTGAGTTCTATCTTGTTGCCAATCTTGTAACACGACAAAAATATAGTGGTTTATTTCTAAAAAAACAAAAAAATGGGTTATCAGTCCAGCTGTTCACACAATGTAATGTCGTGACTAAGAAAAATAAGGATTCACTTACGGTGCATTTACATCGAACTTATTTTAGTGTAACCAGACGCAGATTATTCTTTCGTTGTTCTTAGTGCGTCGAAAAGATTCTATGCAATGTTATACTCTGAACAACACTGAATCATCGAGATAGTATGTACGTAGTACATATATCTCGATGCACTGAATACGAGTTTTCGTTTACACTAAAAGATCACGAAAGAATGCTCTTGCTCTAGCTCTAGCTCTATATTCGTTTGATGTAAATGTACCGTGAGATATTATCTATATTTTTCATTAATAAATACAATACTAACTGATGATATTCGCAGATACAGGGGACCAAGCCGCCCAGATTGTCGCCGCCGCATCGACGGCAAATATGCTTGTCCGCTGCAGCAACGCACGTCTTGGTGTGGGTGTCTTGCTCTCTGGAAATAATATATTTATTTGTTAATATAGAATAAAATTACGTTTAAAGATATATTTATTTATTATTATGGAGTAAAATAACGTTTAAAACATGTAACATTAGAATTAAAAATTGTTTGGAAAATCCAAAAGTGCACGCCTCATAATTTTTTTTTAATAATTATTTATTAATTATTATTTTTGTTTATTTAATAACAATTAAACCACATCGAATCAGACCCTGAAAAATGAAAGGGTTCTATTCCTGAGCATACTCAAGCGTAAGAGAAAAAAAAAAGACTCGATTAGTAAAGTATTTCGGTCGCTATCGTGTTAACAAGAAAAAGGATCCGCACATACAGACACACGGACGTCCAAGACAGAACTTTTTTAAACTGTTTTTTAACTAGTTTAAATAACAAAAATGACATCAAAAATATCATGAACGTTAAAAATAGTGTTTTTTCTTAATATGTGTGTGTATGTATTATCTTACAAGTGCAATGTATGATATCGGTCAATTAAGGAAAGCTGGCATGTTCACAGTACTCACACTTATGCAATTTCACTTACAGTATGTTCAAAAATAAATGCGACTCTAGTTTCATTTTAGACTTGAATTGTAAAATGGTGCGTTGTAGATAAATATATATGCAAATATAATTATGAAAGCTCTCATAATTTACCTGTAAAATTATAATTTAAAAGTAAATCAATTGATGAACTTAATTATTTATTCTAATAATAATCAATTGGATAAAAGTATTAATAATCATTCAATTATCAAATAATAATTAAATTTCAGGTCATAAAAACAATACAAATAACACGTGTACGCTCACTCCCAACACACGGATGGTTGTTTTGATAATGATTTAAATAACGGACGTCTTCTGCAGTTGCGGAGCAGTCTTGTCCTGACTTTGGTCGAGTAAAGATATCTAAGAAACATTATATTTGTAGTAAGTACGTAATACCTACCAATACGCGCTAACAAATATGTGTTACATGTTTATTGTATAATTTTCACACTATTGGTTTTCTCAAACTCAAACATTTATACAATTAGACTTCTTCTAGAAGCACTTTTGAATCGTCATAACAGTTTAACAGTTTTAACATTTACCACCAATTCAGAAAGCAGTATCTATAGAGAAGAAGAAGAATCTATTTAATCATAATCGTAATCTTCTACTTCACTGAAACTTTCATCGCTCGAAGAACTCGATGTTTCGTTGTCGGAATTTCTTAATGTTATTATAAATGAGTCAGTGTAATTATCTACTTTTGGTTCTAATTGAATATATTTTTCCTCATGTTCTCGCGTCTTTCTCCAAACGTCACTAAACATATCCAGACTAATAGCATTTGCTTCCTTTCTAAATAATTCTCCCACAGTTTTCAAGTTAAAGTTCACATTTTGTGATGCTACTTTCCCTTTAATTATGCCCCATAGTAACTCTATTGGGTTGAGTTCTGGATGGTGGAAAGCGCAATACACTATGTCCATGATCTTTGAAGATTGCATCAAGTAAAAATTGTGTATAGTTTGGCTTATTTTTTTTAATAATGTCATAAAGAATAGGTATTGTGTTTCTTTCTGGATATGGTATATTATGTTTGTCCAACCAAGCTAACATGTCACTTTTTCTTGAATTCGATGTGGGCACTGGATCCGATACGACGTTGTGGTATGATGCATTATCGAGTACTAAAACTGACTGAGGTGGTAAATTTGGAAGAAGTTTTTCTATGAAATAAAATATTATCTATGCTTAGGAATGCTTTTCCCTTATGCCCGAGATCCAAAAAGCTAGTTTTTTATGCTATGATAGCAAGCTAGTGTCAGTCAGCTAGCAAGCTTCTGGCTTCGTGTAGACAAAACTAGATTCGTTTCTAAGCTAGAAAACTAGTTAGCTAGTTGACAAGCCAGGACAGTTTCAATAGGATGGAGTTCTATTTTTTAGGCGAATAGCCACCCCAACCACTGATTTTACTATCTTAGCTTATGTACTGTGTTTATGTGACCGATGAAGCTAGTTTTCAGTAATTGATGAGAGCGTTTAGCATATGTGGTGCAAGTTGACGCCTTTGCTGTTATTTACCAATGATTCCGGTTAGGTTTTCATCCGGATCCACGAAGAACACGAGCCGGAGAAACGCTTGGGATAGTTAGCCATCTGTGGCATCCTCAGGAGGTACATCTATATCATCACGGGAATATCATAATGTGGGTCCGGATCAGGAGTCTACTTTGGCGCATGAACCCAGCGCGTTTGTTGCTTACAAAGGTAGTATAAAAACACGAGGAGGTAGTAAATTAAAGTAGTAAATTAAAAAGTATTGTCTCATAAAAAGTAAAAATGGACCAGAAATTCTTACTCATGAATGATAATGTCCCTTCGCATACGACATGACAGGGAACGGCCGCTCTTCGAGACCAAAATATTCAAGTTTAAGACTGGCTTGCATATTCGCTCGTCTTTTAATTCTATTGAATATGCTTAGGATATGTCACAACTAAGCGCTCTAAAAGATTTTCCGCAAAATTTAATTACGGATCAACAACTTTACGAACACTTCCAAAGAACACATACCGCAATAAGACATTGGTATTCAATTTTAAGTAAGAACAACCGATATCGTTTGTAAATTAATGTAAATGGTGATAACTCTGATTATTAATTAGTAATTTGATTTTTGAAAAAAAAAATGCCGATTTTAGTCAAAATTTATATTTTTCTAACAAGATCCTTATCATCCAAATTTCCACATTGGTGAGAAAAATTGACATTTCTAATGAAAATGAACAAAAAATTAAATGATTTTATTAAATACTGTAAAATAGTCTATAATTCTTCCATTTACTGTATCACAAAATTCTTCATAGATTTTTAGATATTCGTACTACACCAATTACATCACCCTGTATTTATAAACAATTGCAAAATAAAAGCTACACATAGGCCGGGAGATACTGACACAAAATTTCGGGTCATTTGTAACAGAATGGCGGTTCTACAGGGGTCTTATTACGCAATGACAAAAAGAAAAATGATGGTCAGAACGCTGGTACCGGCGGACTAGTCGCGTGGGCGTTAGTCGAACTCGTCGGATAAATAGCGAAAGTCAAACGATTTGTAACACAAAAATTTTAGAATTTACCGATAGCCCATAAAAAAGATGTAGGCGGTAGTGTCATGCCATACTTTTCCGGTGTAACTACGAATAAAATCTTACAATAAGAAAAAAATCTTATACACATTCGCCACCTCCCACAGGTATGGCATTATCACACTTCTATTTATAATCATTCAGGAGTTGTTGAAAAAAAAAATGTAGGGTGGTACAAATCGTTTGGCGAGAAAAAAAAAAATTCAAAAATTTGCAGATTTTCCGCGGTATGGCGACTATTTGGAATCGTCCGAAAAGTATGGCATGGCGATTTTAGTAAATGGCTGCACGACGATGGTTACCTGTGCAAAAGTTAGCCCGGTACAAATGGTTGAATTGTTTTTTTAAATCAACGCATTCACGTCGGTAAGGCGGACTGTAAGTCACATCGTAAAAGTATGGCATGACACTACCGCCTACATCTTTTTTAAGGGCTATCGGTAAATTCTAAAATTTTTGTGTTACAAATCTTTGGACTTTCGCTATTTATCCGACGAGTGTGACTAACGCCCACGCGACTAGTCCACCGGTACCAGCGTTCTGACCATCATTTTTCTTTTTGTCATTGCGTACTTAGACCCCTCTAGACCGCCATCCTGTTACAAATGACCCGAAATTTTGTGTCAGTATCTCCCGGCCTAACATGTGCAATGTGTAAATGTGTTGACGTTCCAGCTCTTCTTAATATAGGTATACATAAAGACATTTTAAATTTGAAAAATCAGATGTTTTGCGCGAAGTGACAGTAGTACCCACCTCAACGCTTCGCTTATGAGGCGTGCAAAAGTTCAATAAATAAATGTAATTTTTATTCTCTACTATATTTATAAGGCGTGTAAAACTAAATTATGAGACGTGCAAAAATTTGAAAAAAAAAAATTATGAGGCGTGCAAAATAATTTCATTATCATAAAAACGCAGTTCTTGACATTTGTTTGATTCATTGATTATTTTTCGACGCTCATGGGTTTTTTAAGTCAAATCAAATTTCTTAATAATTAAATCGAAAATCGTTTTTTTATGAGTCAATAAATTTATTTTGTCTAATTTGCACTGGTTGTTTTCAAACAAGTTAATTTGTTAGAAATCCGCTAAATGCTATTGTTGAGAACTACTACTTTGGTTAATTATCCGATAAATTACTTCCGGTAAGTTGGTAAAATAAGTAATATACTCCGATAGCCAGACATTCTCGACAAAAATCTGACAATCAGTAGTTTCGGTCAAGTTGATGAAATCTGAGACCTCTGAGACTTATTCACTTATTCAAAGAAAAGGTTATTTAGGAAATTTTGGAACCGCGATATCTTTGGAACGCATAGTTCGATTTTGACGCGCTTGACGGCATTCGACGCAGGTTTTCAAGCACAAAAATAGTATTTCTTACAAAAAAAAAGACGGGTTGCACTCCGGGAGTGCCGGCAGAAGTGAAAACTTGATTAAGGACGCTATTACGTATTTTTACAAAAACACGCTGTTTTACGGTACCATTTTAACTTAAAGCAATTACACGTGAGAACATAGTAATATCTTAATTTAAAGATAATATATTCAGCTCTACGTTCATCTTATAAAAATTGTACGACGTCATACAAAATTGTCGCTGAAATAAGTTTTTCCCATCACAATAAACGCATAAAATGAAAAAAAATGGGGTCTAAAACGGTACAATTTTAGGAAAATTAAGAGCCTTTTTTTTTTTTTTTTTTTTTTTTCAAGTGGGGAAATCTTGCGTAAGATACCCACGGCTCCCGGGGAAGGAGCCGTGGGTTATGTCGGATTCCTACCGACCAAAACCCCACCGTGTACCAACGCGCTGCTTTAGACGGGATGCGGGTACACATTCGCAATCTTCCGCATAAAATTAAGAGCCTAATCTATCTTCTTAACTATTGAGGGATATAATATTATAGTCCTTTATATATGGTGTAATTTTTATGAATCTAAATCAAAATTTTATTTCAATTATGAGCTAAATTAAAAATACTTGTCGATTTCTTCATACATTTTGTTCTCGCGGTTCGTCAGACCACGCTCAGAAGCGCTCTTGGAAGGACGGGTGTATCGCTCGGCGCTCCTCGTGCCAAAAATAAAAACGAAATAAAAAAGATTATTGTGCGTGCACTGTCTTTTTCGTGATTTGAAATATTTGATACTATAAAAGAGTAAACTGTATAAGTTTCATATTCCAATTATTTCTAATTTAAAATTATGTTTTAAAAATTACCTTGCCTGAGATCCTCTTTTTTATGGGTTGTTGAATAGATTGGTGGGGTAAAACAATTCAAGATGGCGTCGACGAAAATTTGACTTTTTTTCGTGATGGGTGTCATTTTCATAGTTTTTGGGGTAGCTATTAACGAATATGAGGTCAAAACTGAAATCCAAGATGGCGCCGACGAAAATTGTACATCTTTTCGTCATGGGTGTCATTTTCATGGTTTTTGGGGTAGCTATTAACCAATATGAGGTCAAAACTAAAATCCAAGATGGCGCCGACGAAAAATTTGACATCTTTTCGTCATGGGTGACATTTTCATGGTTTTGGGGTAGCTATTAACGAATATGAGGTCAAAACTATAATCCAAGATGGCGCTGACGAAAATTTGACTTTTTTTCGTGATGGGTGTCATTTTCATGGTTTTTGGGGTAGCTATTAACGAATATGAGGTCAAAACTAAAATCCAAGATTGTCGTCGAATTTCAAGATCGCGTCATGGTAATACTGTCGCGTTATGGAGCAAGGCGGCGATTTTGGTATCTATGAATCTCGCCAAAGAAGTTTCACTCCTGACACGTTTTCTCGGCACACACGTTCTTTTTTATTTTATTCTCTTCGTTTAAATGTTTTAGATAAACTTTATTTTAAATAAAGTTTAGCGAATATATTCAAAGTTAATAATATCTGTCAGAATATTAACATGATTGCCACAGAGTTGCGTTTTATATTACATTTCTAAATAATTATGTATTTCAATGTTCTTTAAAATAGTGTTCTTTAAAATTGTTTTTTTTAAGACTTTCTACAAAACTGTAGTTGTTAACGTTTTTGTTATTTTATTTAAGTTTACTTTAAAGGAGTAAGAAAAATATACCTAATTATCGACGGTTACATTGGGGATTTGGTAATAGCTGTCTCAAAAACCTTGAAAATGACACCCATGATGAAAAGATGTAAAATTTTCGTCGGCGCCATCTTCGATTTTAGTTTTGACCTCATATTGGTTAATAGCTACCCCAAAAACCATGAAAATGACACCCGTGTCGAAAAGATGTAAAATTTTCGTCGGCGCCATATTGAATTTTAGTTTTGACCTCATATTGGTTAATAGATACCCCAATAACCATGAAAATGACACCCATGACGAAAATATGTAAAATTTTCGTCGGCGCCATCTTGGATTTTAGTTTTGACCTCATATTGGTTAATAGCTACCCCAATAACCATGAAAATGACACCCATGACGAAAATGTGTAAAATTTTCGTCGGCGCCATCTTGAATTTTAATTTTGACCTCATATTGTTTAATAGCTACCCCAAAAACCATGAAAATGACACCCATGACGAAAAGATGTAAATTTTTTGTCGGCGCCATCTTGGATTTTAGTTTAGACCTCATATTCGTTAATAGCTACCCCAAAAACCATGAAAATAACACCCATCACGAAAAAAAGTCAAATTTTCATCAGCGCCATCTTGGATTATAGTTTTGACCTCATATTCGTTAATAGCTACCCCAAAAACCATGAAAATGACACCCATGACGAAAAGATTTCAAATTTTCGTCGGCGCCATCTTGGATTTTAGTTTTGACCTCATATTGGTTAATAGCTACCCCAAAAACCACCCACATTTGCAAATGTGTTTGCTACTTAGGAAAAGTTCAGATTTAAAGATATAAGTAGGTAATGTGACGAATTTAATTTATTTCATTCCGACTGTTTCTCGGAATAACATACATTTACTAAGAATTGCATACAATGCCGGTTTTAATATATTGCCGGTAACATAATATTATGTATGATAATAATTCACTTCAAAAAAAAAAAAAAAAAAACATCTGTCTTACGCTTTTTCGATCAGCCACGTGTCCTGACACGAGTTTTTTTTTGTTTATTTAATAACAATTAAACCACATCGAATCAGACCCTGAAAAATGAAAGGGTTCTATTCCTGAGCATACTCAAGCGTAAGAGAAAAAAAAAGACTCGATTAGTAAAGTATTTCGGTCGCTATCGTGTTAACAAGAAAAAGGATCCGCACATACAGACACACGGACGTCCAAGACAGAACTTTTTTAAACTGTTTTTTAACTAGTTTAAATAACAAAAATGACATCAAAAATATCATGAACGTTAAAAATAGTGTTTTTTCTTAATATGTGTGTGTATGTATTATCTTACAAGTGCAATGTATGATACATAAAGACATTTTAAGTTTGAAAAATCAGATGTTTTGCGCGAAGTGACAGTAGTACCCACCTCAACGCTTCGCTTATGAGGCGTGCAATTGTAATAAAAAAAATTGGTTGTCTGTAAAGTCGGTTTACTGACGATAGTTGAACGTGACAACGTCCGATTGTGCTTCTTTGTCGCTCGTTCCGCGCTCTCGCTTGCACTTCAAGCCTTACATGGAACGCCTCATAGCGAGGTAACGCCGCATGAGTCATGTTTTTTCGTGCGTGCAGCCACGTCAAAATTAAAATAGAATTAAAATTTTCAATGTGGGTTTCTTCATTCTTGGTCTTCGGAAAAGTCGTGAAAGCTATAAATTAGGGCGTATTCAGAAAGAAAGCTTGAAACTTATAAGCGCTTATAAGCGCTTATCGGCGCTTATAAGCGCTGGTTACCCGCGCAGGAAAATATATGAACATGCGCTTATAAGCGCTGATAGGCGCCGACAAGTTCCAACAAGTTTCAACAAACTTGTCGGCGCCGATCAGCGCTTATAAGCGCATGTTCATATATTTTCCTGCGCGGGTTACCAGCGCTTATAAGCGCCGATAAGCGCTTATAAGCGCTTATAAGTTTCAAGCTTTCTTTCTGAATACGCCCTTAGACTATAAAAATATATACTACCTAGTATAGTATTACCTGTTATCTGTGATAATACATAGCTTTAGTACTGTCGATCTCTTTCTGATTTACTGCCACTAAACACTACATAGTATAAAACAAAGTCACTTTCTCTGTCCCTATGTACCTTTGTATGCTTAAATCTTTAAAGCTACGTAACGGATTTTGATGCGGTTTTTTTTAATAGATAGAGTAATTCAAGAGGAAGGTTTTAGTATATAATTTATTAGGTTTTAGACAAAGCGGGCGAAGCCACGGGCAGTAAGCTAGCTAGTCTATAATTGCTAAATTAAAAGACTAGGCTTCAAGTCAATAAAGAGGCTATGGTCTATGTATTGATTTTGTAATCAATAAAAATATACAGCTTTTATTCAGAAATTATGAACAGTTATTAACACCTCGAAGTTTCTCGAAATAATTATTCTTACAGTAAAAAAATGTATGCAAGTAATGCCATACCTTATTTTTACCGGTAGTAATACGTCACAGTAAGTACGTTGCGATCTCGTATTTAAAAAATATATATCGCTATTTTTATTTGTACAAAAATTATATTGAATCTACACTTGCAGTAAATAATTCTATAAGAATTATGCAATATTTTGATTTTGTTAAATTAAATGGAAACTTAATTATTTATAGATAAATATATACCTACATAATTTTATCAGTTGTAATTTTTATAATAATTATTGTATTATTAATTATTATAGTATTTTTAGATTCAAGATTTAAGCTTCCGTATTTACAGGGAAGGTGGGAATTTTTATAAGAACTTTTAATTGTTAAGGACTAATTATTGTTATTACCTTCTAGATATCTTTTTGCCTTTTACTTTACTGATAAATATTTTGAACTAGATATTCTAGTTGACGTAAGTTTGTCCATGTCAAAAAATTAAAATACATAACTACCTTTATTTTTGCGTGGTACATTCACTTAATTTAAAATTAATCTGAGATACTTATTTATAAAGACTAAAGTCTATCTAGTAAACCAGCCATCAATTCCATCAAAATATTTTATTAACCCACGGCCCATTAACATTAAAATTGCTTATTTCATACATATTTCATTCATCCAATCAGAAGGTATTACAAACACTATTTACCCGTAGATTACTACCGAATATTACTACACAAAATCACACATGCTGTTATCGACCTTATACTAATGTGATAAGTATAAATTTGCTGTGAACTTTTACGTCAGTCCTCTCAAAACCAGTGGTTACACCAACACCTTACTACATAGTGTGTCCCAACCAGCAAGGCCGTCTACATATTTCCGTAAACCTTTATGGAATATGTTTTTTTCTAGAAAATTTAATTACCTTGATGTTATTTTTTGTGGAATTTTTGAACGAAATAGTATGTACAAATCTTTAATTTTACTAGTTCACTGGATGAAAGTTGATTTGCTGAAGAAGCAAAAAATTTCATAAAAACCAGTCAAGCTATTTCGGAAAATTTTATAATATACAACACTGTGACACGAGAATTTGATATAGCTAAATATATATTTTGTAAAATTATTTTATTAACCTTAAATGCGTTATGCAAAAAATCTTTACATTTCCGAAAATCTTAAGGATTTATTCGAGAAAATTCTTTTATCAACCTTCATGTACTGAGGAATTTTAAATGACCGAAGTAGTATAAAATCTTTAATTGCATTTCGAAAAAAATATTATTGCTTCAACCTCTCGAATTTTGAGTAAGAATTCTCCAATTACATTTCCGTATTATATTTAAACAGAAACATAATCTGTTTTTCGAGAAAATTCCTTTATTAGGTAACCTTCAGTGAGTAAAAAATGTATACCGAAATACACAAGCCCTATTAATACTCGTAAGATAATTATTTCAATATCCTCATGTTTTGTGACTTATTTTAAAAGCAGTTTTGGTCCATTGTAATATACAGCTACTCTCTGTCCGCCCGCGTCTTCGCTTGTGTTTACAAGCTTCGCTTTTGTAACACACAATTTTGAACACTTTTTCCAATGAATATTTTTACACATACATATATATACAAAAAAGTAGTGTATAATATAACTATATATATATTGCCCGCGGTTTATATCACATTGCTCTGCTCCTATTAGTCTAGCTTATTGCCTGCCTCATAATGGGCTCTTTAACAACGAAGGAATTTGTCAAATCAGGCCAATAGTTCTCATGATTTTAGCAAGCAAGTAAACAAACAAACACTTCAGTTTTATATATTACCTAGTATAGCTGATGTGTTGAATATTTATCGAGTGAAATTAAATTTGACGTCATAACACTCTTTGTCTATAAAAAATAAGCATTGTTAACAAATAACCTGTTGAATAAATGATTTGTAAATATTTTTCATATTTCTAACTTAGAGTCAAGACTCAAGGGTGGGTTACGTAATAACGTAAGGCCAATGTCAGCTTCATTTATTTTCAATTAGTGCAAACTAGATACATCATTATTGTATAATCACTATTAAAATACAGTCGACTCTCGTTAATTCAAACCTGCGATAATTCGTACCTCTCTATAATTCAAAGTTATCACGAGGTCCCTACAAAATCTCTTTATATTTCGAACTAAATCCATACATTTTTGTGCACTTGGTAATTCGAATGAAAATACCATCGCTATATAACAAAACGACGCGTTAATTCGAACTCATCGGCGTCCAACACTCGACAATTCAAAGTTGCAGAGAGAAAGAGGCGGAAAGATTGTAAGCAGGTAGTCAGGTAGGTATATTTTGCGACAAGTTCAAACTTGTTCAATGAGTCGTTGTTTTTGTTATGATTAGTTTGACTTTACACTTCTCACGAATTGGTATGTTTGGTTATCATTCGGTTACTGTAGAATAGCATTTAACAAATAATAAATGAATTTGAATTTGAATAATTGATTAACACTTAATAATTCGAAGTTTTATTTATTTTCTCTCACAAATTTCGAACCATTTGATATTTCAAACTCTTGATAATTCGTAATATTTTGAGAGTCCCTCGAGTTTCGAATTAACGAGAGTCGACTGTAATTAAAATGTATAAAATAAACATAAAAAAACCTGTATATAATTTTGGAATAACATCAACAATTCGGAATTCGTAACTACGATAATATCGTAGCAACTATAAATTTAGTAAAAAGATTATTACCTACTTAATTTAAAAAGAACGATTTCAACAAATAAACTTAGATACTAAATAAAATATTACACGTAAAATAATAAATATTAAAAAAGACCTATTGAACTGCAAAATCGTTTTTTAACCAATACAAAATATTATGTGTGTACTTGAATATAATAATTATGTAATAATTAATATTATACTTTTAATTCTTCATAACTTCATAATTTTATCCAGTATATTTTCCTTTTAAAATATTATGTTTTCATTTTATCTACAACTGACCAGAGCTCAAAATGTAAAGCAAATACTATAAAATGTGATATATCACGAATGCCAAGATTAAGGATAATATTTTCAGGGTTATGAATAGATAAGAAAATTAAATAACAACTTTTCCCTCAAAGTGATACATCCCTGTATCTTGTTTTTTTTTCAAAATATAGAACACTAGCTTTCCGCCCGCGGCTTCGCCCGCTTTGTCTAAACCATAATAAATTATATACTAAAACCTTCCTCTTGAATCACTCTATCTATTAAAAAAACCGCATCAAAATCCGTTGCGTAGTTTTAAAGATTTAAGCATACATAGGGACATAGGGACATAGGGACAGAGAAAGCGACTTTGTTTTATACTATGTAGTGATAGTGATATTTTGAGAAAAGCAAATACACATACAACATTATTGCCTTGTAGTACATAATATTATTATGTACTAATAATGTGTACACCGAATTTACATAAATAATATAATGCCTTGCCCCTTTGTGCCGTATGGGGTATATGTCACATACGCATTAGTGACCGACGGAAAAATTTTGTAGAACCAAGCGCAAATCTAAGGAAATCTTAGGTTCTACGCAGGAACTAAGCATCGTAGCAAGAAGAAAGGCAGGTTTTATAGGAGACCAGAATCTTTTTCGAATTACCATTGTTTTTTTAACATAAAATGATTTTTTTTAGGTACTACCTACATAACTTTCGGAATAGACAAACTAAAATTGGTAACTATTTTTTTAACGTAGAGCAAGACAAATTATCAGTTAAGAAAAAATAATACCTATCTACAACTTAATTTTATTAGGTATATTCATTTAAAGATAAAAGAAGTGTATTTTTTGGGTACCTAATATTAAACCGGATTTAGGTATTTCACATAAAATCTCAATTTTTTTCATCTTAATGACAAAAAAGCTGTTTTAAAATATTCGACCGGTCAATCTGAACTCTGGATTGGATAAATAAGCTTCGTTTCCAAAAAAAAAAAAACAATGATCCAAAATGTGATCTCAAAATATCCGTATGCATAATTAATCTATACTTATATTATAAAGCTGAAGAGTTTGTTTGTTTGTTTGAACGCGCTAATCTCGGGAACTACTGGTCCGATTTGAAAAATTCTTTCGGTGTTAGATAGCCCATTTATCGAGGAAGGTAAAAGGTTATAGGCTATATATCATCACGCTACGACCAACAGAAGTGGAGCAGACAAGTGTAGGGATGCGTTCCTACAATATTGTAGAAATATTGTAGTCGTAGTCAACCAAAGGAATAGTGTGTGCAGTGTGATATTAGTTTAGCTCTTTACTGTGATATAGGATTAAGTTGAGTGTTTTTGTGCCGTGTTTTTACTGAATTTTTATAATAATTTTCATTTAAAATTTATAGCATTTTAAGCAATTATGGTATATTTTAGTCATTTTATTTGTAATTTAATCCAGTATTTTTTTATCTTGTTTTAAAGTAGTATTTTATATTGTATTTTTTATTGTATGTTAATATTATTCATGCAAAAAATAAATAAAAGCAAAAAATGTCTCTGGACTATAATCCAGAGGTGGCGCGAACACCCTGTGATGACGGACGTGCCTTTAAAAAAATAAAAAAAAAACAGAAGTGGAGCCACGGGGGTGAAACCGCGCGGAGCAGCTAGTTTCAGATAATATTGTATACCTAAGTACGTATACGTGCATTATTCTGCAAGTTCGTATTGTAGTTACTTAGGCTATAATAGTTAATATTATTATCTACATATTTTAGCTTAATTAGGTTCAGTAATTTTTGCGTGAAAAACAAAAAACAAAAATAACGTGAACTACGAATAAACATTACACAGTATATATATTTTAATGGTATATGATGCTTTCCAAACTAGCCTGGTATACTTTTCATGATTAGTCATCATAAGATTAGTCTGAGGTAGGAAAAATCTAGGAACTGTGCACTATGAACCAAAACTGATAAACTCAAACTGATAAACTCAAACTCAAAGCACTTTGAAACGTCATTACATATTTTTAACATTTACCACTGATTCGGAAAGCAGTATCTACGGAGAAGAACCGGCAAGAAACTCCATACATTTTAAGATACGTTATTTTCAATGCATCATTTTCTTAAGATGTCATAGATCAATCATGATATTATTAATAAAATTGTTTAGCAGTATATTAAATATGACGACAATCGACCTTCTAATTTTCTTGCAAATAAACGCACGCTGCAGCATTTCAAACCAGTGAACCGAGTTTGGCAATCGGTTAGTTTAGAAACCTCAGGAGTCGGAGAACATTCGTGCAATTAAAAGTTAGTACCTTTAAATAATAGTTTATTTTATTATTATTTTTTTTAAATGTTAGGTTAAATTGTCAAAGACACTCATAAAATAATTAATAATGTTTTCATCTTTTACACAACGTATTTTTGTTTCTAAAGAAGCAAGTTCATTTTAACTTAGGTAACTTTATAAAGTAAATACATAAGGTGTCAAGGTATTAAGAATTGTCCGCTAAGCGAAAAAATATGGAAATATTGTCAAAAAAACAAAAAAAAAAGGAATTTGTGGAGCCAAACGAGACGGAGAGGCAATCTTCTTGTTTATATTTTTTTTGTAATTTAGAATCCTTCCTCCTTGTCAATGTTTTATTTATTTATAAATCAGATTATGAGAATATAAAAATATTATCTGCTCGCCCCGGCATCCTGAGTTGACTTCGGTAATTTTTTTCTTTTTTTTTAAGTTTTCCTAATCTTAGCGGAGATGAATCAAGCTAACTTAATATCATTTAAAAAGATTTAGTCGTGTTTTAAATCATTTTAAATGTAAGACGTATTCACTACTAGCTGTACTCCGCGGTTTCACCCGCATTGCTCCACTCCTGTTGGTCTTAGCGTGATGATAGATAGCCTTCCTCGACAAATGGGCTATCTAACACCGAAATAATTTTTCAAATCGGACCAGTAGTTTCTGAGATTAGGGCGTTCAAACAAACAAACTCTTCAGCTTTATAATATTAGTAGTTACTAGTTCATCATATTATATTAGTATCACATAGTATTTTTAATAGCGTTTAGTACAGAAGACAGGCAGTAAATAGAAAGAGAAGGAATTTCTACCACCGGCCTACCTGATTAATTTAAATGAAATATTATTATTCCATTTCCTTTACCTGACCAACTCCTTTGTTTTGCTTTTTAAGTTTTTAATACAAATCGATTTTGCATACAGCCTTGATACAGTACAATCACCCTCACAGAGCAACACAATAATTGGAGTTTTTTATATTCAGGATATAATGTACACTATTTTTTATATATAAAAAGCTTTATCTGTGTATTCGGAAGACGTTACGCTTGCTTAGGTTATAGTAAATCCTGTTTCTAGCGTCCTTCATGCATTTCCGTGGCAATAAAAAGTGTTGAGATTTGACTATCAATAGCTTTTTTTACAGTGAGTTTACAAGACAATTGACTGTCTGTTACGCTTTCACAGCTGAACCTTTTAATTGCATTTAGCAGAGAGATAAATATGATAGGTACTTTTTACCATATCCATGTTCATTTATAGTGTCATAAGGGCAGATTGTCTCGCCTTTGATAATATTAAAGTGAAGTCCCATGTCCCCTAGTGGGGTAAGGGGCAGATATATTACACATCTGTTTCACTGATCGATTTTCTTTAGGGACAAGTAGGTAATCAGCCTTCTGTGTCCTACCAGACCGAGACATTTTTTTTCCTTCGTCTCCACCGGGAATCGAACCCAGGACCCCTTGGTGTTACGCTCACGTGTCAACCACTGTACCAAGGAGGCGGTCAAATTCTGATAATATTAGGTAGGTACTAACTACTAAATAATATTTGAAACTTACAGACCATAACGTAACTAATTTCCAACTTTTTTTTTTATAAATTTTCAAATTTTTTTGGGTAGGCATAGTTGTTCATGTAATCTGATAAAGATATCGCATCCAACCAAATCATCCTGTTAGCCTTAATCAGCTATTCAATTAAAAGACTAGCCTCTTTAGTAAACGACATCGTTCAACTAGCTGTTGCGATCTCAGCTGTGACATACAATATGTTTTTCCCTCTTGATTATTATAATATATAGGTATACGCTATTATAATTTGACAATGTAGAACATTTTCAATGCCACTCTACCACAGACTATAAAGTAGTTCCAAGGTAAACCACTAGAAATTTAAATAAAATTGTCTTCAACATATTTTGAAACATTGTGTGTTGAATGCTGTTTAACAAGTTAGTAGGTTAGTAATTTATTCAATGTTTTAATTAATAAATTATTTATTGGATCATTTTCCTTATACAAACATTCAAAATATAACACATATGGCACTTATTATATCAATTAATATTAGTTTAATTACCAGGAACCTTATGGAATTATATTAAAAGGTATTTTAAAATTCTATTATTTTCTTAAGAATGATAATGACGACGCGGTTGGCGCAGTGGTAAAGTAACTGCCTACTGAGCCGACGGTCCCGGGTTCGATCCCCGGTCAGGGCAAATATTTGTGTGATGAACTCAATTATTTGTTCTTGGGTCTGGGTGTTATCTATATATGTATTTATAAATATTATATTTATCGTCGCCTAGTACCCACAACACAAGCCTTAATTGAGCTTACTGTGGGACTAGGTCGATTTGTGTAATAATGTCCTATAATATTTATTTATTTATTATTATTATTATATAATAAGTACGCGCTGTACGACGAACCTTTAGCACAGAATAATAACTAGTAGCTAGCTACCTTTAGTGAATCTTTCGCATTTATAATAAACTAGCGGTCCGCCCCGGCTTCGCCCGTGGTACATATTTACGTTTTCTCTACATAAAAACCATCCTCGTACTTCAAGGAATATAATAAAAAAAGAATTATCGAAATCGGTTCAGCCGTTCTCGAGTTATGCGCTTACCAACACATTTTGCGATTCATTTTTATATATAAGACTAGCGGTCCGCCCCGGCTTCGCCCGTGGTACATATTTACGTTTTCTCTACATAAAAACCATCCTCGTACTTCAAGGAATATAATAAAAAAAGAATTATCGAAATCGGTTCAGCCGTTCTCGAGTTATGCGCTTACCAACACATTTTGCGATTCATTTTTATATATAAGATAAACTAGCGACCCGCCCCGGCTTCGCACGGGTGCAATGCTGATACTAAATACACTACAGAAATCTGTGAACGTTGTATATAAAAACATAGCGGCCCGCTCCGGCTTCGCACGGGTATAAAATAAATAGCCGGGCGGCCGGCCGGTACCGCCGCAAACGCTACGTCCCGCAATTTTTAAATCTGTAATATCTTCGAAAATATTCACTTAAATCATACGGTGTAAAGGGCCATATAGATCTATATTAAATGAACAATGTATTCAAGGTATTTAATTGGTTAAGGATTAATGCTGTATTGGTTAAAATCGCTTCGAAAATTAGCCATTATTTGTCGTAAAAAGTAAATGACAAAAAAAAGTTATTGTGGGTTATCCATAAGAGATAGACATATACCATCGCGGACTTTTCTGTAGACCTTTTCAATGTGTATAAAACTTAGTACATTATTTTGATAAAACTCGTAGGGTTCAGCCTGCGTTTGCAATGTAAGCGGAAAAAATGTAATTTTTTACGACATCACATTAGAAACCTCAAAAATAACAGTACTTCTCCACTATTTAATGGGTGTTATTATACATATAAACCTTCCTCTTGAATCACTCTATCTATTAAAAAAAACCGCATCAAAATCCGTTGCGTAGTTTCAAAGATTTAAGCGTACAAAGGGACATAGGGACATAGGGACAGAGAAAACGACTTTGTTTTATACTATGTAGTGATAGTGAAGTATGGATAATCGAATTCACTCCTGTGTTAACTTCGATTTCGATAACTTCTCATTTTTATTCCGATTTCAGTATAATTGGGCGATATTTTTGAAAATTAAATCTACTAGGAAGCTGTGAAGGTTTAACATTGAACCAATATGTCGACCCCTAAGGTCGACCCCATGATTTTTTTTTAATAATATGCTAATGCACAAGGAAAATGTATCCTTTGTCATGTTATTTTCAATGACAGTTCATACATTTTTAATGAAATTCTACTCGTGTATGTTTTTTGAATGTTTATAAAATCGTTATGATTAAAATGACTTAAGTAACTAAACCATACATTTTGTTTGAATAGTAATTCAGGATTTTTTTGTGTATATCTCATATCATTGAAATAATTAATTATAAGTACATTTATTTGGAGTAAAATCAAATAATTTTTTTATTGTAATTTTTATTTTTTAAACATTAATATCCTATTACATATAGCTTAGACTCATCCAGTCTCTACAAATTTTAAATTTATATTTACTTAACGTTTTTCATTCATCTATGATTATGACTCTCATAGTCGACACTATCATCAATCAATCAAGGCATTTAAAAGCCTATATTAAATATATCCACACTAATTTTTTCTCAAATGTCACATTTATCACAGATCACTCGTCATCCATATCAAACCACATAGAAGTAACGCTCCTAGACTGTTCCCTATGCTGTTCTTCAGTCATGATCTTCAGTACCACAACCTCCATCATGCACAACGCGAACAGAATAACAAAAATCGTGAAGTTCGAACCCTGGTGATGGAACTGGGAACCACTGGGAATTGGTCCTGGAGGCGGCCATGCTGCCACACCAAACGACATAATACAAGAAACACTAGACAACATTTCACGTACCATTCTCTAACATTTACAAATATTTATTTTAATCAAACGCCATTCGATTTTCCGATGTTCCCGATTTTGCGCGCGAATTTTTCGAATTCGCAGATAATGTCTTCCAATGTTCTAGTTTTGGCGCGCGAATTGCATTCCTTTTTCGAATTCACAGATAATCGAAAAATTGCGTTCGTTTTCTTTCTTTTCTGGATTATCTGTGGCTTATGATTTAATCTGCTTCGAATAATTTTGAACTCAGATTGTTTTGCGTTGTTGTATATCGCAGGGAGCACTCGCGTGCGTCCGCCGCGCTGCTGTTGAAACGTCTTATGAAATATGAACGCTTTACTTAGATGCTCGTTGGGAAATGGTGAATGCAAGCCGGTCAAGGCTGCGTTCTGGCCGATAACCTTTAGTGTGATATTGTATCAGATGCAATTTGTCGATAAGGAACTTTTAGCTTTTACCTTTCTTTTCGGTTTTTACTTTTGAAGATCTTATGGTAAGTTTAATTAATTTTTGGACTAATAACCAATAATTAACGAAAATCACTTAAGATCTAAGTATAATTTTTTTAATTAGTCATGTTATGAATATGATATAAATGATTATAATATCGTAGACGCATTAATTAAATATAAACAAAAACAAGTGATTTATAATTTTCAATATCACATTACGATAATATATTCAATATATTTTTAAGTGGTTTATGAATATTCAATAATAAGCGCTCAGAATGTTAATATAAGTAATAATTAATTTTGCAAGTAGATAAAAAACTGTCAATTTGTCTTAATTTGTAAATATCAATCAATCAATCGTTTAAATATTTTAAAACTTAGAAAAGGGAACATTATGCAAATACCAAATACAGTAAAAAAAACACATAGATAGAGATTTAATAATCTCTACATATTATTAGTCTAATACAAGGCGCTTCCAATTTCCATCTGTCTGTCTATAAATTATTATGTACGCCTAGATCTCTAAAACTATACAACGGATTTTGATGGTTTGTTTACAGATAGACTGGTTAGCGAGGATGTAACTTTTCTTAAGGTTCAAGTAAATAGTACTATGTTAAATTTTCATAAAGTGGCAAGGTAAAGTTACGGGTGGAAAGCTAGTATAACAATTTTAAATGTATGAGTCTGAGTCTTCTTGACTACTTACCTACTATTCGCACTTATTCTAAGCTGTCAATCTAAGTTGTGTGTGTGTTTACCCACCAAGATATGAGATAACTACGAGATAACCTATAGTGTAGGAATCAAGTAGGAATATATTGCCTATCACACTTGATAACCTGAATGTAAGAGATTAACAAAATATATACTATGTTGCAACTTGCAATGATTTACTTTGCGAGAATTTATGCAAAATATTTCTAAAGGTTCTTAAGAAAATTCAAAACAAAAACAATGAAATTAGTTTATTAAGTAGCTACTGAAAATTACTGTAATATTCTAAGAGGTCTGAATGGGTATATTTTTGTCTTTGCGTCTCAGAATATACAAAATTATATTTACTGGAGATTCATTAAACGAGCATGAGCAGGGCATCTAAGTTTATAAAAGTGTAAAACTATACTTACTACACATATTGGTTGAGGTACATAATATAAATTTAACAGTTATCCCAATTCCTTATATACCTACGTACTTTATATTTCGCGGAAGTCCATTTATCATTTATCCATGCGAACCTTCGTTAATTCCTCTATAGTTTTTTTCCTTGTTCACAAATGTCACATCGCAATTATTGACATCTTGACGTCAAAATAATTATTTGTGATTATAAACGTATTCAGTGAGAGTATTTTATTTATATTATATCTCTTAAAAATATACGAATAGTTTCGTCTGTGTATTTTCTCAGAACATAGTTGTATTAACTTTAGAAGTACCTAATAGACATAGCAAAACTATAACATTTGAACATTTTGTTACAACTGCATCAGATTCGTCCTACTAGAATTAGGATTTCCACTAAGTTTCCACTTTACTAAAACAGGAAGAGAGATAAAAGTAATATTGTAAACAATGTTTATATTCGTAGCATATAAAGACAGTCCAGAATTATCGAGTATGCACAAGCGATCATCAGAAACTGATTTGTCCGTTGAGAAAACTTTACTTGTGAACCCAAACTGCCCTGTTAGGATCATGTTGGAGTATATTAGGAAAAAGTGCAAGTGAGTAATTGTTGTATCTACTAACTATTTATTTTGTTTAAATACGTAAGTATAAAATTGCAGAAAAGTTCGATTACCCACTAATTATTGTATCTATTTATTTTGGCTCAAGCTTTATTTTAAAAATTTGTAAAAGGCAGAGTTTGGGCATCTTGAAACTTACCACTACTTTAATAAGTTAAGGAAAACGTCGTAATTATGCTGTCATAACCCACTGGTGGGTCTACATATTCCCCCGTGTAGTTAGCGGGTAATAGATATGCCCTAGAACCTAAAAGTTTGTCGGTATCTTCTACCAATTCCTACATTTAACTAGCGTGCTAGATAAAAACCTAATCTCATATAGGAGGACTAAAAACCTAATAGGTATGAAAAACGATAAAGAATAAAACATCAATTTCTCAGGTTCGCGATATTTACTCAGTTCGATTTATGCGACGAGACTGGTACTCTAAAGGGCCTGTTCAACATGCCGACCTACGCGTACGCGACCGACCAGTTTGAGCATAAAAAGACATACTATCTCATTGTTATACGGATGGTAATATTTCACTTGTAGTACGTAAAAAGCTGTGGATTTATACTCTTAATTCTTCCGCATCACAATTGCTTTGTATGGTAGACTTGATTGGGTAGATGTTTTTGTCTGTACTGTGCCTGGACTATTCAAAGTTGAAACAAATTTTACATGACATGGCATCATAGAGCCTAATAATATATGTTCAGCAATAAATAAAAAAATAAACCGTTATTATTGAAATACTTACTGAAAGTTTTTCGAAGCAAATCGTATCTTTTCAGATGACACAAAACCCAAAAACGTAATTGGCATTCCTATTTTTAGTTGGATCGCATATTGTGCATCTATATTTGGCTCATTTAACCCTTACATAGAGCGGGTTTAGCAAGTTATTGAATTTGATAGCCCTTACTTACCAGAAGGAATAACATACAATCCATACTTAATATTATAAATGCGAAAGTAACTCTGTCTGTCTGTCTGTTACTCAATCACGCCTTAACTACTGAACCAATTTGCATGAAATTTGGTATTTTGATACACGAGAAAGGACATAGGATAGGTTTTATCCCGGAAATCCCACGGGAACGGGAACTATGCGGGTTTTTCTTTGACTGCGCGGGCGAAGCCGCGGGTGGAAAGCTAGTGTACTATAAGTAATTAAATCTTTAACAAGTCGTCAGCATGTCATTAGCATGTTAATCGATGAGCTGATTGTTCAATTGTTAAGAAATTGTCCTATTTTAATTCATTTGTAATAAATTTAAAATTCTGATTTAAAGAAAATCCTATTAATGTCTCTGGGATTGAATTTGTTATTTGATTATGAAAAGTAAATAGGTATTATTAAATCCCTGATAACTGTCACTACATGCTAAGCAGGTATTTAGTCTCTAATTCGATGTATGCTAGTGAAACCAAGAAAATCGAAATAGTAAATCTCATAGGAATTATCTTTCGACTACGAGCGAGGATGAAGCCGCGGGTTGACACTAATAATGAAAAATATAACAACAGAGGTTAAGAAAAAAATCAAGAAAAACTATATCTAGTAGATTAAACAAAGTATTATAAAACGTTTTAGATGTACTTTGTACAAACTGTGAGCCGGTTCAGTAATTGCTGTCTGCAGTATTGCTACACAGCACTGATTTTCAGTTATTGCATCTGTAACGTAATCCTCGTTTTTATACTGAATGATCAAATAGTAATCTTTGAAGCCTTGTTACACTATTAATAGAATTGTGTCAAACAGCTTAATAATAATAAAAAAAAAATTATTTGTTCTTACGATAAAAGGTTGAAATAAAACTAATAATCTGTATGCAGGATGTTCTAGAAGTACCTAATCTTTGGCAAAATATATTTAATACATTAATTATTATTAATACCTACCTTTTCTCCTTCATAAAATGTCATTCTCAGTATTATTTTTATGAAGGTCACCTGTGGGGTACAAATAAAATTATTCTTATTTAGGAACACAAGCTGTCAGATTTCAGTAATTATTCACCAAATTTTAAGACGCCGAAATTTTATTTAAATAATAAGGTAGTTACCATGTTTTAAAAAAAGTCATTTCAACATTTTGTATAAAATTAAATTACTTTATGTAAGAAGGTAATTAATTATTGTTTCCTTTTAAATTTATCGTTGTACTTCAAAATATGCTTTGTAATGTATTGTTTTGTTATAAGTACTTATTCATTTATTGTAAATTACTATTCAGTGTTATATTACGTTACAATACCTAACTTATATGGTAATATTCTCTGTATTATCTTATTTCAGGACAACGACAGAAGGATATCGATTTATCCACAATTGAACAGAGAAAATAAAATGTACGAAGAACTTAAAAATAAAGTAAAAA
The DNA here is from genome assembly GCA_029959065.1 of Colias behrii. Classification (NCBI taxonomy): domain Eukaryota; kingdom Metazoa; phylum Arthropoda; class Insecta; order Lepidoptera; family Pieridae; genus Colias; species Colias behrii. Next base: position 15,479,470 of record JARWMC010000001.1, read on the forward strand.
CACACATGACTACGGGGGAGGGAACACCACATGTGTCACCCCCTTTAACAATGACACCGCCAAGCAAATCCACGCCTGTGCTTAAAATTGCTCCGAAGAAAAAATAAAGTCTCATTATTTGGGTTTAAAAATTTAACGCCTGCCTTTTTATTTTGGTGATATTCTTCGTGTAGTTCTTGCTTATGGGGTGTTGTAGGAGCTAACATTTCGTTTTATTTTAATTTGCAAATAAGCGAATCGTTTTGAAATTAACCGTTAAGAGTCAGAATATCCTTGCACTATCTATATCTTAAATTAAAACATTTCAACCAAACTATTTAAAAGAACCTAAACTTAATTACGTTGCTAATATCTATCTTTTTCAACTTACTTTTACGCATTTGTCGGCTTTCTCCCATATATACTGATCTAACCGAAATTCGTCCATGCAGAAAAACCTATAGGTACCTACCTATATAATTTATAAAAATACCAATATAATTTTATTGTTATGGGAAGTTGGGTTGTCGGTGATGCCTAACGCACCGGACGGTTGATCCGGAAACCGGACGTGACATGCCGGGAATACAAACGGCAGCTTATTGTTTTATTCTGACATAATACTTGGTTTAATTTGTATGAATTTAATGGTTATCACTTCCTTGAAGTAGAAAAAAGATAGGCTAGATTGAACGAGGTGTACTTAGTTACTTTTGTCGTATACCTATCCAAGTTTTTAGTTTATATTATAATGCATAAAATTCGAGTACAACTAAATGTGCTTAAAATCAACATAATTATTATGTACAATTAAATTGTGAGTGGGCATACGAACTCTGTCAATGACTTCGAATTCGTATGTGATGTTAAAAATATCCAAGTGCGCGCTAGATCTTAGGCCACATCTTCGCTTATACTAGCTGACGTGATCGTGGTCAAGCGCTTCCCTATTTTTCATATAAAAAAAACATAGATTGGTTTTATTTTTTGGTAACTACAGCTATATTATGCTACGCTTTTTCTCAATATGTGGCTATGACTCTACATTTTTGCAATGCACATAATATTATTGAAATATCAAATAGCAATAGAAAGTAACTGCAAGGTCGATCATTATTACCGTAAACACTGATGACGGAACTAATGAGCACACATCTAGCTCTTACTTTTAGTTAATTAGCACTAGACAAGTACAATGTTTTAATCCGGAGAGATCATTTTATCTCAAAGGAAATGCTGCTTAGTATATGTGGCATATTTGCGTGCATGCGTTCAGAAAATTATATAATAGTAATATTTATATTTATAACTAGGTTTCCGCCCGCGCTTCGCCCGCGCAGTCAAAGAAAAACCCGCATAGTTCCCGTTCCCGTGGGATTTCCGGGATTGCGTCATTTTCCCGGGATAAAAAGTAGCCTATGTCCTTTCTCGGGTATCAAAATATCTCCATACCAAATTTTATGAAAATTGGTTCAGTAGTTTAGGCGTGATTGAGTAACAGACAGACAGACAGAGTTACTTTCGCATTTATAATATTAGTATGGATACACGAAAAACACATATTAACATTATCTTTTTGTGTATAAGAATATTTATAGCTTGTACACAAGATATAATATATTACATGTCGTGTTAATATTTAATTAGAAATTCTAATAAAGATAAATATTATGAAGTAATTTGTAATGTTCTTCTATAATAAAACGTGTTGATTGTTATCTAGATAAATAAATTGTAAGTGTCGGTTTATCTTATTACTTTGTTATTTTATATCAAAATTAATTCGTGAATGCGGTCTACAAACATAATTTACCCATATAACTAGTTCACTTAACAAACTTTCGTTTTATAACAGCTGTAGATTAGTATTTTCTAGTGTTTGATTTTACGCGAGTATAATACATTTAGAAATTAAAGATTTTTAACGGATTTTAAACGCGATTTATTCATTATATTATTTTCCCGACGTTTCGAACACTTTACAGCGAGCGTGGTCACGGGGAGACGTAAAGTGTTCGACTCGTCGGGAAAATAATGTTATGAATAAATCGCGTTTAAAATCCGTTAATAATATTTAATTTCTAGCTGTAGATTACTTAAACAAAACTATGAATAGATCATAGTCTTATAAATTCGTGATGTTCATACTGAAAAATCATGATGGCATCCGTTGTTTGATAAAAGATCAATGACACATTACTGTAGCATTTGACTCGCGAGTGACCGCGGCAGTACTGAAAGGTTTTAAAGATTGATGATAATTAATATTGTTAGCTCTTGTATATGGTGTTTTTCCACCTATAATGGGCGAGGAATGTTGTTTTGCAATTCATTTACAGTAGGTACTCCAAAATTAATAATGCGCATGCAAATCTTCGCTAATTGTCGTATTTCCGAAAATACTCGAATCATTGAATCGTAAATGCCCTAAAAAATGCATTTGCATTTTACACCTTGTTCAAAAGAAATAGAAGTCAATTCACGGTCATACACAATCAAAAACAAATCGGGCGGTAGGTGACGGTAGCCTGTCAGTCAAAAAACTCAAAAATCCGTCAGTCGTCTTTAAATATTGGTGGTGACTGCACGTGTTCTCTCTGTGTGGAATTATATAGAGCTGCTATTACATACCCTTCTTGGTTTTGTTTGTAAAGGTAAATTGAATTAATCGATGAAATGTTTTACACAGGTGATGGCAGTAGGGAAAGTGAAAATGAAGAAGAGCATAATGAAAGTTCCGATGTATCTAAAATGTCAGAAATAAAGATAATCCCTGATTTTGATTGTTTTTATATTTATTTTTTTGTAATTGTCATAATAGTCAGATCAGTACTGTAAATACTTTTCAATTGAGATTTTAATGATTAGATTTATATGTTTTAAATGTAAAACTGTGTTTGAAAACCATATTTTATACAACAATATAAATTTTGTGTTATTTTAACCTTCTTTTCTTCCATCATTACACCAGCTTCAGTAAGACACTTTAAAAGTACTATAAAATTTTCCAAGTAAATCAATCCAACAAAGATATTTTCGCAATCGTGGTTATCCTCGCTATTTATTTACAAGGAATTATCGAAACAAAATCGTTACTTACAAATTAATATTAATCTCTTTTAGCACAATACATATAATTTGACTAAATTATGCATGAAGAAAATGCATTTAACCACTCTATATACATATCATCTTCGGACGCTCCGGGAATATGACAGTTGCCGAATAGTGACGAAGATTTCTATGCGCATTATTACTTTTGGAGTACTGTAATTATTATATTGTTATAAAACGTGAAATAAAGTAATTTAATTTGTTCCGTAACAGAAGATAGGTATTATGTTGCTTTCTCTACATAGACTGTTTGAAACGCTAGTTACAATTTTTTTTTAAAAAGCCAAGTCGTCGTCGTTTAGGTATTGATTTTCTTTTCAAGTATCTTTAGATAGGTACATAGCAAAATCCGTAAAAATTAAAGACCAATAAACAGATTATTGTAGCTGAAAAGCCAACACTTCTAAATGTCTTATGATACACACCACAGACTAGAAATAATATACTAGATAATATCTTACAAATTGCACTGGTAGCAAAATCTCAGACAATATTAGTCAGTGGATAAAAAAAATCTGTGGCTAAAAGTTGCTTTACGTTCCGTTACATTAGCATCTTCTATTACATTCATCATTGGAGCTTTATTTAAAACATTATCTATTATCTATCGATCTTTTCATACCAGTGTCATCATTGATGTCTGTGGATAACTGTTTGTAATAAACAGCAGACGGTAAAAGGCTCAGGTTGGGACACAGCCAGCGAAGCGGGACGGAGCGAAATTACGTGACAATAGCTGTAAGCGGTTCTGTCGTGTGTATGGTAAACGTATGGTATGTACTACGTATTGTCTGGCTAGTTTATTTGCGGTAAAAGTAGTGTTATATCTATTTGTAAGGTGCGCGGTTTTACCACAAAATTTGGAGGAAAAATCAATTCTCTTTAAAAAAAAAATAAAGTTTGTCTGTAAAGTCGGTTTACTGACGATAGTTGAACGTGACAACGGCCTATTGTGCTTCTTTGTCGCTCGTTCCGCGCTCTCGCTTGCACTTCAAGCCTACATGGAACGCCTCAGAGCGAGGTAACGCCGCATGAGTCATGTTTTTTCGTGGGTGCAGCCGGCTATCGAATTATAAGACGTTGTCACGTCAAAACAAATCGGCGCTGTGTTATAGTCGTGAACTAGCTGGTGCGTTGTGCGCGGGCTGCAAGCAGCCCGCGAGCCCCTTTTGCCCCTGGGTTGAAGCAATAGGGCAGTCATTTGAAAATGCATCAAAATCCCCCGTCAATTTGTTATTATTTGCCAACAGCGATTCCACAGTCAACCGGAAGTGCTTATAAATTCCCAATTATTCAAATATTTTCTATTCTGGAATGCTGTCGACCTTCGAGGGTGCGTGGTGCGCGGGCTGCAAGCAGCCCGCGAGCCCCTTTTGCCCCTGGGTTGAAGCAATAGGGCAGTCATTTGAAAATGCATTCGAATTTCCTGTCCATTTGTTACATCTGCTAACAGTGATTCTACAGTCAGTCGGTAATGCTTATAAATTCCCCATTCAAGTATTTTCCACTCTGGGAGGCTGTCCACCTTCGAGGGTGCGGGTGCGTCTCATCCCGGGGCAGAAATCTTCAGTCAATTGAAAATGCATTCGAATTTCCTGTCCATTTGTTACTATATGCTAACAGAGATTCTACAATCTACAGTCAATGATAAAAAATCATTGATTCGTGATGAAAAATACACTAAAAAGTATTAAAAAAAATTACTTCGTTAAAAAAACCGACTTCAAAAACGGAAAAGTAAAAAATAAAAACGATTTAATATACCTAATTAATTACTACATAATATTTAGTTGTGCTATTTTCCTTACTTGCAATTCAAGAACTACATTATTCGCAATACAAAAATACGCTATTTTCGATACCAAAACAGAGAGTAGTGTACTACTCTTGGTGTAAGTCCTATGCTTATAAAGCGTGAACGATTGGCTTATTCACTCAATAAAATATTTATTTATTTATTTAAAAAACATCACATGCCATTACAGGACAATGCCCAATGCGACAGAGATACAATTTTATAAAACAAAATAAACTTAACTAAATTAAAATAACATACATAAATTAACAAAGAAAAATAGGCTTTAAATAACTTCTTAACAATAACGGATTAACTGTAATATCACCCTTGCGAATTCAGTTTAATATGTGTGAAGATGTATAAAACATAATATTGAAAATTTCAGTCTTTTTAGTAGCGTCGATTAAAATCAAAATCATTATGCATTAAAATTCCTCGTCAATTTGTTATTATCTGCTAACAGCGATTCCACAGTCAATCGGAAGTGCTTATAAATTTCTCATTCAAATATTTTCTATTCCGGGGGGCTGTCCACCTTCGAGGGTGAGTGGTGCGCGAGCTGCAAGCAGCTCGCGGCTCATCCCAGGGCAGAAATCTTCAGTCATTTGAAAATGCATTAGAATTCCTTATCCATTTGTTATTATCTGCTAACAGCGATTCCACAGTCAGTCGAAACTGCTTATAAATTACTTATTCAAATATTTTCTACTCCGGGAGGCTGTCGATCTTCGAGGTTGCGCGGTGCGCGGGCAGCAAGCAGCCCGCGGTACCACCTTTTGCCGTTGCTATTCAATCATCCTTCCTACTATGGAAATTTCCATACAAAATGTACCATTCCATTTAATTTAAATTTTAGTTGGTATATTGATACCAAAAAGCTTACTTGATTAGGATTTTCCAAAAGTCAATGATTCTTAACCTCGATCGTTTTAAGTAGTTCAGAATTTACGGACTCAATTACTCAATAAGTTATAATTATATTATGTTCAAAACAAAATTGAGATGAATTTTTTACTGAATTTTATAAAAGGGAAATGTTGAAATAACATTGAAGAGTTTAAGAATAGAAAAAAATTTCGGAGAGGAAAGATTGGAGGGGTGTCAGCAACTTAGAAATAATTTATTGTATAAAGAGGGAATTTGTAAGTATAAAAGATTTATGTATTAAAGAAAGTTACTTTCATTCTATTATTAAACACCGCCAAAATTTGTTTCAATGATATATTACGTCAAATAAAAATAATAAAGACTTTACTATTTGTATCCACTCTAAGCCACTCTATATGTCAATAATTAGGTCTTTACATAACTTAAAAAAGTCTAGTGCTTATAATAATCTACAATGTTATTAAAATAGTGAAAATATAACACACATGCAGTCATACGTAATTTGTAAAGTTGTAGTGGGATAATGATATAATATCGCTTCGTCGTAGAGAGAACTTTATATACTGTTTCAAATTTCACATAACAACTTCTGATTAGTTATTTTACTACTTTAAAGAGTATATATGTATATATATGTTTATCCATACTAATATTATAAATGCGAAAGTAACTCTGTCTGTCTGTCTGTTACTCAATCACGCCTTATCTACTGAACCAATTTGCATGAAATTTGGTATAGAGATATTTTGATACCCGAGAAAGGACATAGGCTACTTTTTACCCCGGGACATAGGATAGGTTTTATCCCGGAAATCCCACGGGAACGGGAACTATGTGGGTTTTTCTTTGACTGCGCGGGCGAAGCCGCGGGTGGAAAGCTAGTAATATTCATAAAGTAGAAAAAAATAATTTAAATTGCTTTCATATAATTTTTTAAAATACCTTTATTTTAATGTTAGATAACTTTGCATATAGCATGTATGTTAAAGTAAACTGTATTGATTTATAAAATTCTCATTGAATGCTTGTTGATTATTAATTTTTATTATTCCAATTTGATTTGAAATCATATAAATATTTGAAGAGGGTGGGTAGTTACATTTTATTCACACTTAATTTTTATTACAACATTGGTGAAAGCTAAATGAAATAAAAAATCAGTATAAATAATTATTAATAGATAAATACTTATTACTATACATGTTTAATGTGATAGTATAGGTTCCACACTTATTCTACAGATCTTGAATATTAATGATTTAAAAATTTATAATTAAAAATAAAAATGTTCTATTCTTAAGAATATGTACCCAAAGGGTAAAAAGGGGACCCTATTACTGACTGGCTGACTGTTTGTCCATCTGCCACCAGGCTGTATCTCATGAACCTTGATACCTACATTTGAAAATTTCAGAGATCATGATGTCGATGTCGCTGCAACAACAAAAATAATAAAAACCGTAGATTAGCAATCTTGGCAAGGTCTTATATTGAAGTTTCATACTTATACGGAAACCTTAGTGTTGTGTGAGAACCGTCCGTAGAGAATCTGTATAAAAATATGGTTGTTTAACCTCGATTTTTACAATTTGTTTTAATAACATCAATAGAAATTACTCATCTCGGTTCGTTACCTATATTATTATATTATTATTCACAACTATGCGGATTCTTCAACTACGCTGGCGCGCGGAGAGCTAGTACAAAAATATATACCTATAATTATTCACAAATCACATTCAAGTGTTTTCAAGTTTCATTAAAACTTTTGATGTAAGTAACAATTTAGGTAGGCAGGTCTATATTGATACCATCATCATCAAAAATTAACTAAGAAATTTCCTAATTGGCTAATTTTTTTTTAGGAAGTCGGATTATAATTTCCCAAGGTCGAATTGGTTCAAAATTTGGAATTGTGTCTGTATCGTATTGAATTTGAATAGCCTTTGTAGATATCTAACTACTTATTGGCTTAAATACAATACAAATCTTGCTACAAATCTTCAGTCATTTGAAAATGCATTAGAATTTCCTGTTCATATTTTGTTACTATCTGCTAAAAGCGATTCCACAGTCAGTCCGAAATGCTTATAAATTCCCTATTCAAATATTTTCTACTCCGGGAGGCGCCCGCGGCGCCGTCTTTTGCCGTTGCTATTCAATTTCCCTTCATACTATGGAAATTTCCATACAAAATTTTCGAAAAAAAAAAATTTTCGCTTTTTACCAAAAATTTTTACATGTCTGGAAGCGGACCAGGTTTTGAAGCATTTTTTACTTCGGCGACCCCGACCTAAGTGCCACCGGTTCAGAGAGCCGTTGAATTTCGTGATGTATGGAAAATGGAAACCAGGGGTCGGAGTGAGATTCTGAGTATGCAGTTTTGTAAATCTGGCCGATTAGAGCACAGAAGTCAATTTTCAAACCGATCGTCAAGTAACCGGCGCCACCATCTTGCCTCGAAAAATCGGCCATTTTTGAAAAAAAAATTACGTCCAATTTGAAATTTCTCGATTGCCCTGGTAGCACCCCATCTTCCTGATCATTTTTTAGTTCTACACCCCCCGGCTATCTGGCGCCGTTTCGGAGAGCTGTCGAATTTTGCGTTGTATGAAACTTGGAAACCAGCGGTGGAAACTCGATTATGAGTATGCCAACTTAATGTGCGGCTCGATTGAAGCCCCTGTGCCAAGTTTCAGCGTGATCGGCCCAGCGATGGCCGTTTTAGAATTTGTATGGCGGCGGCCATTTTTTCCGCCATTTTGAATTTTTTTCACTATCTGTGGTAATTGCTCGAGGTCTACTACAAGTTTAGTTTGAGCACCCCAGATGTAGCTGCTACCGTTTGCGCGGGCCGTTGACCGTCTCCGCGGGCTGTGAGAAAGTTCAAGATTTCGGATTTTTCTGGATATCCTGGGAGCTGGACGAGTACAAACGTGGTGAGAGTGTGTTTCCACGTTGCGCCACCTCGGCTAAATTTACGTTTTTATGTTTGCGCCAAAAATGGAAAAATTCCAAAATCGAGCGTCCCACTACGGCTCCCTGGTAGCGTCCCAGGGTGGTGATCATTTTTAGTTCCGGGACCCCCCACCCAACTCGCACCGTTTCCGCGGGCCGTTGGATTTTCCAATGTATGAAAGTTGGAAACCGGGGCCCGGAGCCACTCGAACGGGGCACCGATCGATTCGCCGGCTCGAACAGAGCACGTGTGCCAAATTTGAGACGTAAGGATTCATAAACGGCGATTTTGGCAAAGTACGGCGGCCATCTTGTTTTCGCGAAAATCCCCATTTTTCCACCTCCCCTGGTAATCGCCACCAGTTCCGAGCATTTTTTGTTCAGACACCCCCCCTCCAGGTATCACCGTTTTTGCGCACCTCCAGGGGTCCACTTGGTTTTCGAAGGTGCTCGAGTTCGCTATATTTTTCCGGTGGTCACTGGGAGCACCTCTACACGATCACGTCGAAATCCCCCCAACTTTCCGCGTAGTTTCCGAGAAACCCGATGTCAGTCAGTCAGTGGTAGTGTAGCTTTATATATTATAATAACTAGCTGGTGCGTTGTGCGCGGGCTGCAAGCAGCCCGCGAGCCCCTTTTGCCCCTGGGTTGAAGCAATAGGGCAGTCATTTGAAAATGCATCAAAATCCCCCGTCAATTTGTTATTATTTGCCAACAGCGATTCCACAGTCAATCGGAAGTGCTTATAAATTCCCAATTCAAATATTTTCTATTCTGGAATGCTGTCGACCTTCGAGGGTGCGTGGTGCGCGGGCTGCAAGCAGCCCGCGAGCCCCTTTCTCCCCTGGGTTGAAGCAATAGGGCAGTCATTTGAAAATGCATTCGAATTTCCTGTCCATTTGTTACATCTCCTAACAGCGATTCTACAGTCAGTCGGTAATGCTTATAAATTCCCCATTCAAGTATTTTCCACTTCGGGAGGCTGTCCACCTTCGAGGGTGCGTGGTGCGCGGGCTGCAAGCAGTCCGCGAAGCATCCCAGGGCAGAAATCTTCCGTCATTAATTTTTATTTTGTCAAAAAAAAAAGTCCAAGACAACACTAATTACTCAATTAAACAAACAAGTACTTAATCGCAATTAATCGTTTCATAAAAAATATATATAATAATATGACAAAATACGCTAAGAAAAGATCATTGATGTAAAAAAAAATACACCGAAATTGTATGTTTTTTCTATTATAATCATTACCCATGTCACATGTTTCAACAACAGAATGTAATTGGCGATGTAATTTGTGTTTTTTTGTTGTACCAACTAAAAAGAAAATAGCAAACTGACACATTTTTTTAACATACATATAATACCTGTATATTTATGTGTTACATCAATCTATAATATTGTTATTATGATATAGTCGCGAGTTTAAGATTTTATACCCATTACAGAAAAAGTGCTCAACGCCGCTAAAGAAGTTTTCACTTCAAAAATAATCAAATGTTTGAAAATCTTACACCATGTAGGTACTTCATAATTTGATCGATATATTCATTAATAATCATATTATACTATGTATTTTTCTTATTCAAAAGTATAAAAAAACGAAATATAAGAAAAAATGAATAAGTCAATGCTCAGTTTTCGAGCAGCCCAGTCCTTAAGATCCCAGCCGATAAATTACTTGTCTTTAAATATATTATCACTACATAGTATAAAACAAAGTCGCTTTCTCTGTCCCTATGTCCCTATGTCCCTTTGTACGCTTAAATCTTTGAAACTACGCAACGGATTTTGATGCGGTTTTTTGAAGTGAAAACTTCTTTAGCGGCGTTGGGTATAAAATCTTAAACTCGCGTCAGGACACGTGGCCTGATCGAAAAAGCGTAAGACGGATATTTTTTTTTTTTAGCCCTTATAAATATTCCATGCGTAAGACGGATACCATTCCAAAATATCAAACATGCTGAACGTTAATAATCAAGTTTTCACTTCTGCCGGCACTCCCGGAGTGCAACCCGTCTTTTTTTTTTAATAGATAGAGTGATTCAAGAGGAAGGTTTATATGTATAATAACATCCATTAAATAGTGGAGAAGTACTGTTATTTTTGAGGTTTCTTATGTGATGTCGTAAATAATTACATTTTTTCCGCTTACATTGCAAACGCAGGCTGAACCCTACGAGTTTTATCAAAATAATGTACTAAGTATTGTTACACATTGAAAAGGTCTACAGAAAAGTCCGCGATGGTATGTCTATCTCTTATGGATAACCCACAATAACTTTTTTTTGTCATTTACTTTTTACGACAAATAATGGTTAATTTTCGAAGCGATTTTAACCAATACAGCATTAATCCTTAACGAATTAAATACCTTGAATACATTGTTCATTTAATATAGATCTATATGGCCCTTTACACCGTATGATTTAAGAGAATATTTTCGAAGATATTACAGATTTAAAAATTGCGGGACGTAGCGTTTGCGGCGGTACCGGCCGGCCGCCATTGCACCCGTGCGAAGCCGTGGCGGGTCGCTAGTACAGTATAATACAAAATTTAAATATCACTAATTTCTCTTTCAGTTTTGAACGACTTCGATATAGAAAGCGATTTTTTAACAGAAGCAATAATGAAAATAGAAGATTGAAATTATTTAATGAAAAAATGATCTCGAAATTTGCAAAACGTGTTTTTAAAAGATACCTACAATACAAAATAAGATACCTAAATAATGTGTTTTAATTTCATTGAATATATTCATATACCTACTTGAATAAAAATGGTTACCTCTTGTCTTGTTTATAAACTAACAAAAAACTGAATTATATAAACAAGTCCCCCTGTCGAGTGTAGCTGATATTAAAATTAAATGTTAAGTAGGTAATTCGGTATGTAAAACCTCAAAATTAACAAATAGGTAGTTTGTTATCGTTATTTTTCCTTATCTAGTTACATTAAATTGAATTTTGTTGATTTTTTATTGAAGTTGTTTTCTCAATATTTCTAATCCCTTAGGTATTTTAGTAATTTAGCTGCAAGCCAACAATTTAAATAGTTAGGACTATTAATATTAATTAGTTAAAATCTTTAGTTTAATTTTCATTTATTCATTCATCAGTGCTGCTTTTTTGATTCTATCATTTTAAAATTCTCTTTCTCTTTTTAATTTTTATATGATAAGGTATAGTGCCTTTTTTAATTTATGTATCTACTGAATTAGGTGTTACGAAGCCTACTTACCTTTATTATTAATACCTACGTTTATTATAAAAAATATAGTTATAAATATAATATAATGCTACATCGCCATCATTTCATCTTACATAGTAGAATTTTTTAATTTGTTAAGTTCTTCATACACTGTGTTTTTGAATCGAACATGTGAAAAATGATTCATGATCATTAATTAAATGGCATAAGAAAAAGCTAATTTTAAGTAGGTAAGTACTAAACATTATCTTGTGAAGTAGATGGTAGGCAATTTATTTAATCAAAACTTTAATTATTTCAATAATAAAACAGCTATCTACATAGATTAATTATATTAAGTTTCATAAAATCAATATTAATAATTATTTTTGAATTGCGAATAAAACAACAATAATTGAAATTAAAATTATTTTATTAAAATGACTATATTATTCAACTAATGGTAACACATTTTTTCATTTTTAAAGAAAATCTATAGGTATAAAATATAAATTTATACAAAATCAAAATAACAAAAAACGAATAACATACAACTTAAATAAAATCTATACATAAAAAAAACGTAGGAAAATATACTGAATATTTTTATAACACTTGGGGCGTGATCTACAAATTAATAATCGAAGAAGAAAATACGCTACCCCGAGCTAGACGCAAACAGTACTGCATTGATTAACTTCCAAATTTTGAATAAATATTATGAACAGGTCGGATCGACGATAATATAGGCTATACATAATATTATTACATCGTTCCTTAGAAGCAATTGCAAGCAGCCCGCGTCGCATGACGCATCCCAGGGCAGCAATCTTCAGTCATTTGAAAATGCATTCAAATTTCTTGTCCATTTGTTACTATCTGGTAGCAGCGATTCAACAGTCAGTCGGAAATGTTTATAAATACCCCATTCAAATATTTTCTACTCCGGGAGGCTGTCGACCTTCGCGGTTGCGCCGTGTGCGTGCAGCAAGCAGCCCGCGGCGCCGTCTTTTGCTATTGCTATGCGATTACCCTTCCTACTATGGAAATTTCCATACAAAATTTTCGAAAAAAAAAATTTCGCTTTTTACCAAAAAATTTTATATGCCTGGAAGCGGACCAGGTTTTGAAGCATTTTTTACTTCGGCGACCCCGACCTACCTGCCACCGGTTCAGAGAGCCGTTGAATTTCGTGATGTATGGAAAATGGAAACCGGGGGTCGGAGAGATATTCTGAGTATGCAGTTTTGTAAATCTGGCCGATTAGAGCACAGAAGTCAATTTTCAGACCGATCGTGAAGTAACCGGCGCCACCATCTTGCCTCAAAAAATTGGCCATTTTTGAAAAAAAAAATTGCATCAAATTTGAAATTTCTCGATTGCCCTGGTAGCACCCCATCTTCCTGATCATTTTTTAGTTCTACACCCCCCGGCTATCTAGCGCCGTTTCGGAGAGCCGTCCAATTTCGCGTTGTATGAAACTCGGAAACCAGCGATGGAAACTCGATTATGAGTATGCCAACTTAATATGCGGCTCGATTAAAGCCCCTGTGCCAAGTTTCAGCGCGATCGGACCAGCGATGGCCGTTTTAGAATTTGTATGGCGGCGGCCATTTTTCCGCCATTTTGAATTTTTTTCGCACTCTGTGGTAATTGCTCGAAGTCTACTCCAAGTTTAGTTCGAGCACCCCAGATGTAGCTGCTACCGTTTGCGCGGGCCGTTGACCGTCTTCGCGGGTTGTGAGAAAGTTCAGGGTTTCATATTTTTCTGGATATCCTGGAAGCTGGACAAATATGAATGCGTCATTGGTGTGTTTCTCCATTGCACCACCTCGGCTATATGCACCTTTTTATGTTTGCGCCAAAAATGGAAAAATTCCAAAATCGAGCGTCCCACTATGGCTCCCTGGTAGCGTCCCAGGGTGGTGATCATTTTTAGTTCCGGCACCCCCCACCCAACTCGCACCGTTTCCGCGGGCCGTTGGATTTTATGTTGTATGGAAGTTGGAAACTGGGGCCCGGAGCCACTCGAACGGGGCACCGATCGATTCGCCGGCTCGAACAGAGCACGTGTGCCAAATTTGAGACGTAAGGATTCATAAACGGCGATTTTGGCAAAGTACGGCGGCCATCTTGTTTTCGCGAAAATCCCCATTTTTCCACCTCCCCTGGTAATCGCCACCAGTTCCGAGCATTTTTTGTTCAGACACCCCCCCTCTAGGTATCACCGTTTTTGCGCACCTCCAGGGGTCCACTTGGTTTTCGAAGGTGATCGAGATCGCTATATTTTTCCTCTGGTCACTCGGCGCACCTCTACACGATCACGTCGTTATCCCCCCCACTTTCCGCGTAGTTTCCGAGAAAACCGATGTCAGTCAGTGAGTGAGTGGTAGTGTAGCTTTATATATTATAATAATAACTAGCTGGTGCGTTGTGCGCGGGCTGCAAGCAGCCCGCGAGCCCCTTTTGCCCCTGGGTTGAAGCAATAGGGCAGTCATTTGAAAATGCATCAAAATCCCCCGTCAATTTGTTATTATTTGCCAACAGCGATTCCACAGTCAATCGGAAGTGCATAAAGATTCCCAATTCAAATATTTTCTATTCTGAAATGCTGTCGACCTTCGAGGGTGCGTGGTGCGCGGGCTGCAAGCAGCCCGCGAGCCTCTTTTGCCCCTGGGTTGAAGCAATAGGGCAGTCATTTGAAAATGCATTCGAATTTCCTGTCAATTTGTTACATCTGCTAACAGCGATTCTACAGTCAGTCGGTAATGCTTATAAAATCTCCATTCAAGTATTTTCCACTTCGAGAGGCTGCCCACCTTCGAGGGTGCGTGGTGCGCGAGCTGCAAGCAGCTCGCGGCTCATCCCAGGGCAGAAATCTTCAGTCAGTTGAAAATGCATAAAAATTCCCCGTCAATTTGTTAATATCTGCTAACAGCGATTCCACAGTCAATCGGAAGTGCTTATAAATTTCCCATTCAAATATTTTCTACTCCGGGGGGCTGTCTATCTTCGAGGGTGCGTGGTGCGCGAGCTGCAAGCAGCTCGCGGCTCATCCCAGGGCAGAAATCTTCAGTCATTTGAAAATGCATTTGAATTTCCTGTCCATTTGTTACATCTGCTAACAGCGATTCTACAGTCAGTCGAAACTGTTTATAAATTACTTATTCAAATATTGGTTAAATTCTTGAAACGTGATCCCCGAATTTCATCACTTTGAGGTGTCTAATCGATAGTGGGCAGTGACTTTTCATAATAAACTGTTAAAGAGTTTACTTAACACGCTCGTCGCTTCGCTCCTCGCTACCTATTTGAATATTTACGCCAGCCGCTGACGTGACTTGCTCGCTTCGCTCGCTTGGCTAGTGCGGTAGTTCAAAAGTAACCTAACTCGCTCGTCGCTTCGCTCCTCGCTACTTCTTTGAGTATTTACGCCGGCCGCTGACGTGACTTGCTCGCTTCGCTCGCTTGTGCGGTAGTTCAAAAGTTAACCTAACTGGCTCGTCGCTTCGCTCCTCGCTACTTCTTTGAATATTTACGCCGGCCGCTGACGTGACTTGCTCGCTTCGCTCGCTTGGCTAGTGCGGTAGTTCAAAAGTAACCTAACTCGCTCGTCGCTTCGCTCCTCGCTACTTCTTTGAATATTTACGCAGGCCGCTGACGTGACTTGCTCGCTTCGCTCGCTTGGCTAGTGCAGTAGTTCAAAAGTTAACCTAACTCGCTCGTCGCTTCGCTCCTCGCTACTTCTTTGAATATTTACGCAGGCCGCTGACGTGACTTGCTCGCTTCGCTCGCTTGGCTAGTGCAGTAGTTCAAAAGTTAACCTAACTCGCTCGTCGCTTCGCTCCTCGCTACTTCTTTGAATATTTACGCCGGCCGCTGACGTGACTTGCTCGCTTCGCTCGCTTGGCTAGTGCGGTAGTTCAAAAGTTAACCTAACTCGCTCGTCGCTTCGCTCCTCGCTACCTATTTGAATATTTACGCCAGCCGCTGCTGTGATTCGCTCGCTTCGCTCGCTTGGCTCGTGCGGTAATTCAAAAGTTAATAAATATTTTCTACTCCGGGAGGCTGTCGACCTTCGAGGTTGCGCGGTGCGCGGGCAGCAAGCAGCCCGCGGCGCCGTCTTTTGCCGTTGCTATTCAATTACACTTCCTACTATGGAAATTTCCATACAAAATTTTCGAAAAAAAAATTTCGCTTTTTACCAAAAAATTTTATATGCCTGAAAGCGGACCAAGTTTTGAAGCATTTTTTACTTCGGCGACCCCGACCTACCTGCCACCGGTTCAGAGAGCCGTTGAATTTCGTGATGTATGGAAAATGGAAACCGGGGGTCGGAAAGAAATTCTGAGTATGCAGTATTGTAAATCTGGCCGATTAGAGCACAAAAGTCAATTTTCAGACCGATCGTGAAGTAACCGGCGCCACCATCTTGCCTCAAAAAATTGGCCATTTTTGAAAAAAAAAATTGCATCAAATTTGAAATTTCTCGATTGCCCTGGTAGCACCCCATCTTCCTGATCATTTTTTAGTTCTACACCCCCCGGCTATCTAGCGCCGTTTCGGAGAGCCGTCCAATTTCGCGTTGTATGAAACTCGGAAACCAGCGATGGAAACTCGATTATGAGTATGCCAACTTAATATGCGGCTCGATTAAAGCCCCTGTGCCAAGTTTCAGCGCGATCGGACCAGCGATGGCCGTTTTAGAATTTGTATGGCGGCGGCCATTTTTCCGCCATTTTGAATTTTTTTCGCACTCTGTGGTAATTGCTCGAAGTCTACTCCAAGTTTAGTTCGAGCACCCCAGATGTAGCTGCTACCGTTTGCGCGGGCCGTTGACCGTCTTCGCGGGTTGTGAGAAAGTTCAGGGTTTCATATTTTTCTGGATATCCTGGAAGCTGGACAAATATGAATGCGTCATTGGTGTGTTTCTCCATTGCACCACCTCGGCTATATGCACCTTTTTATGTTTGCGCCAAAAATGGAAAAATTCCAAAATCGAGCGTCCCACTATGGCTCCCTGGTAGCGTCCCAGGGTGGTGATCATTTTTAGTTCCGGCACCCCCCACCCAACTCGCACCGTTTCCGCGGGCCGTTGGATTTTATGTTGTATGGAAGTTGGAAACTGGGGCCCGGAGCCACTCGAACGGGGCACCGATCGATTCGCCGGCTCGAACAGAGCACGTGTGCCAAATTTGAGACGTAAGGATTCATAAACGGCGATTTTGGCAAAGTACGGCGGCCATCTTGTTTTCGCGAAAATCCCCATTTTTCCACCTCCCCTGGTAATCGCCACCAGTTCCGAGCATTTTTTGTTCAGACACCCCCCCTCTAGGTATCACCGTTTTTGCGCACCTCCAGGGGTCCACTTGGTTTTCGAAGGTGATCGAGATCGCTATATTTTTCCTCTGGTCACTCGGCGCACCTCTACACGATCACGTCGTTATCCCCCCCACTTTCCGCGTAGTTTCCGAGAAAACCGATGTCAGTCAGTGAGTGAGTGGTAGTGTAGCTTTATATATTATAATAATAATAACTAGCTGGTGCGTTGTGCGCGGGCTGCAAGCAGCCCGCGAGCCCCTTTTGCCCTGGGTTGAAGCAATACGGAGTCATTAGAAAATGTGTTAGAATTCCAAGTCCATTTATAATTTTCTGCTAACTGCGATTCCACAGTCAATCGGAAGTGCTTATAAATTCCCAATTCATAAATTTTCTATTCTGGAATGCTGTCGACCTTCGAGGGTGCGTTGTGCGCGGGCTGCAAGCAGCCCGCGAGCCCCTTTTGCCCCTGGGTTGAAGCAATAGGGCAGTCATTTGTAAATGCATTCGAATTTCCTGTCCATTTGTTACATCTGCTAACAGCGATTCTACAGTCAGTCGGTAATGCTTATAAATTCCCCATTCAAGTATTTTTTACTCCAGGAGGCTGTCAACCTTCGAAGGTGCTTGGTGCGCGGGCTGCAAGCAGCCCGCGGCGCATCCCAGGGCAGAAATCTTCAGTCATTTGAAAATACATTTAAATTTCCCATCAATTTGTTATTATCTGCTAACAGCGATTCCACAGTCAATTAGAAGTGATTATAAATTCCCCATTCAAATATTTTCTATTCTGGGGGGCTGTCCACCTTCGAGGATGCGTGGTGCGCGAGCTGCAAGCAGCTCGCGTCTCTCCCAGGGCAGAAATCTTCAGTCATTAGAAAATGCATTCGAATTTCCTGTCCATTTGTTACATCTGCTAACAGCGATTCTACAGTCAGTCGAAACGGCTTATAAATTACTTATTCAAATATTGGTTAATTTTTTGAAACGTGATCCCCGAATTTCATTTTTTTGAGGTGTCTAATCGATAGCGGTGACTTTTCTTAATAAACTGTTCAAGACAAAAAATGTTGTGTGGTTTTATGAAACCACGGTAAAAGTGAAACTGTTCGAACGGTTCCGAACACTGCTTTATACCTACTCGGCAGCCGACCGTCACGCGACATGCGCTACACAGACCAAAAAGTTTGAGACGATGTAATAAAAGTTTCACTTTAATAAATGTGTGAAGATGTGTAAGACATATTGAAAACTTCAAGTCTTTTTAGTAGGTAGCGTCGTTTAAAATCAAATTCATTATGCTTTCGGCACTAAAAATATCTAAGTGAAAGCCATAGGACTACAGTCAAAGGGTGTATCGAATTACATATCGTTTCGTTACACTATAAAAATAACTACTTTAAAAAAACCGACTTCAAAAACGGGAAAGTAAAAAATAATTAATTACTTACTACATATTATTTAGTTGTGTTATTCACTATGTAGGTTTGAAGTCGGTGCCAAGCACTAAACACTTATTAAACTACGCTATTTTTTGATACAAGAACTAAGATTATTTCGATACAAGAACTACCTACTTGCAATTCAATTACATTATTCGCAACACAAAAAATTGGGTATTTTCGATACAAAACCTACACTACTCTTGGTGTAAGTCCTATGCTTATAAAGCGTGAACGATTGGCTCATTCACTCAATAAATGTGTGAAGATGTGTATATTATTACATATTGAAAACTTCAGTCTTTTTAGTAGCTTCGTTTAAAATCAAATTCTTTTGGCATTATGCTTTTGGAACTAAATATAAGAACCTACTTTTCCGTTTTTGAAGTCGGTTTTTTTTAACGTAGTTTTAATAGTTTTTAACCTACGTAGTTTTTTTTTGTTTGAGTGGGAATCGCCCTAAAGTATATATTTGTTGTATAATATATTATATAAATATTTATATTCGTTCAGGCTATATTGACTGGCACTCGTGCTCTGTTGTTTGAGCCGCAAGTATTACTGGTCCTCACTGAAAACCAGTGTTGCAGAAACACTCTGTAACTTTTGCTGACGTGGGGACCCTTTTGGCATCACACTAACTTTATTTGTTTTTTTAATTTTAATTTTATTTTTATTTTGTATTTCTTCTCTTTGTTCGTTTTTTTATTTAATTACATTGTTTGTCAAAATTGGTGCCAAATAAATGAGTTTGAGTTTGAGTTTAAAGTCGCTTCTATTCAAGAGTTTACTTAACATGCTCGTCGCATCTCTCTTCGCTACCTATGATGATATTTACGCCGGCCGCTGCCGCGACTCGCTCGCTTCGCTCGCTTGGCTAGTGCGGTAGTTCAAAAGTTAACCTAACTCGCTCGTCGCTTCGCTCCTCGCTACTTCTTTGAATATTTACGCCGGCCGCTGACGGGACTTGCTCGCTTCGCTCGCTTGGCTAGTGCGGTAATTCAAAAGTTAACCTAACTCGCTCGTCGCTTCGCTCCTCGCTGCTTCTTTTGATATTTACGCCGGCCGCTGACATGACTTGCTCGCTTCGCTCGCTTGGCTAGTGCGGTAGTTCAAAAGTTAACCTAACTCGCTCGTCGCTTCGCTCCTCGCTACTTCTTTGAATATTTACGCCGGCCGCTGACGTGACTTGCTCGCTTCGCTCGCTTGGCTAGTGCGGTAGTTCAAAAGTTAACCTAACTCGCTCGTCGCTTCGCTCCTCGCTACTTCTTTCAATATTTACGCCGGCCGCTGCCGAGACTCGCTCGCTTCGCTCGCTTGGCTCGTGCGGAAGTTCAAAAGTTAATAAATATTTTCTACTCCGGGAAGCTGTCGACCTTCGAGGTTGCGCCGTGCGCGGGCAGCAAGCAGCCCGCGGCGCCGTCTTTTGCCATTGCTATTCAATTACCCTTCCTACTATGGAAATTTCTATACAAAATTTTCGAAAAAAAAAATTTCACTTTTTACAAAAAAATATTATATGCCTGGAAGCGGACCAGGTTTTGAAGCATTTTTTACTTTGGCGACCCCGACCTACCTGCCACCAGTTCAGAGAACCATTGAATTTCGTGATGTATGGAAAATGGAAACCGGGGGTCGGAGAGAAATTCTGAGTATGTAGTTTTGTAAATCTGGCCAATTAGAGCATAGAAGTCAATTTTCAGACCGATCGTAAAGTAACCGGCGCCACCATCTTGCTTTGAAAAATTGGCCATTTTTGAAAAAAAAATTGCGTCCAATTTGAAATTTCTCCATTGCCCTGGTAGCGCCCCATCTTCCTGATCATTTTTTAGTTCTACACCCCCCACCTATCTGGCGCCGTTTTGGAGAGCCGTCGAATTTCGCATTGTATGAAACTCGGAAACCAGCGATGGAAACTCGATTATGAGTATGCCAACGTAATGTGAGGCTCGATTAAAGCCCCTGTGCCAAGTTTCAGCGTGATCGGCCCAGCAATGGCCATTTTAGCATTTGTATGGCGGCGGCCATTTTTTCCGCCATTTTGAATTTTTTTCACTATCTGTGGTAATTGCTCGAGGTCTACTCCAAGTTTAGTTCGAGCACCCCAGATACAGCTGTTACCGTTTGCGCGGGCCGTTGACCGTCTCCGCGGGCTGTGAGAAAGTTCAAAATTTCGGATTTTTCTGGATATCCTGGGAGCTGGGCGAGTATGAATGCATCATTGGTGTGTTTCTCCGTTGCGCCACCTCGTCTAAATTTACGTTTTTATGTTTGCGCCAAAAATGGAAAAATTCCAAAATCGAGCGACCCACTATGCGTCCCTGGTAGCGTCCCAGGGTGGTGATCATTTTTAGTTCCGGGACCCCCCACCCTACTCGCACCGTTTCCGCGGGCCGTTGGATTTTACGTTGTATGGAAGTTGGAAACTGGGGCCCGGAGCCACTCGAACGGGGCACCGATCGATTCGCCGGCTCGAACAGAGCACGTGTGCCAAATTTGAGACGTAATGATTCATAAACGGCGATTTTGGCAAAGTACGGCGGCCATCTTGTTTTCGCGAAAATCGCCATTTTTCCACCACCCCTGGTAATCGCCACCAGTTCCGAGCATTTTTTGTTCAGACACCCCCCCTCCAGGTGGCACCGTTTTCGCGCACCTCCAGGGGTCCACTCGGTTTTCGAAGGTGATCGAGATCGCTATATTTTTCCTCTGGTCGATCGGAGCACCTCTACACGATCACGTCGAAATCCCCCCAACTTTCCACGTAGTTTCCGAGAAAAGCGATGTCAGTGAGTGAGTGGTAGTGTAGCTTTATATAATATAAACTAGCTGGTGCGTTGTGCGCGGGCTGCAAGCAGCCCGCGAGCCCCTTTTGCCCCTGGGTTGAAGCAATAGGGCAGTCATTTGAAAATGCATCAAAATCCCCCGTCAATTTGTTATTATTTGCCAACAGCGATTCCACAGTCAACCGGAAGTGCTTATAAATTCCCAATTATTCAAATATTTTCTATTCTGGAATGCTGTCGACCTTCGAGGGTGCGTGGTGCGCGGGCTGCAAGCAGCCCGCGAGCCCCTTTTGCCCCTGGGTTGAAGCAATAGGGCAGTCATTTGAAAATGCATTCGAATTTCCTGTCCATTTGTTACATCTGCTAACAGTGATTCTACAGTCAGTCGGTAATGCTTATAAATTCCCCATTCAAGTATTTTCCACTCTGGGAGGCTGTCCACCTTCGAGGGTGCGGGTGCGTCTCATCCCGGGGCAGAAATCTTCAGTCAATTGAAAATGCATTCGAATTTCCTGTCCATTTGTTACTATATGCTAACAGAGATTCTACAATCTACAGTCAATGATAAAAAATCATTGATTCGTGATGAAAAATACACTAAAAAGTATTAAAAAAAATTACTTCGTTAAAAAAACCGACTTCAAAAACGGAAAAGTAAAAAATAAAAACGATTTAATATACCTAATTAATTACTACATAATATTTAGTTGTGCTATTTTCCTTACTTGCAATTCAAGAACTACATTATTCGCAATACAAAAATACGCTATTTTCGATACCAAAACAGAGAGTAGTGTACTACTCTTGGTGTAAGTCCTATGCTTATAAAGCGTGAACGATTGGCTTATTCACTCAATAAAATATTTATTTATTTATTTAAAAAACATCACATGCCATTACAGGACAATGCCCAATGCGACAGAGATACAATTTTATAAAACAAAATAAACTTAACTAAATTAAAATAACATACATAAATTAACAAAGAAAAATAGGCTTTAAATAACTTCTTAACAATAACAGATTAACTGTAATAT
The DNA here is from genome assembly GCA_029959065.1 of Colias behrii. Taxonomy (NCBI): domain Eukaryota; kingdom Metazoa; phylum Arthropoda; class Insecta; order Lepidoptera; family Pieridae; genus Colias; species Colias behrii. Next base: position 15,501,983 of record JARWMC010000001.1, read on the forward strand.
CACCCTTGCGAATTCAGTTTAATATGTGTGAAGATGTATAAAACATAATATTGAAAATTTCAGTCTTTTTAGTAGCGTCGATTAAAATCAAAATCATTATGCATTAAAATTCCTCGTCAATTTGTTATTATCTGCTAACAGCGATTCCACAGTCAATCGGAAGTGCTTATAAATTTCTCATTCAAATATTTTCTATTCCGGGGGGCTGTCCACCTTCGAGGGTGAGTGGTGCGCGAGCTGCAAGCAGCTCGCGGCTCATCCCAGGGCAGAAATCTTCAGTCATTTGAAAATGCATTAGAATTCCTTATCCATTTGTTATTATCTGCTAACAGCGATTCCACAGTCAGTCGAAACTGCTTATAAATTACTTATTCAAATATTTTCTACTCCGGGAGGCTGTCGATCTTCGAGGTTGCGCGGTGCGCGGGCAGCAAGCAGCCCGCGGTACCACCTTTTGCCGTTGCTATTCAATCATCCTTCCTACTATGGAAATTTCCATACAAAATGTACCATTCCATTTAATTTAAATTTTAGTTGGTATATTGATACCAAAAAGCTTACTTGATTAGGATTTTCCAAAAGTCAATGATTCTTAACCTCGATCGTTTTAAGTAGTTCAGAATTTACGGACTCAATTACTCAATAAGTTATAATTATATTATGTTCAAAACAAAATTGAGATGAATTTTTTACTGAATTTTATAAAAGGGAAATGTTGAAATAACATTGAAGAGTTTAAGAATAGAAAAAAATTTCGGAGAGGAAAGATTGGAGGGGTGTCAGCAACTTAGAAATAATTTATTGTATAAAGAGGGAATTTGTAAGTATAAAAGATTTATGTATTAAAGAAAGTTACTTTCATTCTATTATTAAACACCGCCAAAATTTGTTTCAATGATATATTACGTCAAATAAAAATAATAAAGACTTTACTATTTGTATCCACTCTAAGCCACTCTATATGTCAATAATTAGGTCTTTACATAACTTAAAAAAGTCTAGTGCTTATAATAATCTACAATGTTATTAAAATAGTGAAAATATAACACACATGCAGTCATACGTAATTTGTAAAGTTGTAGTGGGATAATGATATAATATCGCTTCGTCGTAGAGAGAACTTTATATACTGTTTCAAATTTCACATAACAACTTCTGATTAGTTATTTTACTACTTTAAAGAGTATATATGTATATATATGTTTATCCATACTAATATTATAAATGCGAAAGTAACTCTGTCTGTCTGTCTGTTACTCAATCACGCCTTATCTACTGAACCAATTTGCATGAAATTTGGTATAGAGATATTTTGATACCCGAGAAAGGACATAGGCTACTTTTTACCCCGGGACATAGGATAGGTTTTATCCCGGAAATCCCACGGGAACGGGAACTATGTGGGTTTTTCTTTGACTGCGCGGGCGAAGCCGCGGGTGGAAAGCTAGTAATATTCATAAAGTAGAAAAAAATAATTTAAATTGCTTTCATATAATTTTTTAAAATACCTTTATTTTAATGTTAGATAACTTTGCATATAGCATGTATGTTAAAGTAAACTGTATTGATTTATAAAATTCTCATTGAATGCTTGTTGATTATTAATTTTTATTATTCCAATTTGATTTGAAATCATATAAATATTTGAAGAGGGTGGGTAGTTACATTTTATTCACACTTAATTTTTATTACAACATTGGTGAAAGCTAAATGAAATAAAAAATCAGTATAAATAATTATTAATAGATAAATACTTATTACTATACATGTTTAATGTGATAGTATAGGTTCCACACTTATTCTACAGATCTTGAATATTAATGATTTAAAAATTTATAATTAAAAATAAAAATGTTCTATTCTTAAGAATATGTACCCAAAGGGTAAAAAGGGGACCCTATTACTGACTGGCTGACTGTTTGTCCATCTGCCACCAGGCTGTATCTCATGAACCTTGATACCTACATTTGAAAATTTCAGAGATCATGATGTCGATGTCGCTGCAACAACAAAAATAATAAAAACCGTAGATTAGCAATCTTGGCAAGGTCTTATATTGAAGTTTCATACTTATACGGAAACCTTAGTGTTGTGTGAGAACCGTCCGTAGAGAATCTGTATAAAAATATGGTTGTTTAACCTCGATTTTTACAATTTGTTTTAATAACATCAATAGAAATTACTCATCTCGGTTCGTTACCTATATTATTATATTATTATTCACAACTATGCGGATTCTTCAACTACGCTGGCGCGCGGAGAGCTAGTACAAAAATATATACCTATAATTATTCACAAATCACATTCAAGTGTTTTCAAGTTTCATTAAAACTTTTGATGTAAGTAACAATTTAGGTAGGCAGGTCTATATTGATACCATCATCATCAAAAATTAACTAAGAAATTTCCTAATTGGCTAATTTTTTTTTAGGAAGTCGGATTATAATTTCCCAAGGTCGAATTGGTTCAAAATTTGGAATTGTGTCTGTATCGTATTGAATTTGAATAGCCTTTGTAGATATCTAACTACTTATTGGCTTAAATACAATACAAATCTTGCTACAAATCTTCAGTCATTTGAAAATGCATTAGAATTTCCTGTTCATATTTTGTTACTATCTGCTAAAAGCGATTCCACAGTCAGTCCGAAATGCTTATAAATTCCCTATTCAAATATTTTCTACTCCGGGAGGCGCCCGCGGCGCCGTCTTTTGCCGTTGCTATTCAATTTCCCTTCATACTATGGAAATTTCCATACAAAATTTTCGAAAAAAAAAAATTTTCGCTTTTTACCAAAAATTTTTACATGTCTGGAAGCGGACCAGGTTTTGAAGCATTTTTTACTTCGGCGACCCCGACCTAAGTGCCACCGGTTCAGAGAGCCGTTGAATTTCGTGATGTATGGAAAATGGAAACCAGGGGTCGGAGTGAGATTCTGAGTATGCAGTTTTGTAAATCTGGCCGATTAGAGCACAGAAGTCAATTTTCAAACCGATCGTCAAGTAACCGGCGCCACCATCTTGCCTCGAAAAATCGGCCATTTTTGAAAAAAAAATTACGTCCAATTTGAAATTTCTCGATTGCCCTGGTAGCACCCCATCTTCCTGATCATTTTTTAGTTCTACACCCCCCGGCTATCTGGCGCCGTTTCGGAGAGCTGTCGAATTTTGCGTTGTATGAAACTTGGAAACCAGCGGTGGAAACTCGATTATGAGTATGCCAACTTAATGTGCGGCTCGATTGAAGCCCCTGTGCCAAGTTTCAGCGTGATCGGCCCAGCGATGGCCGTTTTAGAATTTGTATGGCGGCGGCCATTTTTTCCGCCATTTTGAATTTTTTTCACTATCTGTGGTAATTGCTCGAGGTCTACTACAAGTTTAGTTTGAGCACCCCAGATGTAGCTGCTACCGTTTGCGCGGGCCGTTGACCGTCTCCGCGGGCTGTGAGAAAGTTCAAGATTTCGGATTTTTCTGGATATCCTGGGAGCTGGACGAGTACAAACGTGGTGAGAGTGTGTTTCCACGTTGCGCCACCTCGGCTAAATTTACGTTTTTATGTTTGCGCCAAAAATGGAAAAATTCCAAAATCGAGCGACCCACTATGCGTCCCTGGTAGCGTCCCAGGGTGGTGATCATTTTTAGTTCCGGGACCCCCCACCCTACTCGCACCGTTTCCGCGGGCCGTTGGATTTTACGTTGTATGGAAGTTGGAAACTGGGGCCCGGAGCCACTCGAACGGGGCACCGATCGATTCGCCGGCTCGAACAGAGCACGTGTGCCAAATTTGAGACGTAAGGATTCATAAACGGCGATTTTGGCAAAGTACGGCGGCCATCTTGTTTTCGCGAAAATCGCCATTTTTCCACCACCCCTGGTAATCGCCACCAGTTCCGAGCATTTTTTGTTCAGACACCCCCCCTCCAGGTGGCACCGTTTTCGCGCACCTCCAGGGGTCCACTCGGTTTTCGAAGGTGATCGAGATCGCTATATTTTTCCTCTGGTCGATCGGAGCACCTCTACACGATCACGTCGAAATCCCCCCAACTTTCCACGTAGTTTCCGAGAAAAGCGATGTCAGTGAGTGAGTGGTAGTGTAGCTTTATATAATATAAACTAGCTGGTGCGTTGTGCGCGGGCTGCAAGCAGCCCGCGAGCCCCTTTTGCCCCTGGGTTGAAGCAATAGGGCAGTCATTTGAAAATGCATCAAAATCCCCCGTCAATTTGTTATTATTTGCCAACAGCGATTCCACAGTCAACCGGAAGTGCTTATAAATTCCCAATTATTCAAATATTTTCTATTCTGGAATGCTGTCGACCTTCGAGGGTGCGTGGTGCGCGGGCTGCAAGCAGCCCGCGAGCCCCTTTTGCCCCTGGGTTGAAGCAATAGGGCAGTCATTTGAAAATGCATTCGAATTTCCTGTCCATTTGTTACATCTGCTAACAGTGATTCTACAGTCAGTCGGTAATGCTTATAAATTCCCCATTCAAGTATTTTCCACTCTGGGAGGCTGTCCACCTTCGAGGGTGCGGGTGCGTCTCATCCCGGGGCAGAAATCTTCAGTCAATTGAAAATGCATTCGAATTTCCTGTCCATTTGTTACTATATGCTAACAGAGATTCTACAATCTACAGTCAATGATAAAAAATCATTGATTCGTGATGAAAAATACACTAAAAAGTATTAAAAAAAATTACTTCGTTAAAAAAACCGACTTCAAAAACGGAAAAGTAAAAAATAAAAACGATTTAATATACCTAATTAATTACTACATAATATTTAGTTGTGCTATTTTCCTTACTTGCAATTCAAGAACTACATTATTCGCAATACAAAAATACGCTATTTTCGATACCAAAACAGAGAGTAGTGTACTACTCTTGGTGTAAGTCCTATGCTTATAAAGCGTGAACGATTGGCTTATTCACTCAATAAAATATTTATTTATTTATTTAAAAAACATCACATGCCATTACAGGACAATGCCCAATGCGACAGAGATACAATTTTATAAAACAAAATAAACTTAACTAAATTAAAATAACATACATAAATTAACAAAGAAAAATAGGCTTTAAATAACTTCTTAACAATAACAGATTAACTGTAATATCACCCTTGCGAATTCAGTTTAATATGTGTGAAGATGTATAAAACATAATATTGAAAATTTCAGTCTTTTTAGTAGCGTCGATTAAAATCAAAATCATTATGCATTAAAATTCCTCGTCAATTTGTTATTATCTGCTAACAGCGATTCCACAGTCAATCGGAAGTGCTTATAAATTTCTCATTCAAATATTTTCTATTCCGGGGGGCTGTCCACCTTCGAGGGTGAGTGGTGCGCGAGCTGCAAGCAGCTCGCGGCTCATCCCAGGGCAGAAATCTTCAGTCATTTGAAAATGCATTAGAATTCCTTATCCATTTGTTATTATCTGCTAACAGCGATTCCACAGTCAGTCGAAACTGCTTATAAATTACTTATTCAAATATTTTCTACTCCGGGAGGCTGTCGATCTTCGAGGTTGCGCGGTGCGCGGGCAGCAAGCAGCCCGCGGTACCACCTTTTGCCGTTGCTATTCAATCATCCTTCCTACTATGGAAATTTCCATACAAAATGTACCATTCCATTTAATTTAAATTTTAGTTGGTATATTGATACCAAAAAGCTTACTTGATTAGGATTTTCCAAAAGTCAATGATTCTTAACCTCGATCGTTTTAAGTAGTTCAGAATTTACGGACTCAATTACTCAATAAGTTATAATTATATTATGTTCAAAACAAAATTGAGATGAATTTTTTACTGAATTTTATAAAAGGGAAATGTTGAAATAACATTGAAGAGTTTAAGAATAGAAAAAAATTTCGGAGAGGAAAGATTGGAGGGGTGTCAGCAACTTAGAAATAATTTATTGTATAAAGAGGGAATTTGTAAGTATAAAAGATTTATGTATTAAAGAAAGTTACTTTCATTCTATTATTAAACACCGCCAAAATTTGTTTCAATGATATATTACGTCAAATAAAAATAATAAAGACTTTACTATTTGTATCCACTCTAAGCCACTCTATATGTCAATAATTAGGTCTTTACATAACTTAAAAAAGTCTAGTGCTTATAATAATCTACAATGTTATTAAAATAGTGAAAATATAACACACATGCAGTCATACGTAATTTGTAAAGTTGTAGTGGGATAATGATATAATATCGCTTCGTCGTAGAGAGAACTTTATATACTGTTTCAAATTTCACATAACAACTTCTGATTAGTTATTTTACTACTTTAAAGAGTATATATGTATATATATGTTTATCCATACTAATATTATAAATGCGAAAGTAACTCTGTCTGTCTGTCTGTTACTCAATCACGCCTTATCTACTGAACCAATTTGCATGAAATTTGGTATAGAGATATTTTGATACCCGAGAAAGGACATAGGCTACTTTTTACCCCGGGACATAGGATAGGTTTTATCCCGGAAATCCCACGGGAACGGGAACTATGTGGGTTTTTCTTTGACTGCGCGGGCGAAGCCGCGGGTGGAAAGCTAGTAATATTCATAAAGTAGAAAAAAATAATTTAAATTGCTTTCATATAATTTTTTAAAATACCTTTATTTTAATGTTAGATAACTTTGCATATAGCATGTATGTTAAAGTAAACTGTATTGATTTATAAAATTCTCATTGAATGCTTGTTGATTATTAATTTTTATTATTCCAATTTGATTTGAAATCATATAAATATTTGAAGAGGGTGGGTAGTTACATTTTATTCACACTTAATTTTTATTACAACATTGGTGAAAGCTAAATGAAATAAAAAATCAGTATAAATAATTATTAATAGATAAATACTTATTACTATACATGTTTAATGTGATAGTATAGGTTCCACACTTATTCTACAGATCTTGAATATTAATGATTTAAAAATTTATAATTAAAAATAAAAATGTTCTATTCTTAAGAATATGTACCCAAAGGGTAAAAAGGGGACCCTATTACTGACTGGCTGACTGTTTGTCCATCTGCCACCAGGCTGTATCTCATGAACCTTGATACCTACATTTGAAAATTTCAGAGATCATGATGTCGATGTCGCTGCAACAACAAAAATAATAAAAACCGTAGATTAGCAATCTTGGCAAGGTCTTATATTGAAGTTTCATACTTATACGGAAACCTTAGTGTTGTGTGAGAACCGTCCGTAGAGAATCTGTATAAAAATATGGTTGTTTAACCTCGATTTTTACAATTTGTTTTAATAACATCAATAGAAATTACTCATCTCGGTTCGTTACCTATATTATTATATTATTATTCACAACTATGCGGATTCTTCAACTACGCTGGCGCGCGGAGAGCTAGTACAAAAATATATACCTATAATTATTCACAAATCACATTCAAGTGTTTTCAAGTTTCATTAAAACTTTTGATGTAAGTAACAATTTAGGTAGGCAGGTCTATATTGATACCATCATCATCAAAAATTAACTAAGAAATTTCCTAATTGGCTAATTTTTTTTTAGGAAGTCGGATTATAATTTCCCAAGGTCGAATTGGTTCAAAATTTGGAATTGTGTCTGTATCGTATTGAATTTGAATAGCCTTTGTAGATATCTAACTACTTATTGGCTTAAATACAATACAAATCTTGCTACAAATCTTCAGTCATTTGAAAATGCATTAGAATTTCCTGTTCATATTTTGTTACTATCTGCTAAAAGCGATTCCACAGTCAGTCCGAAATGCTTATAAATTCCCTATTCAAATATTTTCTACTCCGGGAGGCGCCCGCGGCGCCGTCTTTTGCCGTTGCTATTCAATTTCCCTTCATACTATGGAAATTTCCATACAAAATTTTCGAAAAAAAAAAATTTTCGCTTTTTACCAAAAATTTTTACATGTCTGGAAGCGGACCAGGTTTTGAAGCATTTTTTACTTCGGCGACCCCGACCTAAGTGCCACCGGTTCAGAGAGCCGTTGAATTTCGTGATGTATGGAAAATGGAAACCAGGGGTCGGAGTGAGATTCTGAGTATGCAGTTTTGTAAATCTGGCCGATTAGAGCACAGAAGTCAATTTTCAAACCGATCGTCAAGTAACCGGCGCCACCATCTTGCCTCGAAAAATCGGCCATTTTTGAAAAAAAAATTACGTCCAATTTGAAATTTCTCGATTGCCCTGGTAGCACCCCATCTTCCTGATCATTTTTTAGTTCTACACCCCCCGGCTATCTGGCGCCGTTTCGGAGAGCTGTCGAATTTTGCGTTGTATGAAACTTGGAAACCAGCGGTGGAAACTCGATTATGAGTATGCCAACTTAATGTGCGGCTCGATTGAAGCCCCTGTGCCAAGTTTCAGCGTGATCGGCCCAGCGATGGCCGTTTTAGAATTTGTATGGCGGCGGCCATTTTTTCCGCCATTTTGAATTTTTTTCACTATCTGTGGTAATTGCTCGAGGTCTACTACAAGTTTAGTTTGAGCACCCCAGATGTAGCTGCTACCGTTTGCGCGGGCCGTTGACCGTCTCCGCGGGCTGTGAGAAAGTTCAAGATTTCGGATTTTTCTGGATATCCTGGGAGCTGGACGAGTACAAACGTGGTGAGAGTGTGTTTCCACGTTGCGCCACCTCGGCTAAATTTACGTTTTTATGTTTGCGCCAAAAATGGAAAAATTCCAAAATCGAGCGTCCCACTACGGCTCCCTGGTAGCGTCCCAGGGTGGTGATCATTTTTAGTTCCGGGACCCCCCACCCAACTCGCACCGTTTCCGCGGGCCGTTGGATTTTCCAATGTATGAAAGTTGGAAACCGGGGCCCGGAGCCACTCGAACGGGGCACCGATCGATTCGCCGGCTCGAACAGAGCACGTGTGCCAAATTTGAGACGTAAGGATTCATAAACGGCGATTTTGGCAAAGTACGGCGGCCATCTTGTTTTCGCGAAAATCCCCATTTTTCCACCTCCCCTGGTAATCGCCACCAGTTCCGAGCATTTTTTGTTCAGACACCCCCCCTCCAGGTATCACCGTTTTTGCGCACCTCCAGGGGTCCACTTGGTTTTCGAAGGTGCTCGAGTTCGCTATATTTTTCCGGTGGTCACTGGGAGCACCTCTACACGATCACGTCGAAATCCCCCCAACTTTCCGCGTAGTTTCCGAGAAACCCGATGTCAGTCAGTCAGTGGTAGTGTAGCTTTATATATTATAATAACTAGCTGGTGCGTTGTGCGCGGGCTGCAAGCAGCCCGCGAGCCCCTTTTGCCCCTGGGTTGAAGCAATAGGGCAGTCATTTGAAAATGCATCAAAATCCCCCGTCAATTTGTTATTATTTGCCAACAGCGATTCCACAGTCAATCGGAAGTGCTTATAAATTCCCAATTCAAATATTTTCTATTCTGGAATGCTGTCGACCTTCGAGGGTGCGTGGTGCGCGGGCTGCAAGCAGCCCGCGAGCCCCTTTCTCCCCTGGGTTGAAGCAATAGGGCAGTCATTTGAAAATGCATTCGAATTTCCTGTCCATTTGTTACATCTCCTAACAGCGATTCTACAGTCAGTCGGTAATGCTTATAAATTCCCCATTCAAGTATTTTCCACTTCGGGAGGCTGTCCACCTTCGAGGGTGCGTGGTGCGCGGGCTGCAAGCAGTCCGCGAAGCATCCCAGGGCAGAAATCTTCCGTCATTAATTTTTATTTTGTCAAAAAAAAAAGTCCAAGACAACACTAATTACTCAATTAAACAAACAAGTACTTAATCGCAATTAATCGTTTCATAAAAAATATATATAATAATATGACAAAATACGCTAAGAAAAGATCATTGATGTAAAAAAAAATACACCGAAATTGTATGTTTTTTCTATTATAATCATTACCCATGTCACATGTTTCAACAACAGAATGTAATTGGCGATGTAATTTGTGTTTTTTTGTTGTACCAACTAAAAAGAAAATAGCAAACTGACACATTTTTTTAACATACATATAATACCTGTATATTTATGTGTTACATCAATCTATAATATTGTTATTATGATATAGTCGCGAGTTTAAGATTTTATACCCATTACAGAAAAAGTGCTCAACGCCGCTAAAGAAGTTTTCACTTCAAAAATAATCAAATGTTTGAAAATCTTACACCATGTAGGTACTTCATAATTTGATCGATATATTCATTAATAATCATATTATACTATGTATTTTTCTTATTCAAAAGTATAAAAAAACGAAATATAAGAAAAAATGAATAAGTCAATGCTCAGTTTTCGAGCAGCCCAGTCCTTAAGATCCCAGCCGATAAATTACTTGTCTTTAAATATATTATCACTACATAGTATAAAACAAAGTCGCTTTCTCTGTCCCTATGTCCCTATGTCCCTTTGTACGCTTAAATCTTTGAAACTACGCAACGGATTTTGATGCGGTTTTTTGAAGTGAAAACTTCTTTAGCGGCGTTGGGTATAAAATCTTAAACTCGCGTCAGGACACGTGGCCTGATCGAAAAAGCGTAAGACGGATATTTTTTTTTTTTAGCCCTTATAAATATTCCATGCGTAAGACGGATACCATTCCAAAATATCAAACATGCTGAACGTTAATAATCAAGTTTTCACTTCTGCCGGCACTCCCGGAGTGCAACCCGTCTTTTTTTTTTAATAGATAGAGTGATTCAAGAGGAAGGTTTATATGTATAATAACATCCATTAAATAGTGGAGAAGTACTGTTATTTTTGAGGTTTCTTATGTGATGTCGTAAATAATTACATTTTTTCCGCTTACATTGCAAACGCAGGCTGAACCCTACGAGTTTTATCAAAATAATGTACTAAGTATTGTTACACATTGAAAAGGTCTACAGAAAAGTCCGCGATGGTATGTCTATCTCTTATGGATAACCCACAATAACTTTTTTTTGTCATTTACTTTTTACGACAAATAATGGTTAATTTTCGAAGCGATTTTAACCAATACAGCATTAATCCTTAACGAATTAAATACCTTGAATACATTGTTCATTTAATATAGATCTATATGGCCCTTTACACCGTATGATTTAAGAGAATATTTTCGAAGATATTACAGATTTAAAAATTGCGGGACGTAGCGTTTGCGGCGGTACCGGCCGGCCGCCATTGCACCCGTGCGAAGCCGTGGCGGGTCGCTAGTACAGTATAATACAAAATTTAAATATCACTAATTTCTCTTTCAGTTTTGAACGACTTCGATATAGAAAGCGATTTTTTAACAGAAGCAATAATGAAAATAGAAGATTGAAATTATTTAATGAAAAAATGATCTCGAAATTTGCAAAACGTGTTTTTAAAAGATACCTACAATACAAAATAAGATACCTAAATAATGTGTTTTAATTTCATTGAATATATTCATATACCTACTTGAATAAAAATGGTTACCTCTTGTCTTGTTTATAAACTAACAAAAAACTGAATTATATAAACAAGTCCCCCTGTCGAGTGTAGCTGATATTAAAATTAAATGTTAAGTAGGTAATTCGGTATGTAAAACCTCAAAATTAACAAATAGGTAGTTTGTTATCGTTATTTTTCCTTATCTAGTTACATTAAATTGAATTTTGTTGATTTTTTATTGAAGTTGTTTTCTCAATATTTCTAATCCCTTAGGTATTTTAGTAATTTAGCTGCAAGCCAACAATTTAAATAGTTAGGACTATTAATATTAATTAGTTAAAATCTTTAGTTTAATTTTCATTTATTCATTCATCAGTGCTGCTTTTTTGATTCTATCATTTTAAAATTCTCTTTCTCTTTTTAATTTTTATATGATAAGGTATAGTGCCTTTTTTAATTTATGTATCTACTGAATTAGGTGTTACGAAGCCTACTTACCTTTATTATTAATACCTACGTTTATTATAAAAAATATAGTTATAAATATAATATAATGCTACATCGCCATCATTTCATCTTACATAGTAGAATTTTTTAATTTGTTAAGTTCTTCATACACTGTGTTTTTGAATCGAACATGTGAAAAATGATTCATGATCATTAATTAAATGGCATAAGAAAAAGCTAATTTTAAGTAGGTAAGTACTAAACATTATCTTGTGAAGTAGATGGTAGGCAATTTATTTAATCAAAACTTTAATTATTTCAATAATAAAACAGCTATCTACATAGATTAATTATATTAAGTTTCATAAAATCAATATTAATAATTATTTTTGAATTGCGAATAAAACAACAATAATTGAAATTAAAATTATTTTATTAAAATGACTATATTATTCAACTAATGGTAACACATTTTTTCATTTTTAAAGAAAATCTATAGGTATAAAATATAAATTTATACAAAATCAAAATAACAAAAAACGAATAACATACAACTTAAATAAAATCTATACATAAAAAAAACGTAGGAAAATATACTGAATATTTTTATAACACTTGGGGCGTGATCTACAAATTAATAATCGAAGAAGAAAATACGCTACCCCGAGCTAGACGCAAACAGTACTGCATTGATTAACTTCCAAATTTTGAATAAATATTATGAACAGGTCGGATCGACGATAATATAGGCTATACATAATATTATTACATCGTTCCTTAGAAGCAATTGCAAGCAGCCCGCGTCGCATGACGCATCCCAGGGCAGCAATCTTCAGTCATTTGAAAATGCATTCAAATTTCTTGTCCATTTGTTACTATCTGGTAGCAGCGATTCAACAGTCAGTCGGAAATGTTTATAAATACCCCATTCAAATATTTTCTACTCCGGGAGGCTGTCGACCTTCGCGGTTGCGCCGTGTGCGTGCAGCAAGCAGCCCGCGGCGCCGTCTTTTGCTATTGCTATGCGATTACCCTTCCTACTATGGAAATTTCCATACAAAATTTTCGAAAAAAAAAATTTCGCTTTTTACCAAAAAATTTTATATGCCTGGAAGCGGACCAGGTTTTGAAGCATTTTTTACTTCGGCGACCCCGACCTACCTGCCACCGGTTCAGAGAGCCGTTGAATTTCGTGATGTATGGAAAATGGAAACCGGGGGTCGGAGAGATATTCTGAGTATGCAGTTTTGTAAATCTGGCCGATTAGAGCACAGAAGTCAATTTTCAGACCGATCGTGAAGTAACCGGCGCCACCATCTTGCCTCAAAAAATTGGCCATTTTTGAAAAAAAAAATTGCATCAAATTTGAAATTTCTCGATTGCCCTGGTAGCACCCCATCTTCCTGATCATTTTTTAGTTCTACACCCCCCGGCTATCTAGCGCCGTTTCGGAGAGCCGTCCAATTTCGCGTTGTATGAAACTCGGAAACCAGCGATGGAAACTCGATTATGAGTATGCCAACTTAATATGCGGCTCGATTAAAGCCCCTGTGCCAAGTTTCAGCGCGATCGGACCAGCGATGGCCGTTTTAGAATTTGTATGGCGGCGGCCATTTTTCCGCCATTTTGAATTTTTTTCGCACTCTGTGGTAATTGCTCGAAGTCTACTCCAAGTTTAGTTCGAGCACCCCAGATGTAGCTGCTACCGTTTGCGCGGGCCGTTGACCGTCTTCGCGGGTTGTGAGAAAGTTCAGGGTTTCATATTTTTCTGGATATCCTGGAAGCTGGACAAATATGAATGCGTCATTGGTGTGTTTCTCCATTGCACCACCTCGGCTATATGCACCTTTTTATGTTTGCGCCAAAAATGGAAAAATTCCAAAATCGAGCGTCCCACTATGGCTCCCTGGTAGCGTCCCAGGGTGGTGATCATTTTTAGTTCCGGCACCCCCCACCCAACTCGCACCGTTTCCGCGGGCCGTTGGATTTTATGTTGTATGGAAGTTGGAAACTGGGGCCCGGAGCCACTCGAACGGGGCACCGATCGATTCGCCGGCTCGAACAGAGCACGTGTGCCAAATTTGAGACGTAAGGATTCATAAACGGCGATTTTGGCAAAGTACGGCGGCCATCTTGTTTTCGCGAAAATCCCCATTTTTCCACCTCCCCTGGTAATCGCCACCAGTTCCGAGCATTTTTTGTTCAGACACCCCCCCTCTAGGTATCACCGTTTTTGCGCACCTCCAGGGGTCCACTTGGTTTTCGAAGGTGATCGAGATCGCTATATTTTTCCTCTGGTCACTCGGCGCACCTCTACACGATCACGTCGTTATCCCCCCCACTTTCCGCGTAGTTTCCGAGAAAACCGATGTCAGTCAGTGAGTGAGTGGTAGTGTAGCTTTATATATTATAATAATAAATAATAATAGGTATACTACAATAGTTGTATAGATGGTCCCTTCTTTTGATTCAATTGTTGCGCATTATCAAAAATAAATTTTCATTCTTGTCAGTTATAAAATATTACTTACTTCAACATATTATAGACTCTTTTGATTTTATATGAAGAGCTAAATAATATTTTTTATTTTAAAATAATAAAAAAAAAACTATAAACAAATTGGCCAATCATCTTGTATGCGTAATAGTTAATTTATACATAGCTTAGTGAAAGGCCTAATACAATTAACATTAAGTTTTATTGTTCGACTAGATACAGATCACTACTTCGTACATCTAAAACTATTGATGTATTTCTATACTAATATTATAAAGAGGAAAGGTTTAGTATGTATGTATGTATGTATGGTTTTCACGCATAAACTACTGGACCGATTTTGATGAAATTTGGCATAGATAATCTTTAGACCCTGAGAAAGAACCTTTTATTGCGAAAAATGTACCACGGGCGAAGCCGGGGCGGACCGCTAGTTCAATAATAAAATAACACATTATTGCCGTCATACTACAGTTATTTTAGGGATAACCAAGAGCAGAAATAAACTTTGGCTTTTTTAATTATTTTACAGCAACTATTCGTCTATTAAAACTTCAATTGGAATAAAAATCTCATTTTTCCTAATAGTTTTTAATCTTTTCAATCAATATCATGCGTGCAAGTACACACATTCATATTCATAGGAAATTGTACATACCTACACACATTTATACAAATATAACTTTTCGCAAATTATTTCATAGCAGATGTACAAGATAACAATCGTATAAATTACTATTTGCAGTTTCACTTGCTTTGAACTTCATTATAACAATGTTAATAAGTAGTGAAATCATTTTGGACTCGGTTCAGAGGTTTTCTTAACTAACTAACAAACTAACTTAGTGATAATAACTTGAAAAGCATGTAATATTATTACAAAATTATTGATTACGTATCTATAGGTACTTACTAATATTATAAAGCTGAAAAGTTTGTTTGTTTGAACGCGCTAATCTGAGGAACTACTGGTCAGATTTGAAAAATTATTTCAGTGTTAGATAGCCCATCGAGGAAGGTTATAGGCTATATATCGTCACGTTAGGACCAACAAGAGCAGAGCAATGCGGGTGAAACCGCGGGGCACAGCTAGATAGATAAAAAATGTCAATGTTAAAAAAATGTTTCAATATTCCTTAAATACAAATAATATTGTTTTATTATATGATTAAATAGAGAGCTATAAGATAATTAGCCACAGTGACAAAATTATAATCATTTTGAAATCCATGACCTTCGATTTAACGCGGCTTTACGCTTAAATGTAAACAGTTAATTTCTATTTGTTTGTAAAATTTACTACGGTAGAGACTAGTTAGTCTATAAAAATAAGGAAAAAATAAACATTATTCTATCCGTTTAAATAACCTAAGTACCTAAGTTTTGTAACTTATTATTTTTAATATATTATCAAGCCTCGATTTATACTTACTTGCAAATATTTTTATTCTAAACTTTATATTAATAGAATTCTCAACAAACCTTATAACGTATTACATCCAATCCAATCCACACACAAAATTCACTTTTCACACTCACTAAAATTGCTGACACAAAAAAAAAAAAAAAAAACTGTAAGTAATTAATTCGAAATAAAATAATTTCCGAACGGTCTTCGATAGCGCGCTCAGTTTTGGAGGCAACTAACAACTGACAGCGGCGATGGCGCGGATGTCAGGCTCCGGAAATATGAGTATTGCATTTCTAATAGTAGGGGAGCCCAGGATGCTAAATGTGGATTTACTCGAGCGTCACGGGAACCTATTAGAATTGGTAGATTAGACCATAGCGAGAAAAAAAGGTCCTATAATGTTTTCACTTTTAGCGGTGGGGAAGGGTTTTTTGATTTTTTTTAATTTAAAAAAGAAAATAATTGGCTTGGAAATACTCAAGCGCGTTAGATATTGATATTTTGCATGCTCCAGGACGTCACTGAAAAAAAGTATACGTTAATCTGACGATTTAAGTGGCGATTTAATCGCTATGAAGAAAGGGTAAAAAATTAAAGTAATATTATTCGAGCGCGTCAGATTAATATATGGGGGGGGTTAATTACAATATAAGAAGTCCCCATTTCGCTAATCTGACGATTCGAGCTCAACCTTAGGGAATTATGGATTATTCAAATTTTCCAGCGGGGCCCCTGAGCGCACCCACCAACCATAACTGCTCATATTGACTAGAGGTACTAATGAATAGCTAAGGTACCGTCCCTTATAGTAATCTGACGCGCTCGAGTAAATCCCAAAATCCCCTCTTGGGCTCCCCTACTATAATTCGTTTTGACCCCTTTGTAATCGATAATATGAATGAATATACTAATATTGTATAGAGGTAAAGCTTATTTGTATTCTCGTAGGGTAGTCTTTGGAAGTACTAAGCCATGATTCTTTCAACAGAAGACTACATTATCCAAGAGTGGCAGGATATTTTTTATCCCCGGTCAATACCGGACAAACACGTGTTAAACATTTTTAAACTATACTTTTAATAAAAATAACTCTATCATAATCGTGGTTTTACAAGAGCTGTGGCTATTTCTAGGTACTTATTTTCAAAACTACCTAATTAGTCATGCTCCAGCGCTGTTATACAATATAATATTTCTGGTCTATGGTTTTGTTAATTCATAATTGTTATTTTATTAAAATTCCAAAATGTCCAGCAACTCAAAATATTTGAAAGTGTGCGGCAAATTGATGTTGTAAAAGTTATAAAACCTTTTTGTGGTGTTTTTATTGGTCTGTGAATAATAGGCATTCAAATTCAAAACGCAAAAAAGATACCTATTACATTCTTCGGAGATACGTTCAAGTATAATTATACCTACTTAAAAGTGTAGGTGCCTAGTTTTGTTCGATTAGAACTTATTGTTACTTAACTGTTGAGTGTTCTATCAACAACGTAATAATATGTACTTGCATATTATGTTAGCAGTACTGATAACAACAGAATATTATTAAAAATCGCCATCTTCATCACTATTATTAGAGGAAAGAGAGATTTAAATATATTTTTTGTTTGTAGAAGGTAGATGAATTCACTCTGAAAATCCCACCACCAATAGAAAGCCAGTATTAATTTACTTTGTTTGTTTTTTATCCCAAACTACTATTTTATTACGATAAGACCCATATATGAAAAAAACAAACAAAAAACAAAAACAAATAGTCACGGTCGAAAACACCTCATGCGTGTTCTATTGTAAAGTTTGTCAATGCGGATGTGATGAAACTCTATAATAGAGATAGCTATCCAATTTACCTTTAATATGTTATTTTGGTTATCCTAGTTTAAGTTTAAAGTGTTGCTTAAAATACATCATCATTTAGTGGTAGTTGGTTGATTAATATGCTGCACAGAAAATGTAATAACTAATTATCAGAGAGTATGTATTCCAGGTAATAAATTTCATACCAAATGAGTTATTCGCAATAACAATTAAGTATATAAACATACACATACATATAGATAAGTATATAAACATACACATACATACATATAAACATACATAATTATTATATGTTGTTAGGTCAATTTTCGGTTGATTTCTATTACGATTTTTCATTCTGCTCTCCCGTATATTTACTCAATCAAAAAATATTGTAATTTCTGACATGAATCTTCTTGTTATATTATTACCTGTTCCACATGTTTCAATATTCCTTAAATACAAATAATATTGTTTTATTATATGTTTAAATAGAGAGCTATAAGATAATTAGCCACAGAGACAGTTATTCGCAATAACAATTAAGTATATAAACTCAGAGTTTTCTGCCTAGGTAGGTATATTACTTGTACATTTCTCAAACGAATGATTTGCCTATCCGTCATTATAATTATGAACTTTATGCCTGGTAAAGGAAAATTAAAAATTGCAAGCCTAGTCGAACACGTTGCAACATAATTATTATATGTTGTAAGGTCAATTTTCGGTTGATTTCTATTACGATTTTTCATTCTGCTCTCCCGTAATTTACTCAATCAAAAAATATAGTAATTTCTGACATGAATCTTCTTGTTATATTATTACCTGTTCCACATCCAAAGTTTAAATATTCAAGCAATCAAAATAAAATAATAAATTAACGAGGAATTGTAGGTACTTTTTAAGAATCTCTCAATTATAAATAAAAAGCTCTACATTCTAGCACCATTCCACCCAACGGACATTGTATGCGTTACAACTTACAAGTTAAGACTGGTCACGATAGATGGCGCTTTTATAAAAAAAACCTCACAAGTTGTTTTTTAAAGGGAACTATATTTTCTATCACCAAAATTTATATTTGTCATCAAGTTGTATCACCCTTGGTATCACCTAATAAATAGATCTATCACCACGAAATATTTTCGTTCTCAGATAAACAAAAATTGTTCCCAGGTATGAATTATCAAATTAATGTTAATATATGTGTAAAATAAGAGATCGATAACCAATAAAATTATATTGCATTACATGAATATAAACTTCGTTCTTATAATAACAATTTTGTTACTTAAATAATAGCTCTGTGCTCAGAATGGTAGATCTGTCACCAAATAAATCGATTATCGATCCCTGACTGCGACTCCTTTTTATTTGATATTTTGTCACCAATACAGTAGTAACATTTTATTTCGTTCAGATATTAAATTAATAGTATTCGTTACCAATTTAATACATCAATTTATAATTTTAATGAAAAAATGATCAAAGGGACGGAGACAAATTGGCGCGACAAGCTGATTATTCAGTGGTTATTATTTTTAAGAATAAATATTGATTATTTTAACTTTAATTAAGTGTTTTATCTACTATTCTGCTAGCCATAAGCCAGCTATTTTAAACCAGCGCTGATTGTTCAGTGGTAATTATTTTAAACAATAAATATTGATTATTTTGACTTTAATTGTTTTATTTACTACTCTGCTAAAAATTTTATTTAAATATAATTTATACTAACAGTGGAAATTTAGAACCTTGGGAGTCTAGCTATGTAGCAGAATCTTTTGGTTGAAACGATGATGACAACCCTAATTTTTTATTTGAACTTAATGCAATTTTCTAGTAACATAATATGATTTATTGGTGATCTCTTTAAATTAGTTTGCTTAAATACTTATTAGGACACACCTATTATAATACATACAAAAACATTTATTTGGTACTAGACCTTATATCTCAGGATTTTAGGTGATTTATTGTGGAACTGATTTTGCATTGTTTGGTGACTACATTTCGGTGACAGATCTACTATTTTGAGGACAAACCCTATTATTTAAGAAACACAAAACTAATTAAATTGGTGATAGCTTAAATGATACCCTTTTTTATATCCAACGAACTCTTTTATTTAATATTTTTTTTAACTTTGATTAAATTAATATTAATTTATCTAGATTGCAAATATATCATGGATTTGTTCATAAAAAAAATTCAGCAATTAGTTGACGCTATTAAAAAATGCGGAAAGGTACATAACTATGAAATTAATTTAGCTAATAATATTCGTAAAATAACTTTTTTCCTTTCGTTTCTACCGAGGATTCGTGTGAATTATTTTTAGTAATGTTTCTTCTCTCTTGTATACTTACTTAGGTTTATTTATTCCATTCGCAAATAAATAGCAGACTCCAGACACAATCCCGGCCAAAAGGCCGAGACTGACCCCCGTAGACAGAGACAGCGTGTCCGGCATTGTACTTCTCTTTCACACTTACGGTTTAGTCCATTATGTTTACAAATTTGTACCTGTAATAAAAATAACGAATAGGAGTAAAAGTTAGGAAATAATATCTAACTTATGATACATTTTATTTGCAAATTTGTTTAGTTTTTAATTTCATTACTTAAACATGAGTAAAAGGCAACTTTTAAAAATAAGATCTTAGTAAGGGTAAGTAAATTTGGGAACCACAAATCACAAATAGATAGACATACGAGAAATAGGAGAATCTCAATAAAATTTCACATACGGTTCACGGTGCAACTATACAACCAAATACCTACTTGCTCTGTGTCTACAAAGTTTATTTATTCAATTCGACTTCTTCTAGAAGCACCTTTGGATCGCCACAACATAACCATTTATCTCTGGTTCGGAAAGCAATTTCTACATTCATTCATTCATATATAACTTCTACTGTGAAGAGCTAACAGAAATCTCTACACTTGCTCTATTAAATCATGTTAATTTTACGTAATTTATTATATTAATAATGCCAAAGAACTATCCCGTGGTTCTTAAGATACAAACATTCCAGGCTCTCTGAAATAACAGTAATAATAACTTAGTTATAGCTACAAAGATTTTCAGCCTACTTCAGAAGATTTCTTTTGACCGCCTCCTTGGTACACTGGTTGACGCGTCAGCGTATCGTAGCGTAGCGTAACCAAAGGGGTCCTGGGTTCGATTCTCGGTGGAGACGAAGAAAAAAAAATGTCTCGGTCTGGCAGGACACAGAAGGCTGATCACCTACTTGTCCATAAAGAAAATCGATCTGTGAAACAGATGTATAATGCATCTGCCCCCTACCCCATTAGGGGACATGGGATTTCACTTCAGAAGATTTCTGCAATACTTATAGTATAAAGATAACTGTGTGTAATCAAATGATCTGTGGGAACATCCCACGAGGTGTAGTGGGGTTTATCAGTGCGATTCAACATGGGAACCAGAGATAATGCATTTGAATATGATCGTAAATTAAGCTCTAATCTTATATCGTAGAGCAAGACGTTGGTATGGTAATTGTGGATTTTGGTGTCTTAATATATCCTTGAAAGTAATGAAGATACTACTGGTTAAGAAAATCAAGTTGTAGAAATGTAGACTATGCGAAATATTATAAAAATATGCAGTTCAATACAAAAGTTTATGTGAATTATGAAAATACACCAAACACAAAATTTTCTGTCTTTTCTGTGTTTTCGAATCTATCGATAGTAATGTCTGTGATGTATTTAAAGTGTCTTATATGTATATTCGCATCAAGAAACGTTAAAGTTTTTTTGTAGTTGTTCGTTTAAAGAGTGCTAACCTAGATTTACATAAGATTTACCTTTTCATGGACTCAATACTTCAGTTTTTACGCAACGTAATACAACTCTACTAAAAGGTTTTACGTGGAATGTGATAAGGACTAAGGAATACAAATATTGACTCCCTTACACGTCTTCTTATCATTCATAACGTTGAGTAATATAATGAAGAATTTTACTTTGGTTTTAAAGAACATAATATTATAACTACGGGTTTTTTGGAATAAAGAAAGTATTTACGCAAGCAGGGCGGCAGACTTCCAGTAAAAGGCTCTATCGAATATCCTCTGCTTAATTAAAAATAATTTCAAATATTATCGTATGTACATTACTTACTTACTAACTTTAATAATATTAGTGATTAGAAAATTATGAGTGCACCAGTGTGTGCACCATCATAATATCAAAACACCAGCAAAGATGTCATTATAAGCCGTCATTGTCTTTTGAAATAAATTATATACAATTTTACACTTCCTCATATTATTTTATAACAATTTTTCTTTTACTTTTCATTGTTATTCATATCAATATGACGGCATCGAATCTTTTACTGCAATGTTTGCTGGGAATGCAGTGTAAGGATTTCGCGATAGTTGCCGCTGATCAGAACTGCACCCAGAGTATTTTGGTCATGAAGGATGGTAAGATTTTATTTACACTGTTATACATACCTACATCCATATTGACGCAGTGTAGGTAATATAAGAAATATAATAACTACCTACAAACTAGGCTTTAGAATCAGTTAGCACGAATATAAGGTAGCTAAGAGTGTAGGGAAAACAGACGAAGAAAACAGAGCTAATCGCAGTTCTACTAAGCTGAGCCCGCTGAAGAGTTGTATAATTATCTAGAGAATCGTATTTGAATTTAGCATTAGGTAACATTTGCTTTTTAATATAGGTATAATTTTTTCCTAAAATATGAGGTGGTTTTTCAATTCAAAAGGCTATTGAATAGTAGGAGAATGCTTTATTTATACTGAAGAATGCTTCAAGCATCTCTTCATAACATGAAATCGTGATAGACGGACAGTTCCTTTACCATTAATATACTTACTACAGTTGCAAATGTATACTGCGTGTACACTTAGAGCATAGGATGTAGACATAAGGTCATGTGTACAGTGTAGGTACATATACATGTACATGACAAGTAAATAAGCCATGCCAATACTGCCAATACTATATTCAACGTCAAATTTCAAAGTCATGATTATTGTACGGCCGTGATTGGTCGACCTAGAATTCATGTAATTGCACCCACATGCTATGTAAATGACTTTCATTATTTATAGCGTTGTTACATTTCACTTTTCTTGCTATGGAATAATTCAAGATTTGAGGGGCTTGCACTTTTTAGTTATTATATAAATTAGCTTACTATTTGGTCAAGATTAAACGGAGAAAACATACTCGTAGTAAGTATAACATTGGGAACATAATAAATGTAAATTGGGAATAATAATATATTAAGAGCTCCTGAAATTCCTCATTTACTATCTACTGATTGCAGTTGAATTAAATATTAATGAAAGGTTTTAATTTTTATCCGGCTTGAAAGGGATAGAATGAGTGGAAATATAATAAAAAACTTTGTTTCTACATAATATCCGTCGTTTTTAATAATAAACCTAACATAAACAAATAACTAATATTTTACAGTAAAAATATTTTTATAATCTTATAAGATTAATTATTATAAATTATAATGTTAAGACTGAAGAGTAGATTACAAAATAATTTTGAAATAATATAAAATATTTTTATGCACTGGATTCATTTTAAAACACGTTTTTAAATATAATTAACAAAATTTAACAACGTGTTCTCACATATTTTTTCAAAAAAGTAAATCTAATCTTAAACACATTATGCATTTTGAATATTTAAACGCATGTTTTTAAAGTTATAAATAGTTTTAAAACGTGACCGAATCAAAATATTAGAATAATTTAAATGCTATATCTAAATGTGGAACATTTGTAGTTTCTTTGTTGTGATGTGAAAATAATGTGTGACGATTTACAGTTTTCACGGCATGGTTTTCACTTTATTACCCTAAACATTATTAATTAGCTTCAGTGAAAACAAAGGTGTATTTATAAATATACTAGCGGTCCGCTCCTGCATGTGGTCCCGTGGTACATGTTAACGTTACCATAATTAAGAACTATCCTCGTACTTCAAGGAATACTATAAAAAAAGAATTAATGAAATCGGTTCAGCCGTTCTCGAGCACGCTCAACACATTTTGCGATTCATTTTTATTTTAAGCATACCTATAGATTATTTTATCCTCTACAAAAAAAACAATTACGAACTTTCAAATTTTTCGATTTTTAGCATTGACTTATAAATCTGGGAATTAGCAGTATAATATCTATTAATATTCCCAGTTGCAACGTAAATCAAGAATAACATTATTCAAATTAAAAATATTAAGCAGCAGTCAACGCCAAGGTTTTGCAATAGAATTTCCTTCTTGTATTTTAGGAATCCTCTTGATTTGATATGGATTATGAGAACTTTTGCAATAAAAAGACTCGAAACCAGTATCAGTAATTTTCTTCAAAATATGTACCTATTTTACTGGCTTATTTTTAATAAGCAGCTAAAAAAGCATATTTATGATATAAGTCTTAAGATTTTGATAGTATTTATGCAAAATAAATTAAATTTACAACGTCATATATTTATATATTCTAGTAATTTCAAAGCTCCCAAAATCACATTTTTACTTAAGTGTATTTAAATGACTATACTATCTATCCCTGCAATAGAAACAATACAGCCTGATGATAAACATAATATCTATACTTAATATTATAATGCTGAAGAGTTTGTTTGTTTGAACGCGCTAATCTCAGGAACTACTGGTCCGATTTGAAAAATCTTTCGGTGTTAGATAGCCCATTCATCGAGGATGGCTACATATCATCACGCTAAGACCAACAGGAGCGGAGACACGTGGGTGAAACCGCGGAGCGCAGCTAGTAAGCATATAAAATCAATTTAAAAATTCTAACCACAGACGAAGACAAGCTCATACAACTATCAGACAAGCTTTTGATGGGCGTGAACGGTGACATGGGTGACGTTGGTCAGTTCAGTCAGTTCGTCTCCAAGAACCTGAAGCTGTACACCTTGAGGAACGGGTACCAGCTGGATACCGCGGCGGCTGTGCATTTCACAAGGGTCAATATGGCAGAGATGTTACGGGCTGGGGTAAGAATCTACACTTATATTATAACTAGCAACCCGCCCCGGCTTCGCACGGGTGCAATGGGGCCGGCCGGTACCGCCGCAAACGCTACGTCCCGCAATTTTTAAATCTGTAATATCTTCGAAAATATTCACTTAAATTAGGGATGTAACGATACCGATACCGATACCGATATATCGGCCGATATAATCGGCAAGCCGATATATCGGTATCGCCGATTATAAAACAACCGATACCGATATCAAACAATTCAAAAAACCGCGCCCAATGAACGATGCGGGAGGCCGCCCGCGCGTACGCACTTTGTTTTTTGAAAAAACTCTACCAATAGTAAACTTTTATTAGGAACTGATTGTATGTGTATAACTTAAAGTTTAACTGACTTTGCAAAATAATAATACTAAAATAAATGATTTTCTTGTTTTTTGATTTGGCATTGTTATTTAAAAGAATACGATTTACAGTTGAGTCTCTGTTTAATGTTGGTAACTTTTATGCATAATTCACTATTTATTTTTCTACCAAGCCATCGATATCGGTATCGGTATCGGTATCGCCGATATTTTATTACAAATATCGGTATCGGTATCGTATCGGCAAAATCATGTATCGTTACATCCCTAACTTAAATCATACGGTGTAAAGGGCCATATAGATCTATATTAAATGAACAATGTATTCAAGGTATTTAATTGGTTAAGGATTAATGCTGTATTGATTAAAATCGCTTCGAAAATTAGCCATTATTTGTCGTAAAAAGTAAATGACAAAAAAAAGTTATTGTGGGTTATCCATAAGAGATAGACATATACCATCGCGGACTTTTCTGTAGACCTTTTCAATGTGTATAATACTTAGTACATTATTTTGATAAAACTCGTAGGGTTCAGCCTGCGTTTGCAATGTAAGCGGAAAAAATGTAATTTTTTACGACATCACATTAGAAACCTCGAAAATAACAGTACTTCTCCACTATTTAATGGATGTTATTATACATATAAACCTTCCTCTTGAATCACTCTATCTATTAAAAAAAACCGCATCAAAATCCGTTGCGTAGTTTCAAAGATTTAAGCGTACAAAGGGACATAGGGACATAGGGACAGAGAAAGCGACTTTGTTTTATACTATGTAGTGAAGAGGAAATGTTAGTCTTTATCACTATGGTCCGGGAGCCAGAAGCAGATTTTATGACCAAGTTCCTCTCAAGCGGTAATTAGTAAAATGCATCAAAGTATAGTATTATGAAGCATCGTGAACGTCAGCTGGAGCTCGGTTGGGGGGGTGAGCGGTTGTAGCCTCCCACGCACGTAAGAAAAAAAAGTATATTCATTCATTTCCTCTCAGCTAAAAATTTGTCAAATTGTAGCTAACCCAATATCTCAACGAAAAATAATAATCAGCTGGTTACAGCATGGTGTATTATACGTCAGCTGGTGTCTCGAATATAATGAGACATTAACAAAATCATCGAGATACGTGGAATTCCATCAACATAAGTCCCCGTAAAAGATAAGTAATAACTTTATTAATTATATATTATACTATTATTTTTTTAATAATTATAGTTAACTAATGTTTTTAGTGGGTTATTTCATATTTGTTACACTTTTAGGTAGTTATGTGAATTTGATGATATGATAGTTATTTTTAAATGCAGTTTATAATATTTGTAAAAACATGTTTACCGATGTGGCTGAATGTACGTAGTACCCCGATCATGCGCACAACTAACCACCTCCAAGTACCTTATTACTGTCTACATTATGCTAGCGTGTGTTGCTTGAATTTTAAAAAATAACGATAATAATTAAAGATACGTCATTTCATCTCAGATGAAAATTTGTGAGCTGATTGTTAATATACTGATGCGATAAATAAAAAAAATCAGCTAGCAATAATTCGAGGAAAACCTAGTCAGTTGATGCATATAAATTGGCAATAGATGCTTCTGTCTAACTCCTATGTAATAACTTTCAAAGTATCAGCTGACGGTTTTTCCACCAAGATACAGCCAGCTGACCTATATATATATCCACAGTTACATATAAGCTATCATCAGGTAAATTTTTGTTTGAGAGGAAATCACGGAAAATAATTTTATTTTTTTCATGTTCGAGACACCAGCTGACGTATAATACACCATGTTGTAACCAGCTGATTATTTTTTTTCGTTGAGATATTGGGTTAGCTACAATTTGACAAATTTTTAGCTGAGAGGAAATGAATGAATGTATTTTTTTTCCTACGTGCGTGGGAGGCTACAACCGCTCACCCCCCCAACCGAGCGCCAGCTGACGTTCACGAGGCTTTATAATACTATACTCTGATGCGTCTGACGAATTATCTCTTGAGAGGAAATAATTAACCAAATTTGCACCTGGCTCCCTAACCACTAGCTGTCCCTGAAGAATTTGTTCTGCCCTATTGTCCCTTTTTCGTGTTGTCTCACCATACCTTTTTTGTGCCTTAAAACGTTAAAAATTGCCGAATTAGTCGAGACGTTGTCGAGCTTTACGCTTCGCACCACATTTGACATGAGAAATGGTGCTAAAATACGAGAAAATAACCCTTTGTTAAATTAAATGTTATATCTTTCTTTTTTTCCTTTGTATAGAAGACGAAGTTGCCTGGGTTAGCTAAGATTTTCCGTCTGTTTTAACTTCTAGAGGTCATTGTTACTTCTTAAGTATGTAAAAAATTAAATAAACAACACGCTATCGACGATACAATTTACAATATATCCACTTGTTAACTTCGTGATGCAAGACATTTACAAAATATCTATGACGTGTAAGTACTAAACGATAGAGGATACAATAACATTTTTATACCTAGTATAGTTACATTATTTATCTGTGGTTATACACATTAAAAGCAATGGTGTTATTAGTCAACTAGATTTCCGCCCGCGGCTTCGCCCGCGTTTTCAAAGGAAAACCCGCATAGTTCCCGTTCCCGTGGGATTTCCGGGATAAAACCTATCCTATGTGTTAATCTTAGTTACCCTCTATATGTGTGCTAAATTTCATTGTAATCGGTTCAGTAGTTTTTACGTGAAAGAGTAACAAACATCCATACATCCATACATCCATACATCCATACTTACAAACTTTCGCCTTTATAATAGTATTAAGATTAAGATAATTTATTAGTGGATACCAAATAAGGCTCTACATTTTACTTTAAATTGTTGGTTACACATTCGATGGTAATATAGGCTGTATTATGCACAATATGAAAATTGAATTTGATAACTATTATTATTTTTGTTTTACTTTTTACAGAAAAAGTAGGAAAATGCAGAAAACGAATAACTACAAAAAAGTTTTTATTTCTCAGTCTGTTTAATACAAATATACTGGGTATAAGACAAAACTCCATTTCAGATATTATGTATTAAAACTATGTTTATAAACAGATAATTATAAAATTTCCAGAATCCCTACATACTAAATCTTCTGATCGCTGGTTACGACGATAAAGAAGGTGGTCAACTCTACTCCATGGACTTCTTGGCCTCCTGCGTGAGATTACCGTTCGCTGCCCACGGGTTTGGAGGGCTCATAAGTATCAGCATTTTGAACCAATATTATAAGCCAAGTAAGTATGCATACATATGCGTGAAAGATGTATTTTTCACGATAGTTTAAGACGTGATTATGAAATGCTTTATTATTGTATAGTAGAGTTTTTCAAGGTATATCTAATGGTAAATTATTAATATCTTTTAGTATACTAGCGACCCGCCCCGGCTTCGCACGGGTGCAATGGCGGCTGGCCGCGCCGGTACCGCCGCAAACGATACGTCCCGCAATTTTTAAATCTGTAATATCTTCGAAAATATTCTCTTAAATCATACGGTGTAAAGGGCCATATAGATCTATATTAAATGAACAATGTATTCAAGGTATTTAATTCGTTAAGGATTAATGCTGTATTGGTTAAAATCGCTTCGAAAATTAACCATTATTTGTCGTAAAAAGTAAATGACAAAAAAAAGTTATTGTGGGTTATCCATAGGAGATAGACATATACCATCGCAGACTTTTCTGTAGACCTTTTCAATGTGTACAATACTTAGTACATTATTTTGATAATACTCGTAGGGTTCAGCCTGCGTTTGCAATGTAAGCGGAAAAAATGTAATTATTTACGACATCACATTAGAAACCTCAAAAATAACAGTACTTCTCCACTATTTAATGGATGTTATTATACATATAAACCTTCCTCTTGAATCACTCTATCTATTAAAAAAAACCGCATCAAAATCCGTTGCGTAGTTTCAAAGATTTAAGCGTACAAAGGGACATAGGGACATAGGGACATAGGGACAGAGAAAGCGACTTTGTTTTATACTATGTAGTGATATGTAGTGATAGTGAAGTGATTATTGTTTAAGTGTATTTAGTTTCTATTCTATCATTATTATTTTTTCACAGATAAGAACACACCCTACATGTAAATAATTTGCGCTTAACATTTCAACACATATCTACATACTAGCGACCCGCCCCGGCTTCGCACGGGTGCAATGCTGATACTAAATACACTACAGAAAAACTGTGAACGTTGTATATAAAAACATTGCGGCCCGCTCCGGCTTCGCACGGGTATAAAATATATAGCCGGGCGGCCGGCCGGTACCGCCGCAAACGCTACGTCCCGCAATTTTTAAATCTGTAATATCTTCGAAAATATTCACTTAAATCATACGGTGTAAAGGGCCATATAGATCTATATTAAATGTACAATGTATTCAAGGTATTTAATTGGTTAAGGATTAATGCTGTATTGGTTAAAATCGCTTCGAAAATTAGCCATTATTTGTCGTAAAAATTAAATGACAAAAAAAAAAAGTTATTGTGGGTTATCCATAAGAGATAGACATATACCATCGCGGACTTTTCTGTAGACCTTTTCAATGTGTATATGTAATGTACTTAGTACATTATTTTGATAAAACTCGTAGGGTTCAGCCAGCGTTTGCAATGTAAGCGGAAAAAATGTAATTATTTACGACATCACATTAGAAACCTCAAAAATAACAGTACTTCTGCACTATTTAATGGATGTTATTATACATATAAACCTTCCTCTTGAATCACTCTATCTATTAAAAAAAACCGCATCAAAATCCGTTGCGTAGTTTCAAAGATTTAAGCATACAAAGGGACATAGGGACATAGGGATATAGGGACATAGGGACAGAGAAAGCGACTTTGTTTTATACTATGTAGTGATACTCGTATTTCGGCAAATCATTTTTATTTCTATAAATACCTATGTCCTATACTTACAATCGCTCTTCAATCCTTTTCCATTTTAGTATGTACTAGCTTTCCGCCCGCGGCTTCGCCCGCTTTGTCTAAAACATAATAAATTATATACTAAAACCTTCCTCTTGAATCACTCTATCTATTTAAAAAAACCGCATCAAAATCCGTTGCGTAGTTTTAAAGATTTAAGCATACATAGGGACATAGAGACATAGGGACAGAGAAAGCGACTTTGTTTTATACTATGTAGTGACGAGTGACGACCTTTTAAAAAAATCCTTTAACCTTTTTCGCGTGTCAATAGAATATATGGATAGTGGGTGGGAAAATATAAATAACCAAATATCCGGACCGGAAGAGCTTTGTCGAAACTATGTAAAGACCCTTTGGCACAGGCTCGCAATAAAATAGGACAAAATTCCCCATTTTCTGGTACAAACATCTATTCCACTGGCCATTTTGAATAAACACCTAACAATATGGTTTATAAAGTCGATCCAGAAAATTGGGATCATTTAAATTTAAAAGAGATAATTATTGTAAATTAGTTTTCATGCAGTTATTATACGACTGTGTAATTCTACAATATAATATCAACATACAATCATATTATACTATCAATATTATTAATGATTATTAATATTTTTTTTCAAATCTTTTACAGATCTAACAGAATTAGAAGCATACGAGATTATAAAACGATGTGTACAGGAAATACACCAGCGGCTGTTCATGAATCTGCCCAACTTTGGAGTGAAAAGTATATCCAAAGATGGCGTCAAAACATTACCAACTATTAGCCCCGCTTCGTATAGGGGAAAATGATTTATAACTTAATTAAACTGCATTTTAAATTACTTTTTTATAGCTGGAAATAGCTTCTTTCACATGATGTTTTCTATGTACAACTGTTATTTAAAATGACAATGTATGAAAATAAAAGTCAAAAGTAAATACATAATATGCTTTTTCAGAGGATGTATTCTATGTATAACTGTTAGTTAAAATGATAATGTATGAAAATAAAAGACATAAGAAAATAATATGGGTACTATCGGTCTTTATCTGCAAGTCATGAAACTATTCCTTACTGTCTTTTACGTTTTTTATTGTCTTATATTATGTTATTTTTGACGTGGAATAAACTTATTCTCTCATAATTGAATTGTTATTTATTGTTCATCGTAATATTAATTGGATACATTGCAATTTCCATTTATTAAATGTCTTTTAATAACTAAAATAGTGCAACAACCGTCTGATTAACACTTATCACACAAATCGATACAAACAGTCAAAATTTCATACAAAAGTAAATAAATATTATCTTGATAATAATTAATTAGATTGCACACATGCAATGGACGAAATACCTATATTTTCAATTTACTATGCAAAATATTAAGATCTTCTGAATCCCGCACAAAAGATTCTGCTAAAATTGGCAAATACATACAATGTAATGTCCTCTAATGATTGTTATGTAAATAACTTCAAGGTATATAGGTGTTAAGTGGTGGCTCGTTGCTTCTTCATTATCGCAATCTGTAATTTCTCCATAGATAAGATATCTTGAGAGAAGTTTGAAGGTGAGTTAATTATAATTGAAAAGGTTACGAAAATAACTATTATTGTGTATCCTAAATTTATACAAATAGTGACTAAAACATAGTCATTGAATATTAAATGAAATCGTATTCGTATGTATTATTTCTTTATTAGTATTTATAGTAATCGTAAATGATATTGTAATAACTCTAAATTGGGCTAGTGGCTTCGCATGTTGTACATCATCGAATAATCAATAGCCTATAATTATCAAGGATAGGATGAAAAGAACTTTTGAAAACGGTCCAGTAGTTATGGAGATTAGCGCATTCAAACAAACAAACGAGCTCTTCAGTGAAGCTGAGTAGTATTAGTTACATTTTTTGATAACGTTGCGAGACCATCATTCTAGTTATTATACTATAGAGTAGCTACAGGTATGTGTTATCAATCCTAGTTTTGAATAGTCTTTATATATAAAAATGAATCGCAAAATGTGTTGGTAAGCGCATAACTCGAGAACGGCTGAACCGATTTCGATAATTCTTTTTTTATTATATTCCTTGAAGTACGAGGATGGTTCTTATGTAGAGAAAATGTAAACATGTACCACGGGCGAAGCCGGGGCGGACCGCTAGTTACAAATAAAATGTATTTTATGTTGTTTCCTGATATCTCAATGACGTCCGAATCTATTAAGAAATTCATAGAGCCTTTGAGTATGTGTTACCGATTTTTAAAACTTATTAAACTCTATAATTTAAAGATGCATTCAGTTATTACAGTACAATTTATAAGAGATAAGGGCCAGTTATTTATAAGATAAGGGCCAATATGTTACATGGAGGTAGTTTACGTAATTCGGTTACATGATTTGCAATCACCATCATCAAAATAACTTTTACATAGGAATAATTAATTTTATTATTATAGTATGCATAACATTAAAGATTGATGAAAGAAAAGAAAGAAAAGAAAGAAAGAAAGAAAACGTTTATTTAATGGCACACATGGCGTTTGTTTGATGAGACCGTAACAGATATGTTAATCATATTCTAACTTGATAAGAACCTAGACATTTGATAACACAGTAAACAAAACAACTCAAGATGGTTTTAGAGCAAGAGCCCGCTTCAGCCAGGCGCACAGTATTTCATAAAACCAGAAAGTTTGTCTGCGCACGTCACCAACACAGGTAAGAACGATGAGCGACTATGTAGTTTGGGTAGTGGTTACTTTGACAGGTAACAGGTAACAAAGGTGTTAAAAAAAAGTACCTCAAATACGTTAAAGCATAAAGCTTGGTTTTTTGATATTTTCTTTAGAATAATATTTAAAATGATGTCATCCATTGCCGGACACTTAGTATGGTTTTAACCCCCTGCCGGACACCCCAAAACTCAAAAAAATAATTGTACTTAAACTTACAATATAGTATAAAAGCTGAATTTTAGATATGTTACTTGGGGGACTATCAAAAGAATTTACCCCAGTAGCCGGACAGTTTTCACGGTTTTTACATATTGCCAGAGGCCTTGAAAGTCTACTACTACGATACTACTGTATAAAATATAGTTAAGGATATAATACTGAGTAAATAAAAGTTCGCAATAGAGCAAACTCACCATCTCACTCAAACCTGCCTAAATATATATTGCCTCGCGCTTGCACTTACCACAGACTTTCAAGGCCTCTGGCAATATGTAAAAACCGTGAAAACTGTCCGGCTACTGGGGTAAATTCTTTTGATAGTCCCCCAAGTAACATATCTAAAATTCAGCTTTTATACTATATTGTAAGTTTAAGTACAATTATTTTTTTTGAGTTTTGGGGTTTCCGGCAGGGGGTTAAAACCATACTAAGTGTCCGGCAATGGATGACATCATTTTAAATATTATTCTAAAGAAAATATCAAAAAACCAAGCTTTATGCTTTAACGTATTTGAGGTGCTTTTTTTACACCTTTGTTACCTGTTAGTTGTTACCTGTCAAAGTAACCACTACCCAAACTACATAGTCGCTCATCGTTCTTACCTGTGTTGGTGACGTGCGCAGACAAACTTTCTGGTTTTATGAAATACTGTGCGCCTGGCTGAAGCGGGCTCTTGGACTATTTTGAAATATATTCTGTATCTATTGAATATTAAAAATGATTAATTTTTTTCCATTCCAGTCCATATTATGATTCTTTGTTAATGTTTTTGTCGTGATTGAGAAAACATTTTGTTTTGCATTCATAATATCACTTACTAGCTTTCCGCCCGCGGCTACGCCCGCGTTGTCTAAAACCTAATAAATTATATACTAAAACCTTCCTCCTGAATCAATCTATTTATTAAAAAAAACGCATCAAAATCCGTTGCGTAGTTATAAAGATTTAAGCATAGGTACATAGGGACATAGGGACATAGGGACAGAGAAAGCGACTTTGTTTTATACTATGTGATGATAAGATTTGTTTATTGGTAAAGTATAAAGTAATCTACAAATTATCATTTCAATCATCACTATCATCACTATCACTACATACCTAGTATAAAAAAGTAGCTTTCTCTGTTTCTATGTCTCTATGTATGCTTAAATCAATAAAACTACGCAACAGATTTTGATGTTTTTTTAATAGATAGAGTGATTCAAGAGGTAGCTTTTAGTACATAATTTCTTAGGATTTACATATAACGGGCGAAGCCGCGGGCGGAAAGCCAGTAAGGTTATAAAAAAGGTCAATACTAGAAAAACTATGAGATGAAAGTCGTTACTATTTAATGCGGCATTAGAATTTGTAATTAATAAAGAACCGATTATTTAATATTCATAAAAGGTAGTTTGCAAATTTAAGAGGCATTGAGGAAAGTTAGAAATTTTAACACTGGCCTTATTAAATAAAGAATAAGCTTAAACTTTGAAGAAAGAAATGTAAAGCAGTACACATTTAAAAGGGATTTCAAAAACCTCCTTTATAGTTTTTTCTTGAATTACAGTTTTCAATCATGTGTTATTTTGATTAAAATAAATGCATATTTAAACATCTAGTTAAAGAATAGATACATAATAATAATTTCTATATTGTATTCTCAACGTTTTTAAGAATCTTCACTACATAGTCGCTAAACAAAGTCGCTTTTTCTGTCCCTATGTATGCTTAAATCTTTAAAACTAAGCAACGAATTTTGATGCGGTTTTATTAATAGATAGAGACTAGAGTGATTCAAGAAGAAGGTTTTAGTAGATTATCATTTATTAGGTTTTAAATAAAGCGGGCGAAGCCGCGGGCGGAAAGCTAGTATATTATAAAATAGTAGTCCTAAATTTTCCTCAAGAGGGTTTCATTCGGTGACCACTAAAAATATTACCAGATGAAAGTTTTCTTATTTGTAGTATGATGATGCAAAACAGCTTCAAAACCCTAATTTATAAGCAAATATTTGAGAGAGTCAGCATCCATTAAATTTCAAGTAATGTGTATCATAAAACTTGTATGCTTTTTAAATCGTAAGTGTTATCGTCGCGTCGAATTCATAATTATAACGCACTTATATGGTTAATGATTGTGATAAAGTAAGTAAGTAAGTGAAGTCCCATGTCCCCTTGTGGGGTAAGGGGCAGATGCATTATCCATCTGTTTCACTGATCGATTTTCTTTAGGGACAAGTAGGTGATCAACCTTCTGTGTCCTACCAGACCAAGACATTTTTTTCTTCGTCTCCACCGGGAATCGAACCCAGGACCCCTCGGTGCTACGCTCACGCGTCAACCACTGCACCAAGGAGGCGGTCATGATTGTGATGATTGTTAAATAACTCCATAATATTAACTATTGCAAACTCACATATTATGTAAGTACCAAAACTTATTATTACCACATGAGTAGTGTGTTATTACTATGTAACGAATCTAAATAAACTATAGATTTTGATTTGTTTTATTTGAATGTCTTTATATTGGTAATTCTTTTTCCTTTTCCTTTCTAGCTTCCTTTTAACTTTGCCTTTCTTTTGCCAATAATAAACGCAACCTCGGATTTGATTTTGTCTTTTCACTTATATCAATATTGATTGGAAAAACAAATTCAAAATCAATAATTCTGATGAATCCAAGTTCAACAGGTCAACATCACTACATAGTATAAAACAAAGTCGCTTTCCCTGTCCCTATGTCCTTATGTCCCTATGTTCCTATGTCCCTTTGTACGCTTAAATCTTTGAAACTACGCAACGGATTTTGATGCGGTTTTTTTTAATAGATAGAGTGATTCAAGAGGAAGGTTTATATGTATAATAACATCCATTAAATAGTGGAGAAGTACTGTTATTTTTGAGGTTTCTAATGTGATGTCGTAAAAAATTACATTTTTTCCGCTTACATTGCAAACGCAGGCTGAACCCTACGAGTTTTATCAAAATAATGTACTAAGTATTATACACATTGAAAAGGTCTACAGAAAAGTCCGCGATGGTATATGTCTATCTCTTATGGATAACCCACAATAACTTTTTTTTGTCATTTACTTTTTACGACAAATAATGGCTAATTTTCGAAGCGATTTTAACCAATACAGCATTAATCCTTAACCAATTAAATACCTTGAATACATTGTTCATTTAATATAGATCTATATGGCCCTTTACACCGTATGATTTAAGTGAATATTTTCGAAGATATTACAGATTTAAAAATTGCGGGACGTAGCGTTTGCGGCGGTACCGGCCGGCCGCCCGGCTATATATTTTATACCCGTGCGAAGCCGGAGCGGGCCGCTATGTTTTTATATACAACGTTCACAGTTTTTCTGTAGTGTATTTAGTATCAGCATTGCACCCGTGCGAAGCCGGGGCGGGTCGCTAGTATTTTGATAAATTAAAGATATTAAAATTAGACAAATTGGCAGGAATCGTGATTAGTTACTTTCAAACATGTTTATAGGTATTACGGGTGTTTGTATCACGGTGCATTTACATCCAACGAACATAGAGCTAGAGCTAGTGCAAGCGCATTCTTTCGTGATCTTTGTAAACGAAAACTCGTATTCAGTTTTGTTCAGTATTAGAACATTGCATAGGTATATTTCAAACGCACTTAGAACAACGAAAAAATGCTCTACTCCTGTTTACACTAAAAAGAATTTGACATAGAATGAGCACTCACTCGTTTGATGTAAATGCACCGTTACGGGTGTTGCGCAAGAGATGCGTTTCGGAACAAACAAATCTATATTTATCATTCTAATAGAAAATGTATTAACTGATACAAATACCACAGCATATACGCTAATACCGTAATGCAAGTACAGACTTTCATTTTAACCTCTATAAAATTAAAATAATGGGCAAGTATTTCTTCCGTAATATTTTTCGAATATTACGATAATTTTAAAATCCTTATCAATATAACCTAAAAATACTGACTGATATGCATAAAGTGTAACTTTGACAGATTAGGTGGAAAAATACGTAGAAAATTTATTGTTTACTAATCTGGGCTCTCTTAAATAAAAGAAGAGTTTTGCTATAAGTATATTTAGTATTGCTATAAGTATATTTAGAATAATGTTTCGTTTTGAAATGTTCCTCCATAGAATAACCACAATATAACTTATTGCTTTATTGTTCTCCAATAATCACTTGTATACAGAATACATACAACAACGACCTGTGAAATATTGAAGGTCACGAGGAAAATTATGTAATTTTTTATTGATCGTGCCTGCTTGGAATAAAGTAGGTTTATTTTTCCTTCTCGTTTACTTGCAAAATCATAATGCAAATCACATGATGCCTTGTTGTATTTTCCATCTAGGACATAAATAACAGTTTCCATTTATAACAGGAATAAAATTATCTTATCTATCTATCTCTAGTGTTTCATAAAAATCAATTACTTTTTCTTGACCAAATTTTCAGCGAAACTATCAAAAGCGGGATCCTGGAGGTTCATTATTAAACTCTCTCCTGACAGGAAAACTTTGTTCTGTGACTTCGCGATCATTCTAGAAATATTCTGCGCGGCTCTGATCTTACGAAGTTTCAAGTATCCGGGGTTCATTGACACTGCTTTTCCCAGCAACTCTGCTGCCTCAGCTTCACCTTCGGCTTGTACAATCTTCTGCTGTCGTTCCTGCTTTGCTCTTTCTACTACGAAGGAAGCCCGCTGTGCGGCTTGCTGAGCTATCTGCTTTGCTTCAACTGCAGCGGAGTACTCTCTACCAAAACTCATCTCAGTGAGCGACACATCATCGAGAATTATATTGAAATCTGCAGCCCTTTCAGCCAGTTCTCTTCGTATCAGTAGAGACACTTGATGCCGTTGTGTGATCAATTGGGAAGCGGTGAATTTAGCAACGACTGATTTCAAAACTTCATTGCAAATGGACGGTAGAACTTTTTCATCATAGTTTGTGCCAAGCTGCCGGTACATTGTTGGTAGACTTTCCGCATTGGGCCGGGTTAACACTCTTAGTGAAATATTCACCATTTGCAAGTCTTTTGACCCGGTAGGTGAAGAGATGACGTGTGGTCGTGATCTTATGTCATAGATGATAGGTTTCTGGAACCAGGGTATACGAAAGTGCATGCCTTCCGTCAAGATGTGTCTCTGTACTCCTCCTATTCGGTTGTACATGATGGCTCGGTGCCCTCCATCTACGTTGAACACTGTTTGGGATATACCATACGTTGTTGCACCAATAACTGCAACTGCTTTCAAACCATTGGCCAAGACTTGCGGATTTCTGAATTTAGAAGCCATTTATGCTGACCAATTAGGATAACACAGATTTAAAACGCTTCAGAGAGTTTTTAAGGTTTTGCACCAAGATTTTAATGCTTATAAAATATAATTTTTCCACTATTAACGCGTGTCACACTACATGGTTGTTTTATCACTGACACTTGATGATGTATGGCTAAATTCTTGTGAAGGTCTGATTCACAGCACCGTATGTTAATTAGGACAGTGTCGTAAATTCAGACCAAAAGAGGCAGCGCTCTAGTAGATAAAATTGCTAGTATTGGGCACAGTATGTGGTAAAATATATTGATATTTTTTTCAATTAATTAAATTGTTTATTATTATTAAATTAATAGGCAACACCTGAGTTTATTCGCTGGTTTTAAAGTTTACTTTTCTAAATATATTGTGCCTTATCGAGATACTGTTTTAAGTTATAAACTTAAACTGTACTATTTGATGTTTACAAATAATTATTAATACTATTAAATTGTATGTATGGAATAAAATATTTCATGGCAAGAAAATTTCTTATAATAGCGTATGAGATGAGACATAAATGACTCTACAAACAAAAATTGCTAACAATAGCGCCTAGGATGATAAATAAATTACACTACAATTCTACATACAATAAAAATATGTCCTTTTAAACTTATAAGAACTATAGCTCAAATGTTAATTAGCTGAATATAATAGTATTTTCAACAGATAGAGGTTTAATACTGATAATGCGAAATTCGCATCGCAACGGAGTGCATGAAATGTTTTTTCCGGTTGAAAATAGAGAGATTAAAAATTGATATAGTGTCCTTTTTACCGCAGTAAAACACGTCATTCACATGAGAATTTTCTTTGACAACGAGGACTAAGTTACGGGGGAAAAGCTAGTACATAAATGATGATATTTAAATATGTGAAGTAGGCAATAACTAGTTGCATAAAATGATAATGTTCTAGCGGTTGACGCGGTTGGTCAAACAAACCAACTTGCATACAACTGACTTTATCTCAGAATACGTAATATTTCATACTTTTATGTAACGTTAACTACAATATTAATTATGAATGTTTATAAAGAAATATTTAAGCTATTTCATTTTGTAAAATAATTCGCATATGTGTATGAAAAATGATAATAATTATTCTTAGATAATATATAAATAAAGATTTTGGTCATTATGATACAAAAGTGTGCTATATATTATGCGTTTTAATAAATATTTACATAAATTATAATCGTTTTATAAGCGTAAATAAAGAGATTTGAAAAATATTACCCTATATTCATAATGTAGAGTACTTACAATTTCTCTTACATAAATATCTGGGTGATGTTTGCCGGTATTTTGAAGCTTAACCAATTATAATAAAATGCTAAACTAATCAATCATACACTTAAAGCTGATAGCTTAAACTAAGTACAAATGGCGGTCTTATCGCTTTAAAGCGATTTCTTCCAGACGAGAAATGCTGTATGTTATAATGAACATATATGTATTATATGCGTTAGTTTTTATTATTATTATAAAATACAACAGAAACTTATTAATTTCTCAGACTCATTTCTATAAACATATTTGAACACATAAATAAGAAAGTACAGAAGACGACCATGTAGTAGGTAATTGATGATATTATTCACTATTTTATTATTTTGTTTCAGTGAAGGTTTCATATATTTATAATATGAAATGAGATGAATATAATACTTCACTTGTTTTACTAAATAGTTACCTACTATATTCAGATGCTAAATCTATGCGACAAATCAAGACTGTACAATAGAAACGCATAAAATATACATAAATTAATTTAATACGGCTCTTTTGTTCCAGAATAACATTACAATTTACTTACTACCTAGTTATAATATTTAAAAAAATAAGTCTTACCAAAATATATTACGCACTTGCACACTCACTTCAAGGTTAAATGCACTCAATTATGTCACTTATTGTATGGGAATAGGGTCGAAATCGCGGTGGGTTGATAAAAGAAAGGCGATCGACGCGGGCGCACGCCACGATGCGCGAGTTCGGATGACAAGTTGGCTGTTATCACAAGACGTGAGAGGAACTAGAGTGGCCATGGAGGTTATTTGTATTGGATTTGAAGAAAACCTGTGAAAACTTAATTAAGACTGTAAATTTGTTACCTAGTTATTAACCAAAAAAAAAGACAAGAATCCAAAAGGGTGAAAATTTATATAGCATACACATATTCGAAAAGTATGTTATGCAAGAAAATCCGGCGTTGTAAATTATATAGAAACAAGGTCGGTACAGCACATACAAAGTAAGGCATCTCTTCCAGTGTTACTTATAGTGTAGATGAGCGGTGCTGACCCCCTAACATCAAGTAGAGCTTCACTTTTGCTTGCTCTATCAAAAAAATATGCTTTACCCAATTAGATAAACTTCACTGATCGGGCACGTAAACACTAAATCGTACAGGAATTTGAGGTAACCAACTTGAGATACATATACAGTATACACTATACACTATACAGTAATAATGCTCTATTAACATAAAAAAAATGTTGTGTGGTTTTATGAAACCACGGTAAAAGTGAAACTTTCCGAACACTGCTTTATACCTACTCGGCAGCCGACCGTCACGCGACATGCGCTACACAGACCAAAAAGTTTGAGACGATGTAATAAAAGTTTCACTTTAAAATATTATTAAAACGAATAAGACAGAATATTAACCGAATATTATTAATTAATTGAATTAATTAATGCGGGCTTAATCAAAAAATAAATTGACAAAAATCATGCAAAAGAAAAAAATACAAATCCAATAAAAATAAAAATCATGGTCACTCAACCTACAAGATGAATGAATAGGACACAAATCCATTACCCACTACGGTGACAATGCAGCATCGTGTTATGGCGACTCGTGACCAACCATAATGTTCTGTTATCATAAGATCTCTCTTAATTTATGTTAATTATTACAATGTTTACTGAGAAATATGGACGTGAAATTTAACTATACTTGTGTGAAGAAAGTGAATGTCTTCGTATAAAATACTTCATATTTTTCACTAACTTTTTGCTCATAGTTTTGCTTGCACACTTTAATGAAATTAGACTTACTAAGACTTACTAAGTTTAGTCTATTATAGGTATGATGGTATGGTAGGTTTCATGGAAAATGTTTCACCTATGTAGTCTATAACATCTAAAAGTTCAATTTAGCCTAAATTTTATCTATGCTTATTTCGAGCCTTATAATATAAAAACAAAAATCAATCTTTCATTGCGACGAGTACGACGAGGACGACGTAATATTAATTATTTCTTTTATTGAGATTCAAGTATGTAAGTATATCCACAGTCAGATTTAAAAAAATACCTCTATATTTTAACAGAGCGAGAGCAACAAACCTAATTAATCGTTACTTCAGCCAAATATACGTCCTCATATCGATCATCCTATACATGTACAAATAAATTTCTTAGGAACTAGTAATTAAAATAGTCTAAACCTGTTCATAATTAATTCACCTCGACATCCTGAGATACATCCTGGAACTAAACTTCCATACTTACCAATAAATGCGGAAACATTGAACCCGTTCTGAATTACTTTTACTTTCAACCTACGTGATCATATAAGTTATAGATGTCTCTTCTTATTGAATAATATTTATTTTAATTTCATTTAGATCAGCTATGAATATTAAAAGGGTTTAAATCGTGATTTATTGCTATATTTTTATGACGTTATTATTATGTGCTTTATGTTCCTTGTCATCTATCACATCCAATGTTTATAAGAAAAGTCACATCTGTATAAAGCAGTCATAATATTTTTATATTAATTATAATATTAGATTATACGGAAAATGAACTTAACCCCTTATTGCATGAATTATTAAAGAGATGAAATAAAAATTATTTTTTTGCAAAAAAGTGTTTATTACGAGATCAAATTGAGAAAAAAAATTATTTACATATTATAGAAAATATGAAACGGCGCCATATATGGACTCGTATGCAGTGTTTGTTGTATTTTT
Source organism: Colias behrii (assembly GCA_029959065.1). Taxonomy (NCBI): domain Eukaryota; kingdom Metazoa; phylum Arthropoda; class Insecta; order Lepidoptera; family Pieridae; genus Colias; species Colias behrii. The sequence continues at coordinate 15,544,147 of JARWMC010000001.1, forward strand.
TCTGTCATATATGGCTTCGTATGCAATTAGAAAAAAGTAACTACTTAATAAAATAAAAATATACTCCGGACTAATTTCACACACATGGTTGCTAAGCCCCAAACTAAACTTAGGCTTGTTCCCTGAATGCTAAGTCAACTGATATACTACATATATTTTACATAAATCCTATCCTACTAATATTATAAATGCGAAAGTTTGTGAGGGTGGATGTATGTGTATGTGTTTGTTTGTTACTCTTTCACGCAAATACTACAGAACCGACTTCAATGAAATTTAGCACACATAATATAGAGGGTAACTTGGACTAACACATAGGATAGGTTTTATCCCGGAAATCCCACGGGAACGGGAACTATGCGGAGTTTTATTTGAAAAAGCGGGCGAGGCCGCGGGGGAAATGTTAATACTTTATATGGATACCTAAATAACACCCAGAATCACAGCCAACTTATACTTCGTGAAATTGCTTAAAACAATTACGTTTGCCATTATAACATAAAAACACGTTATATTTTTCACATAACGTGAAGGAACGAAATTGGAACAATATAGGCATAGCTGACGGGTGTTCTTCTTCCAAATTGGGTAATGACTAATCCCATCAGATCGTACAGAATCAAAGTGAAAATCTAGATGTCTTGCAGGAGTTTTTCGTAGCTTTTTTGCGGCAATTGGCGAGTCAGGTATACTGAGGAGACTCCAGAGATGCCGATGTTCCTAAGTTTTTGAGAGACGACCACGTCTTTTGGTAATAAGAGCTTTCCCTGACTTTCGCATTTGCTCTGAAACGGCTTATTAAAAATCATACAGTGGCATATAGCATGAGTCTGTATTTATTGATGATTATATGATATTTGCATGCTTAGCAGTGAGATAAAAGTGTCCAGGATCGATACTGGAACAATTAGTGAAAGTATCCTTGAATGCATACCAAGCCACATATGACATAATATATTTTGGACGGAATCAGACGGAATGCATACGAAGCCAAATATGACAGATTTGAAAAAGAACAAAAAAAACATGATTAAAGCAAAAAAAACAACCAAACCAAATGTTTTACCTTATTTTAGAAAGACTAAAGAATGAAGTAATATTTTTTTTCATGGCTTTACTCACCTTTTTGATATTGAAATCTTAATTTGAAAATCACGGTTTTTTCCGCGCACCCAAACCGTCGCACGCGCTAGACTAAATCTATAATATATCTGATGGATAATATTTACACTGTATAAATTAATTACCTTCCAATTTTCGATGAAATGCTGTTTAAGATGTAAGGTAGTTTTTTTAGATATTGTTTATAGTTAGCCTATAAAAAATTCATGAACTTCGTCGTCCATATATGGCATTGTATGCGGTAAGGGGTTAATTGTCGTTACTATGCTACCGACTTCATCTTATACGTTCATTCAGTTTTTAGAATCATACCTATAATAGACTAAACTTAGTAAGTCTCTTCTTCATCTTATTTTATTCATTTTTAATCATCTAAATAGCAAATAATTTACGAGTTTTGAAAACAATTAACATACATCGTGCGTAAAGCCACCGTCACGAGTGTCCTCAAAAGAAAAACATTAAAATAATTTGTTACTTCACGAGCGGCCATTTTGCATTTTGCGGTAATCATTTCCATTTGACGCAATTATCCTTGTTATCTCAGATCTTTCAGGGTTTCTTTGCTTCAGTGATTTTGATAGCCATTACCTACAATTATTTGTTTGTTATAATTACTGTACATAAAACAATTTAGAGAAAATGGTAAAATTATATAAGTTGTAAGCAATAATTATTATATTGTTGTAAGTAAATTGAGTGTGTTTCAGGCTTTGCATTTGGGATCGGCTGTCTGGCTACCGATTTCATCACTGGGAATATATTTCCACCTCTTCTCAAACATGGTTTTCCGCGACCTAGAAACAAAGAAAATAAAAGGTAATATTATATTATAATAAACTACCTGTGCCCCGCGGTTTTACCGGCAGTGCTCCGCTTCTTTTGGTCTTAGCGTGATGATATTATATAGCATTCCTCGATAAATGGGTTATCTTACACAGACATAATCTTTTAAATCGGACCAGCAGTTCCTGAGATTAGAGCGTTCAAACAAACACACAAAATAAAAATAAGGAACTTCGTTCCAACAACAAAAAACTCTTCAGCTTTATAATATTAGTACAGATTTAATTTAAAAATAGAAACGAATTCATTAAAAAACAGAAAAAAATCTAGAAGCCTAAGCTGGAAGCATTATCCGATGATTCGATTTCATTTGAATTTCAAATTACCTTTGACATTCAAAACAGTGATATCTGTAGAAATAGGTTAGTTATATCCCATGTATCCGGGAACAGCATCCGATCCTCGAATCAGCTTAGATAAGCGCTAGTGTACAAGACTAGTGTTTGATAAGTTATAGCGGCGACGGGCGAAATTGAATTTAATACGGTACGATTATTTTGTTCAGAGGTGTTGGCACGAATTCTAATTGATTTTCAATTAGAATTTATTGAAATTTAGATTTAATAATGTATACGATTAACTTTACTTACCATAATATTAGCCATATTATAGTAACAACAATTATTATTTATTATTAATAAGGATGACTATCTACTCGAGTTATTGCTTTCTATTCATTAAATGATTTTAGCGCCATTTTAATAAAATAGCAAATACACATCGACACAAGTTTGCATTATAAAATACGCAGGTGACTAAAATTGTGCCTATTGTTAATTTTAAACCCTTCGTCTACAGTCTGAACCCCACGAATAGCGGAAACAATACGCATGCGTGCTTTACCATCACTCTAACTCAACCTGTCAACAACAGCCGATCTACATAACCTATAACAATTAAATCAAAACAAACAATTTTTAGTGTGTACGTTTTATATTTCTATTGGACGTAATATCGGACCATTGCCTTTTAATTAAATACCAATTGAAATCATTTATCGGTTGGGAGCAATTGATTGAGTGTTGTTTTAATATTTGATCGACGAAGACTTATAATTGGTGACTGGGAAATAAAGAATTTTGTAAGTTTTTAACTGAAACCTTATGTGTGTGTGAATAAAAGTGTTAATTACATTAAATAGTGTTATATAGTGTTAAAAACGCGCCGTTAAATCGTAGCTACAGCTGTTCTAACATCGTATGATTTTGCGAAAGGTGAAATTGTCTGTCTCTTTCTAACTAACGGAGCTTCCGCGTGGTACGTCTACTCATCAAAGATCCTGAATTTAACTTTGAAACTGATTAAGGATTGGTCTCCGCGCGCGCGCTACGACTAGATACCTCATGTGTAGATACCGCCCCACCTAAAAACAATAGCTCTGTGAGTGTGGCAACTCATTTCTGTAGTGTGTGTTAGGCAATTTGTAAAGACGCTAGTGTGTGTGAAGAATTGGGCTGCCAGCTACATAAATTTTACCTCATAAATGGGAAATCTGGCATCTTGGAAAGAAGTTTGAAAAATATTTTTTTTCATCCTGACCTGGCCGGGAATCGAATCCATGAACATGCGACTCAAATCCACTTGTGACGCTACTATACTATAGTCACAAAGGTTGTTTAAAAGTAAAAAAAGCGGAAATAAAAAAAAAACATATTATATGAGTCAGTTAAACATGGTTAAACAGAAATAAATTATTGTTATTATACTTTTTTATACATGTGTTAGATTTAGTATTGAAAAAAAAAAGTTCAAATTATTGCTAAAAGATTTCCTCAACCACGTGTATTTTTTTGGATATGCAGTACGGTAACACTGAATGGCGTCGTATTTTCGTAGAAAAAATTTTCGAAGTAAAGGAGAAATTTCGAATAATACGATACTTAGTGATGGTACGTGATCCCAGTGTCTTTCTTATTTTTTGTTGTATTGTTTTTAAATAGTTTTATGACACAAATAGACATTTTACTTCAGATTTTGTTCAAAATCTTTATAAACTATCGATTCGCCCTCTCCACACAATACTTGTGACACGACTGGCTTGGGTACGCCGAATTCGGCGTACTATTAGTTGCCGCATTTTTCAAGTACGCCGGCGGTATCTAGTCGTAGCGCGCGCGCCGAGACCAATCCTTAATCTAAGCTTTGAAAATATATAAATCGGTTTAGTAGTCGTTAGGTAACTCTATGTATTATTGTATTTCATCTGAAATATTGTGTGAGGATTTTGTTGCCAAAAAAAGCTTAAAAATATGTTTTTACCGACTTATAAAAATGAAGGATTGTTCATTTTTTATATAATTACTCATTATAGATCCTCAATTTGACTTAAAAATCAGTTTAGTAACTAGTCGGTTGACCGCAGGTACCAAAAAAATATATTTTATTTTTCGTGCAATAAGGATTTCGTTGCCAATATGTAGGTACCTCACTATATAGGCGTACCTACCTATCATGAAAATATTTTTTCAACGAGTGGGCTATTCAAATGTCTATTTATTTTAGTTGTTAGGTATTTATCAGAAAGCTTGATTGAGTTCACTACTTTTCACATCGTCGTGTTTTTCTTCTATCAATAGTTAGGTATCTGTAAAAATGGTACCAAGTAACTAGATATGTGTGAAAAAAAAATTGGTTGTCTGTAAAGTCGGTTTACTGACGATAGTTGATCGTGACAACGTCCGATTGTGCTTCTTTGTCGTTCGTTCCGCGCTCTCGCTCGCACTTCAAGCCTTACACGGAACGCCTCAGAGCGAGGTAACGCCGCATGAGTCATGTTTTTTCGTGCGTGCAGGCGGCTCTATCGAATTATAAGACGTTGTCACGTCAAAAGTGAAGTCCCATGTCCCCTTGTGGGGTAAGGGGCAGATGGATTATACATCTGTTTCACTGATCGATTTTCTTTAGGGACAAGTAGGTGATCAGCCTTCTGTGTCCTACCAGACCGAGATTTTTTTTTCTTCGTCTCCACCGGGAATCGAACCCAGGACCCCTCGGTGCTACGCTCACGCGTCAACCACTGTACCAAGGAGGCGGTCAACTAGATATGTACCTAAATCTATATTATAACACACAATAAGCTCCTTCACCTAACAATGAATAGGTATGTTTCAATACTTTTTAACAAACCAATAAGTTAGACTTTTGACATAATAGATTCTGCGAAGGGTTTCATAAAACTCCTTTGTAAAGAATAGCCAGAGTTTGGTGTGGTTTGGTTCCGGTATTCCGGCCCTCCGATAATCGGATAAAAAGTTCAAACAAATATCAACCCTTAATCCAATTGGATAAAGTGTTTATTACAATGTTTTCATTTCGTTGTATGTATCTACTTTTCGTCGTATGAAATAGGTATTAAAATATGTTCGATAATGAGCTATTTTTGATTACAGAAGGTACATACTTAGTTAAATATAGATATTATATTAGAATATATATTTTGAGAGTGGGAGTCGAGCATGCTTCGGCACGGATTGGGCCACGCTCGCACCGGGGAAGGTACCACACCCTCACAGAATATCGGCGCCATAGTGACAGTTTACTGTCGCGTTCCGTACGGTGAGTGAGGGGTCCGGAGGCCCACATCCCTTCCCATCCCCTACCCATCCTATCCTTCCCTATCCTCATTCCCTCCCATCCTCGCCCCTTCTACCTAACTCCTTCCAAATCCCTTTGAGGACAGCAACACATCCACTTCCCAGTGGAGTGGATGCTTATGGGCGGCGTTTATCGCTTAACACCAGGCGACGCGTCTGCTCGTTTGCTATCCTATAGCATAAAAAAAAATATTATCTAATTTTTGATGATATTGAACGTCTATTATATTATCATAGATATATATTTATGATTGCATGTTGTACTTAGATAATAAATATCATGTCAATCGGACAATAAAATATTTTACAAATCCGGTAATCAATCTCTATCTACTTATTTTACATAATATAGTCAAAGTAGTCAGCAAAGATGATAAAATTTATTCAATTGATACCAATCTATTAAGTTTTATAGCAAAAGCTTATAGGTCACTTTTCACTAAATTGACTAATTAATTAGGTCACGAATCGTAAACAATGGCATACCTATTGCTATAAATCAGATCTAATAATAAAATTTATTGTTAAATTGTTATTTAATAACTACAACATCGACCCTTCATTGCCAAATCAGGAAATGGATCTTCGTTCAATATATTATGAGGCATAGTCATTCATTGATCACGTGATATTTAAACTATTTTAATTTTTAACCCTCTCAGAGACACATATTCAAAGTATGTTTAATATTGATAAAAGTCTGTGATAAAAATAAATAGTCGCGATACACTCTACTCTCTACTACTCTCGAGCTTTTGATGCTATTAATATAGAACTTTTGCTGTCCAAACTAGTTTACTATGGTTTTGGTCCGCAAGCAATACTCTGGTTTGAAAGCTATTTTAGACAACGATTTCAGTCTGTAGTGGTCAATGGAGAGGATGGCAAGGCGCGTTATTCGCAACGCAAACGTCTTACAAGAGGCGTTCCTCAGGGATCTATTCTGGGACCGCTACTCTTTATCCTTTATACTTCGGATATAACAAACTGTATGCTCAACTGCAAGTACCACCTTTATGCAGACGATATTCAGTTTTACATCTCTTTCCATCCTGGAGATACGCAACTGGCTATTGATAAACTTAACTCCGATCTAAACCGCATAGCAGATTGGTCCGAGCAAAACGGTTTGTTATTGAATCCAGGAAAGACAAAATTTATGATTCTTGGTACTCCCTTCCTTATTAATTAAGTAGAATCGTTGCTTCAACCAGTAGTTATAAAGGGAAGTGCATTGGAGCATGTAAGGGAAGCCCGCAACCTTGGCATTATTTTTGATGAGTCTCTCAGATTTGAAAAACATATAAGTAAGACAATATCTAATTGCTTTTATCGACTGAAGGTGTTATATCGAATCAGAGATCACATAACACCATTGCTAAGGGTAAGGCTGTGCGATACTTTAATTTTATCAAAATTCAATTACGGGGATGTTGTATATGGCGAGCGCATCCTTGCGCGAACAAGGAAAGCAATCCAGCGTGTACAGAACGCATGCGCTCGCTATTGCTGGAACATACCTGCCAGAAGCCATATTACGCCTTATCTAAATGATGCCAAGGTACTGAACATGGAGAGTCGACGAAAGTTGCACTTTGCGGTTTTGCTATTCTCTGTAATACGCTCCAATGTTCCTATCTATTTATACGATAAACTTTCCTGGTTAGGTGACTCAGATTCATCTTATAAAACTAGAAACACGTCAATCAGATTATCGGTACCCAAGCATCATACGACAGCTTTTCGAGGCAGCTTTCGTTACAGCGCAACGAAATGCTGGAACAACTTGCCTCCTCCTCTGCGGGATACAAAAACAATAACCACATTCCGTCTAAAATTTAGGCGATTTGTTTTACAGCAGCAAGTCCAACAGCTTTCGGTGCGTCTGTAACGAACATAATACTATTAACTAAATAGTCTGTGCTAATAGTATAGGTACCTAATATTATGTGTGTGAAAATGTCCTGAAATATTTATTTATTTTATTTATTTCATATAACTTATTATGTTTTATTTAAAGTTTTTTCATGTAGGTTATCTATAATAATATAAGCGTATTTTAAGTATTAAGCGTATTGTAAGTTATGGTGACCTTATTTATTTATCCGTATGATGTATCCACAAATTATATTTAATATATTATTTTTAATTCTATTTAACATGCAAGCGGCTGACAATCTGGATGTCGGAAGGGTGTCACTGAAAATCAGTGCTGAGGCGTTATGCCTCAGGTATCCTGAGTGGCATCCTTTTTTGGCGCACGCAACCTCACATATTTTGATGGTTTTATTATTATTTTGTTTTACTTTACTTAATTTTTTTTTTCTTCTTATTTTTTAAACTTCGTACTTTGTAATGTTTATTATGTACTTGTGAGTTGTGTGTGTTGAAATAAATGATTTCTTTCTTTCTTTCTTTCATACATATTACATACATATAATTATAGGTGTAATCTCTGGGTTTTGATATCGATTTTTTTGATCATCGCTCTCAGTAGATAATTTTTTTTAAAGGTAAAAAATCGTGAGAAGACAGCGTACTCACATGATTGCAAGAAGAAGCTGTTAACTGCCAATTAGGTAAAAGCTTAAAAATAACGACTAAAAGTAGAGTAAATATTTTTAAAACAGTGTCTAAACTCAGGCTAATTAGTCTTTCCTTTTTGCTTTTATCTTAGAGATGTTCAAAGAGAGCAATTGCTAAGAATCTTGTCACATAAGTTAGCTTGTAATTAGTACTTATTACTTTCACTAAAGAAGATTTTGAAAGAAAAGCAAGTTAATTGTTAACTGCTTAAAATTATCCTTTAAATTCTTCACTTGATATTTGATAGTGGATACCTTCCTTGAGTGGATAACAATACAATTTTTAATAAATTATTTCCCAGTAATACATTTCTTTTGGTAAAATGCAAAATATTATTTTAAACCATATTATAAGATTGATAAAAGTCTTCAACACAACTTGATAATAACGTAAACCTGGATACAAAAAATATTATGCTACTTTAGGAATTAAAATAAGAGTCGATGAATCAATGATGTTATATTTGAACAAACGACCATTGATTCAACGTTGCACAGTCATCTACATAAACACAATGTTCCTATCAAAACAGTTCAATAATTCACGTTTTCAATGGCCTCTTTTAAAGTAAAATGGATTTCAAATCCGCCATTTTATTCCCAACTGAAATATTCGCTTCAGTCAAATAGACTGAAAAGATTAGTCGCTTAGTGTCGCGCCATTTCATTTTACTGTTTTGAGTATTAGAGTATGGAGTAGAATATAAATTGTACTTTCAATAAGCTGGACTGTTGACAGTTTTGTTTGTATGCACGTTTTTAGTTGATAATTTCGAGCTATATTTTTTATGTCTGTCTGTCTGTCCGTCCGTTCAATATAAGCTGAAATTTACATTGAAAAGTCTACGGTCCCCTTATTAATAATTAAGACGGTCCCTAATCAAACTTATGCCGAACCAACGCAGTCAAAAGATAGAATACAACCGTTTCTCCTGTAGATTTTCGCAAATTTCGACATTCGCAAGGAAATCAAAACCTACAGGGTACTCCCTGTGAACATACAATCTTGAAAGTTGGGAGAAAAGTAACGTCCTATCGCACAGATAAAGGAAAAAATTGTAAAAAGTATAAATTTACAATTACAACATACTATTCATATATTATACACAGAATAATAGGGAAATAATATTGTAATACTGTGATAATAGCTTATATGGAAAATTTCGGTACGCGAGTCCGACTCCGAGTGCGACGTTCTTGGCCGATTTTTTTTTTTGGGAAGTACTAGCATTCATTTTATACATGTACAAAATGTATGTGTTTATGAGATTATGATGACACTAAAACGTACAGTTTATACAAATCATATTGTAGTGGTGGGGATCGAACCAACCACCTCTCAAGGAAAAAATAGTCAGGGTCAATAACCATTGCTCAGCAATTCGTCAATTACTGTACTAGTATAATAATATTGTCACAAAAAGCAAATTTGTAACGTTATATAGATTGTAAAAATTGTTGTCACGTAATAAAAAAACACTCAAAACCGTTCAGTGCGTTTTCGTTACAAACTTTTATCTTCTTCTTCACCTTTAAATGCTCTAAAAACACACCTTATAAAATTGTTGTATGCGCTCCTTAGAATTTCTGACATCAATATCGGCCCATTTTCTTATTTATATTGCAGAAATAATGCCTTTCAAAATATAATGCAGAATATTCACAATAGCATCTAAAGAAATAGCGTAACAACTGTAAAATATTTACCTACTATACATATTGTTAAATAATATCAATCGAGTGCACTTGTAAAACTTGATCAATATCATATATTATATTACTCGAATAAGTTTTATTTTAGGGAAAATTATGATTTTATCCATTTAGAAATTAAAGACTTTTTAACGGATTTTAAACGCGATTTATTCATTCTATCAAATATCATTGTAAAGTGTTCGAAACGTCGGGAAAATAATAGAATGAATAAATCGCGTTTAAAATCCGTTAAAAAGTCTTTAATTTCTAAATGTATAATACTCGCGTAAAATCAAACATCAGAAAATACTATGATTTTATCCATTTTAGTTGCGGTTTTACCTCACAGTTCTGCGAATAATAAACCATTATTGTTCGTAGCTTTATCATCTTTACGCATAGTAAATTCTGATTTAACGCAATAAAAACAAATAACTCGGTTAAATCTACATATTAAAGCTACCGTATTCTTATCGCATTGTTTAACCGGCCCAATTTCAAGAGCACTATTATTCAATACGTTCACTAATTAATCAGGTTATTTTCCACGTGGCAAGCTTACGTTTGTTTTTTCTATGACACACTGACTCGAATCATTTGCAGTTCTTCCGGCGATGACGCGTGACGTGTTCGACGCACTTGCTCAATAATATATATCAAAGAGAAAGACCATCTCCCCTTCCGTTACAGCCTCTTCAAACGTGACATTGAACTGAAAGTTGTAAAATACAACGTAATCATAGCGTGATGCCTTTATGTTTGGCGATTAGTGAATTTTGATACCGTTATCAGGCCACTTACAGCTCGATACAAGATATGCTGTATTAGATCGTCCTATTTGACGGCGATTATTGAAGACTGATCGATCGCGCCGCGGGATCAATAGAGGGATCAAGAATCAAGATATTAGTTTAAGTGATAATTAATTATAATATATTTGATAAGGCTATTAATGAAGTGCAAATGTCTGTGAATAATCTGCAAAATGGGCTGCACAAGGGCGTCGATAAGCCTAGAATATTGGTAACAGATGAGGAGGAGCCAAAGAAGTATGATGTATCGGGGAGTGTCATGGATGAGGTGATTCTAGATGTGAACGAAACGACGTATACGGTGTTCAAAACTAGATGGCTTATGCTGGGGTTCTTTGTGTTGTATTCAGCGTCTAACTCGTTACAATGGACGCAGTATACGATAATTTCGGACATAGTGGTGAACTATTATGGAGTGTCCAGTAATGTAGTGTCGTGGACGTCCATGGTGTATATGATTACGTATGTGCCGTTGATATTTCCTGCTAGCTGGCTCTTGGATAAAACGGTGAGTTATTCTTGGCTACTTTCCTATTAGTTATACTGATATCGACGCACATATGAGCGAATTTTCTTTTTCAGTATAAGCTTAATGATGTAGTTTTTAGATTATGAGATCGTGCAAATTCTTATGTACATATTTAATCATTATTATATTGAACTTTGAATGTAATATTTGGGTACCTATCTAATTCATATTCTTAATAAGTGAAAATAATTAATTGCTATTGCAAGATTTGGATTATTTTTTAGAAACTTAACTTATGGGTAATCCATGACATGGGATGATAATCCATGATATGGTATGACATGGGTTCATAGAGTTACGGACTTATTTATGAAATAATTCCAATAAAAACACTTGCGAATTATTAATAATAAATGAATTATAATAATTTCAAATTTTAAAGTGTTCAGATCCGTCTCTGGAACATTAAGGGGGCCGTATTTGCGAATTTTCAGGTCATCATAAGCATGATACCAACCATGATACTAACGTTTTATAAAATATGAATAAATAGTTTATAATTAATGATGTTTAGAAATTATGCAACGTATTTTATATGATAACTACATAGCATACGCTGGCATTAATAGAAAGTTTTAGAATATATTGCTAACGAACAGCAAACAAATTTACTGACTAACAAGTGATCTTATGTATCCTAATTTGACGATTCTGCAATAATTTTAATACGCAATAAGAAAACTCCGTCTTACAATTAAATTAAATCCGGTTCTAAGTATTCGGCACTACAATGTTGTCCAGTAAGCTTCGAAGTTTCATTAAAGGTAGGTATTTTGTTTTAAATTTTTTGCAGTGTTTTGTTTTTTAAGCTTCAATCTCCACGTATGGTTTGGTTATTTATTTGTGTTTTTCCGTAAATCAAAGGCTAGTAAAAAAAGAGCGTGTGCCCGAGCATACATGTCAGAAGTAAATCTTCCTTGGCAAGATTCAAAGATACTTAAAAAAATAATATAAAATCGTCGCCTTACCTACTCCATGAGTTGTGTACGTATATTGTTACCCATTGAAATCTAAATAACAAAACACATTGTTAGGCGCGGGTCAAACAAGCGGCGCGGGCGCGGGCGTGCCATAAGCGCACCTGTTCAATCTGTTTTACACCACGTCCTTCTTCTACATTTTGTATGAAAGAACTTTGGAAAGGCGTCGAGGCGGCACGCCACGGTTGTGCCACGGTTGCGCCGACCGTGACCACGTCCTTCTTCTACATTTTGTATGAAAGAACTTTGGAAATAGCCAATAGCGCACCCGATGCGCGCCGGCAGTGCGCCCGATGCGCGCCGCGCCGCTTGTGTCTGTCCCGCGCCTTACGGTTTAAAATAACATGTTATCGTGACGTTGATAAAAGTAAATAATTAGCTAATACAAAATAATTGCAATATCTATAAGGATGTACAAAAAAAAAACTTAAGGAACTTGGACATGTTAAAAATTTGAATTATTAATATCTACAACTAAACGATATCTAACGATATCTTCATATAGATGAAGCCGCGGGAATAATTTAGTTCAATCGAAGTCTGCACATTTTAGACGACCTTCGCGGGAAATCTCAATATTATAAGCAGACTTTATCTATACAATATATTACATTGTAGTATTATTATCTTCCTTAGAAATGATATCTTAAACTAATAAGCCTGATAGATAGTCGGTTTTAGAGATATCGTTTGTCGCTAGCTGTAACACATATTTTACACTTTATAGAGATGGCTTTTCAAATAGGAAAAGAAAAGAAGATAGATTAATTAAATCACGAATAATATTAGAGAATAGTACCACCGAAAGACCAATATTTTTTAACACACTTACTAGCTTCACTTGTATGTTTCTATGTAAGTACTATGTAACCGACTCAGACTAGATTTTGGACTTTAAACGGACAGATTTCAAACTTTAGTATTAGGTACTTATCATGAATCGATAACAATACAATTTTACGAGTTTATCTTCTACTGTCTAGGTTTTTTTTTTACACTTTATTAATTAATTCAATATAGCATTCATTGACTTGATTTTAAAAGAGCAACTATGAAGTTTTTTGCCAGTTCTTCTCCAAAGATACTGCTTTCCGAATCGGTGGTAAATGTTAAATTAATATGTAATGACGATTCGAAAGTGCTTCTATAAGAAGTCTAATTGAATAAATAAATGTTTGAGTTTGAGTTTAACTTCTCTGACCTATTTATTTAAGTAATTAAAATTTTTAATACTTAATAAATTAAAATGAAAATCCATACTTTAACGGGACTCGACGTATTCTGCGGTAACCCTTCAGACCCAAGTTCATGTTAATATATTGCCGACGATGGCTCATAAATAATGTTTACGGTTGACGTAGCTCTGTTCTGCTGAGGTTGCGTTTCATTTCCGAGTTAGAAATGCAATATTGTATTAACTTGAAATAATTGAGTTTATAATACTTAGAAAATTCTAAAATATAAGAGGAAAGTTATCTGCCGATAAAAATCATAATGCATATTATATAGATATTCTTTCATTTAGAAATAAAGTCACATCTAAAAAATAATATATTTATTGACATACAATCATACAGGAGGTACACCGTACAATCTTATAAAGGTCAAAGGATAAATATCAGAGGAAACTGATCGGTTGATAAAGCAACAGTCGTCGTCGTCGTCGTCGTTTCAGCAGTAGGTAGGTCTACCACAGCTGGATGTAGGCCTAGCCCAAAGACTTGAGCCGGCCGGCAGAGAACTGCCAATCACCAGCGGCCTGCCTCCAGCGGCTCCATGCTTGCTTGATTCTCCGTCTAGTTGGAGGCCGTCCTATTCTGCATCGTCCTGAAACATTGAGCAACAGATTGATCGATTCGATTTCTCTTAAATGAGAAAATTAATAATTGTTTGTACAAATTGTTTAAATAGACTGTTCTCATAATTGATCAACAGTCTATATTTTAAACAATTTGTATTTTGAGATTGTGTATCCTTTTACCAATCTTATGGACATATCTATAGTATAAGAAATAATGAATACAAACTATGAATAAAACATCAGTATCATCTCTAATCCCATTACTCGATACACCGGAACTGTAATTTCCTTTGCGTTTCTATAAATCTTTTGCTGTTTTGTCAATTATTTAGAATCAAAGGTTTTTCTAGTAACTCGATTTTATTTCGTTTATTTACAAAAAGCTTTCAATAGATTTGGGAAATCGCTTTTAGTTGATTATCTTGTAAACAATAAACCCTTTACCGAAAATATCCCAAGAGTTTAACAATATCTCATTCAGTTTAAACTAAATATTAGGGATATCAAACGACTATTCGTCAAATAAATCTTTAACGACAATGATTATAGGCTCGCATGCCAAATAATTGCATGAAAAATATTTAAGTTCTTAATAGAAATTTGGATGTACCTACTATAAAATTAGATCATTTTCATAGAGAAATGATTAGTAATAATTAAAGCCTACCTACAAATATCTGAAAATACACGAAAGGGACATTAATTTAATCCACACATAAAAATGTAAGAAAGGAGGTTATTTCTATTGTTTTACCAAAATGTTATACCCATAATAAGATGGAGGATACTGGATAATAGATAGTTGTGTCATTTGTGCCCATTCATTTGAGAAAATGAAAATTTGCAAGATGATAAATAGCTTTTGGAAAACAATAGACAGAGTTTTGGAAAACAATAGTACAATAGACAGAGTAGGTTGAGAGGCTTCATTGGGACGAATTCGCCATTATTTACACATAAATTCATAACATATCAATCATAATACATAACTCTTCTTGCTCATCTATAGGAGAAATTTAATTATTGATATTTATTAGGAGCTCATAGCGTGCACCTACTTTTAAGGCCGGAAAAACTCTCGTCATACCTCTGGTATTGTTTATGCAAGTGGGCGACGTTGATTTCTTCACCTGGTGACTCGTCAGCTCGTTTGCCTGCACTTCATATAAAAAAAGAACTTACTCCCTGGCGGTTTACAAAGGTTTCCAACTGAAAAACAACTCACTACTAACTCGTAAATAAAAAACGAAACAAATTACATAGGTAATTGATAATATGCATAATAATTAATATGATCAATTATGTATACGACACTTAGGTACTTTAGTCGGTGATCTTAATTTCGTAACGTTTGCAGAACATCCACAGTTTCCATAGCTAATACATAAGTTCGCTAATAGATTGTGACTGGCGCACGGCAATAAATCACTGAGTTAGGTAAAGCGTATCAACTCGTGTAGCCTCTATATTCTCCTTTAATTACACGCTTACTCCTTATCAGTCCATAGCACTAGCGTTTACGGATCCTGATAAGCCAAACAAAGCTAAAAACAAAGAGAAACGACTTTGTAGAAAATAATAAAAAAATATCAATCTTTTCGGCCAACGTAGTAGAAGTAACTATAGATAAATGAATTCAGCATAAAAATGTTAAAATACTTATTTGGTAAGTAGGACGTAGGAATAGAGAAAAGTGGAGATACATAATATTCAATATTACTTTACAATGTAAATGAAGAATTATGCGTATAAATTCATTAAAAAAAGTGTTGTCTGAAATAAAATTTATACATGCTAAACTTATTCTTAAAATAAAACTTTCTAAAAATAAACTACAGAGGATATTCAAAGTTTCTATTCACAACAATGTATGTAATTGTCCCACCATTACCTCACAAATAAAGCATTATTTCGCCCATTCCATGGCCTCACAAAAGCTCACTCAGCTACGTCACTAACGACCTCCGCCATTTGCTGAAACTGTCGCTTTCCTCCACTTTAATTACTTCAGGCGTTTGGCCATTCGGCATTCCTTACTTTGTTCTTGGGAAGTATTATGGACCCTCTACACAGTGGGCAGCGTTGGGCCAGTAGAGGCGATCACGATAGTGTAGTATAAAATGTCTACGATCGGCCGTCATTGTAGATGTTTATTTATAATGTTTATTTATAATCGCGGTAATGGCGGCAAACATCGACGAGCATTTGTTGGGCCAACGTTGCCCATTGTGTAAAGAGTCCATTAGGTATGCAATATCTTGGTTCAGTTGTAGTAGGGGAGCCCAAGAGGGGATTTTGGGATTTACTCGAGCGCGTCAGATTACTATAAGGGACGGTACCTTAGCTATTCATTAGTACCTCTAGTCAATATGAGCAGTTATGGTTGGTGGGTGCGCTCAGGGGCCCCGCTGGAAAATTTGAATAATCCATAATTCCCTAAGGTTGAGCTCGAATCGTCAGATTAGCGAAATGGGGACTTCTTATATTGTAATTAACCCCCCCCATATATTAATCTGACGCGCTCGAATAATATTACTTTAATTTTTTACCCTTTCTTCATAGCGATTAAATCGCCACTTAAATCGTCAGATTAACGTATACTTTTTTTCAGTGACGTCCTGGAGCATGCAAAATATCAATATCTAACGCGCTTGAGTATTTCCAAGCCAATTATTTTCTTTTTTAAATTAAAAAAAATCAAAAAACCCTTCCCCACCGCTAAAAGTGAAAACCATAGAAATCTAAATAACAAGACACATAGAAGTGCTATAATGTCATAATTCGTATGAAAACCGCTGTCGCCAAAATCAACACATTTAAACCGATAGCTAAACAGTACACACAAGTAAACTATGCCTTTTATTGGACAGCTTGATTTTAGTGAAAACTAACTTAAATATTAAATTAAGCTTTTTAATATGTATCCTAACGCACGAATTTACGGTTTATTTTAGAATAACATCCCTAAGTATATGAGACGTTTTGTTTATTTTTGCTCCAATACGCAAAAATTCGGCTTTTCTACAACAGAGGTTGTCAATTTTCAATAGATATAACTTTGAACATAAACTCATAGAAATAAGGTTGAAATTTGTGTTAAACGTGATAATAAGAATGGTCGACTGTGTCATTCATTGTTATTTCGATTACTATGGTGACACTCGTAATACTTGTAAATATTCTATAATTTTAAGGAAAAACGGCAATATTTATAAACAAAAATACTTACCGGTGAAATTTTATTCCTTTATTAGTATAATTACAATTTATGGAAGAATTTCCGCACTGGGAAATGCTGTAACACACCATGTTTACTCACGCACGTGTCAGGAACAACTGAACAAGCGACCACCAAGCGACGAACAGACTTGTGGCATGGTAACCACCTGAGCGGCGACAATGTCACGCGCGCTTACGACTTCTATTGCCTTGTTATTTAGATTTCTATGGTGAAAACATTATAGGACCTTTTTTCCTCGCTATGGTCTAATCTACCAATTCTAATAGGTTCCCGTGACGCTCGAGTAAATCCACATTTAGCATCCTGGGCTCCCCTACTATTGGGTGTGAATTTCGAAGTCATCGGTAGGAAATTGATTTAAGGTTTTTTTTTTCATTTAGGCGACACAATCAACATGGCTGATTTCTTTGAGGGGTATTTGCCAACTGTAAACCAATAAGAATAAGGAATTAGGTTTTGTGAACGACTTAAAAAAATGGTTGTACCTAATATGTTTTCAATCAATTTATGAAGCGTTTATGATTTCATATCTGATCTATTTAAAAATATTTTACCAACATACAAAGGACTTTAAATATTAATGCAAAGATGTGCCTCTGTTTTGTGTTCCTTATAATAAAATATAAAAAAAATAGTATCTCCACATTATGATATTTATCTCCATATGTTAATATTACGATTATATTAGAAACTACTATATACATTGAAATGTAACGTAGAATGGTGTAAACAAAATAAATACCGAACTTTTAACAATTAATGTTTTTCCCGCGTAAATGCTTATTTGCGCGGGAAAAAAGAAAAGACACAAATATGAATACATTCAACATTGAAAGTGTGTTCATTACATATTAAATCGTATCATCATAGTAATATTTTATCTAAATATATTTATCTCACAATTTACTTAAAAAAAACCTCAGATCGAAGATCAATATCCACCATCTTATCATTTTTATTGTTGTCCATTTTAGATTGTATAATATGTTTTTTATCGAATTTATGACTGCTAATTAATTTATGTTTGTATAAATTTAAACGATAATACCATTACTAACGACATTTGTTATAAAAAAGGTGAAAATGACTGCACAAAAAAATCCCGTGTGCCTATTTATTAATTTTAGCATAAGAACAGAAGAGTTCTAATTGGACAATCTAATAATTTCTACAAGTAACGGAGATTTCTAAATTTTGACAAACAAAAATAATATCCAATTCTTTAAAGAAGCAAGATCATGAGAAATGTTAACAAATTATATAAATCTAAAAATAAAGTCAAAAGATATTTGAAAACTTCCAGAAGCTTCGATCTCTTGTCAATCTCTTAAAATAAACAACTCGGAATATCACATCAAAAAGACAAAAGTATGATTCCATCAGGTTTAATTGAATCATTAGGCGTAATTTGTCACAACTGCCGAGGGTCCCTTGATTTTCATTAATGGTCCTTTCAGATACAGATTTGGCGCCTTTAGATAAGAATTTCCTCTTATATATTTATATAGGAAGTAATTGCACGAATAATATCCAATTAGTAAGCTGTTTGTGTTGTCTTTGGAGTATCTATTATTAGCCAATAATAACAATACAATAGAATGAAGATATGATATTATGTTGGCTCAATGGCAAATGGCAAAATCGGATAATTGTTTTTGACATGACAACGTCTTATAATTCGATAGAGCCGGATGCACGCACGAAAAAACATGACTCATGCGGCGTTACCTCGCTCTGAGGCGTTCCATGTAATTGAAGTGCAAGCGAGAGCGCGGAACGAACGACAAAGAAGCACAATCAGACGTTGTCACGTTCTACTACCGTCAGTAAACCGACTTTACAGACAACCATTTTTTTTTTCTGATTGCTTCTGGCTGTATGTCTGTAACTATTGCACGCCTCATAAGCGAAGCGTTGAGGTGGGTACTACTGTCACTTTGCGCAAAACATCTGATTTTTCAAACTTAAAATGTCTTTATGTATCATACATTGCACTTGTAAGATAATACATACACACACATATTAAGAAAAAACACTATTTTTAACATTCATGATATTTTTGATGTCATTTTTGTTATTTAAACTAGTTAAAAAACAGTTTAAAAAAGTTCTGTCTTGGACGTCCGTGTGTCTGTATGTGCGGAGGATTTTCTTGTTAACACGATAGCGACCGAAATACTTTACTAATCGAGTCTTTTTTTTCTCTGACGCTTGAGTATGCTCAGGAATAGAACCCTTTCATTTTTCAGGGTCTGATTCGATGTGGTTTAATTGTTATTAAATAAACAAAAATAATAATTAATAAATAATTATTAAAAAAAAATTATGAGGCGTGCACTTTTGGATTTTCCAAATTTTTAAAATCGCACCGGTCGCGGTGGTTCCTGATAGGTATTAGCGCGTTCAAGCCAACCTCAACGCTTCGCTTATGAGGCGTGCAATTATTTCACTGTTAGATAGTCCATATATCGACGACGGCTATAGAGTATAGACTATATTATTATATCATCACACTAAGACCAACAAGAGCGGAGCAATGCGGGTAAAACCGCTGGGCACAGGTAGTGTTATAACGTCGTTGTCTTATAATAAAGCGTTAGTCAAATTATTATTTAGTACATATGTATGTATATGTAATATGTATGTACAGTACTCCCAAACTGATAATGCGCATAGAAAAATTCGTCACTGTTCGGCAACTGTCATATTCCCCGAGCCTCCGAAGATGATATGTATATAGAGTGGTTAAATGTATTTTCTTCATGCATAGTTTATTAGAATTATGAGTTTTATTGTGATTTTATGGTAAAAGAGATAAGTCACGAAATTCGTTTCGATAATTCAATGTAACTTTGTAAGTTAATAGCGAGGATAAGCCACACGATTGCGAATATATATTTGTTGTTTTGATTTACTCGGAAAATTCTATACTTAGAACTATTAAAGTGTCTTACTGAAGCTGGCGTAATGATGGATGTATGGAAGAGCAAAATAAGACAAAGTTTATATTTAAAAAAAAATGATTTTCCAACACTGGTTTACATTTAAATTGTAGAAATCTAATCATTAAAATCTCAGTCGAAAGGATTTACAGAATCAGGGATTATCTCTATTTCTGATATCGTTGTATGATCAGAACTTTCATTATGCTCTTATTAATTTTCACTTTCCCCACTGCTATCTGCTACCTGTGTAAATAATCATTTTATCGGAAAATTAAATTTTGAAACAAAACTAAGAAGGGTATGTAACAGCAGCTCTATATAATTCCATACAGAGATAATACGTGCGGTCACCACCAATATATAAAGACGACTGACGGATTTTTGAATTTTTTGACTGACAGGCTACCGTCACCTATCGCCTGAATTGTTTTCGATTGTGTATGACTCTGAATTGACTCCTATTTCTTTTGAACAAGGTGCAAAATGCAAGTGCATTGTTTAGGGCACTTACGATTCAATGATTCGGGGGGATTCGGGTGTTTCTGGAAATACGATAATTAGCGAAGATCTGCATGCGCATTATTAATTTTGGATTACTGTAAATTTAGTAAAATTGTAGCATCGCATAAAATAAAACTATTCAAGTGTGCCGCTTGTATGCATAATTAAGATTTTAATATTTTCAAGATTTGAGATAAAATTTAAAATGCTAAAGATTCACTTGATGAAAAATTGTCATTTAAATTGCAGGCGGATATTTTTACTTATGAATAAAGAAATTGAATTTCATAATATCTGTAGTCTGCACTAATATAATGTAGGTACATTACAAAATGTATTATTTTAATGTTTACATTTAAATTGTTCTTTAGTTTAATTAATGGCCAGTGTTCTGACAGTCTAACCTTTTATAAATGAGTCTAAAAATAATATTCGGAAATATTAATAAAGGTATCTCCTAGTATCATCATTACTACATAGTATATAAAACAAAGTCGCTTTCTCTGTCCCTATGTCCCTATGTCCCTTTGTACGCTTAAATCTTTGAAACTACGCAACGGATTTTGATGCGGTTTTTTTACATCCATTCAATAGTGGAGAAGTACTGTTATTTTTGAGGTTTCTAATTGTCGTAAAAAATTACATTTTTTCCGCTTACATTGCAAACGCAGGCTGAACCCTACGAGTTTTATCAAAATAATGTACTAAGTATTATACACATTGAAAAGGTCTACAGAAAAGTCCGTGATGGTATATGTCTATCTCTTATGGATAACCCACAATAACTTTTTTTTGTCATTTACTTTTTACGACAAATAATGGCTAATTTTCGAAGCGATTTTAACCAATACAGCATTAATCCTTAACCAATTAAATACCTTGAATACATTGTTCATTTAATATAGATCTATATGGCCCTTTACACCGTATGATTTAAGTGAATATTTTCGAAGATATTACAGATTTAAAAATTGCGGGACGTAGCGTTTGCGGCGGTACCGGCCGGCCGCCCGGCTATATATTTTATACCCGTGGCCGGAGCGGGCCGCTATGTTTTTATATATATACAACGTTCACAGTTTTTCTGTAGTGTATTTAGTATCAGCATTGCACCCGTGCGAAGCCGGGGCGGGTCGCTAGTATTATTCTAAAACATAAAAAACAAGTTATTCTTAAAATTAAACTTCAGATTAGACAGGCTTAAAAATACAACAATATAGTCACGGTCCATGGAAATATGAAAAAAGTGCGCCTACGAAGTTTTATATTGCAAAAGTTGTTATTGTCGTGCAACGTCTACATTCTTGTTGCGGTAAGTTTTCAACTTTTTTGTTCTTTTAGTTGTAACTAATAATGTAAAATGTGAGCTTAAGCAAATTTGAATGAAGATCTATCATTTTAATTAAGAAAATTAAATTTGCGGTTTTTAGTTTTTTTGCTGCTTCCAAGTAGAACTAAGTACCTAATATTTTGGCATCATATTATTAAGTAAAGTAAAAAAGTATTACGAAATAAAAATAAAATGTACGCGATGTAAATTGTAAGCTGTAAAAAATTGTTCAATAACCACGTTTAAATTAACACGCATCATTTTCATTGTTATCTATCCCTTCTAATCCGTTCTATGTGAAATTACTTGTATCTGTCACTCTGTCTTCACGCCTAAAAAACTAATCCTGATTTAGATGAAATTTAGTACAAAAATATTATCCATATGGATAGGTTTTATTCCGAAAATCCTACAGGAACAGGAACTATGCAGGTTTATAAACCAGGCAAAGCCGCGAAATCAATAAATAAGTTTTTCTATGGAAAATAGTTTAACTTCGCAGCGTTTAATAGTGCTTCTAAAAGAAGTGTAATTGAATAAATAAATGTTTGAGTTTGAGCAGCAATAAAAAATATTTATTTAAAACTAAATTATACAATTAAATATTAATTTTAATTTGACGTGTCTCATAAAATTTTTTAAACTTTAAATCCTAATTTCTTAACAAACGACATAATTTTTTACGTCGTTTGTTAAGAAATTAGCACAAATATTTACGACACATAAGCAATGATAATATAATACATAAGCTAGCTATACTCTTACATCTGATAAAATTTAAACCAAACAACATAAATCTACTCAGATTAAAAAAAAATGTTCTTAATAAACACTCATAAAATATGAGTACTAAGCATAAAGTAAGTACACGAATAAAAATTATTAAATATAGGTCAACCTGTTCCGGAGGAGTTCCGATTCGGAAAGTAGTATCTACGGAGAAGAACCGGCAAGAAACTCCATAGTTGCTCTTTTTAATCATGTCAGTTTTACAATTTAATTTTACAAATTACATATATTATATTATAGTAATAATAATATAAATCAAAGGCGTAGGGATGTGACGACCCCATCGCCCCCGGTTGGCATATCTACAATAGATATCCCAGCCGTGCAGTCAGTCACCCCGCAGGGCACCTTGTGGCGAGGTGTCGGGGAGTAGCGACCCCGCGGGAACCGAGCGCTCCCGGGGGAGGTCCCTGTCCTCACCTTCGGACTGTCCCAGTGGCAGTTCAGAGTGAACAATGACGAGGTTCAGGATCCCCCACCTCTGGCTTGCCTTTGTTGGCCGTCCAGAGTGGAGCCGCTAGAGCTATATGCTCGGGGGTGGAAGTGTCTAATGGCGTAATAGCGGGGAAACCCGCTCCGGGCCTGCGGGCCCGCGATGGTGAAACCGGTGCCGCACCTCTCTACACCCCTAGCCGTTCAGCTGATGTTGCCCCCTTGTTGCCATTATCGGTAACCTTTTTGGGAGCCCATCGACCTAACTGGCGAGTCACCGTCTGCCATAATTTTCAATTTTTAATATTGAAAAGGCAGACGTCCATAGTCCCCATAGAACCAATATACCAGTCCATCTAACACCCCCTTCCATAACCCAGTATTATTAATTTCCATTTTTCTACAATAGTCCTACATTGGCCGCGGACTGCCCAGGGCTGTATCTCTATAGTGCAATCATGGGCAGGCTGCGGCTGGTGTCCCACAACACATTAAATTCTCTAAAGGGCCTCTGCGTGTTGGACCTGTGTCCCCACGTAAGCCTTCCAAAGGACCGGGTATCTTCCTTCTGGTAGTGCCCGTGTATTATGGAGAGAGATATAAATCATAATATATTATAGTAATATGCCAAAGAACTGTCCTGTGGTTTTTACGCGATAACCCTCCATGGGTTTTTATCGTCGTTCGTTAGTTATATCTAACTAGCGACCCGTCCCGGCTTCGCACGGGTGCAATGGCGGCCGGCCGGTACCGCCGCAAACGCTACGTCCCGCAATTTTTAAATCTGTAATATCTTCGAAAATATTCACTTAAATCATACGGTGTAAAGGGCCATATAGATCTATATTAAATGAACAATGTATTCAAGGTATTTAAATGGTTAAGGATTAATGCGGTATTGGTTAAAATCGCTTCGAAAATTAGCCATTATTTGTCGTAAAAAGTAAATGACAAAAAAAGTTATTGTGGGTTATCCATAAGAGATAGAAATATACCATCGCGGACTTTTCTGTAGACCTTTTCAATGTGTACAATACTTATTACATTATTTTGATAAAACTCGTAGGGTTCACGCTGCGTTTGCAATGTAAGCGGAAAAAATGTAATTATTTACGACATCACATTAGAAACCTCAAAAATAACAGTACTTCTGCACTATTTAATGGATGTTATTATACATATAAACCTTCCTCTTGAATCACTCTATCTATTAAAAAAACCGCATCAAAATCCGTTGCGTAGTTTCAAAGATTTAAGCATACAAAGGGACATAGGGACATAGGGACAGCGAAAGCGACTTTGTTTTATACTATTAAAGGTTGCCTGGCAAAGATCGCTGAAATAGCGATAGGGCCGCCTATTTAACATATCATTAAATATGTTTAATCATTTGATGTTTTTTCTTTTTTTTCTCTTGTGTATGTGTGTGTGTGTGTTATATAAAGGATTTTGTATTGTACGGTATGTTAAAAAATACAATTTTAGTTGTAGTTGCATAATGTATATCTACTAATGGTAAAGATGAGTCTGTATGGTTGATCACACTTACTAACTAAACTACGAGTCAAAAACTACGGGCAAACCACGGGATCGTTTTAAAAAAAATGTCGAGGAAGGCTTTTATCTCGCGGAGTAGCAATAAAAAATTCAGATATTCCTTTTGAAAGTAGACAAAGATGCGTGGGTAAACCTACTTATATAAAAATACTATTATATTATTTTTTTCTTTGGTATTATATTATTGCAAGGTGATAATTAGATTAAACAAGATTTAATCAAATCAAAATATAACCTTAAAAAGAAAATTAGGATATTGTTTTAAATTTTATCAAAAATCAAAAATAGATAGAAATTTAAAATGACGTTAGTTTCTCATCAATCGATTAATTATGCTAATTATGTACACTTACATGAATGAAGGTGCTTAAATGTTTAAAGTTAAATTTCAACAAAAAAATACTAGTTAACAAATTCAATAATGTTTAACGAAATAATACAAAATTAATATCAATTAATTAGATAACGTAAGTACTTTAATTATTTTATAACTAGAACTACATCAAAACGAATTTTACTAGGTAGGTTTGAGGTTGTTGATTGTTCTTAACCAGCTGATTAAAAAGATTTTAATTCATTCATACGAATTTTTCATTCATTCTTAAAACGTTACTCACAACTGCTTCCTGACGCGATTGTTTCACGAATAGTATAATTGTATCTAATAACAATGAATATTGAACTTCAAAAATTATCATAACTTCCTCTAATGATCCTCATTAAGCATAGACACTGAGTCTAGTATCGCTTATCAAATCATCGCAGCGAAGGCCGTAGGGTGGAAAACATATCACTGACATCGAAAATAGAAAATGCAGTAGAGCACAGGCGGCCGCGCGACTCGCAAGTCTACACCCGCCTTAACATTTGCGCGGGAAATTTTGACAATAATAGTTTTAATGTCATAGACAACACATAGTTTTTAAATCGAACGTGCCAAAAAAAGGAAACACGACAATAATTTAGCTGTAATCTAGGTTTAATAAAATGACGGATACAAAGAATTTAGAGGTATGCGGGAGCGTGATGGACGGCGTGGCTGAAAAGGGTGTTTTAGAGTCGCCTACAAAGAAGGCACCCACTGAATACACGGTGTATGCGATCCGCTGGCTGGTTTTGTTCATTTTCGTATTGTATTCGGCGAGCAATTCGATGCAATGGGTGCAGTACAGCATTATTCAGGACACGGTCGTCAAGTATTATGGGGTGACGAGCATCACCGTTTATTGGACGTCAATGATCTTCATGATCACCTACATCCCGTTGATTTTCCCCGCTAGTTATCTGTTGGATAAAACTGTGAGTACTAATCGTAACTTGTAAGTAACAATAAACAGTTTAAGCGTCGTCATTTATAATTGAATTTTTCTCGAATGGCAATTTTGTTATTACACTTTAAACAATTCTTCTTTAACCTTATATTATTTTATAGACACAACTATTAGCTTATTGATAAACTAAAGTTTTAATCGTAATATTTATAAACTTTGTCAATGGGTCAATGATCTCTGTGTTTTACTTTATTTGTTTTTTTAATAATATGCGGGTATGTAGAAATTTATAAATACTTGTGCAGAATCTCAATGTCTCGTTAACTGCTTTTTACCGGGTTGTTATTTGCGTACGAGATCATACAATTAATAGGCTTTAGGTAAACATGTAGAAATTATTGCGAGAAATATTTTTTGCGATTTTATGATTTTCTTTCGCGCAAAGAAGAGATAAGAAACGATTAGAGGGATTTAATTTTCTTATATACATCGAATAAATACAGGCTTTTTTTCTAAATAAAGATTAAGACAGGTAATATATTTTTATGTGTACAGTGTATGTAGATTTTTTTAAAGTATCTAAAAATTTACGAAGTGCTTAGGTATGGAATCGAATTTTAAGACAAAATAACAAAATAATCTTGTTAACTATGTTGATTATCTATAACCGGAAAATTTATAAAACCAGTGGAATTGTATGTTATTCACTTATAATACCACAAGAGCTTCAAAATTATCGGGTATTTTCCGATAGGTTCGTTGCAAACAAATGAAGGAGTCAAGTTTTTAGTCAAGGTTAAAAAATCACGAGCGCGAAGCGCGAGTGATTTTTCCTGAAAAACTTGACGACTTTATTTGTTTGCAGGGAACCTTGAGGGAAATGCCAGATAATTTTGAAGCTCGTGTGGTATTCGGGGGATTATTTTTCCGTCCCAAATGTCGGCCAATAATTTCACAATTGAATTCAACCTGTCAGTTTGACGTCAACGACCAGAGAAAATTTTCAAAAAATTATCAGTATAATACCATGTAGGTTGTACCACGTGACGTCGAATGGTGCAATTCTATTGGTCGATATTTGGGTCGGAAAAATAATCACTTATAATACCACAAGAGCTTCAAAATTATCGGGTATTTTCCGATAGGTTCGTTGCAAACAAATGAAGGAGTCAAGTTTTTAGTCAAGGTTAAAAAATCACGAGCGCGAAGCGCGAGTGATTTTTCCTGAAAAACTTGACGACTTTATTTGTTTGCAGGGAACCTTGAGGGAAATGCCAGATAATTTTGAAGCTCGTGTGGTATTCGGGAGATTATTTTTCCGTCCCAAATGTCGGCCAATAATTTCACAATTGAATTGAACCTGTCAGTTTGACGTCAACGACCAGAGAAAATTTTCAAAAAATTATCAGTATAATACCATGTAGGTTGTACCACGTGACGTCGAATGGTGCAATTCTATTGGTCGATATTTGGGTCGGAAAAATAATCACTTATAATACCACAAGAGCTTCAAAATTATCGGGTATTTTCCGATAGGTTCGTTGCAAACAAATGAAGGAGTCAAGTTTTTAGTCAAGGTTAAAAAATCACGAGCGCGAAGCGCGAGTGATTTTTCCTGAAAAACTTGACGACTTTATTTGTTTGCAGGGAACCTTGAGGGAAATGCCAGATAATTTTGAAGCTCGTGTGGTATTCGGGAGATTATTTTTCCGTCCCAAATGTCGGCCAATAATTTCACAATTGAATTCAACCTGTCAGTTTGACGTCAACGACCAGAGAAAATTTTCAAAAAATTATCAGTATAATACCATGTAGGTTGTACCACGTGACGTCGAATGGTGC
This sequence comes from Colias behrii, assembly GCA_029959065.1. Classification (NCBI taxonomy): domain Eukaryota; kingdom Metazoa; phylum Arthropoda; class Insecta; order Lepidoptera; family Pieridae; genus Colias; species Colias behrii. Next base: position 15,572,018 of record JARWMC010000001.1, read on the forward strand.
AATTCTATTGGTCGATATTTGGGTCGGAAAAATAATCATTAATATTTGCATAGTTTTAGTTAATGACGTCATAAAACTTCGCAATCAAATTCTAATTGATACCCATTAAATATGAGAAAGTTTGGTTTATTGACAGGATTCATTCAAATAGTAATAATATTTTATATTTTAGATATATAGTGTAATAATTAAAGTATGATACATTTTTAATTAACAATAATTGGTTTGTGAATATAAAAAGTAATAAAATAAATATTAAAAAAATATATTATATATACCGGCCAAATTAAGAACCGCCTCCTTTTTTTGGAAGTCGGTAAAAATAAAATAAAATAATAAAAATCATTTATTGAACCAAAATACATTACACAAAAAAGAGGACCCCAGACTCCTAATATAGCTTTCGCTGTGTTTCAGGAGCCTGTGCCTTCCCGATACACTGTATAGTACAACGTTCAATAGCAATTTACAAAAAAAAATCTATTTAAAACAATGTAATTCTATTTACCAATTTGCAAATATCCATACTAATATTATAAATGCGAAAGTAACTCTGTCTGTCTGTCTGTTACTCAATCACGCCTAAACTACTGAACCAATTTGCATGAAATTTGGTATGGAGATATTTTGATACCCGAGAAAGGACATAGGCTACCTTTTATTGCGAAATATGTAGGTACCACGCCCAACGACCGAGCGAGTTTATACGTTCGCTAGCTATGCAGATACTGAGCCATTCTGCGCACGCGCGGCCTGTGGATAGAGAGCATAGCGTACGGGATGTGGGTGGGAATAGGTGGGTGGTTTACTTTAATCAGTCGTAAAAATTTCCAATTTTAGGAAGATTAGAAAAATGATTTTAACAATAGTTAGGGAAATTTCGATTGACAGAAAAATTACGATAAGTCAGGAAAAATTATTATAAGTCAGGAAAATTTCCATAAGTCGGGAAAATTTCGATAAGCTGGAAAATTTCCATAAGAAAGGAAAATTTCTATACGTCAGGAAAATTTCCATAAGTCCGGAAAATTTCCATAAGTCGGGAAAATTTCGATAAGCTGGAAAATTTCCATAAGAAAGGAAAATTTCTATATGTCAGGAAAATTTCCATAAGTCCGGAAAATTTCTATAAGACAGGAAAATTTCTATACGTGAGGAAAATTTGTATACGCCAGGAAAAATCCATAAGTCGGAAAAATTTCTATACGCTGGAAAATTTCCATAAGACAGGAAAATTTCTATAAACAAGGAAAATTTCTATACGTGAGGAAAATTTCCCTTTGCCGCATAATTATATAGATAAGGAAAATTTGTATAAGTCAGGAAAATTTCTATACGTCAGGAAAAATTCATAAGTCAGGAAAAATTTTTATGTCAGGAAAATTTCCATAAGAGGAAAATTTTTATACGTCAGGAAAATTTCTATAAGTCAGGAAAATTTCTATACGTCAGGAAAATTTCTATACGCCAGGAAAAATCCATAAGTCGGGAAAATTTCTATAAGCTGGAAAATTTCTATAAGAAAGGAAAATTTCTATACGTGAGGAAAATTTCCCTTTGCCGTAAAATTATATAGATAAGGAAAATTTGCATAAGTCAGGAAAATTTCTATACGTCGGGAAAAATCCATAAGTCGGGAAAATTACGATAAGTCAGGAAAAATTTATGTCAGGAAAATTTCTATAAGAGAGGAAAATTTCTATACGTCAGGAAAATTTCTATAAGTCAGGAAAATTTCTATACGTCAGGAAAATTTCTATACGCCAGGAAAAATCCATAAGTCGGGAAAATTTCTAAAAGCTGGTAAATTTCTATAAGAAAGGAAAATTTCTATACGTGAGGAAAATTTCCCTTTGCCGCAAAATTATATAGATAAGGAAAATTTGTATAAGTCAGGAAAATTTCTATACGTCAGGAAAAATCCATAAGTCGGGATAATTACGATAAGTCAGGAATAATTTCTATGTCAGGAAAATTTCCATACGTCGGGAAAAATTCTATAAGCTGGAAAATTTCTATAAGCTAGGAAAATTTGTATAGATAAGGAAAATTTGTATAAGTCAGGAAAATGTTTATACGCCAGGAAAATTTCTATACGTCAGGAAAATTTCTATACGTCAGGGGAATTTCTCAAAAATCCATAAGTCGGGAAAATTACGATAAGTAAGGAACATTTCTATAAACAAGGAAAATTTCTTTACGTCAGGAAAAATTCTATAAGCTGGAAAATTTCTAAAAGAAAGGAAAATTTCTATAAACAAGGAAAATTTCTATACGTGAGGAAAATTTCCCTTTGCCGCATAATTATAAAGATAAGGAAAATTTGTATAAGTCAGGAAAATTTCTATACGTCAGGAAAAATCCATAAGTCAGGAAAATTACGATAAGACAAGAAAAATTTCTATGTCAGGAAAATTTCCATAAGAGAGGAAAATTTCTATACGTCAGGAAAATTTCTATACGCCAGGAAAAATTCAGAAGTCGGGAAAATTTCTAAAAGCTGGAAAATTTCTATTAGAAAGGAAAATTTCTATACGTAAGGAAAATTTCCCTTTGCCGCAAAATTATATAGATAAGGAAAATTTGTATAAGTCAGGAAAATTTCTATACGTCAGGGAAATTTCTCAAAAATCCATAAGTCGGGAAAATTACGATAAGTAAGGAACATTTCTATAAACAAGGAAAATTTCTTTACGTCAGGAAAAATTCCATACGTCGGGAAAAATTCTATAAGCTGGAAAATTTCTATAAGAAAGGAAAATTTCTATTAGCTAGGAAAATTTGTATAGATAAGGAAAATTTGTATAAGTCAGGAAAATGTTTATACGCCAGGAAAATTTCTATACGTCAGGAAAATTTCTATACGTCAGGGAAATTTCTCAAAAATCCATAAGTCGGGAAAATTACGATAAGTAAGGAACATTTCTATAAACAAGGAAAATTTCTTTACGTCAGGAAAAATTCTATAAGCCAGAAAAATTTCTATACGTAAGGAAAATTTCTCTTTGCCGCAAAAATTTCTATAAGTCAGCAAAAATCCATAAGTTCCGTACACTTAGATTGGTTGCAAATTTAATACATAATATGGAATTTTTTCCACGATCATACAGCAAAAAAAAAATTTAATTGCAATTTTAACATTGTTCCGGACTGCGGACAAGGTTGCAAAATGAGATTTACTGTCGTCCCAATGTACCATTCACTTGACCGTAGTTTGAAAACTTTTGGAATTATTGTGAATTGATTGTCTTGACTGACTGGAGTAATTGCTCTAAACCGTTGTTAGGCGATTGTGAAGGTAATATTATTATTTATTTAATTAAGTATTTAATTTGATAGATAAATTAAAAAAAAATAATCAGAGAGATAATGTAAAAAGCAGTTTTAATCCTACTAATATTATAAATGCGAAAGTTTGTGAGGATGTGTGTGTCATGTGTGTGTGTGTTTGTTACTCTTTCACGCAAATACTACTGAACCGATTACAATGAAATTTAGCACACATATAGAAGGTAACTTGGATTAACACATAGGGTAGGTTTTATCCCGGAAATCCCACGGGAACGGGAACTATGCGGGATTTCCTTTGAAAACGCGGGCGAAGCCGCGGGTGGAAATCTAGTTATATAATAAATTTCTAAAATAATTATTACCTCCTTAAAACAATATTTAAGGAGGTTGGATTTACCGGTGAAGCCCATGACAGTGGGGATACAGCGGTCAGTCCTGCTGGACAACGCTCGGATAGTCCGTAGGTTCCTCACTCAGTCGCCCTAGACTCCGGCCGTCTGGCCACTCAGCCGGAGTTGTTCACAACACCGCCGCGAGGCGAGATACTTGCCCCCCATTAGATTAGTTAGTTAATTAGTGTTAGTTAGTTGTTAGTTAAAATGGACATTGATTTTTATTAAAAGCAGATAAATAGTAGTTAAATGGATACGAGATTTGAGTTAGGTACCTAATAAAAGATGAGAAATTCGTAAAAGTCATATGTACCTTTTAAACTTTCTTATTTTGTTAGCACATAAATGGCAATATAAAGATTATTTAAACATGGAAATAAAATAATGGTACCCATAGGTATACATATTTCCTAGAAAAAACAACTATCTTTTTTATTGATTAATTAATAAATGATAACAAGAAAATTATTCGTAAGGCTTAGAAGTGTTAATAATTTAATATAGTAGGTAGTAGGTACAAGTAAAAGATAGCTATCGTAAATTTCAATAGAAGCACTGACAAAAAATATTTTTAGTCCTTTAATTCACTAAAAATAAAAATAGTTTCAAAATCTAGTTTTCATGAAAATATTAAGTACTGTTCCTACTTGCATTTATAGATATTATGAATCTTCTAGAAATATGTTTAGGTACACCTATACCCATACAAAAAATCCCCATAAAAAGTCTTAAGTTGCACAATTTTTCATAATCTAAGTGCTGGGCATTGTACGTAAAATTTTCATAACGTGAACGTTTGTTTCAAATTAAATCCCTATCGAAATTTTTATGAATACGTAGAGTTTTTTTATTCTTCCTGCATGAACACTAAGTGAATTTTCCATTCAATATGACCTTACATAAGCTCATTTTTTTTTATCAAAAAAAGCTTCGAACACGTCACACTTAGTTGTTTTGTATCCACGTGAATAATAAGAAAAAATGAATCACTATTTTTTAGTTCGCGATGCGAATATCTACACTAATATTATAAAGAGGAAAACTTTGTTTGTTTGTTTGTTTGTTTGATAGTAATGAATAGGTTCATAAACTACTGGACCGATTTGTAAAATTCTTTCACCATTCGAGAGCTACATTATCCACGAGTAATATAGGATAGGTTTTATCCCGGAAATTTCACGGGAACGGGAACTATGCGAGTTTTTCTTTGAAACCGCGGGCGGAGCCGCCGGCGGAAAGCTAGTATCACTACATAGTATAAAACAAAGTCGCTTTCTCTGTCCCTATGTCCCTATGTCCCTATGTCCCTTTGTACGCTTAAATCTTTGAAACTACGCAACGGATTTTAATGCGGTTTTTTTTAATAGATAGTGTGATTCAAGAGGAAGGTTTATATGTATAATAACATCCATTAAATAGTGGAGAAGTACTGTTATTTTTGAGGTTTCTAATGTGATGTCGTAAAAAATTAAATTTTTTCCGCTTACATTGCAAACGCAGCCTACGAGTTTTATCAAAATAGGTACTAAGTATTATACACATTGAAAAGATCTACAGAAAAGTCTGCGATGGTATATGTCTATCTCATGGATAACCCACTATATTTTTTTTTGTCATTTACTTTTTACGACAAATAACGGCTAATTTTCGAAGCGATTTTAACCAATACAGCATTAATCCTTAACCAATTAAATACCTTGAATACATTGTTCATTTAATATAGATCTATATGGCCCTTTACACCGTATGATTTAAGTGAATATTTTCGAAGATATTACAGATTTAAAAATTGCGGGACGTAGCGTTTGCGGCGGTACCGGCCGGCCGCCCGGCTATATATTATTTGCGAAGCCGGAGCGGGCCGCTATGTTTTTATATACAACGTTCAGTTTTTCTGTAGTGTAGGTATTTAGTATCAGCATTGCACCCGTGCGATGTCGGGGCGGGTCGCTAGTTATAATATTAATATTATATTATTCTGACTTATTGTCAGCGTTTCCTTTTGAACTATGGGGTACCTAATAATAAATAAAATAAAAATTTGGCTATAAACAGATTTTAATGAAATGATAAATATTTCTGGAACTGTTAATTTTTATGGACAAAGTAGGTATTGCACATTTTGGTTACTATACATAGTTAAACAAGAAATGATTTGACCTGAAGATGAAGCAAGGTTGTAGAACACAAACGTGACAAATGAGTCACTAATATGTACCAGAATTAACTAGATAACCCTGTTATCTAGTATTTGTGTAAATAAATGTATATATGCTTAGTTAATTTATTGTAAACTAGCGACCCGCCCCGGCTTCGCACGGGTGCAACATTGGCGACCGGCCGGTACCGCCGCAAACGCTACGTCCCGCAATTTTTAAATCTGTAATATCTTCGAAAATATTCACTTAAATCATACGGTGTAAACGGCCATATAGATCTATATTAAATGAACAATGTATTCAAGGTATTTAATTGGTTAAGGATTAATGCTGTATTGGTTAAAATCGTTAAAATGACAAAAAAGTTATTGTGGGTTATCCATAAGAGATAGACATACACCATCACGGACTTTTGTGTAGACCTTTTCAATGTGTACAATACTTAGTAGGTACATTATTTTGATAAAACTCGTAGGGTTTAGCCTGCGTTTACAATGTAAGCGGAAAAAATGTAATTATTTACGACATCACATTAGAAACCTCAAAAATAACAGTACTATTATTATTAGTTTCTCCACTATTAGTATTATTAGTATCTCCACTATTTAATGGATGTTATTATACATATAAACCTTCCTCTTGAATCACTCTATCTATTAAAAAAAACCACATCAAAATCCGTTGCGTAGTTTCAAAGATTTAAGCATACAAAGGGACATAGGGACATAGGGACAGAGAAAGCGACTTTGTTTTATACTATGTAGTGATGATGTAGTGATGATATAACATAAATTAACATTGTATCACTTTAACACGCGTATTGACACAGAACATTGATACTAGATTACGTTTTTCGTGTTTAGGCGTTGCGTTAAAAAAATTGATGACAATATGAACAATTACATTTTTTAGACTACTTTGACGTAGTTTAAATCTTAAATGCGACCTAATTAGTATTTTTTGCGAACAAGACCACGAGTCATCGTAATTTTTCGCGAATTTAAAATAGCCAACTGGCATAACATAGCCTTTTTTTAGTAGCAATTAGGTATGTCAAAAACATTCTAGTGATAAACTGTATAACAAAGTAATACACAAACAATGTTCATTGAGCTTTTCAATACAGAATGAATCTGCTTTTTAAATACTTCATTATAAGTAAGTAGGTAAATAATAGCTCATAGTTCTAAAACTTAACTAGCTTTAGAGATTAAAATGGAGGTAGACCTGAGCAACTAATATTAAGGACGTAGGCAAAATTGTTAAACAAATTTACCCTTAAGCCCATATCATACAGTGACCCTTTTAGCCAGTGTGATTAATTATTATTAAAGCCGGGACCAAACATGCTTACATCCAACAAAGCTGCTCATTTATGATAAATTTGCTGAATATTATACGTATATACATATATTACTCAGTAAGTAGCTTGCTAGGGTTATATCATAGAGCAAGTCTAATAGAAGACTTCAAGTTGACAATAAATGCAATAAACTGCAACTTAAAACATTGCGGCATTATTTTGATAATTCCGGTGCTTTAACTTAATTTAATCATTGGAATGATTAGAAACATTATTCCCATAATTCCCATTATATTTCTCGCTCCCATCTTCCCGGTAATACTTTAATATATTAGTATCTTTCAATCATAATTAAATGAGATCCGATCAGTGGTCTACAAGCCTCCTAAACTTGTCTTTATAAAGAAAAATAAATAAAATGAAATTAATCTGCAAAAAAAACGATAACGAATAAAATTTAATCCACCACTTCACTGCTAAAAAAATTATGTACATGTAAATACATAATTTTTTTAGCATGCAACCTTTTTTGTCGCCAATGAATCTGCGTTCCAAATTCGAATTGAAAAATTAAAAAAAAAGTTTCCCGCTCTGACCCGCGCTCGCGATTTATTTCCCGGTGCAAAAAGTTCGAACCACTTCGAACTGTTCGTATAAATCTAACCCTCACCTGCGCGTGAATACTGAAAGGCTGATATTTGATAAACCCTAGCCCGTGCTCGATATTAAAACCGCTGAGCTGATAACTTTTAAGCGGTGAAAATGTTCTAAATATTTTATCTGTGGATTTTTCCAGTATATAAAAATGTGACTTATATTGATGTAAATAATATATTTTTTTAATAACATTAAACTTACTGATTCATATTTTAGTAATATAAAAGATAAGTATTTGCTTAGTTCTGATTACACATTGCATACCTATTGTTAAAAAATAGGCTAGTCCTAAGCGTTATTAAAAAAGAAATGATATTGGTACCTTTTTTTGGCAGTTAGAGACAATGTCAAAAACGAATTCCGATAGATAGAGATACCAATCAAAATTCAAATGAATTCGCTTTTAACGAAGCGGAAACTAGAGTAGAATTGCAAAGATTTGATGACACGCCATTACATCACTATTACTGATGTATTGTGCTTTCCAAGTTCTCGTTTGTCTAAATGGAGAAGCTAAGCAATGTTTTTGTACGAGGTGAGAGAATTTTGCGAAGTTTATTTCTCAATATAATATGCAAACATAACTTTTACTTCTAAATTTAATATCTATAAAATTTAGCTTTTTGGTGGTAAATGTTAAAAATATGTAAAAATATGACGTTTCAAAAGTGCTTCTCGAAGAAGTCTAATTGAATAAGTAAATAAATGTTTGAGTTTGAGTTTTTACGTTCTTTCTTGAATAATAATTAATTAATAGCTTTTTTGAAGTATTCACATTTTCATTATACATTTCTCAAAATAATTTAAATGATTTAATTTTAGTTGAAGAAAGATGGGCAAAATGAACTGAAGACTTGCTGGACCAAAAAAAGAAACCACCTACCGAAAAGAGCTGAAGTATCGTTAAATTTTCAAGTTTACATTACTGCATATTTCGATTGCCTCAACCAGCAAGGACTAATATGTACCTAACCGAAACACCAGCACATGCCATTCCACGGATGTCTCTGTTTATTTTATTCAGTATCCTTCGTGTATCTTTTCCTTTTACAACTCAACACACGTAACCATGGTTACGGAATTTTATGGGCAAGTGGCAACACTTCTCGGAGCAATTATCAAGCCTGGAGAAGTAACAATTAATTGAACAATAAAGCACTAGTTTGGCCTTTTTGGCTTATGGCAAAATGTCATGCGAAAAAAGAGGACAGATATATGTCAGTTCGACAGTTTGAAATGACATGTAGCCATTTCAATTTGTTTTAGTGACCAGTCTGGTCACTAACGCATGGTGATTTTAATTATTGTTTTTGAAGTGAAAAACGTGTTTTCTAGTTTCTTATGTTATTTTCTGAAAAGATAATTTACTAAAGATTACATGGCTTGTGTTGTTCACGGCTGTAAAAGCCGTAGTACTGGGAAATCGGATGAAGATTGGAATTTGTCTTTTCACAGGTTAGTGTTTTGATCAATTTTTTTGTTAATTGTATTATAAATAAGTTAATTTACGTTATTTTCATAATCATCTATGTTTTATCTAACCGTAATCATTGAAATGAAATCATAATCAGCTTAGTTTTTAGAAAAAATGCAAAATATAACTTCCATAGTGTTGTGCAATTATCGATACTTGAGTAGGTACGAAGTACTTCATTGATAATGACTGCTTTAGGTTAGGAGAAAAAAAAGGTATTTAAGTATGGATTTTATTGTTATTTGCAGGTTTCTGGCTCGAGAAAAATTAAAAGATGTTTGGGTTAAAGCACAGGGAAAATTGGAAGCCTTCAAAAAATTCTCGGCCTTGTTCAAATCATTTCGAATCAGACGGGAAGAAAAGTAAAGTGCTTTGCAGAGATGCTGTGCCACAAGTTTAAGGTGGCATCTATTTTAAATAATAAATATTGTAATTTGTTACTTAAGTATCGAAAAAAATGTTGTAAAAATTTTTTTAAATTTTATTTGTTTTATTTGAAGCAATTTATTTTAAACTTTTACCAATTTTTTCCTGTGGGAATGAGTTATTTTCCCGCGGTAAATTGTAGCCTATATGTTATTCTGATGTTTAATCTTTAATATGTATAATTGTAAAGTTCAATAAAAACTCATTCAGTAGTTTTTTCGTGAAAGGATATCAAATGTCCATTCTTATATATTTTTGCTTTTATAGTATTAGTAGGATACGATTATTGATTTGTAAAAAGATCAACCAGGTGGAAGTCAGATTCGCGCACGAATGGTTCCGTATAATTCTATGAATGAATCTATGAAAACAGGAAAAAAAACGTACCTTTTTACGAAACCATAAAAAACAACCTAAACCGACATACCTAATAATATTTTTTTATAAATACCACTACCATACAATGCAAGGCAGTCAATACGCATCGTAAATGAATAATTCCAAATTAAACAAATCTTAAAATTTGGAATTACCTATCCATAATTGAAAATTAAAAGAATCTTAAATTATCTTCAAGCAATTTTATAACTTAATTTTTTTATTTATCGATATTTTAGTATTCGATAAAGTGGCAAGCACTACCTTTTTAGAACAAAAAGTGGCTACATGTGGATTTGAATGCCAAGCCAATAACAGTGTGTTGTCTCTTTCTATCGCATTAATTAGGGTATTGAATAAAAGAGAGCCACTATATAAGAAACGTTCAATTAATTGTTACTTCTCCAGGCTTGTTAATTGCTCCGAGCAACACTTAGCTTACCACTAGCACAGCCACTAGGCAATACGTCTGCTCGTTTGCCTTCATATCATAAAAAAAAAGACGGGTTGCACTCCGGGAGTGCCGGTAGAAGTGAAAACTTGATTATTAACGTTCAGCATGTTTGATATTTTGGAATGGTTTCCGTCTTACGCATGGAATATAAGGGCTAAAAAAAAAAAAAAAACATCCGTCTTACGCTTTTTCGATCAGGCCACGTGTCCTGACGCGAGTTTAAGATTTTATACCCAACGCCGCTAAAGAAGTTTTCACTTCAAAAATTCTCATTCATATAAAATTAAAACCTATTAAAACAAGCTTAGATGTTAAATTAAACTAAAGTAAGAAACATTCTCAAGGGAAAAAGATAAGGAAGAATTAAAATACAAATATTAAATATCATTGAGATATAGTAGAAGTGGTAAAAACTAGATTGCTGGCTATTTAGGTTATCAAATATACCTGAGAGTAATGTTAACAATTATTGTGTATTATCTGTTTATATAAGTAATATTCCATTAATTGATTGATAAGACACTAATAATTTTAGTGCCTTATTAAACTCTAATAAAATAAGCCGAAGTAGTCGGAATAATCTTTAATATCTTCTGCATCTCTTGATCTATTTATATAATTATTTAATTTTAAAGTAATTAAAATAATTTGTTAATAAAATCGAGGTATTATGGAAACAAAATTGTATTCATAGAAAATAATACTACAATCCAACCAATTATTTCAGATCCATTCTAAATATAACAAGATATTATTGACTAGTTAATTAATAGAAGATCATTAAAAATCTATGATAATATCTGTAACTTAACTGTTACTATATTATTACTTTTCTCACTGATTTATTTGTTTACATCTTTATAGATAATCTATATCCTCTTGATGGGTAAGTGTGTGCGTATACGTGCGCGTGTGTGGGTGAGTCTATAACTATATATGTATGTGTGTGTGTTTGTTTACACATCGCTTTCCTTATATTAATATCTATACTAAACATGAAGAAGTTTTTGTATATTTGTATGCGCAAATCGTAGAACTACCGGACCGAATTCAAAAATTCTTTCACCGTAGGCTGTGTAGGTGATCCCTGAGTACCAAGTGTCGTTTATATAGGTAACTACCAGATCGAAGGCGTACCGCTAGTCAATTACACCGTCAGTGTGTACCCTTGTCATTCATAGATAAATACTGCTATAATACCTTTATTATGGCAGTATTTCATTCACTCAAATCGGTATGCCTAAAACATTTCTTTGGGCTAATCTTCCTGCAATCAGATTCCGACTGTGGCAGGATAAGCTTGACGAAGGTAAGGATACATAATTGTATTACAGGAGGAACGAGTTGTTGTTTCTGATAAAAAGCCTTCCTTGCAAATTTCATCTTTATGTGTTTTCAAATTTGAATCCATTTCATTATCCAAATTTGTTTAGGGGTGAACACAAAAGCATGCAGATGGGTTTAGTGACGATCGCCATGATAGGTATTCTTAGTTCTTCTTTCTGTTATTAGTTCGTTAGTTATTTTTCATCATAGACATATGTAATGAAAAACAACTACCTACTTAACGCATACCATTGTTAAAGACCAAAAAATGTTTTGGTAAAATGCCTCTTGAAAACTTTTGATGTTTTAAGAGATAGATCATTTATTGATTATTTATAGGTCATGCGATACGATATTTTGTATAGACAAATCTGCGAAATTGTGACTACAATAATAATGGCCGTTCAATAGATACCGCGAATTGCTTTCCAAACAGAATCTAAGTTAGAAATTCGATTTAAATTTGAGTAGGTACGCTCACAGATTGTAGCTCTATGGACCAGAAATTGAATAAAGTTTTGTCAAACTGATATACAGTTAATCGAATGCTGTTGAATTTTGTATAGAACTAGGTTTCCGCGGCTTCGCTCGCTTTGTCAAAAACTTAACAAATTATACAATGAACCTTTTTTAGAAGCTTTTTTTCATATAGATACACATTTCAAAGATTAACACAATAACATACACACGACGGTCGACACAACTAGGTACAGGTAAATAATAAAAAAAAAATCTATCTGATATACTTAATAGAATACAATTAAGGAAAAAGAGAATTGAGAATCCACCACAGATTCAAAATTCAAGTAAATAATTACGCGTTCAGCAGTAAATTTGTCACAGAACTCTCTATGTGTGTAATGAACAACGAAATGAAAATTCCAACACCATAATGCAAGGCTAGGTTTAATAAATGAAAGTGTCCCTGGAGCGGGTGTACTATGCAACCCGTGTTTTACAGTAAAACTAGTTTTACAAACTCTCACCACGTTTATTCACAAGTGTTTCACAACGTTTATTTACAAGTGGTCGAAATTTCGCAACATTGTCCTTACAATTTTACTCAAAAACTACCTTATTGATTTTAGAATGAAGATAGAAAATACATTTTTCAATGCTCATAAGGCAATAAATATAAAAACGAAAACCAAAAAGGAAGTAAAATAATAATAAATCGAAATTATGCGATGTAAATGGGTAAGCCAGGTCAACATTAGCCATCTTCTGACCATATCGAACTTTAATAATTACCTATCATTATAAATCTTTTATAGGCTATACCTCTAATATGTTTATCTCAGTAGTGAATTAAACGTGTTTTAAATCAGTCAAAAGTTTGCATAATGTGCTCTTATTGTAAGGATTGTGTGAAAATTTGAAAAATTGCGAAACGAATTATGTGTAAATGAGTTTTTAGTGTATGTGCTAATTTTGTAGGTATTTTAAGTGAAAATAATTGTTTGTAGCTGGTAGCTATAGTAATTCTATTTTTAACTGAGCCTTTATTCTTTTATGGTATAGAAACAGCTAGTAGCTGTTATTACCGTGTAATAAGTATCTACTGTTTCATATGAGGTTCTTTGAAAGAATAAATACCAAGCTTGTTCAATATTACAATATATTTATTTAAAGGTGAATGAACTTTGTAATCATCATTTTGATTGATTTAAGACCTCCTTTTTATAAAGTTAAAATAAGACCTTAATACATATAATAGAGTAAAAAGAAATAAAACTATTTCCAAGGTAAGACATATACCTAATCCTGGTAGTTTAAACTTTGCTTACAACTCGACTCGAGGAAAGAGGTGCATCTTTAAATGTTAAACACTGATAGAAATCGATTTAAAACTTTCAAACCTTATTAAAACAATTATAAAAGTAAGTTAGTTATTCTTTTTTTCCTGATATTGTAATAAATATACTAATATATATGTACTAGCTGCGCTCCGCGGTTTCACCCGCATTGCTCCGCCCCTGTTGGTCTTAGCGTGATGATATATAGCCTATAGCCTTCCTCTATAAATAGGCTATTTAACACTGATAGAATTTTTCAAATCGGACCAGTAGTTCCTGAGATTAGCGCGTTCAAACAAACAAACAAACTCGCATTCATAATTTAGTATAGATTATGAATGCGAACCTAATCCTTAAGCTTTGTAGGTACATAATAGAATCATTCGATCGGATTTGATTGAATCTTGTTGATAATATAAATATTCGCAGAATCAACACATGAAAGGGGATGAAAATTTATACGGGGAACGGATTTCGGATGCGTGATGTGCTTTCTAAGTAGGTCTCACGAATAAGATTATTTTTCCGGGAATACTGATATTTGACCTTTTAACCAAGAAAAGAATCAGTAATTACCATTGCTGGTCCAAACTTTTATTAATAAAAAAGGAATAAACACAAAGCGCAAAGCAATGTGAATTGTAGGTAATTGATATGCTAGTCAGAAGAAAGCACTTCTATAATTTCATCTCAACGGTAATACGCAGAGATTTCCGATGATAAGAAAATATTTATATACCAATGACAGAATTTGTTTAAATCCAAATGTTTATATACCAATGGCAGATACATAAATTCTGTACGTAGCACATGGTCGTAAATTGCGACTAGAGCTGAAGCTTCAACCTATCTACATGTTGCTCTGAAATCAATACTCGAAGGAATCAAAGCGTACTGCCTATGCACGTAACTCATAGTACTTTTTATGTTACTTTGGTACTATTTATTATTTTATTGTACTTACTTAATAAATAAATAAATAATATTATAATAAATATTTCGGGACAATTTTCACACACGGCACGATCTGATCCCATACTAAGCTTTCGCTTGTCTTATGGGAACCAGATGGCTGATAAACATACATATATAATTTTAAATAAATACTTATTTAGATAATTAACACCCAGACACAGAGCAAATATCTATGTTCATCACACAAATATTTGCCCCGGGTGGGGATCGAACCCACGACCTCTGGCTTGGAAGGCAGGGCCACTACCAACTAAGCCAACCGGCCAGTCAAACTGTATTTATTAAACGCTATCTACGATAATATAAAAGAATAATCTCAAATATAAATCAAAGGCTTTTTTCTAATCCTATAAAATTAAAACGGAAAGAGTTAATGTTTGATTATATGTTTCGAATTTAGTCAAAGACCACTCGATCGATTTTGAAAATTATTTAAACATGGCTGCCTGGCTATAAAGCCATATAAAGCCTGGCTTTTAAATGTTTCATTTTTTTACATTATCATTTAAAATTTTGGCGTTTGCAAAAAAAGCAAAAAATTACCTTGGCGGCAAAAAAGATTAAATACGCAATAAAAAAAAGTTGATCTTTTTCCACACAGCCTTATAATTTAATCTTTAGCACAGATAATTCACTAGTTAAATCGTGCCTCAAATATAAAAATGTAAAATTTCAAGGATAATCCTCATACACACTTTTGTGCAATTATTTAAATAAGTCATTTGCATTATGATAGTTAATCTGTTAGTTATGTAACCAGCTAAAATTCAACCTTGCTCTTCAAATGGTTTAGTAATATTTGCACAAAGTATTCAGATGAATATTTCCGTGTGATGATTTAAGTCCTATAGGTACCTATGTCAGGTAATTAACACTTTCTTAATATGGATAAATGATACGTTTATATATTTTAGTAGTTATACCTATTGCTATTTTTCATCGCTCGAAATGGTTTGGGAAACATAAAAAAATGAATTTGATAATAGGTACATAAATATAATATTAAAAAAATAAATCAAACTATATCTCATACCCTTGAGGGAAACGAGTAGGTACGGTAGAACAACGATTTTTGGGACAGCTAGTAATAGTAAAAATTAAATACCAGAAAAAAACAATCATAAAAAAGAAAACGGAATGAAGCATTCAACGCAATATAATTCATAAACTATAGATAGTACCTAGTATTATTTTATCTGTGCTGATATCGGCTTTTATACAACTGAATAGTGATCTCTTATAAAGGGTGTATTTCCCTTGAGTCAGTCCTTTCATGTCGTTCCACAAACCAACTAGGTAATGACAGATAAAGATACTTTTAAGGCATTTTCTTTTTTTATTTATAACTTGGCGAAGATTTTTTTGCGTGTTTTTGTATTTATTAAGATAGGGCGAAAAAATATTTGAGAGATTTTGTTACATTCGTTTTAATTGAAAAAAAAAAGTTTTGATTTATAAAAATTAAAACTGTCCGTTTAAAGTGGAAAATAGAAAAAACAGTTTTGATTTAATTAAAAATTAAAACTGTCCTTAAACTTTAAAGTGGGTCAAAATCCAGTCTAAAGGAGTGGGTTACGTACAATAATACAGGTGAAGCTAAATTAATAATAATTATAAATTACCTGTGTCCAAATGTTTTTAACCTTTCGACCTATTAAAATTTAAATGAAAATTCTTTACTTGCAATTAGATGTTCCATATATTATTACAATGTTTGACCGTGAAATCCACGCGTGATATCTACTACTTATTAAAATATTTGCGAAAGTTTATGAGCATGGATGTATGTTTCTTACTTTTTCAGTTAAAATCCGGCTTATCAGATCTGCGTGAAGTACATCGAGAAAGATAATTCTGGATAAGCCTATATTATTTATACAGCCTCAAGCCTGTATAAATATATTAGGGCTTAAAGTGTTTATTACTTATTCACTTGTAGGTAATTAAAAATGTGATCGCATGTAATGTTGATTGACATTTTAATAATTGTTTTTACAAAAAAAAATTGTATAAATGTTTTTTTTACATATTTTTGCATTCACCATGGTTAGTTTTTGTCAATAAACAATATTCAGGGTCACATTTATTTCCTCATATTTCCGGATTTATTTCTCTCATAATGTTACCAGTCATAAATTATATTTATTTTGGGGACAAAAACTATTTATTTTTTATCCTCTATGACTTTGTCCTATTATTAAGGTGGGAAACTAAGCATTTATTTATTTTATTATGCACTATAAAACTATTTATCTAAGTAACTATAGGTATAATGTAATAAACCTAGTGCATAAAAGGAGATGGTCCAAAATAAACCCAGAGTCGATTTAGACAAATTGGGTATCAATGGCTTTATTATATTACACAATTTACCCCACCGAAAAATTAATGCCCATATCCATGGGGTATGAGAGTTATAGGCTAACAAAGTATATATGAAAAAATCATGAGTAACTTGTTATTTTTACCAGTTTTTACAACAGCAGTATACTATTAAACCATCCATCAGCCGAAGGACGTCCACTGCTGGACATAGGCCTCCCCCAAGGTTTTCCACCGCGATCGGTCCTGTGCCACCCGTATCCAGCGGCTACCCGCGACCTTCACCAGATCGTCGGTCCACCTTGTCCTACCAACACTACGTCCTCCGATTCGCGGCCGCCATTCGAGGACCTTTCCGCCCCAACGAAAAAAAAAAAAAAAAAAAAAAGCCGCTGGATGCGGGTGGCACAGGACCGATCGCAGTGGAAAACCTTGGAGGAGGCCAATGTCCAGCAGTGGACGTTCTTATATATATATATATATATATATGTATACTGCTGTTGTAAAAAATGGTAAAAATAACAAGTTACTCATGATTTTTCCATATATACTTTGTTAGCCTATAACTCTCATACCCCATGGATATGGGCACTAATTTTTCGGTGGGGTAAATTGTGCAATATAATAAAGCCATTGATACCCAATTTGTCTAAATCGACTCTGGGTTTTTGGTCCATACATTTTTGGACCATCACCTTTAGTAACCTTTTTGTATTAAAACAGGATTTTATTCAACAACTACTAATTAACAGATTTGTGTTTGTAAGGTACTGCAGGAATACATGCTTGCGAGAGACAATTCATATTTTTTTTTAAATCATACTTTATAATCAATTTATTTCGTTTAATTATTAAAATTAATACTATTATTTTTGAAGTGAAAACTTCTTTAGCGGCGTTGGGTATAAAATCTTAAACTCGCGTCAGGACACGTGGCCTGATCGAAAAAGCGTAAGACGGATGTTTTTTTTTTTTTTAGCCCTTATATTCCATGCGTAAGACGGATACCATTCCAAAATATCAAACATGCTGAACGTTAATAATCAAGTTTTCACTTCTGCCGGCACTCCCGGAGTGCAACCTTTTTTTTATATAGAATTGTGTGTGGAATAAGATAATAACGTGTTAAAATTAATTTTAAAAGGTGTTTAGTGTTGTTTCGTTACCGTGTAATTGATCGTGGTGTCTATTATCGATGTTTGGCATAGAGTATGCAAACAAAGGTTGTCAAATTATTTTGCAACTGTCATGCACCACGACACTTGTACTTTTTTTTTTATGCACCCGTCATCACAGGGTGTTCGCGCCACCTCTGGATTATAGTCCAGAGACATTTTTTGCTTTTATTTATTTATTTTTTTTGTATGGATAATATTAAAATACAATAAAAAAATACAATATAACATACTACTTTAAAACAATAAAAAAAAAAATACTGGATTAAATGTGTTTTATGATACGTTTAATTCTTTAATTCATAACTCAACGTCAGTTTCGGACACGGAAAGGTTTCATTATTTAATTTCTTCTCTTAGCGGGGATGCGTTATCGGTGGTTAAGGCGTTCCCTATGACTCACGAATATTATCGCGACGCGTATGAAGCTCTTATTAATCGCTATAAATGTAAACGAACATTAGCTTTTACTTGTTGGCAAGATATTTTAAACACTAACTTCATGCATAACAACGCAACTGAGTTTCAAAAGTCACTCGACTTATTCGATGAAAATTTAAATATTTTAAAATCTATTGAGTTACCGATAGATCAGTGGGATTTCGTCCTGGTTTACCATATTTTATCAAAATTAGACAGGAATTTACGCCGCGATTTTGAGGAGAAATATTCTAACGTGGAGTTGCCGTCTTATGATCAATTAAGGGGTTTTTTGCGTTCTAAATGCGAAGCCTTATTACGAGATACACATTTTTCTGGTGTGAATAAATCTTTAAAGCATTCGACTACTCAAAATCAATCAACGAAACCTTTCAATTCAAATGCACTTGTTGCTATGAACAATAGAGGTAATTCGAACGATAAGTCTTAAGTTTATTCAAGTAGCTGCGCGTATTGCCATAAGTCGCATTCTATTTTTTCTTGTCAGGATTTTATTAGTAAATCGATTGACGATCGTATGGCTATTGCCACTCAAAACAATTGGTGCTTTAATTGCCTGAAGCCATCACATCAATTAAAAAATTGCAAATCTATTTTTTCGTGTCGTATGTGTAAGCGTAAACATCACACCTTACTCCATCGCGATCATAACACTAAGATCGAATCAAATCAAATCGGGTCGTCGCTGGTGTCAAGGTCACATACGAATCATACAGTGCTGTTAGCCACAGCTATCGTTCAGGTTAAGGATGCTTCAGGTAATATGCAATCGTTTCGTGCCCTGTTTGATACGGGCAGTCAGAGCAATTTCATAACGGAATCAGCAGTAAAACTTTTAAATTTAACGCCGGCTTCATCAACCGCGGCAATTAGTGGCATAGGAGAAGCGGATGCACCTATTATTGGTGACGTCACTTGTTCTATCGCAACTAACGGTCGAATTCTATTTAACTTGGATATGCACGTCATATCTAAAATATGTGGCGATCAACCTATCGCTCAACTTAATTCATCAAGTTGGTCCCATATTAAATCGTTGCCGTTAGCGGACCCTGGTTTTGATATACCTGGTCCCATTGATATTTTGCTTGCTGCTTCGCTGACTCTGTTCTTAATCAACATATCAAGGGAGGTGTCAACCAACCTACCGCGTTTAATTCAATCTTTGGTTGGCTACTTCTAGGTAAAACTAATATTTCATGTAGTAGTCTGTTGCAGACGTTGCCTGTAATCAATAATGATTTAAATTCATTAGTTCAACGTTTTTGGGAATTAGATTCAGTACCGCAAACTTCAATGCTGACTACAGATGAGTTATTATGCGAACGTAAATTCGTTGAAGAACACTCACGTGATGAATCTGGGCGTTATATTGTTCGTATTCCATTTAAGAATAATTCAGAACCTACATTTGAGGGCTCTCGCGAAGTTGCTTTGCGTAGGTTCTATGCTATTGAACGTAGGTTGTCGCGTGATGCCTTGTTAAAATCGCAATATGTCGACTTTATGTCTGATTACATCGAAAGTGGTCACATGACAGTGGTTCCTGTAGCACAAGTTGGTACAGGAAAATACTACATACCTCATCATTGCGTTCTACGCCCTGACTCTGCGACCACACGCCTCCGCGTTGTATTCGACGCTTCTGCGAAGGATATGCATTCTAAGTCACTGAATGACACACAACTTATCGGCCCAAAGCTACAACCGAATATTTTAAATCTACTTTTACGCTTTAGGGAACATAACGTTGTCTTCATGGCTGATGCTCGTCAAATGTTTAGACGGATTGTAGTAGCGCACGAACATCGTGATTACCAACGCATTTTCTGGAGGAGTTCTCCTGATGAGCCCCTTTTAGAATATCGTTTAAATACAGTCACATATGGATTAGCTTCGTCTCCGTTTCTCGCTTGCCGTACGCTTCGACAGCTTGCTGAAGATGAGGGAGAGTCTTATCCACTCGCGAGTACGACTGTCTGATGTTTATTGTGATGATGTCACGACCGGATTTTCATCGCTAGAGGTCGCTCAGGAAGCCAAGTCGCAGATTATTAAACTTTTTAAGTGTGGACAGTTTGAACTTAGGAAGTGGGCTAGTAATAAACCGCAGTTATTGTCAGATCTACCCGGTGATAGTTGTTTGACTGGATCCGTATCGTTAGACAATTCTGATAATCAAATTCTTAAGGTATTAGGTCTTAAATGGAATCCATCCACAGATACGTTCGTTTTCGAAATTGAATCTACTTATCGGCCATGTACTAAGCGTTCAATCCTTAGTGAAGTCGCTAGGGTTTTCGATCCGTTAGGTTTTCTATCTCCCATCACAATTCAATCAAAATGTTTAATTCAGAAGTTGTGGATTCTCGGCGTTGGATGGGACGAAACGCCGCCTAACGAGATCATCAATACATGGAACAAACATCGCACTCAACTTAATCTTTTGAGTGAACTTCTAATTCCTCGGCAACTTACCTGCACGGATGCTGTATCGTATGAGCTACATGGGTTTTGTGACAGTTCTACCCTTGCATACGGAGCTGTCATCTATTTACGTGTTACAGATGCTGTTGGTAATATTCATGTTTTCTTCGTTTGCTCTAAGGCTCGAGTTGCACCTCTTAAACATACATCGTTACCACGACTCGAGCTCTGTGCTGCAGTTCTTCTATCAGATCTTTACAAGTTTGTAAAAGATACGTATCTTTCTCGTATTCATATTGATTCTGTATATTTGTGGTCTGACTCAACTATCGTTCTGTCTTGGCTGCGTTCTCATTCTTCGCGTTGGACAACATTTGTCGCAAATCGGGTCAGTCACATACAGGATATCACCCCTACAGACTGGTGGCATCATGTATCCTCAGGCGATAATCCTGCTGATTTGTGTTCACGAGGTTTATTTCCAAGTGAACTTGTGCACAATGCCTTATGGTGGGCGGGACCGTGCTGGTTAACCAAAGGTATTGATACTTGGCCTACGGATACAGTTGTCACATCAAATGAGGAGAAGGTCGTTATGGAGAAGGAGCAACGTAAGGTAGCTCTTTCCGCTGAAGAGAGAGCTCCAATCGAACCAACAATAATTGACTCTTTACTGAATCGTTATTCATCATTTCAAGCAATCGTTAACGTTTTGGCATTTGTACGTCGTTTTATCAATAATTCTAGAAACCCAGCTCAAGCTAATCGTAATAATTTCATTAATTACGTTGAAAGACATAACGCATTATTAAAAATCGTTAAACATGTACAGAGTCAAGTCTTTTCGAACGAAATTGCTAATCTTAAATCGAACAAACCTTTATCGAAACCTTTTCGAAAACTCAATCCATTTATCGATCGATTAGGTATTCTCAGGGTGGGCGGTAGAATTTCACGCGCAGGTTTAGAATACGAACAAAGGCATCCAGCCTTTCTACCGTCTGATCATCCATTAACGTTTTTAATTATCGACAACATTCATAGTAACTACTTGCAACCAGGCCATTTCCTTACCTTAGAGCCTTTGACAGCTGTCCCTGATGAAGATCTATCAAACGTTAATATAAGTCGGCTTCATCGGTGGCAGTTGTTACAATCATTTCACCAGAGTTTTTGGTCCAAATGGAAACACGAGTATCTTAACTCACTAACACAACGCGCCAAATGGACTAAGGATTCTAAACCGCTTCAGATAGGCTCAATGGTGATAATTAAGGATGAAAATCGTGCGCCACTACAATGGTCTCTTGCCAGAGTAGTGGATCTTTTACCCGGTTCTGATGGTGTAGCTCGGATTGCAGTAGTTAAAACAGCGAAAAATCATATAATTCAAAGACCAATCGAGGACTAGCTTAAATCGTTTATCTTTCTTTTAGTATCGTAAGGTATCTAGACATTAAGTTATCGTTAGCAATAAGATATCGTGTCTGTGTAACATCTATCGTGTTATACAGAATCAATTAGTTAGGTAACTAGTTTTTATTGTTATCAATAAGTATCATCAATAATTATACGGATCATTTTTATCGTTCTCGTTCCCATTATGTTCTATTTATCGTCTGACCAGAAAATACCATAGGCATTTTGGTGGGCGGGATGTTTCGTTACCGTGTAATTGATCGTGGTGTCTATTATCGATGTTTGGCATAGAGTATGCAAACAAAGGTTGTCAAATTATTTTGCAACTGTCATGCACCACGACACTTGTACTTCCGCCTTCGATCGGGCCGCTCATCTGCTGTGCGCGCGCGGCGGCGATTGAAAACACGTGTATCGCAAATCGGATAATTGGCGTAAATTCATCGAGTGCTGCAGCATCTCAAAGGTACGTGGTGCATTGTTTTTGCTGCTCACTATTTCTGAACATCGATTTTGTGTTAACGTAATTTTCCCTAATGTAGTAGAAGCCACCCGCTATTTCGGCTTGGTGCGATTCTACATTATTTCTGGTGCCGAAACCCGGGAACGAACCAGGGACCTTTAGATTTTAAAATTATAATTTTTTTGTCTTTTCACAAATTATTTGTTAGTTAATTATCATTTGACTCATATCTATACATGAGTCTATAATTAAATACATCATTAGCATAATAATAACTTACATGTCAAATTGTGGCTTGTCATAGTTGAATGGATAAAAAAGTGTCGAACAATTTTTACAAATACTTTTTAGTACTTACCTACCTGTAGTATAAATTACTTTTATTGTACTTGGGACAAAACAAGTAGTAATAGATATAGAAAAGGATTATAACTGACTTCAGAATTAAGATAACATTTTGGTAAGTAATTTTAAATTTAAATTGTAATATTCATTTTCGTACAATATAAGAGGAAAGGATATGGAAAGGGATATAAAAAGAACCTTATAAAATAATTGTTTTTTACTAAAGCTAGAGGAAAACGTTTAAGGTGTTTTTATATAGGTAGGTACACACAAACAGGGATGAAGGAAAATAATGTAATATCACTACATAGTATAAAACATAGTCGCTTTCTCTGTCCCTATGTCCCTATGTCCTTATGTCCCTATGTCCCTTTGTACGCTTAAATCTTTGAAACTACGCAACGGATTTTGATGCGGTTTTTTTTAATAGATAGAGTGATTCAAGAGGAAGGTTTATATGTATAATAACATCCATTAAATAGTGGAGAAGTACTGTTATTTTTGAGGTTTCAAAGTGATGTCGTAAAAAATTACATTTTTTCCGCTTACATTGCAAACGCAGGCTGAACCCTACGAGTTTTATCAAAATAATGTACTAAGTATTATACACATTGAAAAGGTCTACAGAAAAGTCCGTGATGGTATATGTCTATCTCTTATGGATAACCCACAATAACTTTTTTTTGTCATTTACTTTTTACGACAAATAATGGCTAATTTTCGAAGCGATTTTAACCAATACAGCACTAATCCTTAACCAATTAAATACCTTGAATACATTGTTCATTTAATATAGATCTATATGGCCCTTTACACCGTATGATTTAAGTGAATATTTTCGAAGATATTACAGATTTAAAAATTGCGGGACGTAGCGTTTGCGGCGGTATAGGCCCATTAAGAAGAGCTGGAACGTCAACACATTTACACATTGCACATGTTAGGCCGGGAGATACTGACACAAAATTTCGGGTCATTTGTAACAGGATGGCGGTCTAGAGGGGTCTTAGTACGCAATGACAAAAAGAAAAATGATGGTCAGAACGCTGGTACCGGCGGACTAGTCGCGTGGGCGTTAGTCACACTCGTCGGATAAATAGCGAAAGTCCAACGATTTGTAACACAAAAATTTTAGAATTTACCGATAGCCCTTAAAAAAGATGTAGGCGGTAGTGTCATGCCATACTTTTACGATGTGACTTACAGTCCGCCATACCGACGTGAATGCGTTGATTTAAAAAAAAAACAATTCAACCATTTGTACCGGGCTAACTTTTGCACAGGTAACCATCGTCGTGCAGCCATTTACTAAAATCGCCATGCCATACTTTTCGGACGATTCCAAATGGTCGCCATACCGCGGAAAATCTGCAAATTTTTGAATTTTTTTTTCTCGCCAAACGATTTGTACCACCCTACATTTTTTTTTCAACAACTGCTGAATGATTATAAATAGAAGTGTGATAATGCCATACCTGTGGGAGGTGGCGAATGTGTATAAGATTTTTTTCTTATTGTAAGATTTTATTCGTAGTTTGAACGATTTGTAGCAGTATGGCACTAATTTTTCCCTCTATTAAAAGTATGGCAATATAATAATGGTCACGTTGCATCATATACTTTCCAAAAATGCCGTACTGGTACAAATCGCAATTCTTTTCATTTTTTTTTACGGCTGTAAGTTACACCGGAAAAGTATGGCATGACACTACCGCCTACATCTTTTTATGGGCTATCGGTAAATTCTAAAATTTTTGTGTTACAAATCGTTTGACTTTCGCTATTTATTCGACGAGTTCGACTAACGCCCACGCGACTAGTCCACCGGTACCAGCGTTCTGACCATCATTTTTCTTTTAGTCATTGCGTAATAAGACCTCTGTAGAACCGCCATTCTGTTACAAATGACCCGAAATTTTGTGTCAGTATCTCCCGGCCTATGTATGTGTCATATTTTGCAATTGTTTATAAATACAGGGTGATGTAATTGGTGTAGTACGAATATCTAAAAATCTATGAAGAATTTTGTGATACAGTAAATGGAAGAATTATAGACTATTTTACAGTATTTAATAAAATCATTTAATTTTTTGTTCATTTTCATTAGAAATGTCAATTTTTCTCACCAAGGTGGAAATTTGGATGATAAGGATCTTGTTAGAAAAATATAAATTTTGACTAAAATCGGCATTTTTTTTTTCAAAAATCAAATTACTAATTAATAATCAGAGTTATCACATTATTAAAAAAAATAAGCCAAACTATACACAATTTTTACTTGATGCATCCTCAAAGATCATGGACATAGTGTATTGCGCCTTCCACCATACCATCCAGAACTCAACCCAATAGAGTTACTATGGGGCATAATTAAAGGGAAAGTAGCATCACAAAATTTGAACTTTAACTTGAAAACTGTGGAAGAATTATTTAGAAAGGAAGCAAATGCTATTAGTCTGGATATGTTTAGTGACGTTTGGAGAAAGACGCGAGAACATGAGGAAAAATATATTCAATTAGAACCAAAAGTAGATAATTACACTGACTCATTTATAACATTAAGAAATTCCGACGGCGAGTTCTTCGAGCGATGAAAGTTTCAGTGAAGTAGAAGATTACGATTATGATTAAATAGATTCTTCTTCTTCTCTATAGATACTGCTTTCTGAATTGGTGGTAAATGTTAAAACTGTTAAACTGTTATGACGATTCAAAAGTGCTTCTAGAAGAAGTCTAATTGTATAAATGTTTGAGTTTAAGTTTAAAACCAATAGTGTGAAAATTATACAATAAACATGTAACACATATTTGTTAGCGCGTATTGGTAGGTATTACGTACTTACTACAAATATAATATTTCTTAGATATCTTTACTCGACCAAAGTCAGGACAAGACTGCTCCGCAACTGCAGAAGACGTCCGTTATTTAAACATTATCAAAACAACCATCCGTGTGTTGGGAGTGAGCGCACGTGTTATTTGTATTGTTTTTATGACCTGAAATTTAATTATTATTTGATAATTGAATGATTATTAATACTTTTATCCAATTGATTATTATTAGAATAAATAATTAACTTCATCAATTGATTTACTTTTAAATTATAATTTTACAGGTAAATTATGAGAGCTTTCATAATTATATTTGCATATATTTATCTACAACGCACCCACTTTACAATTCAAGTCTAAAATGAAACTAGAGTCGCATTTATTTTTGAACATACTGTAAGTGAAATTGCATAAGTGTGAGTACTGTGAACATGCCAGCTTTCCTTAATTGACCGATACCGGCCGGCCGCCCGGCTATATATTTCATACCCGTGCGAAGACGGAGCGGGCCGCTATGTTTTTATATACAACGTTCACAGTTTTTCTGTAGTGTATTTAGTATCAGCATTGCACCCGTGCGAAGCCGGGGCGGGTCGCTAGTTATTTTATAAAAAATAAAATTACACTTCCTTGAATATTAAATGAGTTCAACCTCAAAGAGATATTTTATTACAACTGGCGGAAAAAAATTGTAAACGTACAAGTATCAAAGAGGTATGTACTAGCGCCGAAATTAACTTCCTTCTTTTTTGAAGTCGGCTGAAAACGAGGTTTGGACGTCGACTGTCCTAAAGGTTTGGACTTGTAAAGAAAATTGACCAAAAACATTTGCTACAATACACTGCGTCTTCATAGTAAAGTTGCAAAACCTAAAATCCAATGTCAAATCAATCTTTCGTTTGCAGAATATTAAATACATACAAACCACTCTTATAACATTTTCCTTATATTATATAAAGGTGATGATGTGGCCTTTTCTTACTTTTATTGCGTTCCAGGGTCTACGCATAATTCATTCAGTTTATGGAAATGTTTCAATGTATATTACCTAATTATATGTATTGGCATCTAACTATTATTGACCTAGTATCCATGTCTCCTTATGTGTTAATTAATAAAAGTTTTATAAAATCTAGGAAAGGATATTTATGCGTTAAAATAATAAAATTTAAACATTCAATTTACAGATAAGACCTCGGAGACTTTTAGATTTTACTAGCGACCCGCCCCGGCTTCGCACGGGTGCATTGGCGGCCGGCCGGTACCGCCGCAAACGCTACCTCCCGCAATTTTTAAATCTGTAATATCTTCGAAAATATTCACTTAAATCATACGGTGTAAAGGGCCATATAGATCTATATTAAATGAACAATGTATTCAAGGTATTTAATTGGTTAAGGATTAATGCTGTATTGGTTAAAATCGCTTCGAAAATTAACCATTATTTGTCGTAAAAAGTTAATGACAAAAAAAAGTTATTGTGGGTTATCCATAAGAGATAGACATATACCATCGCGGACTTTTCTGTAGACCTTTTCAATGTGTACAATACTTAGTAAATTATTTTGATAAAACTCGTAGGGTTCAGCCTGCGTTTGCAATGTAAGCGGAAAAAATGTAATTATTTACGACATCACATTAGAAACCTCAAAAATAACAGTACTTCTCCACTATTTAATGGATGTTATTATACATATAAACCTTCCTCTTGAATCACTCTATCTATTAAAAAAAAAACCGCATAAAAATCCTTTGCGTAGTTTCAAAGATTTAAGCGTACAAAGGGACATAGGGACAGAGAAAACGACTTTGTTTTATACTATGTAGTGATAGTGAACTTAACTATTTTGAAAATAACTATTTTGCAACAATTATTGTCTTTTTATGCTAATTATTCAAATCTCATTTTATAATTTACTAGCTGTGCTCCTCGGTTTTACCCGCAGTGCTCCGCTCCTGTTGGTCTTAGCGAGATGATATATAGCATATAGCCTTCCTCGATGAATGGGCTATCTAACATCGAAAGAATTTTACAAATCGGACCAGTAGTTCCTGAGATTAGCGCGTTCAAACAAACAAACACACAAACAAACTCTTCAGCTTTCTAATATTAGTAGGTACAGATTCATTAATAATGTTTGATTCCTACCTATTTTTAGAAAGACACCTAAATTGATATTTTGTTTGAAATATATAAACGTAAACAAAATTATTATATGTTTTGTTTATATGAATTTTCTTCCATAATGACTCATGCTACTTAAATTAACATAAATAACAGAATTCTACACTACGTTTCGCTCGACGGTGGTGCCCCTAATCCGATCTCATCAAAATAATAATAATAATAAAATACACTATTTTATTGTTTTTTATCGTCCTTTATTACACACTTAAAATAATACTCTAGACTCGACTAGAGGCCAATATACGATATCAACACGTTCCTATCAAGTCCAAGTTTGAAGCAGTTTATGACAAAAGGGACCTTGGCAATCGCAAAACAAATTGAATCATTTTCTCAAACGTTTACGTTTAAATATTATTTTATTTTAAAACCGTTATTCAAATATAATATTTTAGTACCAACTGCTCAAATCTACAGAAAAGAACCGACCAAAAATAAAAAAATAATTAGTTTTGCATTTTTATTTGTATTTAAGTTATACAAACCAAAATGCAACACGAAACAAGAAGACTCCAAAGAGTTTTTTTTAACATACTTATTAAAGACTTTGTTTACTCACAAAATTGCAAGTATAGTTATATATAGTATTAATTATTATATTACCTGTGGTTATATCATACAACATGCAAGATATTTTAGATACTTGAAGCAAGACGAATCAAATGAAGTGTCACAGAGGAAACATACACGAGTGGCGTTCCGGTACACTCACTAATTACGTTTGGATCCTCTCAACTCCGCTGCTCTGTGGCTTATATAAAATGTTATGAACATGAATTTGGATGAAAATCGCAGAATTGCGAGGTGCTGAGTGCGCTGTTATTTTCTTGTGGAATAAATACTGTGAACATTTTGAAAATTCTTGCTTGGTTGCTTTTGATTTGAGAAAAAAAGAAGTCTGCTTTTTTGTTCATTTATAAGTCTGTATAGGTATTTTTTCATCTCTCTCGTAAACTGATTTTTTTAGTCTTGATTAGTATGTGTATAGACATACCTTTTCAAAATTCTTGAACGTATTATTCTAAAAAGAAATCAGGGTGATTATTACTAATTAGACACCCGCTAGCAGAACAAATTGCTCCAAACAAAGAGCCATTTTTTCACGCGCATCCGTGTGTAAAATTCCTTATTTCACTCTAAGGTCCGGGTTTTTGACTTTTTAGTTTTATTATGTATAATTATTTTTTAACTAAATAAATGGTGAAGTATGGATAAAATTTGAGCCATCAAAATCGGTTCACCCAGTCGAAAGTTCTGAAGTTAGAAACCTAAAAAATGCAGTTGAATTGAGTATCTCCATTTTTGAAGTCAGTTGAAAATACGGTTATTCAAACTCAAAAAAATTCTTGAGGCTTAAAAACTACAAATAAAACTGAAGACAGTATGTATGTTTGTCGAGAGATCAAGTACAATATGAGGTATCATGTGCCCCTATTGTTTCTGAGATTGTTATGGTACTATATTTAATATTTACGGCAAAAATTGCGGTTTATTTTCAAGATTATCTAATAACCTGTCTTGGCATGACAATAGTATGGAACAGAATTACTATTCAGACGGTTTTTAGAATGAAATATTTCACACCCAAACTGAATGAACAACTCTCTTATTACTTACCTACTTAATAAAATGAAATGGTGTTAGTTTTTTTAATATCTTTGAAAGGAATGTTGGAAAACTAGACCTTTGAATGAGAACAGTTACATCATAATAAAGTATTGATAAATAAGATGATAGTAATTACATTTATTTGGTGCTTATTTTTTTTCTTATCTTCTTTTCTTATAGGTACCTACGTTTAAAACTGTTTCCTTCAAACTTGTAGTAACATTACGACATTACCAACAGCTTATCTAATAATGTCTCATAAAAGTTTAAATGATCAAGATATTTTTTTTAATAAGTTATAGTGTCAATGGTAATATCAATTGAAATAAATAATTGAATTTATTCTCACGAATTCGTCATTTATGCATGAAATATCATATTGTTATTGCTTAGCATACAAATAATTGCAATTAGTCATGGACGGAGATACAACCTTCACTCGTCCATACAATACTATTGATAACAATGTTATAATTCGGTTGAATAACTGGATATCTTAAATAGATAAATAGTTGTAAACACGTATTAATTTTTATTAGAAAGAAAGAAAGAAAGAAAGAAAAAACATTTATTTCTAGAAAAAAATGGTTGCCTGTAAAGTCGGTTTTACGGGCGAAGATTTTACGTGACAACGTCTTTTTCTCGGTAGAATATTTATGTGCTGCGCGCGCGGCAGACCGCGGGCCTCTCTCTCGTTCGGTGACTCATCGTAACGTTACCGAGCGTTACACTTTTTCATAAGTGACTCCCAACCGCAACCTAATTTAAGACGTTGTCACGTCAAAAGGTACACACACAAGAAGAAAACACAAAATAGAAGAAGAAAGAAAGTACGATACATAAAATTAGACACCATGTTTGTTGAGAATTTGGTACTGTGTGTGCACTGCATTTCCAGAAAAGGGTCTTGACTCAGCTTTCTGCCATAATCGCAGCAAGCTGCGACTACAGCGCTGGTATTCTGTCAAGACCGAATGGAGAGTGTGCTTTCGACTTTCCACTGATTTGCTACAGAAAAATAATAATATAAATAATAAATAGATAACTAATACAAATAATAGATATTAATAAATAAATAAATATGAATATGAATTTAAATGATAAGAGATGCGGTGTTGATTGGTTGATAGGTTGATTGGTGCTTTAAATACTATGCCGTAACTACTGTTCTGCCAGAAGTAGATGTTTTAACTTTTGTTTAAAAGTGATTTTGGAGTTATTAAAGAGTAGCTGGGTCGCACGGTTTCCCCCGCGGACAAAACTGCGTTTAAAATCAAGTATTTCTATAGCACGTGTATTATTATGACCATATTCCTGTAATTTTAAATCCATCCTGTGATTTTTACATGAAAGTGTAAAAATCATTTTTGACTTCCTATTAATTTTATGTTGTATCCACCCTGTTCTTGATTTAATAGATATTATGTTGTTATTTCCTTCCCTTATTTTTTTTCACAAGAAGTAACCAACGCTTCTCTTTATAAGATTGAAGTATCTCCTTTCCCAGATGTTCCTTCAAACTTGTTTTCCTAAACCCATGTGAATAACTGGAACAAAATCATTCAAGCACTCAACACAAAGCAGGGAAGGTGGCGAAAGTGTCCCAAATACAGATTTGTGTCAAAATGCTGTTTACACACCTAACTTATCGCTAAGGGAAAACTTTAAAATGACTGAATAGGAGACAAAACGACATTGCAACGTTTTAATATTAAAGGAAAGACATTAATTTCAAAACAATACATCCTCATAACGACATATTTATTATATTTTGTACCTGAAGAGTATTTTTAACGGGTACAAAATATACTTACTTTAGACATTCCCTTCTTCGCGATTTTACCAAAAGGTTATCTGAAAACGTTGAAAATATTGTTTCAAAGTTACATAAAAACCACACCCCGGACACTCCATACAAAATTATCGTTTTGACAGTCACACTGTAGAGACTGCAAATGTGTGTGTTAACGCTTTATGGTTGGCACATTTTTGACTAGCGTAAAAAAAAATTCGCGTTTTTTTTGAAATACATCCGTAAACAGCACAATATCTAAACATTTTCTACGAAAAACGATAATCACAAATCCAAAATAATAAAATTACTTTAAGTCAATTTGATTAATGTTGTCAATCTTCGTTGCGTATCGTCCCTGTAGAAAAATGTGGACCATTTTTATTATTTTTACCATTTAGACTGATCGTGCGGGGTGAGGTAAGTGTTTAATAATAGCATATACAGACGCTCCGATTCGGTTGGTGCCAACCATATTGGAACCGACATGGCAACCATTCCAACATTGCTACAGATTGTCCGACGGTTGGCCTTCCAGCTGTCAGTTGACCATAGAGTAATATTATATATGCAGTTGATTTTGTTATGAAGTAGTGAACGGACGTCTTGCCTCATGCCACCGGTATTATCGAAAAATGCTAAAATAGCGTTGGTTGCAGCAACCATTGTTGCTACAGCACCGCTACAAAAGGATTAAAGGAAAAAACGAAGAGAATGGGCTAAATTCTACTATAGAAATAGAGAAAATTACAGTCATACGCGGCTCTTATTTTGGTTTTTAATGTAGCCGCACTGTCAATTTTTTAAAGTGAAACTTTTATTACATCGTCTCAAACTTTTTGG
The DNA here is from genome assembly GCA_029959065.1 of Colias behrii. Taxonomy (NCBI): domain Eukaryota; kingdom Metazoa; phylum Arthropoda; class Insecta; order Lepidoptera; family Pieridae; genus Colias; species Colias behrii. Next base: position 15,604,504 of record JARWMC010000001.1, read on the forward strand.
TCTGTGTAGCGCATGTCGCGTGACGGTCGGCTGCCGAGTAGGTATAAAGCAGTGTTCGGAAAGTTTCACTTTTACCGTGGTTTCATAAAACCACACAACATTTTTTTTAATACTTCTAACATAATAAAATACGCTTGATTTCTGGCATCACTATTTGCGTAATCTTTGTTACTTAAGTCCCACAAACAGGGAAAGTCTTTATATAGTTCCAGTAATTTTATTATTATGTCACGTTCGGTGACCGTAACTCCCTCGGCGTTCATGTTGACGTCCTACACCGGCGGCGTTGCGAATGCGAATGAGCCAATTACCTATATTACTCTATGGAATGAGCCGATTTGGTCGGAACAAAGCTTCCAAACGTTCCAATTTGGTTGGATCGGATAGGAAGTTGGTTTGGTAGGTATCGCCGGCGCATCCGACCACGTCCAACCAATATTCATAATAATTATTTCGGACCGACCGCTCTCTTCACTTTCCGATTTGGTCGTGGTCGGATGGTTGGCACCAACCGAATCGGAGCGTCTGTATATGCTATTAAATGTCATACACATTTCTGCTGTACAATGTGTACCAATTTTTTTACTCGAAATGTTACATAATTGTATATAGCTTTAATAGGTATATATTTTATTCTATTTGTAAGGCGCAGTAATAAATTTTAACAAAACAATAGCTGAAGGATGTAAAATATGGCATCAGGCAGCAGCTGTTGCTTGATAACGTTAAGTGAATAGGCGGGAAGCCACGAACGGGAAGCAAGGGATAAATAAATTTTAATATTTACGAATATTCTGATAGCTTATGTATAGATATAAATTAGAGAATATGGATTTGTCACGTCTGATGGGTAATTATACTTTTTTATGAATAAGTATATAATATTATTAAACGCTTTTATTTTTTGACTGGATTTAAAATGCATTCTCCACTATATAAAAAATATACCTAATTTCATTGGTCAAATATTTTCAAAATAACATGAAATTGCTCTTTCGCGCATTAAGTCAAAATAAGACAGCGTACCTACTGCGTATCGTATTATATTAGAATCATAATTATACATGTACTAGCGACCCGCCCCGGCTTCGCACGGGTGCAATGGCGGCCGGCCGCGTACCGCCGCAAACGCTACGTTTTTTTTTTTTTTTTAGGGAAGCGCTTGACCACAATCTCGCCTGATGGAAAGCTAGATGCGGTCTAAGATGGTACGCGCTTCCCTAGTAGGTACCGGTTCACTCTTCGCTTGAAGACCCCCATATTGTACTCGTCGGGGAACACAGATTCAGGAAGCATAACAATACTTAGTACATTATTTTGATAAAATTCGTAGGGTTCAGCCTGCGTTTGCAATGTAAGCGGAAAAAATGGAATTATTTACGACATCACATTAGAAACCTCAAAAATAACAGTACTTCTCCACTATTTAATGGATGTTATTATACATATAAACCTTCCTCTTGAATCACTCTATCTATTAAAAAAAACCGCATCAAAATCCGTTGCGTAGTTTCAAAGATTTAAGCATACAAAGGGACATAGGGACATAGGGACAGAGAAAGCGACTTTGTTTTATACTATGTAGTGATTACTAAATATTTTAAATAAAGCATAGTTAGGTAAATTACTACTGGACATTAACATTAGACCATTATCACAAAACCCCGACCTTGTATGTACAAAAGGAAATTATGCTGGATTGCGTGACGAGTTTGCCAAATTACATGTATTACATACAATTTGCAATGACAATTTTTCATAAAGATGTTTAAAATCATATTGCGGAAAGACTTTATTTTTTTATGATAACCATAATTTAAAATCAGTTAACGTCCAGGTAGTTTTAGTAACAAGGCCAAATAAACAAGAGTTTTCGACGTCTTCCGTGATTTCGTGGTATCCCTAGAGATTTCGTGAAATGGCTGATATTCTCATTTCTCTGCAACGTATCATGTTTATGTACGTGTATTCTTATGCCTTCTTTACTTTTCTACTTTAGGGAAGAAAAATTGGCGATAAAATAAAACTTTAGGGAGAAAAGTATACACTGCTTAAATAGCATAAGTCGAAAATGAAACCTTATTACAATAGAAATACAGTGCACAATCTTTCCAGGGTCTACGCGTGACGACAATCATCGGATCGCTGGGAACATGCGCGGGCGCATGGCTGAAGGTGTTCTCTGTACCACAGGAAATGTTCTGGCTCGGCTTCGCTGGGCAGACTGTTGTGGCTATATCTCAAGTATTTATTGTTTGATAGTCTTCCAATATAGCCTGTCATTAACTGCCATATTTTTATCTATTTCTAACACGTAAGATTTTGTATCTTAGTTCTTTTCAAGTGCGTAAATCTAGAATTGTAAAGAGAGCATAGAGCATTTACAGCTCGACAGCAAATGTCGAGAAATTTATGTTAATAGCTCTGTTTTTATATCATTTTGTTCCCTTAACGCACGTACACACGCAAAAACTATACGCTGTTTTTGAAGGAACATTATCGAAAATCATCAAAAAATAAAATAAATCATGTATCTATCATTGACACAAGTGAACTCGGCCTTTTAAGCTATATCAGAAACATTCCAAAGCTCTCTTTATTTTTATACGATTTACAAAAATTCTATTATCCAATTATAAAACAGGTTTTCATCCTGAACGTGCCTCCCCGGCTCGCTGCGGTATGGTTTGGAGCTGACCAAGTGTCCTCCGCTTGCAGCATTGGAGTTTTTGGAAATCAGGTAAGGGGAGTTTTTTGACGTGAAACTTCTTTAGCCGCGTTGAAAGTAAAATTGCTCCCCCCCCCCCTCCATTATAATAATAAAATTTTGAAACGGAAAATAAAGGTAATTTTAATACAAACAAAAGCGAAAATTTTCTTCTTCGTTCGTTATAAATTATAGTCATTTTTAGATGGACAAGATTTTGTGGGATTGCAGATGAATAATATCTTAAGGGAAATATTAATTCTGAAATCTTTAAATTCCCCAAGCATTCCATCAAATTTTAATCAAGAAATTTAAAGACTCCCAAGAAAAGAATGAATTGCCTATATTTTAAGAAATATAATATAAAAAAAGACGCGTTAAAAATAAATCAATTGAATTTTGTATTCAGAATTGGACAGTAAAGTAAACATTTTTTATCGAATAAATAAATAATACCTACTATTTTATGCCAACCTGCCAAGGAGGTAATGTCCCGTACCTACGTAACTATCATCATGAATCTATTAGTTAAAGTTAGTATTGTTATTTCTTGATGGAACTACATTTTAGACTTCACTAGTTCCACTTGATTTTATTAGAAATTTAGATAATTCAGAGGTGATAACTTTTTATTTAGAAATCTAAAATTCTATCAACATTTCGAGCAGGGATGGTACGATGATGGATGGTAATAAGGGTTTGCTTCCGATACCGTACTAGTTAAAATTCTAAGTTAAAATTAGATACATAGACTCAATCAATAAGTTAAGTCTGTAAGTCTGAGAATAGGTCATCCATACTAATATTATAAATGCGAAAGTAACTCTGTCTGTCTGTCTGTTACTCAATCACGCCTAAACTACTGAACCAATTTTCATGAAATTTGGTATGGAGATATTTTGATACCCGAGAAAGGACATAGGCTACTTTTTATCCCGGGAAAATGACGCAATCCCGAAAATCGCACGGGAACGGGAACTATGCGGGTTTTTCTTTGACTGCGCGGGCGAAGCCGCGGGCGGAACCCTAGTAGAATATAATTTCATACGCCAGGTGCAGGAACAGGCAAAATACCGTTTGTGGAATCAACTAGAAAATTAACTAAAATTGAGAAATAAATTCATCTTTACACGCTCGAAACTTCACTTAGTTACTCTCACGACAGATGATGGTCTCGTAACAAGAATTACCTATTTAATAAAATGTATTCTATAACTAAGGAATTGTCTGCTGTAGGTCGGTAGAATCTGGGCAGCAATGATAAGAAGCTCAAGGAAATTGGTCTCTAAAGCACCAATAAACTTGGAGTCTCTTGATAAATTGTCGCACTTTATGATCAATTTTCTTTCTCATTATGGACGCCATGTTGTAACGATAATGCATTAGCAAGACCCTATATTACTCACTTGGAAATATTTATAGATAGTTATAAATCAGATCACAACATAATATAACGATTATTGACTGATTTCTAAGCGATTTGAATGAGATATTATAAGAAGAAAGATGATATAATAATTATTCTTGTATTATCGACGTTGAAATATATTTATAGCTCAAATAGGTAATTAATTTATATCATGTATACTATAAGGACCTAGTATACGTAGGTAGTCCGTACAAACACTTTTTCAATTACATTTGTGTGAATGATTATTAATACAAAAGTCAGAAATAATGGCAATAATCTTAGAATTTAGAGTTGTCCTATGTTTCTAGTCACGAAATTAACAATACAATAAATTGACGTCAGACATCTTTGAATAGTTTAATTATCTCTCTAATTACTTCGATCTAATTACCTATATTTCGCGGATTTTATATAATTGCATAGTCATTGAAGTAAATATTTTTTTTTTTATTTTGATAATCTTTCATTTTTCTACCAAGTGCCCTCTCAAAATGAAATAATGCTTGTGCGGAAGTAAACAATTTTCATTTAAGAAGAGTCATCATGAATTTTCTATTCTATTATAAGTTTTATGGACCTTGTTATAGGTCGTATTTTAGACTGGCGATCACATTGATTAAGATTTTACATTAGGTATCATTTGAGTCTGGAATTTTCTGATTGCAACACTCGGAAGTGTTTATTCAATTCGATACGAGGGGGCCGTTGTCGGTGTGTTTCACACTCGTACATTTGATTAGCGAATATTAACCCACCAATTTTATGTTGCATGTTATGATAGTTAATATCTACTCATATAGTATATACTATGTTTTACCTATGTTGCTTTAGTACGATCTTCTGTACCTTAAATGTTGTATTTCCCTACAATAAAGAAACAGATTGTTGTATATTTTCTGCAGATGCTGGGGTTGGAAATAATATGCGATACTCACGTCTCTCATTCTCTTCAATACATACTTCTGATTACAGTGTTAAAAGTAACTTGGAACTTGGACTATATCACATTATTATAAAAAAATTGCGACGTAGAAGTAAAGTACAGAAAGAAAATAATAAAAATCTGTATAGCTAAACTTTCTCAACCTCCATTTGTGGCTAATGACTAGATCGTTAACTGCAGTAAACTGCAGGGTTCCAGGTCCATAAAATAAACTAGCAAAAATTAAAGGTTCGGTGGTAATTTACCCGTAAATGAAACCAATTTTCACCTCAAAAAGAAGCTTACATTATAAATTCACTCCTCTTCCTTTAAGTGGGTCATTTAATGGGCAACATTTTAGAACAAAAAAACAGAAAAGTGCTAGTGACTGAAGATTTTTCTGTGAAAGAGCAAAAATTCTATTTTCACCCCTGTACAGTGTTAAAGGATTTACATAAAATTACAAAGATGGAATTTTCTTGAATATAGACAAATTTCAAGGAGTCCATTAAACATTATTTATAATCAGTAATGATGATAGCTTAGCTACGCAAGCGTTTTTGTTCTAGGTAATTATTGTTATAGCTAATCTGCTAATTGTCACTCGAAACCACATTCATAGCCTCCACAAAATTGAAAATGAACGAGAATCTCAAACGTTTCCATTAGTTGGAATAAAACTATTGAATTATTCACAACCACTTTCCACTCTTCAGCATTTTTATCCTTTTGTCTTTAGAACGAATATGTGAAATGTGAATTTATTATTCCGAGATCTTTTATCCGATTGTTGAAAAGCCATTTTGCTTGTGACAGAGCGTTTAATTGTGGAAGGAAGTGTGGGTTTTCATTGAATAGTGTTCGTTTGGTGTTAATGGGGGTTGTGCAGATTTATCGAATATCTTGCGTATATTTTGGTACTTAAGGCAATTATTACACACTAGCGGTCCGCCCCGGCTTCGCCCGTGGTACATATTTCGCAATAAAAGGTAGCCTATGTTCTTTCTCAGGGTCTAAAGATTGTCTGTGCCAAATTTCATCAAAATCGGTCCAGTAGTTTATGAAAACCATACATACATAATTACAAACCTTTCCTCTTTATAATATTATTATTACACATATTATTATGTCCATTGTTTGTTTGTCCCATGTCTGTATTGAACGTTGGGATTTATCTAGGCCATTTGTAGCAGAAAGAAGCCTTATGAACGCTATAATTACTGGTGTTATCCTGAATGAAAGGTTGTTATTTATGATCGAAGCTGAAAGGTGAATAAATCATGTGAATAATTCTTCGCTTTTGGATACATGGATATCTATACTAATATTATAAAGCTGAAGAGTTTGTTTGTTTGAACGCGCTAATCTCAGAAAGTACTTGCTCCAATTTGAAAAATTATTTTGTTAGATAGCCCATTTTTTAGGAAGGCTATGGGCTATATATCATCACGCTATGACCAACAGGAGTGTAGCAATGCGGGTAGAACCGCGGGGCACAGCAAGTAACATTATAAATCTCCGAAATCCAACTTTACAAGCATAAAATCAAAACAGCTTCACACTTTATTACCTAGATCGAGTGCTAAACAAATGTGAGATGGATGAAATGACGCAGAACATAGCCAAGTCATTAATAACGCTAAAACTGTAATACATCTTTCAACGCTGATGTATCTTCAGAAACTGGCTTTTATAAGATGCCGTAAAATTTATGGAAATATTGTTGTCTAGTGAAGTGTAATAAAATCAGTGTCAGGTATACAGTTAACCTAAATTATGACCATGTTCTTTACATTAAATACAATTTTTAATAGTGTCCCCTCCTCTCTCTTCGTACATAATATTAATTTATTAAGGCAATAACTAATGAAACTCATTAAGTTTGTGTCCTTGGTATAGAGGCCTACAATAAAGTTGGATCCCTATGGAGTAAGGAATCTTCACAAAAACACTTGGTCCGGTAGGGCACAGAAGGCTGTAATTGTTCATATATTGCAATAGACCATTAGTGCATTCAGGGCATTAACTAATATTAACTACAAATTAATGTTGTTTCAGCTGGGAGTCGCGCTTGGCTTTCTCCTGCCACCAATGATAGTCCGCGCTCAAGGCACCATCGAAGAAATATCAGAAGATTTCAAGTTTATGTTTTATCTCGTCGCCGGCATCACCAGTGTCCTGTTTGTACTAATTGTTCTATGTAAGTTTTCGCTCGTCAAAATTTCCCGAATATTTGATAAACAAGGAAGTAGTTGTCATTCGCGGATCACGTGTTGGCGAACCCGCAAATCAGTGGTACCCCATCCTAAAAAAAAAAAAAAAAAAAAAAAGTTTGGACTCTTTTCCCACTAAAGCGGCCACGCTGAGTCGATAGCACTCACTCCCGAAGCGATAGGATGCACGGTTTCGGAGATGTGCAGATCGATTAACTCTTATCTAATTGATATCCGGTGGCCTTATCTATCAACACCGTCCCAACTCGGCGTTCTTATCTATTACTCATTGTGCACCTCGCTTATCACTGCTTTTGTATTAAACTTCTTTGCTATGATCTACCTCGCTATTCTAACCAAACGATGTATTATTATATTCAAGAAAAAATACGTCTAAAATACTATAACTATATTTATATATTATCGTACTATATTATTATAATTGTTGTTTTTTTAAAAAGCGATTCGCTTCTGGCACTCGCCGACCGCTGCCGCGGCACGCTCGCTTTGCTCGCTCGGCTCGTGCGTTGTTTATCAAACTCTAACCTAACCTAATTGTTTTTCCGGGTAATCTGATGTATCGAACTTTGTTACGGCCTACCTCGCTATTCTGAATCATCAATAAAACACACTCATTTTACTGCCATTTTTATTTCCAAAATGTTGTTGCTTATTATCTACTGGTTTGTGTGCTTCCTCATCTACTTATAAAATAGGAGCGAAACATCTCATCCACTAAAATATCATTGTACAGTGTGTTCCCTGTAAATATGCTCGTAAAACTATGCATTGAATATCCCTGAAACTTATATAGCAAATACATTAAGCAATATTCACCACAAACTGAAGTCCAATTGGAAATAATGGTCAAGCATAAGCATTATTTTCTTAATTTGCAGTTAAAAACTTCATAATTCGTTTAATTACAATATGAAAAAGTCATAGCAAATAATTTACGACGAAGAGGTTCGAGTACTATGGAAACTGCGGATATCTTATATTGTAGACAAAATGCGTCTAAAATCTGTCCTATATCCTACTATCTAATATATATTATAAAGGCGAAAGTTTGTAATTGTAAGTATGGATGTATGGATGTTTGTTACTCTTTCACGTAAAAACTACTGAATGGATTACAATGAAATTTAGCACACATATAGAGGGTAACTTGGATTAACACATAAGATAGGTTTTATCCCGGAAATCCCACGGGAACGGGAATTATGCGGGTTTTCCTTTGAAAACGCGGGCGAAGCCGCGGGCGGACATCTAGTATTATTATAATTGTTTCTTTTTTAAAAAGCGATTCGCTTCTGGCACTCGCCGGCCGCTGCTGCGGCACGCTCGCATTGCTCGCTCGGCTCGTGCGTTGTTTATTAAAGTCTAACCTAACCTAACCTAACTGTTTTCTATTGCAAAAACCATTCGCCGGTCGCTGCCGCGGCACTGACTTAAATGACAATAAACAAAATCTAACCTAACCTAACCTAACTGTTTTCTATTGCAAAAACCATTCGCCGGCCACTGCCGCGGCACTGACTTAAATGACAATAAACAAGTTCTTAAAATATTCAGCATTTTTTTAATATTTGATGGACTCTCTTTATTTTATACGATCTGGCCAAATGTCGATGGCCACTATATTACTATACTTAATAGTTTCTTTTATAAAAAGCGATTCGCAAAATATTCAGCATTTTTTTAATATTTGATGGACTCTCTTTATTTTATACGATCTGGCCAAATATCGATGACCAAATCATGAAACATTGATTAAACTTCTTTGTTACGACCTACCTCGCTATTCTGAATCATCAATAAAACACATTCATTTTACTGCCATTTTTTATTTCGAACATGTTGCTTATTATCTATTGATTTGTGTGCTTATGGCCTTAATAGGGGCTAGCGACCTTGCTAGGTGATTTACAAGGCGGGATCGGGGGACCGGCGCGAATCTACCGTAGTAAAAGTACGCATAAAAATTATTACAAAGATATTTGGATTTGGAATCAAAATTTAAAACAACCATGCCCTGTGCTTCAATTTCATAAACACACTGTAAAAATACTACAATAATTATTGACGTTATATTGACTTAGCGTTTTGGTTTAAAGACCAAAAAATCGACCTCAGTTCATGATTTTTTTTCCAAAAAACCTGATTGTAAAATAAAGAAATTAAAACAACCATGCCCTTTATCGTATTCAAAACTTTAATATACATTTTTTTAGATATGTACATTAAGAATCTAAGAAGAAAAACGGTTTTAACTAGAGTTAATTTTCGGTATTAAAAGGGAATTCTACCCGATTCAGGCCTTAAGGAAAATGGTCGAGCATAAACATTATTTTCTAGACTGGGATGAATCTTTTTCATATGTTTTTTGTAATTCTAGTGTATCCATGATATTACTGTTATTAGCAGATTATTACAGTACCAATCTATTCAATGGTTGTCACTTGTCATAGGAATGTTCAATTATAGTGTTTTTTTTAAGATTAAATAGGAAGTTTATAAGGAAATAAAAAATAGTAAATTGCATACAATTTGTTTTATTTAATTTTATAATGTTTCCTTTAGTTACATATACACAAAATGCATTAAGCATAACACATAAATCTAAAACATTGAATTATGTAAAAAACGTATTAGTTCAGAGAGCCTATTACAGCATTAAGGAATAACTATATGGAAGATAAAAACCCATGGAGGGTTGTCGCGTAAAAACCATAGGACAGTTCTTTAGAATATTATGATAATATACAGTTACATATTTTGTAAAATTAAATTGTAATACTGAAATGATTTAAAAGAGCAACTATGGAGTTTCATGCCGGTTCTTCTCCATAGATACTGCTTTCCGAATCGGTGGTAAATGTTAAAAATATGTATTGACGTTTCAAAAGTGCTTCTCGAAGAAGTCTAATTTAATAAATAAATGTTTGAGTTTGAAAACATAACACACACTACTATAGTCTACAGTAACATTTCTTAAAAACTACAATTATTTTACATTATTTACAATCAAACAATACATTTTAAATATGTAATAAACTATTATATAACATTATAGCAATATCATAATTTTACAATCAGTACAAATTTTGTATATACACACAGAAATAATAGTAAAAAGTCACTTAGCGTAATTTATAATGTCCCCGAGCCAATGTATCAGTGTTGTTGTTCATAATACATCGTTTGGTATCATTATATGATAAAGATGTTTTATTTATTTTTGTGTAAAAATAGTGTGTTTGATTGACTTATATCGAAGCATACTACAATATAATACATTTTTATTAAACAAACACGATTTGTAATTTTCCATATTCATTTTTGGTAACACTTTTGTTAACCCCTTTTGCCTTTGCTATAAATTTATCTTCTATTTCTAAGGCATACATTTTTGATCGCAACCCTACAAATTCCTTCAATACTTTACCATTATTCTCATCCTTAAAAAAAACCTAACTTTTTTTATTTATTTTTGGATATCCGTAAATATTATTTTCCAGGTAATCTGATGTATCGAAATAGTGAAGTAGATCTGGTTTTATATCCTCATAAAAATTGTCTGCAAAAATTTGATATATCAAACTATCGGTATCGGTGTACAATAACTTAATTTTATTATGAATCTTTTTAATCATGTAGTTATAATGAAATTCATACATAAGGGTCTTATATATATCTAAAATACAAAATCCTAAATAAATCGGCTTATCATAAATTAATTTTGTTTTCCGTAATTGTATTGCAACTAATTAATGTTCTGAAAATATTGATAAACTATGGAATTCTGGTTTTGCAATCCAATCCTGAGCACCTAAAACTTTACCACGATTATCCCAGTGAGTTAGTAGTTTAACGTTTACTCTTTTTCAATATTTTCCATAGTCTTATCGAAGACAGAATTGTTCATTAATTTAAAAAAGTCTTTTTCAAAGTTTGATGTAGCTAACGTTCTCAAACTAGTATTTAAGTCTATGTATTTCTTTAACCAAGAACTCTGTTTAAATTTTAAAATTCTATGTACTTTAATTAATCCAATTCCCATTTCAATGCATTGTTTTAAATTCCTGTAGTGAATGATGTATTTATTTTTATTATTTAAATTAGGAACTAATTTAGTTTCTTCAGTATTACCCACACATATGTTTTCAGGACATAACGAAAAGTCAGAATGCAAATTATGAAGTTCATCAGGATATTCCAAATCAACTTCTAAAACATAACCGAAATCAGAGTTATCCGACACATTATAATCTGTATTATAATCTATCCATTCGAACCCACCAACAGGAAGAGATTGAGTTAGGATAGTTCCTTTTTAGTTCTCTAAACTGATCATCATTAAGATTTTTAGCTAGTTGATCTAAACTACACGATAAAAATTTCAATGAATCTATGAATCTTAAACTTACTGATTGATTATTTATTGTTAGCAAAAATGTATTTTTATTTATTTATTTTTTTATTTTTTCACCTTCAAGAAAATTTCAAAAGTTCTATGTCAGTAATTGATATTTTTGGTTTATCGCATTCAAATGTAAATATTAATATAAATTTATATAAATGTCAGTATTTGGATTTGCAACCATATCCGGAATACAGAAATATTATTTAATCACATTCACACAAACCTATGCATTAATATTTACTTACCTTTTTTACGAATATTTGATATCCTCATACTTTTTTTCTTTACTTTTGATATTATTATTATGTCTATTTATTTTTCGACGGCGATAAAATTTTAAAAACTCGACCCCAAAATAAGACCATCCGCTCGATTTTGCAATTAAGCAAAAATGTATTTTTTTATTTTTTCACCTTCAAGAAAATTTCAAAAGTTCTATGTCAGTAATTGATATTTTTGGTTTATCACATTCAAATATAATTCGATTTTTTCAAATATAAGCAAAAATGTATTTTTTTATTTTTTCACCATCAAGAAAATTTCAAAAGTTCTATGTCAGTAATTGATATTTTTGGTTTATCGCATTCAAATGTAAATATTAATATAAAATACATTTTTTAACTGATTGTATTAGGTGTAGTTTGGCCAAGTGTATAATTCATATTTAATTTTAAAATCAAAGTCAGCGGAATACAGAAATATTTTTAATCACATTCACACAAACCTATGCATTAATGTTTACTTACCTTTTTTTTACGAATATTTGATATCCTCATACATTTTTTTCTTTACTTTTGATATTCTTATTATGTCTATTTATTTTTTCGAGGGCGATAAAATTTTAAAAACTCGATCCCAAAATAAGACCATCCGCTCGATTTTTGCAAATAAGCAAAAATGTATTTTTTTATTTTTTCACCTTCAAGAAAATTTCAAAAGTTCTATGTCAGTAATTGATATTTTTGGTTTATCGCATTCAAATGTAAATATTAATATAAAATACATTTTTTCACTAATTGTATTAGGTGTAGTTTGGTCAAATGTATAATTCATATTTAATTTTAAAATCAAAGTCAGTTAATTTTTCGAGAATGATGTAAATATTTTAGAATGTTTTATTGGATTAATTTTCAATCCAGTATTCGTTTAGCGAGCTTATTACAATATTAAGTACTATTTATTCTTTTGATTTATCTTTCCACCTTCCAAACAATATGAGATAAAAAATGTCGAATGATTTTTTTCTTAATAATAGTTTTTATTTTTTTCATCAGACGTTAAAATTCAAGATAAGCTTCATAAAATATAATCATATTATATTACAAAATAAAAACCTATGCATTAATATTTACTTACCTTTTTTACGAATATTATTTTGATATCCTCATCCTTTTTTTTCTTTACTTTTGATATCCTTATTATGTCTATTTATTTTTTCGACGGCGATAAAATTTTAAAAACTCTTATATTACAAAATAAAAACCTATGCATTAATATTTACTTACCTTTTTTACGAATATTTGATATCCTCATACTTTTTTTCTTTACTTTTGATATTCTTATTATGTCTATTTATTTTTTCGACGGCGATAAAATTTTAAAAACTCTTATATTACAAAATAAAAACCTATGCATTAATATTTACTTACCTTTTTTACGAATATTTGATATCCTCATACTTTTTTTCTTTGCTTTTGATATTCTTATTATGCCTATTTATTTTTTCGACGGCGATAAAATTTTAAAAAACTCGATCCCAAAATAAGACCACCCGCTTGATTTTTGCAAATAAGCAAAAATGTTTTTTTTTTTTTTTTTTTTTTCATTATTTTTTTAGGATGGGTGCCACTGATTCACAGGTTGTGAATGTGTCAGCATCCTAAAAAAAAAAAAAAAAAAAAGTATGAGGATATCAAATATTCGTAAAAAAGGTAAGTAAATATTAATGCATAGGTTTTTATTTTGTAATATAAGAGTTTTTAAAATTTTATCGCCCTCGAAAAAATAAATAGACATAATAAGAATATCAAAAGTAAAGAAAAAAATGTATGAGGATATCAAATATTCGTAAAAAAAAGGTAAGTAAACATTAATGCATAGGTTTGTGTGAATGTGATTAAAAATATTTCTGTATTCCGCTGACTTTGATTTTAAAATTAAATATGAATTATACACTTGGCCAAACTACACCTAATACAATCAGTTAAAAAATGTATTTTATATTAATATTTACATTTGAATGCGATAAACCAAAAATATCAATTACTGACATAGAACTTTTGAAATTTTCTTGATGGTGAAAAAATAAAAAAATACATTTTTGCTTATATTTGAAAAAATCGAATTATATTTGAATGTGATAAACCAAAAATATCAATTACTGACATAGAACTTTTGAAATTTTCTTGAAGGTGAAAAAATAAAAAAATACATTTTTGCTTAATTGCAAAATCGAGCGGATGGTCTTATTTTGGGGTCGAGTTTTTAAAATTTTATCGCCGTCGAAAAATAAATAGACATAATAATAATATCAAAAGTAAAGAAAAAAAGTATGAGGATATCAAATATTCGTAAAAAAGGTAAGTAAATATTAATGCATAGGTTTGTGTGAATGTGATTAAATAATATTTCTGTATTCCGGATATGGTTGCAAATCCAAATACTGACATTTATATAAATTTATATTAATATTTACATTTGAATGCGATAAACCAAAAATATCAATTACTGACATAGAACTTTTGAAATTTTCTTGAAGGTGAAAAAATAAAAAAATAAATAAATAAAAATACATTTTTGCTAACAATAAATAATCAATCAGTAAGTTTAAGATTCATAGATTCATTGAAATTTTTATCGTGTAGTTTAGATCAACTAGCTAAAAATCTTAATGATGATCAGTTTACAGAACTAAAAAGGAACTATCCTAACTCAATCTCTTCCTGTTGGTGGGTTCGAATGGATAGATTATAATACAGATTATAATGTGTCGGATAACTCTGATTTCGGTTATGTTTTAGAAGTTGATTTGGAATATCCTGATGAACTTCATAATTTGCATTCTGACTTTTCGTTATGTCCTGAAAACATATGTGTGGGTAATACTGAAGAAACTAAATTAGTTCCTAATTTAAATAATAAAAATAAATACATCATTCACTACAGGAATTTAAAACAATGCATTGAAATGGGAATTGGATTAATTAAAGTACATAGAATTTTAAAATTTAAACAGAGTTCTTGGTTAAAGAAATACATAGACTTAAATACTAGTTTGAGAACGTTAGCTACATCAAACTTTGAAAAAGACTTTTTTAAATTAATGAACAATTCTGTCTTCGATAAGACTATGGAAAATATTGAAAAAGAGTAAACGTTAAACTACTAACTCACTGGGATAATCGTGGTAAAGTTTTAGGTGCTCAGGATTGGATTGCAAAACCAGAATTCCATAGTTTATCAATATTTTCAGAACATTAATTAGTTGCAATACAATTACGGAAAACAAAATTAATTTATGATAAGCCGATTTATTTAGGATTTTGTATTTTAGATATATATAAGACCCTTATGTATGAATTTCATTATAACTACATGATTAAAAAGATTCATAATAAAATTAAGTTATTGTACACCGATACCGATAGTTTGATATATCAAATTTTTGCAGACAATTTTTATGAGGATATAAAACTAGATCTACTTCACTATTTCGATACATCAGATTACCTGGAAAATAATATTTACGGATATCCAAAAATAAATAAAAAAAGTTAGGTTTTTTTTAAGGATGAGAATAATGGTAAAGTATTGAAGGAATTTGTAGGGTTGCGATCAAAAATGTATGCCTTAGAAATAGAAGATAAATTTATAGCAAAGGCAAAAGGGGTTAACAAAAGTGTTACCAAAAATGAATATGGAAAATTACAAATCGTGTTTGTTTAATAAAAATGTATTATATTGTAGTATGCTTCGATATAAGTCAATCAAACACACTATTTTTACACAAAAATAAATAAAACATCTTTATCATATAATGATACCAAACGATGTATTATGAACAACAACACTGATACATTGGCTCGGGGACATTATAAATTACGCTAAGTGACTTTTTACTATTATTTCTGTGTGTATATACAAAATTTGTACTGATTGTAAAATTATGATATTGCTATAATGTTATATAATAGTTTATTACATATTTAAAATGTATTGTTTGATTGTAAATAATGTAAAATAATTGTAGTTTTTAAGAAATGTTACTGTAGACTATAGTAGTGTGTGTTATGTTTTCAAACTCAAACATTTATTTATTAAATTAGACTTCTTCGAGAAGCACTTTTGAAACGTCAATACATATTTTTAACATTTACCACCGATTCGGAAAGCAGTATCTATGGAGAAGAACCGGCATGAAACTCCATAGTTGCTCTTTTAAATCATTTCAGTATTACAATTTAATTTTACAAAATATGTAACTGTATATTATCATAATATTCTAAAGAACTGTCCTATGGTTTTTACGCGACAACCCTCCATGGGTTTTTATCTTCCATATAGTTATTCCTTAATGCTGTAATAGGCTCTCTGAACTAATACGTTTTTTACATAATTCAATGTTTTAGATTTATGTGTTATGCTTAATGCATTTTGTGTATATGTAACTAAAGGAAACATTATAAAATTAAATAAAACAAATTGTATGCAATTTACTATTTTTTATTTCCTTATAAACTTCCTATTTAATCTTAAAAAAAACACTATAATTGAACATTCCTATGACAAGTGACAACCATTGAATAGATTGGTACTGTAATAATCTGCTAATAACAGTAATATCATGGATACACTAGAATTACAAAAAACATATGAAAAAGATTCATCCCAGTCTAGAAAATAATGTTTATGCTCGACCATTTTCCTTAAGGCCTGAATCGGGTAGAATTCCCTTTTAATACCGAAAATTAACTCTAGTTAAAACCGTTTTTCTTCTTAGATTCTTAATGTACATATCTAAAAAAATGTATATTAAAGTTTTGAATACGATAAAGGGCATGGTTGTTTTAATTTCTTTATTTTACAATCAGGTTTTTTGGAAAAAAAATCATGAACTGAGGTCGATTTTTTGGTCTTTAAACCAAAACGCTAAGTCAATATAACGTCAATAATTATTGTAGTATTTTTACAGTGTGTTTATGAAATTGAAGCACAGGGCATGGTTGTTTTAAATTTTGATTCCAAATCCAAATATCTTTGTAATAATTTTTATGCGTACTTTTACTACGGTAGATTCGCGCCGGTCCCCCGATCCCGCCTTGTAAATCACCTAGCAAGGTCGCTAGCCCCTATTAAGGCCATAAGCACACAAATCAATAGATAATAAGCAACATGTTCGAAATAAAAAATGGCAGTAAAATGAATGTGTTTTATTGATGATTCAGAATAGCGAGGTAGGTCGTAACAAAGAAGTTTAATCAATGTTTCATGATTTGGTCATCGATATTTGGCCAGATCGTATAAAATAAAGAGAGTCCATCAAATATTAAAAAAATGCTGAATATTTTGCGAATCGCTTTTTATAAAAGAAACTATTAAGTATAGTAATATAGTGGCCATCGACATTTGGCCAGATCGTATAAAATAAAGAGAGTCCATCAAATATTAAAAAAATGCTGAATATTTTAAGAACTTGTTTATTGTCATTTAAGTCAGTGCCGCGGCAGTGGCCGGCGAATGGTTTTTGCAATAGAAAACAGTTAGGTTAGGTTAGGTTAGATTTTGTTTATTGTCATTTAAGTCAGTGCCGCGGCAGCGACCGGCGAATGGTTTTTGCAATAGAAAACAGTTAGGTTAGGTTAGGTTAGACTTTAATAAACAACGCACGAGCCGAGCGAGCAATGCGAGCGTGCCGCAGCAGCGGCCGGCGAGTGCCAGAAGCGAATCGCTTTTTAAAAAAGAAACAATTATAATAATACTAGATGTCCGCCCGCGGCTTCGCCCGCGTTTTCAAAGGAAAACCCGCATAATTCCCGTTCCCGTGGGATTTCCGGGATAAAACCTATCTTATGTGTTAATCCAAGTTACCCTCTATATGTGTGCTAAATTTCATTGTAATCCATTCAGTAGTTTTTATGTGAAAGAGTAACAAACATCCATACATCCATACTTACAATTACAAACTTTCGCCTTTATAATATATATTAGATAGTAGGATATAGGACAGATTTTAGACGCATTTTGTCTACAATGTAAGATATCCGCAGTTTCCATAGTACTCGAACCTCTTCGTCGTAAATTATTTGCTATGACTTTTTCATATTGTAATTAAACGAATTATGAAGTTTTTAACTGCAAATTAAGAAAATAATGTTTATGCTTGACCATTATTTCCAATTGGACTTCAGTTTGTGGTGAATATTGCTTAATGTATTTGCTATATAAGTTTCAGGGATATTCAATGCATAGTTTTACGAGCATATTTACAGGGAACACACTGTACAATGATATTTTAGTGGATGAGATGTTTCGCTCCTATTTTATAAGTAGATGAGGATGCACACAAACCAGTAGATAATAAGCAACAACATTTTGGAAATAAAAATGGCAGTAAAATGAGTGTGTTTTATTGATGATTCAGAATAGCGAGGTAGGCCGTAACAAAGTTCGATACATCAGATTACCCGGAAAAACAATTAGGTTAGGTTAGAGTTTGATAAACAACGCACGAGCCGAGCGAGCAAAGCGAGCGTGCCGTGGCAGCGGTCGGCGAGTGCCAGAAGCGAATCGCTTTTTAAAAAAACAACAATTATAATAATATAGTACGATAATATATAAATATAGTTATAGTATTTTAGACGTATTTTTTCTTGAATATAATAATACATCGTTTGGTTAGAATAGCGAGGTAGATCATAGCAAAGAAGTTTAATACAAAAGCAGTGATAAGCGAGGTGCACAATGAGTAATAGATAAGAACGCCGAGTTGGGACGGTGTTGATAGATAAGGCCACCGGATATCAATTAGATAAGAGTTAATCGATCTGCACATCTCCGAAACCGTGCATCCTATCGCTTCGGGAGTGAGTGCTATCGACTCAGCGTGGCCGCTTTAGTGGGAAAAGAGTCCAAACTTTTTTTTTTTTTTTTTTTTTTTTTAGGATGGGGTACCACTGATTTGCGGGTTCGCCAACACGTGCCGCGAATCCGCGAATCAGCGAAAAATGACAACTACTCAAGGACATGTTTTATATCCAGTAAAAATTCAAAACCATCTCTTTTATGGGCCATTCATAAGATAAGTATACTTGCGATAAATTTTCCCATATTATATCACTGTTATAGCCTAAGATCATACCATCGACATTTGCAGAATTAAATGATCTAGAATATGCTAATTAATACATACTCAAGCATAATTTACCGTTGAGGGCTCTTGACACTAAATTTGTCGATGATTATGGGCTTATCAGCATTTCATTAACTGACAATGAAGTGGGATTCAATTAATCTACATTTCAGCCCAAATTTCACTGGTATATATTCATTGAAATACTTGACTGATTACAATAAACCTGTCCATTTTAATTACTATGTAGAGGGGTTGTGAATATTATACTATGGGAGACATAAAAGAGATCATAAATATCATATCTTCATTCTGTTCGACGAATTCTCAAATTCAAAATCAATTCTCAATTTAAAAATCAGAATTCTGATTGGTTTAATTTTTGATCGATTTTTGTATAAATACGGGTATTGTGTGCAAATAAAATTATTACGATCCGAATTGTCTTTGAGTTCACAACTCAATGTCTCCCATAACTATATTCGATTAAAGCCTGTTTTTTCAGTCGTGAAAAATTATTATTATATTATTTGGTCCCATTATTCTGAATGATGTAAAATGAGATATAATAATAATATGTGTTTCGATTATAGCTTTATACGATGATCGAGACCAAATGATTGGATTCCCTTGAATTTGATTAGTATTATAATTGCAATCGAAATTGATTAAATAGTTTAAAGATAAAATTGGATTGATATCAATAACTATTACAAGCTTACATATTATTATTTGGACAAGAAGTTCTCTAAACTCATCATCAATTTTACTTTTCATATATTTTTATGGAGCTCATTAAATTTACTAAAAATACCCGTAAGTATATTATTTTGTATCATCTGTTAATCACCGTCTCCGATTCTGCTAGTATTATACTACCAATAGGAAAAGGTACAATCTTCCCCGTTCCAATGTTCACGACAGTATACCACCACACGCTATTTGCGCTTTTTATTCCAGTCTTCAAAGCAGCCCCTGCTAGTCCTCCCTCAGCTGCAGCTGACCTCGGTGCCGCTCTGGACTCGAACTTTCTGCAATCTTTGAAGAAACTGATGACCAACCGGAATTATATCCTTCTACTGATTTCATATGGATTGAACGTCGGCGTGTTTTATGCTATATCGACCTTACTGAATGAACTGGTGCTGAGATACTATCCCGTAAGTATTTTGGCATTCATATTTTTTTACTTGTATTCATTTAACGTAAGATATTATCTTATAATAGTTTTTGCGGATGTCTTTTATTTGCAGACATCTGCAAAAACAACAGAATTTGTCAATTCATATGCCATAAAAAGAGCTACAGGATACTGAAGTTCATTAATCCTTACATTTTCCACCTTCACCTAAAACTTTCAAACCAAACTTTAACTTCGGCAATCATCATCAATCAATACATATAATAAAATTCTAGAAAAGTGGTGTCTGTACAATGAAAATATGTAAAAAAAAATTAGCAGGGGTTATTATTAAATCGATCCCAAACCCAAAACTGTAGTTAAAAATTTTTTTGTCTGTTTGTCTGTTTGTCTGTATGTTTGAACACGCTAATCTCAGAAACGGCTTATCCGATTTCGATGCGGTTTTCACTAATATATTGTGGTAATCTTCATTTAACATTTAGTGTTTATTTCATGTCAATCGGTTCATAAATAAAAAAGTTATGACCATTTAAGTACTCACGGCGAACATTTGCTAAGGCATTCTATGGTACACATACAGTGTACGATAAAACGTAAGTTATCTGTTATACGCTACAGTTATGTCCAAGTGATCATATCGAAAGTCCCCAAGGGTGGGGGGGTAAGCTGAGGTAGTAGGGGGGAGGGGTCAAATTAAAATTATACTTATTTCTAGGTAAATTTTATACATAAAATGTCCTTTAACTTATGTCGTATTTATAATATTATATTTTTAACCCCCGATGCAAAAATATGGGTGATAAGTGTTTGACCGCTGTGTGTGTGTGTGTTTGTGCCACCGTAGCTCGCTAGCAGGTAATCCGAATTAGATGATGTTTTTTTGTTAGGCAGCATATTTTCCGACGCTGGTTCTTAAATAAACTGTATCAAAATCGGTTCATCCATTTATTTTGTAAAAGTGGGAATGAAAATAACTAAAGTTGTCGAATATACTTTAGTGATATATTAAATGAAAGTGAACGACCTATCAGTAAAAATAAGTCAAATTTTATCAAAATCGGTTCATCCATTTATTTGATATAGGTATAAAAGTGGTAGATAATAAAAAAGTGAATTTTGACTCAAGTGACATATGAAATGAAAGGGCATGACGTGTAAAGTATAATTAGACATATTTAATCAAAATCGGTTCATCCATTTACTATACCTATATACAGGGTGTAATCGTTAAGTGTGCACAGGCGATTTTTCCGTAAATATTACAGATAACAAAAAACTTTAAACTGATATCGAAAGTACTTAACCTAATGAGTAAAATGGCGGTAATAAATTTTTAAAAATAAATCGAGAAATATCAAAAAAAATTTCTTTAAACCCTCCCATACATTAAGTATGAAATATGAATATCCCATATACATTTAATATGAAAGATTTTAGCT
Source organism: Colias behrii (assembly GCA_029959065.1). Taxonomy (NCBI): domain Eukaryota; kingdom Metazoa; phylum Arthropoda; class Insecta; order Lepidoptera; family Pieridae; genus Colias; species Colias behrii. Next base: position 15,626,114 of record JARWMC010000001.1, read on the forward strand.
TTCTTTTTCTTTTTTGGTTTTCTGCTTTAATTACTTCGCAAATTTGAAGTGGCATTTTCCACGCTTTTTCCGGACATTTTCACGCATTTTCCGGATATTTTCCGGGGATTTTCCGAGCATTTTCCGGGCATTTTCCAGGCATTTTCCACGCTTTTTCCGGACATATCCACGCATTTTCCGGATATTTTCCAGACATTTCCCTGGCATTTTCCGGTTATTTTCCGGGATATTCCAGACATTTTCCGGGAATTTCCCAGGCATTTTCCGAGCATTTTCCGGGGATTTTCCGGATGTTTCCCAGACATTTTCCGGACATTTCCCTGGCATTTTCCGGGGATTTTCCACGCATTTCCCAGACATTTTCCGGACATTTTTCAGGCATTTTCCGGGGATTTTCCAGGCATTTTCCGGATATTTTCCGGACATTTTCACGCATTTACCGGATATTTTCCGGACATTTTCACGCATTTTCCGGATATTTTCCAGGCATTTTCCAGGGATTTTCCACGTTTTTTCCGGAAATTTCCACGCATTTTCCGAGCATTTCCCAGGCATTTTCCGGTTATTTTCCGGGAATTTCCCAGGCGTTTTTCCGGGGATTTTCCGAGCATTTCCCGGGGATTTTCCGGATGTTTTCCAGACATTTTCCGGACATTTCCCTGGCATTTTCCGGGGATTTTCCACGCATTTCCCAGACATTTTCCGGACATTTCTCAGGCATTTTCCGGCGATTTTCCAGGCATTTTCCGGATATTTTCCGGACATTTTCACGCATTTTCCGGATATTTTCCAGGGATTTTCCACGGTTTTTCCGGAAATTTCCACGCATTTTTCGAGCATTTTCAGGCATTTTCCACGCTTTTTCCTAAATTTCCACGCATTTTCCGGATATTTTCCAGACATTTCCCTGGCATTTTCCGGTTATTTTCCGGGATTTTCCAGACATTTTCCGGGAATTTCCCAGGCATTTTCCGAGCATTTCCCGGGGATTTTCCGGACATTTTCACGCATTTTTCGGATATCTTCCAGGCATTTTCCAGGGATTTTCCACGGTTTTTCCGGAAATTTCCACGCATTTTCCGAGCATTTCCCAGGCATTTTCCGGTTATTTTCCGGGAATTTCCAGGGATTTTCCACGGTTTTTCCGGAAATTTCCACGCATTTTCCGAGCATTTCCCAGGCATTTTCCGGTTATTTTCCGGGAATTTCCCAGGCTTTTTCCGGGGATTTTCCGAGCATATCCCGGGGATTTTCCCGATGTTTTCCAGACATTTTCCGGACATTTCCCTGGCATTTTCCGGGGATTTTACAGACATTTTCCGGGGATTTTCCGAGCATTTCCCGGGGATTTTCCAGACATTTACAGGCTATGTCAGGGAAATGTCCGGAAAATGCCTGGATAATTCCCGGAAAATATCCGGAAAATGCGTGAAAATGTCCGGAAAAATGTGGAAAATGTCACTTCAAATTTGCGAAGTAATTAAAGCAGAAAACCAAAAAAAGAAAAAAAAAGCTAAAATCTTTCATATTAAATGTAGGTAAGGTAACGGCACCAGTCGTGGACAAGCATCCAGTAATGGACAAAATAAATATTAAATTTAAATATTAAGACCAAAATTAACGTTATATAATTTGGCAATACTTAAAATAAAAGTTTGGTTCATAAGCTATCAAAATACGACATTTCATCTTATTCGGCCAAAATGTTTGAAGATGGCAGAACGTTATGTTTAGATGCTGCGACTCGTTTCGAAGAAATCCGTTTTTGTGGTTTTTACTAAGAAAATCCTTAAGGAAGTGAGGACACAATTTTGGTTATAAGAATTTTTGTATAAATGTCAGCAAAATTTGATATTACTTTTATTTATAGTAGTTAAGTGTACGAAATATTACACGATTTAGTATCATGATAGGTTATGTTGTTTAAATAAAATTCATCAGTGTCCATAACTGGATTTAATTCCATGGATATATCCATTTATGGACATTTGTCGAAAATAAACTTTTTTTAAAGGTATTAATTACATGCGCTTTTCTGTATTGTCTTTTCTTTATGATTAATAATATACCTGTCACGACTATTTCAAACAAAGGATTCCAATATTGTACAACAATTGTCCATGACTGGATTTGCTTTGGTTCCTATAATGGACATTGATATTTTTTGTTAAAATTACACTAATGGGTCCAACAACATAATATCTAATAGAGAGATCTAGAGAGTTCTCTGATGAACTGTTTGGATCGTTGTCTGCTGCTAAATTCCACCACCATATAGCACACACGCTTAAATTTCATCCACACCATCTTGACAACAGTTTAAAAAAAGCTTTTTGCCTCGTGCTACAATTTGGAATCCATATCGATGGACCGATCAGATTAAGGCTGCTGGCGGATTCAGATTAGCGATTCACTTCACGAGTGTAGCGGAATGCCAGGAAACAGAGAGATATGGCGGAACATCGTGACGCGGGTAACATCTACCCCCCTAGAGTGATATGACGAAGAAGAAGAAGTACCAAAATGGATGGAATGGCAGTACTTTTTTTAGTTATATTTTTCATCCCTGACTTAAAAAAACCATATTGGTGTTTCTTAACGGACATAACTCGTATTTAACGATGCATTTGTCCAATTTTTGCCTAGAAAATGGAAATTGTTTTAAATATTATAAGTATGCAAAATAATTAATAAGTACTATTTTTTATAAATACATCCCCGATTTATTGTATTCCAATTAATAATTCCATAAGTCTTCTCCAATTGTAAATAACTGGAGAAACGACATTAGGTACAGTCCATAAATGGGTGTTCATAACTGGATGTTGTCCAAAACTGGGTGTCCATCATTAGATTTTTCACTGTCCAACACTGGTGCAAAAAAGTGTTTTTTTAATTTATAAATAACTTCATTATTTATGCATTGTAATCTTTTTTCTAACATTGGTTACGTTAAACTAACATTGAACTAAAGGTATAACTAAACAATATCCAATAAAGTTAAAAAACCTACGAGAAATTTGCAAAAAACTTCAATTTTTTCCTTAATCTGTACAAGACTGGTGCCGTTACGTTATATGGGATATTCATATTTCATAGTTAATAAATGGGAGGGTTTAAAGATAATTTTTTTGATATTTCTCGATTTATTTTTAAAAATTTATTACCGCCATTTTACTCATTAGGTTAAGTACTTTCGATATCAGTTTAAAGTTTTTTGTTATCTGTAATACTTACGGAAAAATCGCCTGTGCACACTTAACGATTACACCCTGTATAGGTATAAGTGGGAATGAAAGAAACGAATGTTGTCAAATATTGTGATAGTACCTACCTAAGTTATATATCAAATGAATGTGCATAACGGGTGAATTACAATTAGTAATGTTTTATCGAAATCGGTTCATCCGTTTTTTACATATAGGGCACTTTAGGGGTGACAGTGGTTAGATAAATAAACCAAATGGAGCATCAAACGATAGGATATGACGTGTACATATAGGTACAATTAGATAATATTATTTACATCAAAATCGGTTCTGCCATTTACTAGGGATGGAAAGGGAAGGGTTGAAAGTCTGTGAAAGAAGAGGGGGACATGGGAGCGAGAGGACAGCCACACCCTGGAAATTTTGAACTCTTCTCAAAGCCACATAGGCCTGGCCCTTGGCAATTTTTTTTCTTAAATATACCACTTCTTTTGCCACTGTGGTCCATTACAATTTATGCACGGTTACGGCCCAACTTAAAAGATGTCAGATGTAGGAATGTATTATGGAGGTAGAGGTAGGTCTCGCTCACTTGAAAATATTAAATGAAAATAAGAAACCGAAGTTTAAAAATTAAAAAAAAAAACCCAACGCAACGAAGGAAAAGGAATATATATAATTTTACAAACTTCCCGACGATCTTTAAAATTAAGTACCATTATAAAAAAATATATATATATAAGATATATTATTATGATAATGATGGTATGGTATGGTATCCTTAACTTTTACCAAAATTGTAGATTATAAAATTATCTTTAAAAAACTTCACATACATTTTTTTCTAGGAGCCACTGTTTCTACGAAAAATCTATTTTTTCATTCATCGTTGATCTCAAAAATAAAAATTCCAATCACCAGAACGACAGGAAATTTTAATAATTGATTTTTAATTGTGTTTTGCACAATTTTATTAAATTGCGACTGGATGAAAATTTTGTTCGTGGTCGTCGTCGTCGTTGGTAGGGTGAACAAATCCTTAGCAAAACATCATACGCTTATGTCAATTAGTATCGATAGCGGATTCTATTCCTTTACGTTTTGACGTTTGCCTCGGCACTCAGTTGCTGCACAATATATTGTCAAAAACATCCATACAAGGAAGGAAGGTAAATAAATTTGCTCCTCTCCCTCCTGGTGCCTAAAAAATAATATGCCATAATTTAAAATAAATTTTACGTAGAAAATTAATTAGGCACTTATTTTTTTATTTTTTAGCTCAGTTTAGTAATAAATTTTACTAACTGTTCTTTTAATTATTTATGGTAGTACGTGTTTATTCAATAAAAGTTAAGTAGTAACTACTATGCAGTCACTATTCCACGCGGACGAAGTCGCGGGCACAGCTAGTTTTAAATATTTATTTAAAGTTCTAATAAAAACATTTCAGGGTGCAAACGCAGACGCCGGTCGCATAGGTCTAGTAATTGTTGTCGCTGGCATGATCGGGTCCGTGGTCTGTGGCCTCATCCTGGACAAGACCCACCGCTTCAAGGAGACCACGCTGGCCGTATACGCCGCTACTGTTGTGGGCATGATAGTGTTCACCTTCACTTTGGACTGTGGATATATCTCTGTGGTTTACATCAGCAGTATATTTCTGGGGTGAGCATGGAGTGTATTTTAGTGTCAAAAAGGTTAAAGATTTTAATGAAATTTGAGGTTGTTGGATTCGACTGTATTTATAGTTTTCAGGAGAGCTTTTAAATTGAGTGGATTTATAAATAATTCATGTCAAATTATTGGAATTGACGAATGATATTGAATAATGATTTTCCGTATCATTCACAGAGATACGCCAACCAATTTTTATCAGTATTCAGTTGTACAAAAGAAAATAATCTAATTTATTTGTTAAGTTATTAAGTCAGTATATAATATTTTAAATGTAACTTCTTACATCGAGCCTTTGACTAGGCTAAGATTAATTAATGTTTGATTATTAGCGCTTATTCACAAAAACACATGTTGAATTTCAGTTTCTTCATGGCGGGCTATCTTCCAGTGGGTTTCGAGTTTGCATCTGAAGTGACTTACCCGGAGCCTGAAGGGACTACATCCGGGATACTTAATGCTTGTGTACAGGTACCTTGATAAAGTTTTATATTTAGTTAATAGGTACGTTTTTATTTAAAAATAAAAAAGAGCGTGAGTGCCGAGCACATATTGTGTCGTCGCTTTACGCCAAGACGTGACGGCATTGCCATGACGCTTAAAATTTTACTCTCAACGAGCAGAAGTTTCACTTTAAAAAATTACTTTTTTTACTTACAAGTTTTTAAACTGTTATTTTAATTTTTTTCAAATATTAATTATTATTCATATATTTCAGGTGTTTGGTATAGTCCTAACCCTTCTCTTCGAATGGATGCTCGGCGAGGTAGGTGACCGTTGGGCCAATTTGACCCTTTGCGCGATTCTAGCTCTCGGCACCGCTATCACAGCTGCTATACGATCTGACTTGCGCCGTCAAGCTGCGCAGAATAAGGGTTAATTGCCGCAAAAATTTGAAATGACGGAATTTTTTTTCTACAGAGTATTTTCAAACCGTTTATAGTATTATGTATGCTCAGTTTTAAAAGACAAAAATGAATGTATTGACCGTTTATAAAATTTAATAACTCGATGAATTTTATCGTAACAGCTTGGCTTTGCTTAGCTGCTTTAGAATTTTAGATCAAATATTTATATTTTAAATTATGACGCTGTATGGTTATATGTCAATAATGCGCGGGAAATAGAAAAATCCACAGAGTAAATTTGAAAAAAAAATGTTCTTAGGTTATTAGCGACATGGATATTTCTACTCGAATTTCTTAGGATAGAGTATGATATTATAATAGATATTGTATAGACTTATAATATTTAACAATGACAATAAATACGTGTCTCTATGTACAAGTATATTTATAACGTTTAACGTAGTCGAAAGTTTTTCAATAATAAATAACGAAGTTTATACATTTACGATTTATCGTTAAGAAATTGTATTTTTCTGAAATAGTCGGTGTTTTCGATGTTTAATGTTAAATGTGATAAAAAATTACGTAGCTTGTTCAAAGACGACAATATTATAATATTTTGTCGAATAATACAGTTTTAAGAAAATTCAGTAATATTTATTGAAACTAACTTTGCGATATTTATTTTATTATGAAAATAGATATCAAATAATACCGAACTATATTATATATTATATTATACATCAACGAATATGTCATCATTATCTTATTTATACTTCTATACATATTTTACACTTTTTGATTACACAGAATCTAAAATAAATTTTTACAAATTTAACTTCAAGCAAATAAAAGCTTTTTTAATTTTTCAATACTTAATGTATTACTTGACTATTATAGAATATACATACATATACATACTGTGCCTAATATAATTATGGACACAATTGACGCATTGAAGCTAAAGGTGGGTTTCCACGGCATGATTTCTTCACAAACCCGACCGCGCCACACCAGACCACATGCCGTGGGAATCGGTGCGCCTGTGGACGTCTGCCGAGGCTCGTGCTATCCATTGGAAGTCGGTAAGATCAAAGGTGCGGCGTGGCGCGGTGCGACGGCGTCCGTCGACGTCCGTCGTGGTGCGTCGGGGCCTGCCGTCTGTAGCGCGTATGCGTCGGTTGTAATCATTCATTTCACCTGCGGCCGCGTATGCGAGTACACGTACTGATGGAGTGGACGAACGAACTTATTTTCGAGTTTTTAACTCTATACCAAAATGAACCAGCGCTATGGAATTGTTCAAAACTTCAACATAAAAATAGAAATTATGTTAATGATGCGTGGTTACGAATAAAAACCAACTTAACTCATGGAAATATACCTATCGTTGAATTAAATTATTAATCAGTAGGTATGACCGTCCACACGCCTCGCCGGACGCACACATGCCGTGGGAACGCTCAGTTCAGATCGCGACGGACGGCGACAGGCGCTTGTCGCTTGCCGAGGTCTGTGAATAAATCAGGCCGTGGGAACCCACCTTAACAATCATAATGAAACAACGAACCAACACGCAAACTCATTAGGTATTTGCTTATTTATATTTTGTTTCCATAAACCTAGTAATACCATCATATTATACGTACTTTGAATTAAAAATGTATCGATAACTGAACTAGTGAGTCGAACTTCGAACGATCATTCTTCGAATGACGCCTGTATGTTTTTTTATCCCTTTCACACCTAACTTGCCAAGTTAGGTGTGAAAGGGATAAAAAAAACATACAGGCGTCATTCAAGGTCATATTTTCTGTATACTGAAATCTCCAGTGTATTAGATATAAGCTTCTTGTCTAAAATAATACCAATGACAGCAAATTGACACATTATAGAATATGCTGTTAGACAGCGCTTTGACATTGACAACTTATGAATGGCGCGAAATATAAGCTTTGGTTGATAAAAATAATAACGATGTACAAAGAATAATGGCCTATCTGTTCAAAGAATATACTACCTACTCATCTTCGGCGAGTATCTGTTGCACAAATACAAACCAAACCGGAATAAGTTTTCATATTACATTAACATTACATTATTATAGGTATAAACTCAGTGCTTAATGCCTATAACAATAAAATACACTATGACGGATAATTTTTCAAGTAATTTTAATAAAATATGCATTTACAATTATTTAGACATTATTTTATGTAAGTTAAATACATATTAATATGACTATTGATTGTGGATAAAGCATCGAGATATATGTACTACTAGAGAGGCGATCGCTACTACACTCTCTTTACAACGAGCTAGAGTCAAAAGTCACGAGTCTCATTAGTCTGTGCCGGACTGTGCTCCCCGCTTGCCGCGTCAACACGTGTTATTGCTCTGTTCAAAATGCCTTCGTGTGTGCTAAGATATTGTTTTAACAGTTCCTATAATACAAACAAAGCCCGAGGAGTGACTTTTCACCAGTAAGTTTCCTTATTATGAGTAAGTCATGCATTTTACTAATATTGTTATCATTTTGCGAAAAATCACCACGCGTTTTGCGTTTCGCGCCATTTTTCATAGACTAACAGCACAGACGTGACACTATCGATGAGTCTGTTAAAAAAATGCAACTGGATTTTTTAACTATGAATAATGAATATACAATATAATATACTAGGAAAGATTACCGTGGTGTAGTACCTAAATATTTATACTTTTACCCGACTACGCAAAGTAAAACGGTAGGTTATATTAAGTAATATGTATTTATTTAAGTACCTATTTTTATTTATTAAAAAAAGGTTCATCAACAGTTGTTCCAATAGGATTTATAAATTATTATGCACAACAATTACAAATAAACACAACATTCACAGAAACTAATACAGTAAAAGTTCCTTAATCGCGCTTCCTTTATTCGCGTTTTCACTATTCGCGGATTAAAAAAATGCGACCCAATTTCTATATTCGCGACTAAAATTTTTTTTTATTCGCGGATTTAATAAGTACATACATAATAATAAAATTATTCCAATAGGTATCTTAACCAATATCCTTGTCAAATGGACTAATAAGAAAGTAAAATAGATCTTATTACAAGTTTGCCTAAAGTACACATTATGTTGTTAAATGATATCGCCGAGGCCTTTGACACAAGCCGCCTTTGTCACAAGCCGCCTATGAAAGGAAAGGTCTGGCCTCTAAATATGATTACAATTATATAACGGCAAACACCCTGAAATATTTCATCGGGAAAGAAGTATTTTCAAATTTAACCCAACATTCACTGAATCAGCCATCAACATTGAATCATCGTATCCATTTAATTAGGGCTATTATAAACCAATACTCCAAAATTCGATTACATCATGAAGCAAAAACTGATAAAACTATTGATTACTACACAAAACGACAAAAGCTTACTAAATTGATATTATTTAAAGGAAATTAAAATACATAGTTTAATATAAAATCCTCTTTTTATTAATTCCCTAGTATCAGTACCACCAGATAGTACCGAGTAAACAGATTGCACAATGTGTCGCATCTGCACGCATTGCTTAATCTTTGAACTTGAAGCCACGCCTCGCTCGTTCCACACGTACCCCACCACATCGGCCGCGCGCAATGTTTTTGTTTGGAATAACCTCTCTAGTAGTACATATATCTCGATGGGATAAAGAGAGCTTTTTTCTGAACGCTAAATAATTGATGATAATAATATGACTTATTTTATAATAATAATATAATGAATTACTATAATTTCAAAATAGTAGGCTAAACACAAAAAATAACCTTATAGAAAAAAAATAATTTAAATGAACATAGATTAAACCAATTAAATTCTTATAAATTATAAAGTGTATAGTAGGTACTTTAGTATTTTTTCAATTCAAAACTATATTTTTTACTGTTATCTCGGTAAAACCACATAAAAAGTAGATTTTTTTATTTACCAAAGTATAAAAATAATAATTATGTTATGATCATTTTTGTTACACACGTAGGTACACTACTTATACATAGGTAACAATCATTCCAAAACTCATTAAAGGCTTGTGACTCATTTTTACATTTATTTATTATTTACTTTAGTATGTGAATACATTAGACTCAATTTATTTATTTATTTTATGAAATAAAATAAATGAGTAAGTAAATTGTGTGTAACACAATGTGATGTGATCCAGTATTACATTTGAATAGATTTTAATATATTTTGTTTTCAAGTAGGTTAAGATGAAACTTTTTCTTATTTATATTATACGGTTGCATTACATAAGTATAATATTTGAAATGTAATTAATCGCTTACGACCGATGCATAAAATAGGTGTTGCATAAAACGTTGTTCTACATCACTTAAGTGATGTAGAACAACGTTCTTTGAATTTGTCATGTTGCTTCAACATTATATAAAACAACATGAATTTTGTATTTTACCTGAATGAGTTACATAATTAAATAATTGTTGTATTTTAGGAAGAAACTCAAACACTGGGTTGTAACGAAATAGTATGTAATAATTTTAAGAACCTACCACAACGGATTATTAAATTATAATTATGCAATTATGAGGTGATTTTGTTTTAATTTTAAGAGATAGCTGCTTGTAGCAGTTAGCGTTTTAAATAATACAATAAATAAAATTGTTGGTATGTAATTAATTTTGTTTTATTTATCCTCTTAACGATTTTTCAAAATATATTCGCCTAATTAGTAATTACCCGATAAATATAGTACATAATATAATAACATTGGCAATAAAAATATAATAGATAAATTAATATTTCCTAGAAAATATCCCATAAACTTGTGCCCATAGATATGAGATATGATTTTGTTAGCACAAAAAGTTTAGTATCTGCGACTGTAAAATGTAATATAAGCAAAAACAAGAACAAAAATGACATTGACGTTTACAAAGTAACAGTTGCTATGGCGGCAGATTTAGATTTTAGTAAACGAAAACTGAACATTTTAAATTAATATAAGTTTATTGCACTTTGCTAAGGCATATCACATACGCGATGACTTGTTAGACAATAATGAATTAAACACAAAATTCAGGAATAATGTAGTTTTATAGCTTAAATGTCCCGGTATTTTAAATGTATAAAAATTTCGTGTTGCATTATAATTTATTTGCCGTAATTGTAAATTATTTTGATTGTGAATATAAAGAAATTGGATTGATAACGAATACAATGAATGATGGTAAGGAAAAAAGCGCACATGATATGTGCAAGAATCACACAGCCCGATCAGAAAAAGGTAAGTTGCCGAGCTTTTGAAAATATTGCTTGAGGCTTCATTCTCAGACTAATAAAAAAATGTAAGGCATATCTAGATCAATGTCTCATGTTTAAGTGTGTTTCACATACAAAGAAATTCGTATGAACAATGCATTATTACAGATTTTTATAGGATTTGTCCGTCAAAACTAAGTAAGCGTGAATTAGAGGATTTATATTTCGCCCTTGTTGACAATAATGTGGATCTGAAGAAAACGGTTAATGGGCAGCGGGAACAGCTAAAGATTTTATCCACAAAGTTGCAAAGGGTAACAGCGCAGAGGCCTCTGGTACGGGATACTAAAGAATGCTGCTGTAATTGTAAAGCTACTGTGAATGAACAGAAAGAGACGTAGGTGTAAATTATATCATAATTATTAGTAAGAAAAAAGAATAAGTGTAGGTGTAATAATCCATACTTATATTATAAATGCGAAAGTAACTCTGTCTGTCTGTCTGTTACTCAATCACGCCTAAACTACCGAACCAATTTGCATGAAATTTGGTATGGAGATATTTTGATACCCGAGAAAGGACATAGGCTACCTTTTATTGCGAAATATGTATCACGGGCGAAGCCGGGGCGGACCTCTAGTAACGAATACTTAACTCAGATACTATTTGATTTTTTTTTATTCTTTTTCCTTTTATATATTGGCTTAGCACCTATTTATAATGAAAATTATTTATTTAACACATTATTTGAGTTTTAATAATCAATTTTTAAAATACTTAGTTGATCAGAACACTATTTATTGATCATGACTCTTTATACTATTATAGTATAGCAGATATGAAGAAAACCAATGAGCGTTTGAGTGACAGGATTCGCTTGCTCAACATGAGGCTTTGTTCCACAAAACAGTTCCTTAAAAAGGGTTCAGTAGGAGCAAGATGTCCAAAATGCAATATGTCTTCCACTTCTATGAAGTAAGTTATTTTTAATTTTATTATTGTTTATTTAATTGACGTAAAAAAGAAAGCACTTCCCTGATGTGATTTGTTTTTAAATTGTGTACCTACATAATGTTACATTGTTATGTTCTTAAAAGAGCAACTATGTAGTTTCATACCAGGACCCAGGTCTTCTCTTTAGAAACTGCTTCCTGAACCAGTGGTAAATTATTATTATCATTTTTCTGTATTTTGATTATGAAAAAGCGCTTATAAATCAAGTTTTGATGAATAAATAAATGTTTGAGTTTGAAATTAAGATATGTATGTATGTATAGAAAATAATTAGTTTTGATCTCTTTTTCAGAAATGCATCTACAAGTGCTCTCAATTTGAAAGTAAATGAAAATGTTAGATCTTCCACAGCTTCCTGCCAATATCTTAATAGGTACCAGGTTTTTCTTTATCCTCTTTATTATTATTTTTCTTAAAGGTTTGTGGCTTTGTAAGCAAATACACATAATATTCTTATTGCTAAGATAATTTTATTAGGGGTAATTAAAAGTTTGGAAAATACTTTACTCGAAACCAAGCATAATATTAGTAATTTGATTCAGTGTTCTGTGTTTTAAACTTAATAATTTTATTGATCATTTTCTACAGATAAAGCATTATAATGATTATTCTAATCTTGCAATTCATTTTGATTTTGACTTTTATAATATACTTAATTTTTTACAAATTTTCAGTGATTTCGCCCAGCCGTCTTCCCCAATCCAAGAAATCGCATCAACTAGAGAACAGTAAGTGGAATAAACAAATGTTATTTGATAATCCACACAACTCATAATTTGAATGTAAGAAATGATGAGAAATTGAAATATTGTTTTAAATTGTAATTTGTTTCCTTAGTTTAATGCATTTGAGAGAAGTAAAATACTAAATTTTTAAATAATAAGTTATTGTGTACTTTGTTTAGGCACAGTTTTAATATTTTTAATTGGTGTATTTGATTATAAAGAAAATAAAAATTTAATTAGTTATTTTCTGTAAAATAATATAGTTTCATTGTATTATCTTATCTGTGGTTTCATTTAATTTCAGATCTACAGAAGGTCCCTGTGATCAGAATAAATGTAGAACTCTCATGGAGGAGATGAAACAAAAGATTGCTGATTTACAACAGGTTTGTATTTAAAAATTGATATGTATATGTCGCCGTCATCTAGTTAAATCCGTCATTTAATTGAATGACTAACATGGTCAATTCAAAATTCAACCAGATGACTGCGACACATATTAATAGGTTTTGTGAATATCTGTGAAATCACTGAACATATTATATCTTAAGCTCTAACAGATTAAAGGTCGGTTACTGATTTCAGAATTGATTTGATTAATGTTTAAGAGAACTTGTGTGACATACAAACCAATATTAAAGCAGCATTTACATATAGTTTCAGAGGTTCTTCACATTTCATAACTCAATTCAGAAACCGGTCGTCAATATTTATAATACTACAGCCTTCTTCCAGGAACTATCATCCACCCACGAAGACTACTCGACGCGAATAAAACGGCTCGAAGAAGAAATGACTAAATTGCATTCTGAAAACATTCGAGTTAGAAGTGAGTCGACTTCGAGTGGGCACAAGATCGAGCAGCAAAGGGGGGAAATTACAGATCTATTGCAAAGACTGAGGATTTGTGAAGCTCAGTGTGGTAGGGACTCGATTTTTCTTTTAAAACATAGTATTTTTCTACATCATATGAAAACTCAAAAGTCAATCCTAAAATTGAAAAAATTGATGTGTAATTATTATCGGGTTATGAGTATCAGCATGTATACTCAGCAATTTTACTTCAGCTTCATTATGAATTTCAGCCTGAATTATAGCAAAGAGCTATGTAAAAGTGATGATACATTATCTATACTAATATTATAAAGAGGAAAGGTTTGTATGTATGTATGTATGGTTTTCACGCATAAACTACTGGACCGATTTTGATGAAATTTGGCACAGATAATCTTTAGACCCTGAGAAAGAACATAGGCTACCTTTTATTTCGAAATATGTACCACGGGCGAAGCCGGGGCGGACCGCTAGTAATTTATACTTTGTATTGTTACTTCTTGATGGAACTGCATTTAATAGTAAAGAAACACACAATTCAGTAATTCCAATTTATTTAGATTATATGATGATATATTCGTGTTCTTTTTGGAGATAAACTTTAATCTGAAAAACAAGCTTTATCTTATACTAGCTGTTCCCAGCGGTTTCACCCGCATTGCTCCGCTCCTGTTGGTCTTAGCGTGATGATATATATCCTATAACCTTCCTCGATAAATGGGCTATCTAACACCGAAATAATTTTTCAAATCGGACCAGTAGTTCCTTAGATTAGCGCGTTCAAACAAACAAACAAACTCTTCATCTTTATAATATTAGTATAGATTTTTAACTACTTGCTGGGTAACTAGCGTGGTACCAAATTTTATAAAGATCCGTTCAACTCATTTTGCGTGAAAAAGTTTCAAGCATACTTATAACAAGCATTATTCTTGCAAGATTTGGCAATTATAATATTAAAGTAGGATTCATTTTTTTTTTCAGAACAATTAGCAGTACAACTAAGGCTGGAAAAGAGTCGTGGTGCAGATCTGGAGATGCGAGCGAAAGCGGCAGAAATGTCCAGTGATATTGCTAATGCTATAGAAAAACACCTTAATAATTTAAATGTAAGACTACCTTAATTATTGGTGTTCATTATTGCGTGTAATTTTAATATTGTTTAGTTAAATATTACGTATTTAATTCATTGGCATTTGTCTACTATGATAATTGTTTATCAAACCAGTATAAGTGACTTTGCTTTCAGGTCCCTTAAAGTTTCTATTGTTATTAGCTAGATAAGGTTTTTTTTTTCCTTTTTTCCCAAATATTTAGTAAATTTATTGATTTTTTACGTATGGTATGTTGGTTATTTCCATAAAATTTGCAAACAATACATTTTCTAGATAAAAAGGGAGGAACAAGAGAGACAAATGGTCCCAGAGTCGAATATGACTCTGTCAAACGCCGATGATTCTTCAATGGTAAGTTATCGTAGTACCTAAAACTTGTACACGAACTACAAGGTTTAAGTTAAAATTGATAAAAACATAGATTCCTTACAGTTTTTATAAAATTGCCTCACCATAACAGTAATCATCAGCATTTTTCTTGGTAAATACTTTGGAGTAGGAAATTGTAAGCTCACATTTCTGAAAGTATACTTGAAGTATTTTTTTCATCAATACTATCCATAAAATGTTATCTATAGGTACTAGATTTTTCCTACAATCTTATGTTTTGTTGGTGTATATGGGCACAGAGCGTGGGCGTGGACGTATGCGTGTATATGTGTTTGTGTCTATTAGTGTGTGTGTGTGTGTAATGTGTATGTGTGTACCTTACACACAATTTATTTGAAGTGTCGCAACTAAAAATATTTGTCTTACAGTTATTTTCTCTTCTAATTCTTTAATATCATTCCAGTATCACTGTCAATTTCAACTGATAGTCCCAAACAACTCAGCATCATCTCAATCTGACAAAGCGCAAGATGTCAGTACAGAGAAGATGAACAGAATGTCGGATGATAGCGGTTACACGGACACGCATAGAAGTCGGGATTCTAACGATGTATGTCTTTAAAACTGACTGATTTTGATGATATTTTACAGTGATGTAGCTTAATATGTAGCATATTACATAGAAATATTATATTTAATATTTGTTTTTTCTTCAAAAGGAGTCTCCGAAAAAGAGCGTCATTATGAATCAGATAGCTGATCTGCAAGCGCAGTTAAATAGTCTGAAGCAATCGATAGTAAGTCATTTTTATGAAGTTATTAATAAAAATTAAGTAATAATTTGTCTTTTATTTTTCATAAATTCGTGTTTTTTAAGTAAAAAACATTGGTTACGTATTATTTTGGTCACTTAGAAGTAATGTAATCAATTTATGTTAAGAAAAGTATGTTTCTACATTGATATTAACTTCTAGGGGGATAATGTTAGACAGTCTCAGGACACAGAAGAAAATGAACTTATTAAAAGATCACAAAATAAAACAAAGTCCTTCTGTGGAAAGATGCCAACCGAATGCAGATACAACGAATCACTAGAATGGTTTGTATATTTTTATTTATATAAAAAATTAACTAATAATAGTGATTAATGTTATGTTTTTATTGAAGTGATGAAATAAGATTCAATTTTCAGCCAATCACCATCACCGAGAGATGATGACTATCTGATAAGAACTAGGCGTCTAAATTCCTCAAAAAGCACCCACGAATGGTGTACAGAATTTGAAAGAAGTGACGCTGAATCTACCATAGATGAAAATCGACTATCCATAGCCAATAGTATTAAAGATAAATCAAGACGATGTTTCCGATACATAGAGAATAGATCCGATCTTGAATATCCAACGAGTACACATAATAGTGATATCTATAATAATGAACAGATAGGAGCAAAAGAAGAAGACGTTAATACAAGTCGTAATAATTCAAACGAACCAGAAGAAAATAAAGAAGCAACAGTTGGTATTTCAAGTGATGACTTTAATTTCACCAAAGAAACTATAAAACGGGTTAGCGGGAAGCTAATTAATGAAACTGTTCATGAAAAGAGTGACTCGACTATGGATATTAAAGTGAATGAAAGTTTCAATAAACCAGTCGAAAATTCCTTTGCGAATTTAACTGATAGTTTGACAAAAATGTTGAAGAAAGAACCAAATTCGGTTGCAAATGTTGATACTAACGTAAAAGGAAATAAATATGTATCGACTGGAGTTGATCCTATTACTGAATATAGAGAACCTAGAAATGAGTTTAGAGATACAGGCGTGGGTACTGATGAAATAATCCAACAAGCTGCAACTAATCTAAATAATTTAGGTGCGCTATTGAGATTTTTCAAAATTCAAACTATTATATTTTCCATTCAATAGTTTTAAAAAAATGTTTAAAATTCTGTTAATGGCATTGTTTGGAAACCATTTCGTTTCCTTTATAAATTATAGTTTTTTTTTTATCTTAGACCATAGTTGTCATTATTTGCATAAGTTCCTCCTTTTTTATCATTATCTAATAATATATTTATTGTTATTTTCATACTATGCATGCCGTGTTCATTTTTTATGCATACATTTTCTTTGTATTCTATAAATTCATGACTTGATATCAACGAGCCTATAACTAAAAAAAAATAACTTGTTTTGAACACAGATATTTACTTACATTTTAGATATATGCGAGCAGTCAGTCAAAATTTGCACTTGTCCTATCTCAGCTCGTCGCGGGGTCGCCATGTTTCGTTCTTGCAGTGGAACACTACGGTTTACTACCACTGCTTCTAATAGCAAGTTTAGAAAATGTGGCTGTGGTGATAGGGTGATGTATGGTCCTGGTGTAGAGATTGGTAAGTTTGTGTGTTAAATTATATTTATGTATTTATCATACTGTATTTATAATTATGTTTAGGTTCAATATTGATTTTTATTGCTGCTAGGATTTTGTTTAATTAAATAGTGATTTTAAATAGGACTTTATTAATGGTATCCGAGTGCTTACCCAAATTAAAATATTGATATTTACAATAACTTTAGTGGTTCATCAATTGGTGTAATGTAAAAAACTTCCAGTTTCATAATCTATTTGATTGAAAATACTTTATTCGACCACAGGATACATCGCAGAATATACATCGCAGAATTTAAGCTTGCTATTAACTTAATAGCAAGCTTAAATTCTGCGATGCCTAATTTTCACATTAAATACAAAGAAGATCAGTCGACCCCAACTGTATAGAATATAAATAGCAAAGGACCATCACTAGAACCCTGTAGCACTCCTTATACAAAATGTACACCACAGATAGAGAAACCAGTCCCTGCGTGTACAACCCTGGTCGTAGAACATCTACACTAAGCCGTGGTACCTATATAGTGTCTGGTTCAGCGAAACTACAAGCTGTATCACCCGACACGCTTTGCGATGTGTCGTCGCTCACTGATGCACCTTCTGAGAGGGAAGGTGAGAATACAAATTATGTGATCGATCAGTGATATCAATTAATTTTGTTAATCTGTAGCAATTTATTTATTTTATTTGTAAATATTGCATTAATATCAAAATTAGTGATATTGGTTTATTAAGTTAATATAATCTGAAGAAATTTATTTATTTTATTTTCTAATATTTGTACACATTGCATGGATGTTGAATGATTAAAACAATTTATGCAGCACAGTAGGTTGTGACCATATCTAGCGCTTTACCAGTAATCAGAATTAATTATTTTTTTAATTTGTATACAGTAATTATAATCTTTAGCATTATTGGATTTAGCCTTTAGAATCATGGTTATTAATTAAGAGTACTGCAAGGAACTAACAGTAAAACCTATATTACCATGATTAAGAGGAACAAAATTATATAAAAGACATATTTTTACAGTAACAAGCCCAATTTTGTCCCCCGGCGAAGATAAGGGCACGTGCACACAGAGCGATCTAACGCCGCGTTCCACCACCGACTACGGGTCTTTGAGTGAAGGAGAATTACCTGTGCAGGAACGTTAGTGTTTTTTATTATTTATTGAAAAAAATATTTTATTTGTATCTTTTTTAATTTTATAATCATTACTCATGAATTTCATTTAAAGACCAAATCCCGCACTTGTATAATGTAAGGTTATTTTCTGTTAAATATTTAGTCTTGGATGAATTCGAATAGCTACTAATTATTAACCTGTTTCAAAATAACCTTATGTACATTTTTTCATATTTTTTTATTTACATTTTTAGGCAGACAATCAATTGGAGAAACTCAATCACCCGACGACATTATCACCAATGTTAGACGGTAGGTTTATATTGTAAAACCGAGATTCGACTAAAAGTGTAAAAATGACTTCATCTCTATTTAAAAGAATCTTTCTTTAGTCTGGCATAGTGCCTTCGCATATTTCCCAAAACTTAGTTCCAAATGTTATAAAATAATTCACTTATTATTATCGTGCTTATCGACATCAGAATCCTTGAAAAACGCATTCCCATTAATATAATTTGTCAATTTTCTTATTATTTATTTTATTTCACAGACACACATCGACGTCCGAAAAAATGGAGGAGGCATTGCGTGCGATCAGCGACGAGTTGTCCCGCTGTAGACATCTGTTGCAGGCACACACTTCGCTAGAGGTATCAAAGTGGTAGTGTTAGTGTAGATAACTATATTATGTGTACATAAGATACATAAAATATGTATTTTGTTACATCAATTGCAGACACTTCGCTTGAGGTACCAAAATATTAGTGTTAGTGTAATGTATGTGAGAATAGAAAGAAGATAGTGTAGTTCTTGTATGATAATCAATTTTAATAGAATTATCTTAATAATGGTAGTAAATTTTGATCATGTTAAAAACACATTTTTGTCTATAAAACAGTAAATTGTTGTAAACAGTAAAATTTTGAGAAAATATCATCTCACTATTGTTGGATTTTTTTCTTGTTTTTTTTTTAACACATTTTTATGTAAAGTAAATTAATGAAATTAATTATTATAGTTACAAATGGTTGTGTATAATAATTCTGTAAAGTATTTTTGTAACATAAGTATAATATAGTATGGTAAAAATGTTCCTAAAACATAATTGTCTATATAATACGTAATTATGTAATGCATACTGTAGTTAGTAAACATTGTATTTTATTATTAAATAGATATGAAAATAAATGTATTCTAATATATTTTAGTTTTTTATTTTGTACTTCTAAAATATCCACTACTTTAACGATCTTCATGATTAATGATAATAATTAGTACATTGAATTACAAGAACTAAATGTAACATCATTCCAAATTTTGATGTCAAAGACTATAAGCATTTAATTTATTTTTGCTTCCTGATTAATTTGACTTTTTTAGTGATGAAAATTACAAAACTACAGAGTAAGGAGTGCGAGTTTAAAAATAAAGTTAACTTAGATATCAGTTGTAAATATTAATTAAAATTTATTAAGCTATTGCATAGCTTTTATCTCAGACTATGAGCGCGGCGACGGAATGTAAAAATTCCGTAACGAAAAAACCTAACACCCCCCACTCCAACCGGCACAGCGATGCGATGCTATGTAATAGCTTTACCGCGGCAGTCCTCGAGTGCCATACGTATTTTTTTGTTTTTAAGCTATTGCATAGCTTCTATCACGGGCCTTGAGCGCGGGGACCGAATCCAGAAATTGCGTTACGAAAAACCTCACGCTCCCCACTCCGACGAACACGGAGGTGTGGCTTGAAGGCATGCAATAGCTTTACCGGGGCAGTCCCCGAGTGCCACACGTCTATTTTTTATTTATCAATCAATATATTACTGATGGAGATAGACACAGGTTCGAATCCTGCCTCGAAATCTATTTTTTTCAATTCTTAAAAAAAGAGCGTGTGTGCCGAGCATAGTGTCAGAAGTGAAACTTATTTTGCAAGATTCAGAGATACCAAAATCTTCGCCTAACTCCATGACGCGACGGTATTACCACGACGCGACCTTCAAATTATACTCTCAACGTACCTAAAGAAGTTTCACTTCAAATTTCACTCAAATTAGCTAACATATTATGGCTAAAATCCCAATACTATGTTGTATTTGATATTTTTGGTTTTATGGCATTGAAATGCTTTTCTATTCTTTATAAATTGTAATCGACTGACCGGTTGGCTTGGTTGGTAGTGGCCCTGCCTTCCAAGCCAGAGGTCGTGGGTTCGATTCCCACCCGGGGCAAATATTTGTGTGATGAACATAGATGTTTGCTCTATGTCTGGGCGTTAATTATCTATATAAGTATTTATTTAAAAAATTATATATTTATGTTTATCAGCCATCTGGTTTCCATAATACAAGCGAAAGCTTAGTATGGGATCAGATCGTGCCGTGTGTGAAAATTGTCCTGAATATTTATTTATTTATTTTAATTTATATCCCAATACTAGTCAACAAAACCCACATCCCAAGACGCGACGAGCATGACGGAGGGCGCTTCAATCGCGCTACACAAGTGTGACGCGAATCAACGTATACGTGCAACGTCCAAATGCGTGTTCACTTTGCACGTTGGCACTGTTATACTTTCTGATCAGGTGGGTTTTAGATTGGGACAGAAAAGAAATTGATGTCTTTATACAGTTTCTTAAGATTCTCAATATTTAAGTTGAATATTGTTGGAATCGTACACCTATAGTTGTAACTTGCTGTGCTCTGCGCTCCTGTTGGTCTTAGCGTGATGATATATAGCCTTTAGCCTTCCTCGATAAATGGGCTATCCAACACCGGAATGAATTTTTCAAATCAGACCAGTAGTTCTTGAGATTAGCGCGTTCAAACAAATAAACAAACTCTTCAGCTTTATAATATTAGTATAGATCCGTACATATACATATATGTATGTGATGAATTTATTGTGTGGGGCAGCTCGGTTAGTGTGGACCTGCCTACGAGTTTCTACAAAAACTTCGGTTATTTCTAAATTTTCCTCTTCTTTTCCTTGTAATATCCTCAAAACTAGTCGAAAATATCACAGGCGGTACTAAACTCGCGTAACAAGTCGCTATCTCTACTGTGGCGGTTCTACGACCAAGCGCCGACACTCACACACCAGCTGGCCGGGCGTGTGATGCACTTTGACTTCTCTGTGGAGTACGATGTACGGCTTTCTCCGAAATTTCTGGAGTATTTGAAACAGGTCGGTTTGTAGACTAGACAGACTAACTGAAGAAAAATAAATGTGTGCGTGTACTAGTACACACGTAAGAAGTGAAACTTCTTTATGACCTTATTTTTCAAAAAAATAATTTACTATATGCAACTTTACAGAAATACGTCGAATCACGCTTGGTAGGGATAAGAAAAAGACGGCGCGTAACGGAAAAATGTCACGCGTAACGAAAAAATGTTACACTAAATTTTTTTCCAACCCCGATAAAGAAGTTTCACTTCAATAAATGTGTTAAATTTGACTAACTGAAAAATAACTATCGATGTTCAGTAGAAACTATTGGGATAGAGAACTTGAGCACTATATTTCTTTCTATTGAGTAGATGAGCACTTGATAATAGTTTTAGGCAGTTTTTAAAGTGGTAAGTAGAGGAGGTATATAAGAATACAGTTCAAATACATAAACTAAAGGGTTCATGGAAGTAAAAGGGTTAAAATTTTGTGTGACGTTCATTAGGAAGAAATGCCCATAATGGTTTGTGAATGGGAGAAACAGGACAAGCCGTTCGCAAGTTGTATGCTGCCACTGAGTGACGCGTTGCTGCATACCAACAGACGGGTTGATATGTCTTTAGCTTTGGTATGTATTTTTTGCATTTTCGAATCAATGTATGTTGATATTTTATTCTTCTCTTTTATTTAAAGTTATTTCTAACAGAATTTATAAATAGCAATACTTTCGCAATAATATGGGTATATTTGCGAGGATTTGGAACATAAGTTTTGGTAAGCCTAGAGATCTCCCCCATTAGGGGAATGGGGTATGGGGCAGATGCATTATGCATCGATTTTATTTAGGGACAATTAGATGATCAGCCTTCTGTATCCCGTCAGATCCTATCATTTTTTTCTTATCTCTACCGGGAATCGAACCCAGGACACGTCGATTCGATACTAACGTGTTAACCACTGTACTAAGGAGCAGTCATTGGTCATTTAATTGCCTTTATTTAAATTTCGATAACCAGATAGGTGGCATAGGTTCTTTTGTTGTAAATTGTATCTAAATGTCATGGAATATAAAAAAAATATAAGGGCTAAATAAACCAGTTAGGTGGGCCTGGTTTGCGTCGTCGAGAAGTATCAAGCGGTAGTATAACAGCAGAAGAAGCAGGTGTGTTGGATGTGTGGTGCATGTTGCGTGTGCCGCCGGATACCATGCCGGCTGTTAGTGGTGAGGTTTCGCAGGTTTGTGGTTATTAATGTTCATAATGTTCATAATCAGTTGTTACATAATTAAATTAAATTATTAAAAAGACTCCTAGGGTATCCAAGTGGGTTAACAGGGTATAATTAGGTAATATTGGATAAAATGCTTTACTTTATTATTTTTTTTTTTTTTGTGAATTAATATACTTTGTGCATCTGAATGTATAAAGTAATTACTATGTGATAAATAAATTATTTTTTTTATCATAATCAACGTCATCAGCCAATGGAGATGTTTCCAATTTGTTTTTTGTTGATAAAAAAATAAAACCAACAAGTGAAAAAATCAATGAAATATATTTTTCCAAAGCAAAAGAAGTAACGTATAAACGGAGACGTTCTATAATTATAGACGCTAGCCAGCTTCCATCGTCAAGCGTCTTCGCTTGAGAGAATTCTTGATGCTGATCACACTGACTTCCATCTCAGTCGAGATCTCGACATGCACAGGGCCAGCAAACCGCACCATTCTGAAATTGTAATTATTTAATCTTTAATATATATAAATCTCGTGTCACAATGTTTGTCCTCAATGGACTCCTAAACCACTTAACCGATTATAATAAAATTCGCACACCATGTGTAGTTCGATCCAACTTGAGAGATAGGATAGTTTAAACATGCCGGGGCGGACCGCCTATAAAGAATAATAAGCCTATAAAGATAGTTAACTTTTCGCATATGGCTTTTCTTGCAAATTTCTTTCCTTAAATTTATTATGAGCTTTTCATTGTCCATGACTAAATTTAATCTTAACTCTATCATCAATTGAGCTCGTATAACTCAAAATTCTATTAAAAGAGTTTCACAACAATTAAACAGTTGGATGAATTTCTACATCAACACGAATGTCCCGTAAACATGACTCTATCTAGTCTTTATAACTCTCGAAACTTTAGACATATTAATTTTAAAGTGAAACTTTTATTACATCGTCTCAAACTTTTTGGTCTGTGTAGCGCATGTCGCGTGTATCGCGGCTGCCGAGTAGGTATACCTACTCGGCAGCCGACCGACACGCGACATGCGCTACACAAAGCAGTGTTCGGAACCGTTCGAACAGTTTCACTTTTACCGTGGTTTCATAAAACCACACAACATTTTTATAATTATTATTTTTGAAGTGAAACTTCTTTATCGGGGTTGGAAAAAAATTTAGTGTAACATTTTTTCGTTACGCGTGACTTTTTTCCGTTACGCGCCATCTTTTTCTCATCCCTACCACGCGTGATTCGACGTATTTCTGTAAAGTTGCATAATAAGGTAAATTATTTTTTAAAAATAAGGTCATAAAGAAGTTTCACTTCTTACGTGTGTACACTAGTACACGCACACATTTTTTTTTGAAGTGAAACTTCTTTATCGGGGTTGGACAAAAATTTAGTGTAACATTTTTGCGTTACGCCGTACGCGTGACATTTTTGCGTTACGCCGTACGCGTGACATTTTTGCGTTACGCCATACTCGTGACATTTTTAAGGTCATAAAGAAGTTTCACTTCTTACGTGTGTACTCTAGTACACGCATACATTTTTTGCTTATAAGGTTGTGTCATACGCTATTGCTATAAATATTTCCTTCTATTTCATACAGAGTAAAGCGTCATACGATTCAGAAAACATCTACGATATTATGAACTCTAAAAAATGGCGAAGAGCAAGTAAGATATACAGGTAAATTAGCTTGGAGAAATTTTTGCGTTTGTAGTAGTGTATGGTCAGCAAATAAAATAAAACTACATTTTATTTTTAGTTTTATTTTATATATAATATGTCGTGGCCATATCGTAGATTTGCTCATTTCATGATATGATTGATCATTTCACGAAATGGTCGCATTTCAGGAAATGGCCAACATAGTTTGATCAGATCGTTAAATCGTCAACGTTTCACGATTTGATCATCCACATTTGGCCAGATCGTATAAAATATAGAGAGTCCATAAAATATTAAAAAAATTCAGAATATTCTAAGAACTTGTTTAGTGTCATTTAAGTTAGTGCCGCGGCAGCGGCCGGCGAATGCCAGAAGCGAATGGTTTTTGCAATAGAAAACAGTTAGGTTAGGTTAGGTTAGACTTTGATAAACAACGCACGAGCCGAGCGAGCAAAGCGAGCGTGCCGCGGTAGCGGCCGGCGAGTGCCAGAAGCGGATCGCTTTTTAAAAAACAAACAATCATAATAATATAGTAGGATATATAAATATATATCCTAAAAGAAAAAATGCGTGTTAAATCCTTTTATTTAAGACGCATTTTTTCTTCAATACATATAAGATATCCACATTTTCCATAGTACTCAAACCTCTTCGTCGTAAATTCTTTGCTATGACTTTCTTCATATTGTTATTAAACGAATTATGAAGTTTTTAACTGCGAATAATTAAATTTTCGCCAGCGGCCGCCATATTATCAGTTATCACATAAACACAGAGCTTGCAGCGCCTCTACCAATAATTAATGTAACTATTTTACGATATGATCAAATAATTTTGATCATTTCATGAAAAAACCGCGCGTTTAGTTGGCCATATCGAGAAACGATTTCTTATCATTGATCTGCCCAAACCACATCATGATGTGGCCAATAGACATTCGATCATTTCATGCAATGCGATCATTTCACGAAATGATCGATCATATCATGAAATGAGCAAATCTACCATATGGCCACGACATATATAAGGGATTTTAAATTAAACTATATGTGTTTCTCCTCTGAAAAAGATGAGACTTTATTTTAATATTTGCACATTTAACATACGTATAACTTTTACATTAACAATGTTACTAAAATGAAAAATTTACTAACCTGAAAAAGAAACGACATGTAAAGTTTAATTCTTTAGTTTGAGAAGTCAAAGGCTTGCCTCGACCATGTTTTAACACTGGAGCCATTTTGAATTAACAATATAAAGTTACAACACTTACACACAAATTAAACACTTCAACAAATATTATAACAATAATAACAAATAATAACAACAATCAACAAATACAAAATTTAACAATTAAACTACGTAATAATTATAATTTTTGAATTAAATGTGTGCTTTATGTTCTAACGGTACCAAACGACTGCACGTGGCACCTGCGGACAGCGTAAACTGGTTTATTCTGGTTTTGTGCGTGTTTCCACTTTCCACTATCAAGTGACGATTTATTTATTTGTTTTGTTTCGTAATTATTATGGTCAAATATTAATTATGAAACAAATTATTATGGACACGATATTTTATTGTTTCACGGTAGTCGCCTTGTCGTTTGCTCAAGGACGTGAAATTGAATGATATATTTTTTTTTATAAAGTCAAAACCATTTTCTTTCAAATAAAAACTTGTTTTTATTGAAAACAAAAGTGTTGCTAGGAATAAGTATAAAATTAAATAGTAATGTTAGGATATCGAAACATTTTTGTATAGGCCAGAACGATATGGTCGCGGAAGAATTCTAACAAATACCCGCGGCCCCATCATTAAAGCGGCTCGACGGAACACAGTGGGGTTTTAGTCGGTAAGAATCCGACATAACCCACGGCTCCTTCCCCGGGGGCCGTGGGTATCTTTGGAAGATTTCCCCACTATAAAAAAAAAAAAAAAAAAAAGGCCAGAACGATATAGTGGAAACGCGCTCTAAGATCTGAGTAATATACACACCACTACATATGCAAAAATTTCTCCAAGCTAATTTACCTGTAATTTTTTATTCCTTATGGTAAGTTCATCTTTAAATTTATATTTATATCAAACTGTAATATACAGAGAGGGTTTAAAAAATAAAGAAATTGTGATTTTTTTTCCTCAGTTGTTGAGAATAAATAAATCAATGAAATTCAAACTATGTCGTACTTGACGTAAGGGGTTCTTCCTATTCATTATTATGAGTTATTGTCTGTATAAGTACATATTATTATGTATAGATTATTGAATGATTATAGTTTATGTTTAAAAGGTGCATTAAAACAGACGCAGACATGTAGCAAAAAATCAGTCACAATTTTGCCGAAAGCTCCGCTCCGAGCCACTGCAGAAGATATGGTAAGTTTTCATAGACAAAGTGTAATTGCTCCACCAATGCCACCTGAAATCTGAATGGAAAGTAGTCATTGTAGATAGAAAATTTTATGTTAGTCTTGAACATAGACGTAAAGTCGCATGCCTATCAGTTTTTTACCGCTTGCACTTCGGGGAATGTGCAACGGAGCTGCATAATCTCATTCCACCCTCCCCTTTCCACCACAGAACATCTCGACGCGCGCTTGGCTACCATCCTTTCGTAGTTGATATACCTTTTTTGCGCACAAAACGGTTTCAGAACTCTTTTATAAACCGAACAGCGAGGGACTGGAACGCCTTGCCCGCGTTTGTCTTTCCAGAAACCTATAATCCGGATCAGTTCAGGGTAAAAGTGAATAGGCTCTTTCTAGGCAGGCATGCCCATTCATAGACTGCATCACTACTTACCATCAGGTAGGATGCAGTCAAATGCCTGGCTATCTTTAATAAAAAAGAAAAATGTAATAGATTAGATATTGTGATAGATATTGTATTGTAATAAATAGAAATAACATAAAACTACAGTGAAAGATTTCCATAAATATGCATGCTACACCCGGGAATCGAATCGACTGAAATCTGTTGAAATTGTACCCTGTACTTTTATACCAATAGTCTTATGGACATTTATAAGCTCTCTTAATCTCTCGAAAAAACTTGATAAGTCAAATGAAATCACAACGTAATAGTTACATAGTTACATAAAAAACTAACCGATTACATAACAGGCAAAATTATCAGACGACAAGAGCCAAACGCTTGACATAACAATACTCTGGCTGGCTCTGAACGAAGAGTGCAAAGCGATGACCAATCCCAAAGTGAAGAGATTGTATGTGGCCTATAGTTTCCTTGGAAAGTGTGGCGCGGAACTGGAAACCCCCAGCAGTTTGCCGAAACCGAGGAATTTTATGGACAAATGCCATTATAATTTTAGAAAATGTAAGTCTCTATGGTTCGAAGAGTTTTGAAGAGTGTGTCTTGTAGGTTTTATTTTATATTTTAATTTGGTTCGTAGTGAAAATTACGCAAGAATTGATCTCATAAAGCACATGCTCTACATTCTACTAGGGAAGTGATAAACGTTAATTTTTTGACGTGACAACGTCTTATAATTCGATGGAGCCGCCTGCACGCACGAAAAAACATGACTCATGCGGCGTTACCTCGCTCTGAGGCGTTCCATGTAAGGCTTGAAGTGCGAGCGAGAGCGCGGAACGGGCGACAAAGAAGCACAATCGGACGTTGTCACGTTCAACTATCGTCAATAAACCGAAAGTCGGTTTACTGACAGACAACCAATTTTTTTTTCATATAATTAGTTTTATCATATTATTTGTTTGGCCAAGTTGAAACTTGCATACATTCCCACAGAGCTGAAAAAATGTTTGCAACTTTAACTATATATTTTGAGCTAACTGGACCGGACTGTTTAGTAACTTGATAATGTGTTATTAACTTATCTTTATTCTTTATAATTCTTCGATTCATTTCATTAAACTTTTATTTTTTGTTTTAAAGTTAATAATAATGTCTTATTTTCTAGCGTTCATAATAAACGAGTGCGACATAGCAGTACTAAGTGCGATGGCACGATACAAGCAATCCAACGCCGGGTCTGATACTAAGCATTGTATTGTTTTCTCCGTTGTTAGTGAGCCTCCGGAAGATCCGCTTGGATTGGATGCTTGTGAGGATATTGGGTATATATATACGAAATATGGATATTGTGAGTGATGGCTATAGGAAAAATTTTCTTATAGGAACCAAAAAGGCGGCATTTTTTATGCGGTCAGTGTTGTATTTGTGGAAAATAAACTGTTCTTGGCAAAATACTGTTTGCTTCTGAAACAAAAAGATTCCCTTTTAATTTTGAATACCATTCGTACAGTTAAATAAAATTATGATTAATAGAAATCACTGCCATTATTTTTGATATCTTCCGGTATTTTTCTTTTCAATAACAATTAAGATAAGAGATAAGACCGCCTACTGTAGCTTTACCTCTTGTGCTGTTTTTATGTCTTTCTGTCAATTTCATCTGTTTGTACAATAAATAGTTTTTATTTATTTATTTATAGAGAAATACCTTTTTTATTCGATTTGATTTGATTTGAACAAATGTCCGACAGTTACGCGTACCTATACCTCGGCGACACATTGTCCAATAGCGGCAGCTCTCACACAGAAGTGTTGCCGGTTCGGTGCCCGGACGGGGCAATAGTGTGCGGGCGGCTAGCTGTGCGGGTTGATGGGCTCAGTGTGCTGAGGGCTTGCTTGTTACGACCTGCGAGTGGCTAAGTTAGTAATTAATATCTAGAAAAACAGAAAATTTTCTAATAGTGATGAAGGAAAAACATTTTTTTAAGTGTAGAAAAACTAGACTTCGATCACGTAGCAGCTAGGCTATTCTGTAAAAAACGCGCCCGAACTCGCATCTCACCTGGATTCGAACCTGCGTCTTTCTTCCATGCCGGGACGACGCCTAGCCTCTCGGTCACCCGAGCTTCCGCCATAGCAATCGAATTTAATCTTCTCTTTCGGTATTTTGTGTCTATGGGACAGCCCAGACAATGTTATGAGATGTTTTAGCAACCGTTACAACAATTATGAAACATTTTTTCAATTAATACAATATTTTGTTTTTGAAAATAAAGTTAAGTTAAAATAAGGTTTTGTGTCTTCAGTATTTAAATTACTTTTCCTCCAAAGTCCATAGAATGTTTCCGCCCTGTTATTGCATTCAGTAAAATCTGTAGTCCCAGACACTCATATTACACTCGTCTGTGTATCAATATACAACGTGATTTACCTACCATAAAAAAGCCGCAAACAATTTTGGCAATTCAGTATAGCCAGCGAATCAGCGTAAAAAATAATATACTGTGGGAGAAACAATATTTTCAATGGCACATAAATATATTTTTATACAAGCAGAAATTCCCCAATACATTGCGAGTTGCGACCTAGAAAATGCACATCTTGAAGGTTAGAGACAAGCTTTGACAATGGCATTTTGCCTGCACTCATGTTTTTTACGATATTAGAAATAATATTGTGTTAGAAGTCATTAAATCGAAAAAATTAACGTGGGAAGATGAAAAAAATAATGCATTAAAAATCACACAATTCCAAAAAAAAATGCATTTTTAATTTGCATTTCAACTTTATTAAAAATGTTTTAAATTTTGAGACTTTAAACCATGTTTATCTTCCGAATTAAATTGAGCGTAGACTGACTCTATCATTACATACCCAAATAAGACAATACTAAAAACTATTTCCACGCATCACGAATTCATAATACCTATAAATTATACACAAGAATTCACCAATAAATTTGTTTATTTACCAAAAAAGATCCCTAAACGCGATCAATCACATATCAATCGTCATTCGTCCACGAGGACAGTTAAAGTGGTGTCACGGAGAGCGACGGACGCGCGCTGCGAAACGATACTCGTAATAATCGATTATAATTATCGTAATATAATCGAATATAATCGTTTAACGTTCACCCCCTACCACCCCCCCACCCCACACGTGACAGTGTTTACATCGCGAGTGCACACATTGAATACATTCATGTGAAAGTTTAAGATACACACGGAATAAATGATGAATGTGATTTAGTTGAAAATGCAAAAGTTGTTGATGAAGATACTAATGTAGTTAATTTTGAATTACGTAAACCAAAACAACGTATTAAAAAAAAAAACAAAAATAATATGTAGCGTGGTTCAAAATGATAGAGTTAATGTGTATAATGAAAGTACTATAAAAGTTAGGTTTTTTAAACATCAAATAAATTGAACATGACTCCATAAGTAAAATTAATAATTCTCAAACAGATGTTAAAATATGTAACACATTATGAATACAAGAAGCCCTTTTAATTGAACTCTTTATCTACCGCAGGAGTTAATGTCGTCTGTCGTTATCTAAGATTTATAGTTTGGCATACGAGCTCTACTTTTATATATAGGTCTTATAAACTCTATGCTCTATGTCTTGATGCTCGTTACAACGTACCAGTCGTTATTGACTTGTTTATATAAAAAAACATTATAAAATATTTGAACTCATTACCAAATTCTTTCCAAATTCACGCATCAACAATCTCTGTTAATTTAAGTTTTACAGTATATAGTACTAAAATCATTTTTTAAAAGCAAGAACATTTAATTTGAATTGGAATTATTTTAATTATCGTATTTAGTCAAGAAAAAATGGTCATAGCACTCGCCAGCGTCAGAGCTTATAATTGTGAAACAATTTTCCACTGATAAGATATCAAACGGCATTTTTCTTTGACATCAGCATACTCCAAACAAATTTCTGAATTCCCCTAATCCTGTTTTCCCATTCGATGTTTAGGTCTTATCTTCTCTTTAGCCGAGATTAATCGGTCAATCAATCTGCATGGGCGCTAAACGTCCTTGCCCCAGTGCCGTGCCAAAGACGTAGACAAATATAGATCGGTCTAGCTGCTCTGCTATGTACAAACTGCCTCTCTTCCGTTGTTCAAAAATATCTCCTATCACCCAGGGATAAGAGTAATTGGAAATGCACCTAGTTGTTGATGAGCTTTCTTTCTTTGAGTTACTTTAAAGGAATTTCAACCCTACATTCCTGAACTTTGAGTCGAATAAGTTATATATATAAGTTCGGTTGATATAGCAAACTTGTCGACTCTGTTAACAAGTCTTTATGCTCTGACATTTGGGTACCGAAAAATATATTATCTGTTGTTTCAACGTCTATTACAAAGGTTTTTCAGTGATTCATTGTCCCAAGCTTCTAATTTGAATTTCAATGTCTATTTTTGCGTTTGTAACAATGAAAATTGTTTTACATAGTGGATTTTTTTTCGTTCCTCCAGCTAATTTGATCTATACGATTTTATTTTAAGGACCATTATTGAATAACGTCAGTGCTTACAACGACGTTGTAAGTCCAATATTTTAAACGTAATTGTGGGTTTGAGTTGCTTTTAGATTGTGCACGTAAACTATTAATAAACTCATTCAATCTTTGGAACGTATTTCGGGTATTTACTTGTTGTTTATGATTATTATTTCAATGAAGAACAAGAACAGCTGATTGCTTGAATTTCTTGCTAAAGTTTCAAGAACATTCTTTTTCTGGATTCTTCCATCTCGAGTCTTCTACTTTTTGGTAAAACTGAATTCCATTATTATTTCGTTTGACATTACATCATGTTACATGGAACATTGTAGATGATGAATTGCTTCTACAGGTGCATTATTTTATGATAATTGTAAGCTGTTTATTGCGCTCGTGAATCACGGCTAATTTGTGCTAAAAGTCAGCGATTGACATTTTGGTCTTGACTTCAGCTGTCGATTGATTGTGATCGCTGGTGATAGAATTCCTCGCTCGGATCTTGTATGGGGTATTTATATCTCATATAGCATTGCAGTATCTATGCTGGGTATCAGTTTGTGTAACGGTGCAATCAGACCAAACGAACATAGAGCAAGAGCATTATTTCGTGATCTTTTAGTGTAAACGAAAACTCGGATTCAGTGTTGTTCAATATTAGTACATAGCATAGAATCTTTTCTAACGCACTAAGAACAACGAAAGAATGCTCTACGCCTGTTTGTACTAAAATAATTTAACTTAACGGGGTTACAATGAGCATTCGCTCGTTTGATCTAAATGCACCGTTAGAAGATAATATTTTGACAAAGAGTAAATAGGACTTCGTACAGAAAGTAACGTAAATTAAAATAGTCAAAGTAAGTAAGTCTTTGTATTTTCGAGTTAATATTCCAGACTAGATAATAATATATACTATATTATATTTTTGATATTAAATTAAACAGCTAAAAAGAAAGCATTCGGAAGAAAACTCAGATTTTGAACTAGACCTGTAATATTTTTTTAAAACTATACATATGTCTATCATGTTTTGATCAAACTCCAAAGTTCTGAACATAAATTAATATTCGGATAGTAAATCACGAGAATAGCACATATTCCGGATGTCATTTCAGTTCGTTCCACCACTAAATATTTCAGCATCCGCCATACTTTCTGGTAACCTTGAGTGACCAAAATAATTAATTATAGGACCCTCTTAGCAAGAATTCTAACTGACTAGAACATCTTCTTTTGATGTAACTAAGCTTTAATCTTGAACTTTGTTTACACGATTCTTTTCCAAAGCTTTTTATAAGTGCTCATATTGTTTAACCTGTGTTATGTTGGATATATTGAATTTTTAACTTCCAGTGAAAATTAAGAGTGTGATGTTTTTGTCAGTGATGTGGTCTTAATCGAAAAATTTTATACCAATATGGGTTTTTAGTTATTTTTGTAAAAACAAAGTAATCATAAAGAGGAGCTTAATATGTTCTCAATGAATGGTGTTATCGTAAATAATCTTCGGTAATTTGGTATCAAAACATTCAAAATTTTGGTAGTGTAGTTTTCTGATGTTGATGGCGATTCCTTGTAGAAGAAGAAGTAATTATTGTAGAAGTTTCTATGTTTTAAAATTTGTCCTTGTCCTTTACAAATTTATTTGTTTTAGGTCAATGTCGATGTGAAATAGCAACAGAATGTTTTTAACATTGTGTATCTCATTCGAGGTTGTTCAAATAGCTTTCGAGATTGAGCAGCGCATTGAATATGTTTAATTCGTATAATAAATTTACTGGTCGTTTGTTTTATAAAGCAGTGGATTAATTTTAGATTCTTATGTGTCAACACTTGTAATAGAGCATTTCACTACGAGAATAGATGATGATGACGATTGTGAGAGTTACGTTATAATGAAATAAATAAAGTAAAATTTTGTTCAAGTTCTTTCCCGTAAAGTTCTTCTGTATTAGTCGAAAATTTAAGTGACTGCTTCATTACCAGGAGTTGCAACATTAAAATACCCAATTATATCCTGTAAAGTTCTTCTGATTTAGTTGAAATTTAAGTGACTACTTTATTACCAGGTGTTGCAACATTAAAATTATTTTTAAAGGTATGGTTTTAGGTTCTTCTCCATAGATACTGCTTTCCGAATCGGTGGTAAATGTTAAAAATATGTTATGACGATCCAAAAGAGTTTCTAAAAGAAGTCTAATTGAATAAATAAATGTTGAGTTTGAGTCTGACTCAATCCACCATTCATCTCAATTATCTCATCCATCTCATCTTAAACAAGTTAAATTAGTCCTTAATGTTAGTATTGTTCTCGATAAAAAAGCATTACTTCAGTCATAAAGACGATCTTCGAACAGTAATATTCGTTTGCAACCAAACGGTTTTGCAGTGCAAAGTATATTTTGCGTAGTTGTCGCGTAGCATGCTGCATCTGTCACCACCTACGGCGGTGAAATAGTTGCCCGTGAAATAGTTTCCACAATGACGCTGTAGCGATGAATGACGAACTATAATATCATCCAACTAAAATTATGCTCTTCCTGCTTGTGAATTCTTGGGTTGTTGTTTATGTGGTGTTTTTTGTTCTTGGTAAAATTAGGATAGACATATTCCTGAATTTATAATAGGGTAAGTTCTAAGGTTGTTTAGCTGGATTTATTGTTCCTTTTTAGGGCACAATATCGAATTAATGACTTTCAGTGACTTTATTTTTTATGGTAGGTACTCGATATTTTTTTTGTATATTTGAAGTTGCTCATATTTGAATTCTTCGTAACCTAAACATGATTCTTAAACCTCATAGTGGGAGTTTATACAACAGGTCAGGATTTGCTCAATCCTTAGTATATTCCTCGCTTTACTTTTAATTATTTTGATTGGAATTTTAACCTACTCGTTGGCTCGATATGTTCATAATTTCGGAGTTAAAGTATTAGGCTATTTGGCATGACTCAGTTGGCAGACTTGTGTATCCGCTGCAACCGAATGCTCATCGCGTAATCAATCTCTGAGGTAAATACAAATAATTCCCGCATAAATACCGAATGCAAGCCAACGATATATTTTTGGATAACTATGATGCTCGGATTTATCGTATTTGTTTTTAGTGGTATGCCTTCGTCAATTTTTTTCTTAAGAATGCTCTTGTTCGGATTCGGTTATTTCGAGTTTGGTTTTTCAATTCATGGTTGTTCTTAGTGATAATTTTATACTTCTTCTTGTAATGAAATAGAAAATGGTGTAGTGAATAAAAGAATAACAAATATTATTGATGAGTAGGCTAAAATCATAATAAACTACGGATATGTTGATTTATTACATACTTTTACAGATGAACTTTTCGAGTGATAGAGTTACAAAATAAAAAATACTATTAGTATTTAATTAAAAAAGACGATACGTTTCAAAGTGATAAATTGCATTTAAAACAAATAAACATGGATCCAAAACATTTACACGTCACACGTGAAATCCTGACCAAAGAAGCGATAGGTCAGTCAAATACAATTGAAATTATACCTTAGATATTATAATAAACTATGATTCTCTATATAATTACAGATTTTTATGACTTAATAATAAATTAAATGTAAAAATAGACAATGAATAAGAAACATCTTAAAGGAGATCGATCTAAATACAGAATCATTGTTTATTATTGAAGTAGATGCGTAGTTGGCAATATGGGAATAAATGCTTTGTAGAGCTAAGTAGTAAAATTTTCGTAAAAATAATACTACGATTTTATAACGGAACCTTTCGGTGTGCTTGTAGGCATTTAACAACTTATAAAAGTTTAGTCAATCTTATTGGATGTTAAAGTTACATTTTTATTTAATCACGTAATTTTTTCAAAAATTATTAGTTCAATTTGCTCTCACGTTTGCTCGAAATTCCGAAATTAATATAACTAATTGATTAATTATTATAATTGGGCTCAGAGAAAATTTCAAGATAAAAAAGTATCTAATTTTCCGCATTTTAGTTCATAATATAGAGTAGAATGCTGTTAATACACAGACAATAACACACAGGTATAATAGCACGATACACAAACACACACAGTCAAACGCTTTATTAGAATCAATGGTATAACGTATTATTAGAAAGGAAATAATAGACACAAAATCTGTATGAGATGATTCGAAATCTGACTGAAAATCTATGTGTATCAATGCTTCCTACAGCTTTGTTACTTTTGATATAAACTGACCTATACATGATATTACAGTGACAGATTTACAGAACACACAATTCCGTCAGATTGAAGCATCAACAGTTACTTCACATTACAGTAGATTCTTATAGAACTGACTTTGTCTGTAACACACAAGTAGTTAGATACTTACACTATACTTCTACAATACTTACTATAACACACTTTCCTTACTCCTTTCCCATTCCTTACTGACCCGATTTTTGGTTTGAGTGTGATTCTGTAAATAATGATTTAACTTATTCCTGCTTTATTTATCTTTGCTTCTCCTTCCATATTGTCTTTTATCAGTCCATCTTCATTACGCATTTTAAATAACGTATCTGCAATCAGTATAGATGTTGAGTCCAAAAGCATAATGCTATTTGTGACAGTAATACGAATTTCACATCATTAACGAGCTCAAAGATATATGAATACTTAAGCATCGTTGACCAAAGTTCCAATGTCAAACGATTCTCCTTTTAGAACTTCGTATGCGTGTAACGTAATTCCTACATCTCGTATTATATGAAGCATCTGTTCAATTTTTATTTTATTTTATGATATTAGAATCCGACTACGTCCAATATTTGGACATAAGGACATTTCTATGTTAAAAAATACATTGATGATTACGAATAACAATTGAACTCATTATTGCTTCACCTACATTTCTAAAATGTCTGCTTTTTACACTTTATGTTATTACATTATCAAATATAAAGTGTAAGAGCTTTTCTCCTATCCATTTTCACTTGATAATTTGATAGAATGCATACATTATAGTCCATTGAATAAAAAGTTCTAGAGTGCGTGAGTTAGTAACGTAAGATGTTTCTTCGGAAACATGTCAAGAGTCCCTAGGTAATAAACATACTAAAACCCCGGGACACTAGGAGGAGCCCCGGAGTGGGGGGAGGGGGGAAATGGGTCCATTTTTTCATTTTTCGCTTTAATCTCAAAAACGGTACATGTTAGAGAAAAACTTTCAAGGAAAAGTTGAAAGGCCATAAAATTATCTACAAGTTGTACCTAAATTATTTTTTCCTATATCCTACCGTTTCTGAGTTATACGCAGTAAAAAATGATTTCGGCTCAAACAATTTCCCCATACTACACATCAATCGATCAAAAAATATTTCTTTCTTCCAAAAAACTCAAATGTGCAACTTGTGACCGGTACTGATAGATTGCTCTTAATTAGGTCTATAATTGGTAAAATAAACACATTCCTCCATGGAAGCCCTTAGGAGGAATCGATTGTCAAAATATTACATTAGGGTAGTTTGAGTTACTGAACTTGATCTTTTTATTTTTTTCTTCCAAAAAACTCAAAAGTGCAACTTGTGACCAGTACAGATAGATTGCTCATAATTAGGTCTATCATTGATAAAAATACCAGATTCCACCACGGAAGCGTTTACGGTGAATTGAATTTTATTAGGGTAGTTACGATACTTGAACTTTTTATTTTTTTTCTTCCAAAAAACTCAAAAGTGTAACTTGTGACCGATACTGATAGATTGCTCTTAATTAGGTCTATAATTGGTAAAATACACACATTCCTCCATGGAAGCCTTTAGGAGGAATCGATTGTCAAAATATTATATTAGGGTAGTTTGAGTTACTGAACTTGATCTTTTTATTTTTTTCTTCCAAAAAACTCAAAAGTGCAACTTGTGACCGGTATTGATAGATTGCTCTTAATTAGGTCTATAATTGGTAAAATACACACATTCCTCCATGGAAGCCTTTAGGAGGAATCGATTGTCAAAATATTATATTAGGGTAGTTTGAGTTACTGAACTTGATCTTTTTATTTTTTTCTTCCAAAAAACTCAAAAGTACAACTTGTGACCGGTACAGATAGATTGCTCATAATTAGGTCTATCATTGATAAAAATACTAGATTTCACCACGGAGGCGTTTACGGGGAATTGAATTTTATTAGGGTAGTTACGATACTTGAACTTTTTATTTTTTTTCTTCCAAAAAACTCAAAAGTGCAACTTGTGACCGGTACCGATAGATTGCTCATAATTAGGTCTATCATTGATAAAAAAACCAGATTCCACCATGGAGGCGTTTAGGAGGTATTGAATTTTATTAGGGTAGTTACGATACTTGAACTTTTTAACTAACTACCCTAATAAAATTCAATTCCCCGTAAACGCCTCCATGGTGGAATCTGGTATTTTTATCAATGATAGACCTAATTATGAGCAATCTATCTGTACCGGTCACAAGTTGCACTTTTGAGTTTTTTGGAAGAAAAAAAATAAAAAGTTCAAGTATTGTAACTACCCTGATAAAATTCAATTCCCCGTAAACGCCTCCGTGGTGGAATCTAGTATTTTTATCAATGATAGACCTAATTATGAGCAATCTATCTGTACCGGTCACAAGTTGCACTTTTGAGTTTTTTGGAAAAAAAAAAATAAAAAGATAATGTTCAGTAACTCAAACTGCCCTAATATAATATTTTTGTCAATCGATTCCTCCTAAAGGCTTCCATGGAGGAATGTGTTTATTTTACCAATTATAGACCTAATTAAGAGCAATCTATCAGTACCGGTCACAAGTTGCACATTTGAGTTTTTTGGAAGAAAGAAATATTTTTTGATCGATTGATGTGTAGTATGGGGAAATTGTTTGAGCCAAAATCAATTTTTTACTGCATATAACTCAGAAACGGTAGGATATAGGAAAAAATGATTTAGGTACAACTTGTAGATAATTTTATGGCCTTTCAACTTTTCCTTGAAAGTTTTTCTCTAACATGTACCGTTTTTTGAGATTTAAGCGAAAAATGAAAAAATGGACCCATTTCCCCCCTCCCCCCACTCCGGGGCTCCTCCTAGTGTCCCGGGGTTTTAGTATGTTTATTACCTAGGGACTCTTGACATGTTTCCGAAGAAACATCTTACGTTACTAACTCACGCACTCTAGACCCCCCTTGGAGGGACTCATTCAATGGACTATTATACTTTAATAATGCTACTGCTTTTATGTTCTAAATCACTTGATCGGTATCTTAATTAATTTTACTTATGCCAGGCATATTTCGCAAAACCTTACAAGCTCTAACTGCCTTTGCCTCCACTTACTAACTGCTATGCTATCCTGCTTCCTTTTGTCCCCGCTTACTTACTGCTTTGCTATCTTCAAATTCATTATCACGCTGTGCTTGGCTTCTCAACTATGCTTTCTAATGGGCTGATTAGTTTTCATTAATTGCATGTTCTCCTGTTTGTTTTTTGTCCAAACTTGCATCTACTCCTGCTTCTACTTCTATAATCAGTGCTACTTGCTTGTTGTGCTGCATGCTTGTCCAAACTTATTACTCCTGCTACCTTCCTATAATCAGTGCTAATTGCTTGTTGTTCTGTTTGTTGTCCAATCTTGCATCGACTCCTGCTACTACTCCTATAATATAATCAGTACTAATTGCTCGTTGTGTTGCTTCTTCCTTATACGAACTTACTGCTTGTCCAAACCTCTCTACTACTGCTACTCCTAAAATCAGTACTAATTGCTTGTTGCTCGTCCAAACTATTCTCCTACCGTACACCCGGTACAAGTGCGCTGTGTCGCAGAGTTCGGGGAGTGGTTGAGCCGGGAGTGTGTGCGGGCGGCGGCGCGGCGGCGGCGGCTCAGCGAGCGCGACGCGAGGGCGGAGACCCTCAGGATCATTATGGAAGTGAGTACCACTTTGTTGTAGAGTGGCTTTAAATAAATAAATAAATCTTTATTGAAGTGAAAACTTCTTTAGCGGCGTTGAGCACTTTTTCTGTAATGGGTATAAAATCTTGAACTCGCGTCAGGACACGTGACCTGATCGAAAAAGCGTAAGACGGATACCATTCCAAAATATCAAACATGCTCAACGTTAATAATCAAGTTTTCACTTCTGCCGGCACTCCCGGAGTGCAACCCATCTTTTTTTTGAATTCATACATTAATTTGTCACATAAGATTGGGGTTCAGGCCCCCTTACTAGGTATAACCTGTATTAAGGGGACCTGTTCCTTCCCTAGGATTGATCCGTCGCATGAATAAAAAAATTGAGGAACATAAATTTAAGACTTTAAGGATCTTACCTCAATGGAAATGTATTAAGAATTATGTTTGACATCGTGCCGGGGCCGGGCCTTGCCAGAGCCAGGCGTTAAGCACTTCATACAATAATGTTTGACTGTGCTCCGACCGGAGCACGGAACGGTCGCGGCACGGTGTAGCGTAAAAAATGTGTTCTAAATGTTAAATAAAATCAAGTGAATATTTATCTGTATCATAATTTTTTGTGATCATCTTTTGTGAAAATTATTGAATCAATATTTTTTATTTCTAGTGTAGTTGCCTAGGGGGATGATTTACGTTTTTCCAAAATGTTTAAACCAATGGCAAAGATTGATTCCTAAAACAACAAGGTTTATACTTTTATAAGCTATGTGAAGATATCCCGATTAGACTTAGATCTACGGTACTAGTGTCGGGGGTGCAAAACTGCTGTGAATCCATATATATAATAATTATTGAATAATAAGATGAATAAAAAATTATTGTTGCCAAATTTGCTTCCTGTTTTATGACCAGAACACTCCTAAACACTCTTCATAAACGTTTTAAGAACATCGTTAAACTACACGCTAGGCAACTTTAGGATTTACGTGCACGTACTTCCACCATAAAATTAATTTAAGACAACGAAGTATTGGAAATTTGTCTAGCTGTAAGTAGCTATATTGCTTATTAAAGGCTTAGTGACTCAGGCCTCAAATTTGAAACAAAGAGAGGATGTGAGACTTGACTACAGCGCCATAACTACTGCTCCAGTTGGCGAAGGAAAACTTCGCAAGGAAACCGTTACGTCGTAGGATCAAATAGTTCAGCGATTTGTGACGTTTGCCAACGCGCTTTATTACTCTTAAGGTTATCCAGTACACAGTGATGATGGCATATGATGATGAGATTATAAGCGACGTGTCCAAAGAAGC
Organism: Colias behrii; assembly: GCA_029959065.1. Taxonomy (NCBI): domain Eukaryota; kingdom Metazoa; phylum Arthropoda; class Insecta; order Lepidoptera; family Pieridae; genus Colias; species Colias behrii. The sequence continues at coordinate 15,667,236 of JARWMC010000001.1, forward strand.
CAGTGATCTCAAATTAAAATATCTCCTCAAATATTCTGATCACCTTCATTGTCATGTTGTTCACCTGTAAATTGATCGCCGCATACAATTTAATCGCTATAAAACACGCATCGGTTCCAATAAATCCCTCAGCACAACATAAACATTTTGTTACTCATGTTATTCCATTTATAATTCATGCGTTCAATGTTCTCTGATTGCCAAATCATTATCTAAATCCGTTCTCATCTTAGCTATTTACGCGGCTAATAATAGTTAATTTTCATTTTTAATACAACGCCCTCTAGTGGATTAATACTTTTGGTTTCAACGCCATCTATCCGTTTTAATTGAGAATCAAGTTGAATGTATAGATCCTCTATTTTCAGACTCAAACCATTTAGTACGTGTTTCAGAGTATTGATTTTGATGGCTTGTAATAGAGGGCGTTAGTATGTGAAAATAAAGATCAATTCTGTAGTCATGGAAAAAATATTATGAAAATAACATAAAATAACTTTATTATATCATTTCAAATCATCTTTAACTACAAAGAATAATTAGCGAAAGTTGCTCATTTAGGCCTCAATTAGTATTTTTTCCAAGTAACAATGCAACTACGTTATTCATATGATTCTACGTGTCAAAATGAACCCAATCATGTTTATTTAACTAGCTTTTCGCTCGTGGCTTCGTTTCCGTTCGTAGGAAATTAAATATACAAAAATACATACTTTATTGAGAAACTCAACAAATTTTATACTTTAACCTTCCTCGAGAACCACGCTATCTGTTCGTGAAAAGATAATGAAAATCGGTACAGTAGTTTTTGAGTTTATCGTGAATGGACAGATAGACGTCGCAAGGACTTTGTTTCACAATATTTAGTGATATAAATCACACTTCAAATTTAAATTTGTGCACGATTATTTTTTATCATACACAGGCCGAGGTTATAAACGCTATTTATTAAAATAGGGATAACTTTTTTATTACAATTAACTGGCACCATAGTTAATCAGAATCGGTAAACCTTATGATATTCTTTTATCTTAAACACAATCTCAAGAAGCTACTAAAACTTTGTTATCAACGGGCATTTCCGATTCTCTTTCTACACGTAACTTTTTCTCAATTATAATGGTGTTACATTGTCTAAACGCTCAAGTAGTATAGTCTTATCTTTTAGAAATAGCTTCAGTAGTAAGATCACAAAAACTTCCCTGAGCTCTTATCTTATCTTATGCATTTATAAGTTCCATCAAATCCTTGATTATCGATAATTGTTAAAACCTACACCGTCTAAGAAAACCAAACGCCATGTTAACAAAAAGTGTTTCTAGAAGTCTCATCTATTTCTACTCCACTTATTTCTGTCTTTCCACCTACCAGTACATCTACGCTAATTGCACATTTATTACCAAGTGATTAGGCGGATAATTGGTTGGCTAACTTGACAGCTGACCGCGACACGCTTGACAATATGTCAACGTGATTGACAGATGAATGCTAATTCTGTTTTGTTTGATTCGACTGGATGCATTGTAGGCGGAATTGCGTCTTTGTTACATGTCGGTAGTTATTATTATGTACGTAGTGCACGTTTATAAAGATTTTGTTACATGAACATCTATTTCTTATAAGAATCGTGGGAGAGTAAGGTATAATGGTTAAAAAGTCGCAAAACATAGGTCAACGTGAAGGACATTGCAGTATTGTTCTAGTATTCGTATATCGTATAGAAAACATGTAGTCAAATCTAAAAAGAAGAACACTTGATTTACATCCACCCAAATAGTAATAACCATTCAAATGAATCCATTTGTCACCAAAACTCATATTATGAGATCAACACGGCACTAGATTTTCCTAGAATCTTTATAAACATCAAAATAATAAATGGGAATACCAAACTTATAAAATGCTCGTTCGTTATTAACTGGGACTGTTAAATTTTTTATTTCGTCAAAACACCCAAGGTGTTTCCACTGAATTTTATTTATGTTACAGCCATTTTTATTGTTTTACATCGTAAATACGAAATTTCGTTGATTTTACACCACTTATCATTTTATAATGGGTTTAGCGATCTGAATTCTATTCGCGTAGATTCATATTGAAACGTAAATCATTTTTGTGTCTTTGTAGTTGCATTCAGGTTTTGTGCCCATTTAAAATAAGGTTACTTTGACGGACAAATGTTTGTGAAGGTATTTAGGATATGACTTGTTCTATATTTATTGAAGTGACAAGTTTACTGTAGCCTATTTTTGAATATGAGGAGATATTACGTTCCTGACTCACCTGGAATATTGGTATGGAATCTAAAATGGAAGCTAAAAACGCAAAGAGATCTTAACAAAAACTAATAATCCTAAATGCAGTACAGTATATTATAATGCTATGATGTGATGACGATGTTTTATTATAAAAACAAACTCATTGACAGTAAATATAAAAGAAAATCAACGAGAGCTTTAACAGAATACTACGAGAATGTGGTATTAGCGATGGGATTACGAAATTATTCAATCCGCAGATTTACCTCACGTGGGCTAAATAATGGCACATTGATCTATTTCTAGACACATTCCCGCGGTTTTCTTTATGAACCCGGTGAGAGACTCGTGAGCGATTTAATGGTTACACTGAGGAACTTTGAACGCTTAAAATACGATAAAGTATGCTTGCGAAATATTTTAGTTGAGGCTGGTTAAGCGGTGGGTAATAAGAGCTATTTCTATTGCGTGAATCAATGTTGTAATGAGGAAATCTTTCTCGTAAGCGCTTTTTCTTTAAAATTTTGAAATGATTGTCTTTTTACCCTGAAAATGATCAGAGATCTGTTATATCAGTTAAATAACTTATTTTTATTTGCTGTGGAAGTAAGATAGCGTTAAAAATAGTAATCTTTTTCCTTTAGGCCTCTGCTAAACTTGCAAAACTTGAATGCAGATTCCAATGCAGATAGTTGTTGATGTAGTCGTAAAATATTAATTCTTAAAAAACGATACTACGCATGCTCTACCTCCTACTACCACGCGTGCAAATGGTATAATCACAGAACAGTAAAGTAGATAGAAGTGTGATGTGGGCGTGGCCCACGTGTCACTGGTAAGGTAAGATCACCTAACTTGCTCTCAGTTGTGCGCAGAAAAATATTCGAGTCGGTTGTCAGCTGTCAAACCTTTTTTCCATATTTATTCAATAATTAGGACGTGTTGTTCGGTATTAGAGTGCAAAAATGATAGCAGACGAAATAATATCAGCAATGGAGGCATTTCATATCATCGGTAAGTCTTATTTTTATTTATTTTACATATAATATTTTATGTTATAACTTCGCTTGTAATTTGTCAAAATTGTATACAAATATCTAGTCAAAATGAACCTTAATCCGTAATAAATTAGTACTATTATAGATTGAACAGCAAACAAGACTTTCTGGAATATTATTGCAATAAACAAACGAATGTCGCTTTAGTGATGCTTGTGGCGCATATCGACAGTATCGATACTTTAGAAAAGACAAAAATTATGAATATTAAATTTTATTTTATTTTTCCTTAGCTTTCATTTGTCCAATTTATTTATAGATTTCCCAAAGAGGCTAATTTAAAAGAGAAATGGATAAATGCAACGTGACGAGTTAACTGGATGCCGAAGAGCACTAAGCGGTCTAGCAAAGGCCGACCGATACAGCAAACCTACGGCAGTTCGAAGATTTAAAATAATGCATATTTTCTGTTTGTATTTTGTAAATATAGATTAATACTATTCTATTCCGTTTTTTATTTATAATAATAATATAAAAAGACGTACTTAGTAGTAATAAACATACTCCAAAATGTGACACATTATACTATACTCATATAATAGAAAGAAAAAAAAAATACACAAATAAATATTTATTTGTGAATTATCGATAACAAGGCTGACATCCCTTAGGGCATAGCATCAGATAAATATCAAGTTAATGTCATTAATGTTGAGTGACACAAATTTCAACCTTATCTCTATGTGTTGAGGTTCAAAGTTATATCTATCGAAAACTAACGCCCTCTGTTGTGGAGTAGCTGAATGTTTTCGAATTTGGAATTTCTGTGCAATGAGAAACAAAACAGCTAATATACCTAGGGATGTTATACTAAAATAAACCGTAACATTGTGCGTTAGGGTACATATTGAAATGCTGAATTTATAACCTAAGTCAGTTTTTACTCAAATTAAGCTGTCCAATCAAAGGCATAGTTTACTTGTAGTGTACTGTATAACTATCGGTTTAAATGTGTGGGTTTGGCGACACTGGTTTTCATAGTAATTATGACATTATAGCACTTCTATTTGTTTTTAATGTTCTGTGGGTATAATATATATAATAGTATATTTATCGAGTATAGAAATATAAAGACCTTTGTTATATTCACTCTTAATCCCACATGCACGCACCTGGCTACAAAATGAATATATCATTGTCAAAACATTTCCGTACCTCCCGGATCATTTCGAATTTACATTTCAAATTCTGCAAATAAACAACATTGTACTGAAATACGCTTTGTTGTATTATTGTAACAACTGTTGAGGTGTGAGCTGAAGTACGGTTAAATTTGGGATTGTTGACTTATTTTGGTTTTAGCTGCATTTGTATTGCATCTACATTGTTGTTCTTTACTTTTACGTTTCTAAAAGTTTTGTAAAGATTTAGGTTTGCGTGAAATCAGATACGAAATATTAACAACTATAAAATGAAGAATTTTATGGAATTTATAATTAATTATCTGTGACTAGAAAAACTCCTAGATCTCGTATACGTCTTAACTTCGATAAAAGAATACGATCCAATATTTTACAGTTGAATTCCAAATCATTTTATTTGATACTTTTGAATAACATGTTGTTAGATGTCTAAATAATACATAAATTCTATGTATTTCAGAAACTAATTTATAAAAAAGCTTCAGGAAATCTGAAGATAGGCATTTATTTGTGTGCCCAGCATAGCATCTGTGATCCAACCAATTAACCTAATTATATCCAAATCGAATCGGTGGTTTTAGCTAGATTGAGTAACAACAACACAAACCTTCAAATTTATAATATTAGTAGGATTATGACGCTATTAGTTTCCCGAGAGTTGCATAAATACAAGCGCGGTTACACTTAGCCAGGTTCCGAGAAACTCTTATTATTCCCGTTCTGGACCTTGAACTAGTTAACTAATAATATTCGTGCTGAAAATACTGATATTTTGTAACTTACTGACCTTTTGTTTAGTCTGTGCGGGATTTGAGATTAAAACATCGTTGTTTATTTTGTTTTGAGATGCGTTTGTATTTTATTGTGATCCGTTGATATAACAATTTGATGTGATGTTATAATCACGAACAACGAATTTTTAATTTTACTAATACTAGCTTTGCCCCGCGGTTTCACCCACGTGGTATATGATGATATATAGCCTTCCTCAATAAATCGAACATTCAACACAAAAATATATATATATTTTTTGTAATTGAACCGTTTGTTACCGTTAACCTTTTGTTAATTGTTACTGAGATAAGCACGTTCAAACAAACAAACTATTCTGCTTTATATTTTAAGTAAAGATTCTACAATATTTAGTTTGATCATTGAGATGCAGTTCGATTGCGAAATAGTAATTAAAAGCATACAATAGCTATGGAGCATTCAATTCTTATTTTATTCTCTCCTGCGCTTTCAGTAAAACGTATGCCAAGCCAAGCCAAATGTTGTGCTTGTCCGAGCGCGGTAATATTTTAGGACATATATTTTTACGTGACACGCTTGAGAAACGTGTTTTAAAATAAATGCGAGTGCATTTCTCTTAATATTCATGTAAATTTATCAAGCAGCTGAAAATGTTTAAATTACTTTGAAATTGCATCCACCATTGCATAAAACATTTAACATTAATAAGGGATTTGATGGTTATAGAGATAAATATTTTTGGAACACGCCCGATATTTCCTCTTGCCATATTCATGTACATTTAATGAAAAACATGTTTCTTTTCATGATAATGACGCTATATCTTCATAGTGCCTTTTCCTTTTGTAATTTTGACAATCATTTCTAAAATTGTATAAAGTCTTCATCACCTTATTGCTGATCCTACTGTGTAGACACAGACGTCCTATGAAGGATTAGGTAAGCGAACGAATGGCATAATCTATCTCACTGTCCAGGTGCATATAGATGTAATATCACATCATACGTGTAATATGTAAAAATTTTACCTGTAAACAGTTTATTTGAGAAATTACCTTGGTCCGCAATAATGCCACTTATGTAGCAAAAATTAGTTGTTATGCAATTCTGTATCGGTTATCCAAAACTGCAAAAACCTATTCATGTTCGAAATATTATTGATTCCAGATCAATGAAAGAGAATTTGGAATATGTATTTGATATATTGGCACAGCGGTCGTGAATACAAGTAACGGGCATATAATTAGTTTGGATATCGCCCAAATCCTTGCTGCACCCGATACATCATAATAACGCCGAAAAAGTATGTCTTTAGCATGTGCTTAGTGAAGTGACACTTGAAAAGTGAGCGTGAAAATTGAGATTGTTATTTCTGAGTTCTCCATATGGCTAGTATGTTATGTTGCTGGTGACCGGATATAACGTTTTTGTTTTCCAAGATATATGCGAATGTAATAATAGTTTACTTGATTGATATTCTGCCACGGTGTCCAATCTCGGTTGAGAGTAGCCCACTGAACAGGAGATATATTGTGTGCATAACAAATTTGCGCTGAAAAACAAGTGAAATACCTATGCCACAACTTTCGAATCGATAGGAAAGAAAACGGGAATATATTATTTTTCAATTGTATTTAGAGATGGAGATGATAAAATACTAGAAACTGTTTGTGTGAAGGTGGTATCTTAATATTATCATCTTTTCTGTATAATCACGTAGATTTCTTTCATATTTTTTTTACTATTTTTCTCCACTTCTGATGGTTTCTCCATAAGCTCTTTGTTCTGTTATCTTAAAAAAAACTGCGTAACTCATGACAAAATCAATTCTACAAAGTGATGCGGTAACAATATGTTAAACGCGTACCAATATTTTGAACACAAAAATAAAGTGAGAAACAAATGGCCTGAGTTCCAATTAAAGACGGGGATCTGGTGCAAATATTCAGCATTCTCGGAAATAACATGAAGTCCGTGGGCGCTACATGTAGGAGGCGGTGCTGGTTCGCGTGTTGAGTTTGAAAACATGGGTTTTAGTGGATAGCGTTCGTTTTGTAACTTGGAATTGGGACGAATATTAATATGAGACTAGTTGTTTACGTGAGGTGTTTAGAAAATATCATATTTAAGAAATTGTGGTCGGTAGAGATATTTTTTAATCGTTCATGATGATGAACCTAACTACTACCACAGAACTGTTTCATTTCAACAGTACACATTTTTAGTTTTGGTCGGCTTAATTAAAAGATAAAATATAATATTTATCAATTTTTGATAAATTGAACAAGGATAATTTTGCGAAAAACTTTTTAGTCTCTTGACTGTACTATTACAGTGAATCATTGAAGTCAAGTTTAAACCACAACTCAAAGTCAAGTGGTTACGAGAACATATTGGCACAAACGCAACCTCTATTCAGAATTGTTTCTTTCATCTCGATATTTTTAAAGTGTCTTTACCGCAAGTGTCATAGAAACCGTTTTTCCCGCCATATCTAATTGACGTCTGTCAAAATTACTCCCGCGCAATTTTCGTCTTGCGTTTTCGGTGACGGAAAGTTTTTGCATACCTATTTCATTTGAAAACACAACAAATGTTTGAATGTTAGTACAAAGTAAAGATTTCGGATGTTTTGTTTATATCACGTTATATCTGCATTGATCTCGTCCATCCGAACGTGTGCATTTTATTTACAGATCGAATTTTATTTTTGCAATAAAATTCTACATTTATAATGTTATAAGAAGTTAAGTTAGAAAAAGTGAAATTCCTCTTTAGTTCGAACTGCCTCCATATCAAAAAACTACACTCAGTAAATCATGAGTTAACACAGAAATACTTAATCTAAATGACCAACGTCGAACTTTGCTCCAATTTAGAACTGCTGTTTTGGTAACATCCAATATAAAAAACATGTTTTTTACAACATGGTTTTATAAACAACTACAGGGGAATACTCCGTACAGACGTTTACGATTATGACCTGCGATAAAACTCCGTGAGACTCAGTGTGACACATTAATATTATCTTGCCAGAATATATACAATGTTGTCAATAACACGAGCTTTCATAAAAGTCATTTTGCATGAGTCATAAGGAAAAGCCAAAGAAGCGAATCTATAAATTTTTTCTTTTCATACAATTCACGCTTTTACAGAGATTCGGAAACACTAGTCATCGTGGATTCCAAGTTTTATCCTACTTTTTAAATGATTGTTTGTATAAATTTAGATGCTGATTATCTAGAAAGTTCTGAGAGTTTGATTTCGATTAACTTTATTGGATGTAAAAGATAATAATGTTACCATAATTTATGACATATCGTATCAATTATTCTTCATGATGATAATAATATCATAATCAGAGAACAGGGCAGATGCAATGAACATCTGGTTTTCTCGATAGATTTTATTTTAGGCGTGTGTAGGTAGGTCACCCTTCTATGCTAAGAATACAAATAGGCAAAATAATTTTTCTGTTAAATAAATAATCACTTCATAGTATAAAACAAAAATTGCTTTCTCTGTCCCTTTGTCCCTTTGTAAGCTTAAATCTTTAAAACTATACGCAAGGGATTTTGATGCGGTATTTTTTAATAGATAGAGTGATTCAAGAGGAAGGTTTTAGTATATAATTTATTAGGTTTTAGACAAAGCGGGCGAAGCCGCGGGCAGTAAGCTAGTTATATATATTTACATCAAGATAAATTCTTTTAGATTTCACACTCCCGCAACATAGAAAAACATGTTTTAGTAAAATGCATGAAGAGGAAGTAACCGTTTACATTATATGTCGCCATAGTTTATATTATTGAGATTAAAGCAGAATTTTTCGGGTTTCTTAGAAAATGTTTTATGATGGTCGAAACCATTACAATGTCTTTGTGCAATTGAACCCTTTGATGAACAGGAATTGCTCAATTTCAATTGTGTGATATCTCAATGTGCTAGTAGTAACTAGTTTTGCTGAAATTGCTCTTTTTATTCCTAGGTACTATAATATTTTTACTTCGCCGGTATTAATATTTAGGGCATAGAAATTGAATTATAGTGCACATTGTAATGTGGTTAGATTTATACAAATGTTAAATACAGAATATGATTAATCAATTAAGTCTATAGTAGCCACTAAAGGGCGCAGATAAGAGCTCGTACAGCCTAATATAACAGGAAATGCAGTCACCAGCGTCGAAATTGGCTAGGGAGGTATTATCATCATCATTCAATTAATACGGACCTTTTAAATTAGATAATTTCATTATACCTTAACGCATTTCACCTTCAAACAGCCACTTAAAATCTATCCAAACATTATATAGACTGTAGCAAACACCCGACCTCCAAAGTTCCAAACAGATAATAAAAGCTTGTAACTACTTTCCTCGTCGGATTTCCACAGATAATTAAATCTGGCGGGGTCGTCAACCGGCCGACGGAAGCTTACACTTGTCATATTGTATGACATGAGACAACCTCGCGGTTTTCAACCTTCATGGTTATATTTTTAGTGAATTTACCTGCTCTAGAAAGTTAAAGTAATATTCTGGCGGATAAAGAATTGTTTTCAATGAAATAATCAATATCTTAATAGACCCAATATTCAATATTGAATATAACTGTCTTGAGGTGCTTTCCATATTATGATACTAGGTTTCCGCCCGCGGCTTCGCCCGCGCAGTCAAAGAAAAACCCGCATAGTTCCCGTTCCCGTGGGATTTCCGGGATTGCGTCATTTTCCCGGGATAAAAAGTAGCCTATGTCCTTTCTCGAGTATCAAAATATCTCCATACCAAATTTCATGAAAATTGGTTCAGTAGTTTAGGCGTGATTGAGTAACAGACAGACAGACTGAGTTACTTTCGCATTTATAATATTAGTATGTAAGTATGTATTTTCCATAAAAAACATGATTGATATATTGGCGAATGTATATTTTTTTAAAGGTTTAATTAAAAGCGTAGCGAAAAGTTCGTTTAACTTCAGGTCAAATAACATTGCGTATTTTTTTTTTTCATTTATTTTGTTAAGGCCAGCTACAATTTAACTAAATAATTAAACGTTAAAATACGATACTACAGCTTTTAAGCGCTTCAACGTTTCAGTAAATACATGAGTTTAACGTTTGTTTATTTTTTAAACTCACTCCAACATCGCATGAATCCAAATTGGTTTCTTATTCGTAGTTGAACATCTGAAAGAGGGTTTATTTATAAATCAAATGTCACTGTTTTCCCTCAGGGATTTCAAGTCAGAAATATTATTAAATGATTATCTAGGTACCTTTAACATTAAACTTATTAAGCTCTTTATATATTTATTTATACTAGCTTACCGCCCGCGGCTTCGCCCGCTTTGACTTAAACCTAATAAATTATATACTAAAACCTTCCTCTTGAATCACTATCTATTAAAAAAACCGCATCAAAATCCGTTGCGTAGTTTGAAAGATTTTAGCATACAAAGGGACATAGGGACAGCTACAAGCATACAAAGGGAGAAAGTGACTTTGTTTTATACTATGTAGTGATTATAATGCACACCTATTTGATCAATGTTGCAACTGACTCCGTTTTAATAAAACTTGCTAAAAGGAAAAGACAGGAAACGGAATAAATAAACTTTTTTTTTAATTTTTAGTGTCCGTTGATTTTTTTATTGCACTCGCATTGTAAGATTTAAATCAAACGAACAGTTTATAACCTCTTTGTTTGAATATCAAAAATATTGCATTCATAATTCACATTTTTGTAAGCAACATAATTTTCGTGTTTTTCATTAATGTCCTTTTCATTTCTGCGATAAAGCGTCCAGGAAGCTGAATGTTAATAATTTACGACTTTATTTATTTACGCCTTTGCACATCCTTTGTTGAAATTACAATTATCACGTACCTGTACGATATATTATCCTTTAAAGGAAAATATCTCGGCTTGAGATTTTACTTTGAAATTCAGTTAAATGGAACTTCTCAATCTTAACCGATATAACCTCTTAACTCACATGCTTGTTAAATTTTCATGAAAAATACAAGGTTTCTACAAAAAATATATTTAATTTCGATTAAGTTAAGAAAAATTTGCTAAGGTTTTATTTTAACGCTGGTCTTTATATTTTTTTTATAATTAAACTTAAAAAATATTTTTTTTTATGAAAGTCTATTTGATATCAAATGGCTAATAATAAATGGTTCATTTTAAAGGATAGATACTATTTCATAACAATCCTCTCCCCCAAAATAGAATATTAACCAATAGGTACTTGAATCACTTAAATGTTTTTCCATGCAATCGTGTTCTTCGTGAATATACACGTCCACCACGCTATAAATAGCCCCTAACCGGAACAAATATACGGCACACCGTCTGCCTCCGCAAAGGTGCAAATCAATGCGTGCGCGCCGTAGAGCTTTAAGCATCGTCTCCGCACGCCAGTCGCTTCTCAGCAGCCGCCCAATACACACGCCTACACGCGAACGCAAATAATCGCGATTGTTTTATCTCGTCGAACAGTAGCCGGTTTCAAGTTTGTAAACAAATACAAATAATATGAGGACCTGAATAAACAAAATGTCGTTTTGTCGAATAACCGGTAGGAGCAGAGGGCTGCCGAAGCCTAATTACTTCCCTCTTCTCGCTCCAATATCACCAGCTGATGCTAAACGGTGCTGTCGGATTACAGGAAAATCTTATGGACTGCCTACTCATCATTACATTCCAGTGTTATTAGTATCAAGATCCAGTAAAACTAAATGTAAGATAACAAATGTTTCGGGAGAGCTGGGCCCGCATCATTATTCACCTGAAATTCACTATGGAAACAGAAAACACGAAATTTTACAAGACTACAGATATATATTCCCTGTTTTGGACGGCTCAACAGATGCTCAGAAGGCTCTCATAGAATTGTTATCTATGAAGCAGGTGACCGAAGAAAAGAAATATGTGTACACAGTTGATGAAAGGCGATGTAGCTTGGTTTTCTCGGCTCGTATGGAAGCAGCTGTGCGTGATGGTGATGTTCGAGATGTTATGCTTGCTAAGGACTCGGATACAGTGCTTATTAAAACAAAACAAGGACGAAGTGTTTCTATGGATTTTAAAGATTTTACGGAAGACGTAGAAATGTTTGAAGGAGAAGGCCCTAATGCCGAAGTATTGAAACAAAGGGAAATGGAAGAATTAGAAGAAAGAAAGAAAAAACGTAAACGAGCGGCTGGTTTATCTTCAATGAAAAAAATATTTGAAAATAAGGAAAAATTGGCTGAAGTGCAAGAAATCGAAGAAGAAAAACTGCGCCAAGATCGTTTGGCAAAGAAAGCAAAATTAGAAGTACGACATGAAAAACATGATCTCAAAAGTTTTACGAATAACAATTTTGATGTTGAGCATATGCGCTCTAAGTCTAGTATTATTATGTGCAGTGGTGATTGGAAAGATCAAGTGCATCCCATAATTGAATCATGGGACTGTGATTTAATTGATAAAAATAATAGTGATAAGTATACTCCAAAGGTGACCACATTACCTACGCCTGTGAAGATAACCCCTTACCACTATGAAGCCGAAATATTTCAAGCTGATAATAATATTGGTGAAATGTCAATTCCCCTTGACAATGTTCCTTGTGTAAATCCCTTGAAGCCGGTTAAGTCACGGCCGTCGGAAGAAGTCCTGAATGCAGTAAAACAAATTTCAACAGATCGATTAATCGACACAGCAAATGTTACAGAAAAAATGTTACAAACGAACAAAATGGATATGATACCTACTTTTGAAGAATTACCTGATATAGTAAAAAATATTAAAAAAGGAAAAAGAGAAAAAGTTGCCAAGATATCCGGTCTAACTCTCGATATTAATAAAGCGAAAAAGTTTGTGCCTGGTCAGCACGTAAACACACCTCAAGGTCCCGTGTTCGTGCCAGGTCAAACTGTTGAAACACCAGCAGGACCAGTGTTTGTGCCTGGTCTGAGTGTGAATACACCTTTAGGAGCTAGTCTTGTTCCAGGACACATTGTATTAAATAAAAACAACAATGAACCTATTTTCCTTGCTGGACAGGTTATGAATACAACAGATGGTGAACAATTTGTTTGTGGACAAACAGTAAAAAATAAAGATGATTCTTATCGATTTGTTGAAGGACAAACTGTATTATCAGAAGATGGTTTTAAATTTGTACCAGGAAAAGTTATAAATACGGGATCAGATGAAGTTTTCGTGCCTGGCCAAACTATTTCAACCCCTGACGGAGTGCAATTCATACCTGGTCAAACCATTTCTGAAAATGGGAATACTATATTTACACCTGGACAAAACGCTAAAATAGAAAATGAATGGCAGTTCATACCAGGCCAGGTAGTACATCAAGATGATGAGTTACACTTTGTTCCAGGAGCTACTTTAACAACGCCAAATGGCCTTAAATTTGTTCCCGGACAAACAGTTGCTATAAATGGAGAAATATCCTTTGTACCAGGTATTACTAAAATAGAGAACTCTGAATTAAAATTTGTACCTGGAACAACTGTTGATACGATAAATGGTCCAAAGTTCATTGAAGGTCAAATTGTGCAAACTAATTATGGAGAAAAGTTTGTGCCGGGAAAAACTATAATCCAAGCCAATGGGCATATTGAGTTTTCTGTTGCAAAATCAATGGAGGACGTACAATTTTCTGATAGTGCACCTGTGGGTCTACCAATCGATATTAAGACCTGTTCAGTATCGGAAGAATCTTTGTATGTTTTTGGACATATGATACAAACAACAAATGGTATTGAATTCTATCCCGGGTCAAGAGTACCGAAAAATGATGGAAAAATAGTACCCGGACGCTTGGTCAAGAATGAAGCAGGTGAATCACGATTTGTTCCTGGAACAATGGTTGAAGGCATATTTGTGCCTGGACAAATAGTTTTTACTGAAAATGGAGAGCAGTTTGTTCCCGGCCAAGTTGTTGATACTAGTGATGGCCCTAAATTTGTACCGGGTCAAGTTGTTAATACAAAAAATGGACCTAAATTTGTCCCTGGACAAACAATTCATACAATAGACGGACCTCGATTTGTACCCGGTCAAATAATAGAAACAAAGGCAGGACCTACATTTATACCTGGGCAAGTAATATCTACCGATGAAGGTTCCCGTTTTGTACCAGGTCAAGTAGTTGACACAGAAGAAGGGCCTCGTTTTGTTCCTGGAAGAGTGATTGAAACAGATGATAACGGTGTAACATTTGTGCCTGGACAGATAGTTCAAACACCTGAAGGTCTTAAATTTGTTGCACCAGATCTTGTTGAAGGAGAAGAGGGATTAGAATTTTCAGTGCAAAGTTTCTTAGTGACACCGGAAGAATTAAAACTTCTTAAAGTCAAAACAAATCCTAACGACACCACATCAACGAAAGGAGAACTTACTATTGACACAAATATGTTAAGACAACTCTCTGAAGCTGGCATGTCAATTGGTAGGCAAGTTCCAGCGGAATTGCCAGCAATCAATGTAATATTAAATGAAACAAAGAATGCTGAGGCTTTAAAAGAATTTGTGTCAGATTTTGGTCTTAAAGATACAGTAGCCAATCAATTAATGGATGTAATTAAGTCCATTATAGAAATGAGTGGTCATTTAAAATCTGAAATTCAACAAAGTCAAACCAAAAATGGTGTAAGAACTTTCAATAAAACTGGCAAACTGCAGAAAAGTCGATCCCAAGAGAAGCTTGATGGTGAGCATATTGCCTCTGAAGAAAAAATACACGAAGAACATATTAAAAATTCAATAGCTGCTGCTGTTTTGGCTGCTTTGGTGACAGCTGAACAATTTGCAGGCATCAATGATAATAATGGGAAAGAGAAATATCACCGCATTTTGAAATCTATTGATACAATACTAGGAAAATCTATCGATGAAGATTTTGTCACTGCTATGTACAATATACTTCAAAAAGAAGATGAAAAAGGAATTCTGTGTGAAGAGATATTGGAAAATACCACACAACCAAAAATTGAATTGATAAAAATCGCTGTTAACAGTACATTATCTAAGCATTCCTTGACTGAAACAGAAATTATTGAAAAGTTTAGTGATTTCTTGAAAAGTGAAAATGAAGTATTGGGTCCGGCATTCAAAAATATTACTAAGGGTGATTCTAATTTACTTCAACACGTTTTGGGCCGTATAACAGATTCAATTTCTTTTGTAAAAACTGACCAAGATGCTGCGGAATCCTTGCAAAAAGCAATTGTGTCAGCTGTACAAGAATCAAGTGCTGGTGAGCTACAAAGTATGCTTCAGAATACTGACAAAAAGGATTTAAAAGAATTAATACTTCAATCCATAGGCCTTGCCCGCGTATTAGGCATGAGTGACGTGGCAAAGAGCTTGTTATCTTTGGTAAATGATGATCTTAGTTTATCTAAAATTGAAGGTGACGAAACTAGCATGAACATTCTAAAGAGACTGACAGTGATGCGAAAACTAGCTGAACAAACACCCGATTTACAAGCCACGCTACTGAAATTAGAAAAAAATCCAGAATTAGCTCGTTCCGACCCTAAAATGAGGGAACTGGTGCGAGAAAGTGCTGCTCTTATGATTATACCTGAAGAATCGCCTCTTATGACTTCCGATGACGTCCCGTTGAGTTTACTTCAACCGGAGAATAGTCTCGCTATGGAGGACTTCCTGTTTCAGCGTAAAAAATGTCCGGGAGCATTGTTAATTATGAAGAGAGGCCTGCAAGCTGTGGTACCTCGAGAAGCAAGCCGGGCCGTTTTGACGGGTGAAGTGGCATATTCGGTACTAGATGAAAACGGCATACGCCATTTCGAACCTTTACACGTATTTTCAGCTCTTAACTTAAGTAAACCGATAGCACATCGCTTCAGTATGTACAGCTGTCCGATCGCAGATGAAAAAGATGATGATCTACAGAATATTAATGGCTACTGCAACATTAGTAACAGTCAAATTATAACGAGAATGGGCGGTTGGGGACGTAGATATAGCGGCGTTAATTTGGATAAGGAAAATAGAAGTAGATACAATACATATGATAACACGCCGAGCTATAAACGATACCCGTCTAGATCATCTACGAGATCTAGGTCTAGTTGTAGCAGAAGTCCGCCAAAGGTAATTTGTTTCACAAGTCACTTACAAAAAGGTCACACTCAATAATCAACTTAATAACATTTCTATCGCTACACAATTTTGTGATAATATGCCAAAATCACCCCCCTAAGACGATATTATAGAAATCGGCATAAGATATGTTTTATATATAATCAGGTTAAACATAAAAATTATATGTTTGTTACAGGTAGACGACGTTGTAGTAGCGTCTAGTGACTACACAGCGGCGGCAGATGACGAAGTCTCTGTCAAAGCTGGAGATATTGTCGAAGTTCTCGACACTAAAGCCGCCCTCGGTTCCAAGTAAGTTTATCTTGTGAAACTCGACTGTTCTACACAGCATGGCCTAAATTTAATATCACCATGCCCTAATTCGTGAAACATCTATACTTAACCCACCAGATACTCTTGTTGAACTGTTCGATCTTTCAGCGTGTACTAAAATAAATTATTAAGTCATGTTCGACACATTTATTACGGTTTTCCCTAAACATCATTCGTTTAACCGCGTTTTTTATTAACTCTCTACCTTGCCTGTTTATTTGGGTACAATTTTGAAACTATATTAAAATTCTCACAAATTATTTTTTTCCGTTGCTTCGAATTTTGTTCTAACGCAAGAATATGAAGATAAAAATATTCTGAACAAACATTTTACTTCGAAAATAACTCTTGATCTAACTCTTTGACCCTGTTATTATCAAGATAAACGTATTAAAAATATAATCCAGAACGCTGAATTCCGTCTAATTCTTTCATCCGCAAACATTTGATCTTTAAATCTGGATCGAACTCAAATCCATCTAAGAATGTTTAACTTCTAAAACTAGGATGAACATAAAACGACGGGAATGCGTTTTATTATCGTTCCAATGCGCTGGACAACGATACGGGGTAAATTTAGAAAAGGTCGATGCACTTTCTTGCGCAACTTTAGCATTTAATTAATTAGAAGCGTCGAGTAATAGTGACATTCATTTAGAATGGAATAATGGAATCTATGGAGATTTTTCGCGAAGTTTAGCTTTATTTGGAAACAGCATAAAAGTTAAAAATATATCTAGTTATATTTTTATAGCTAACTTTAAAGACGTTTTTTATATCTGACATATTACCCCAAAGTCTCGTATTTGTAAATAAGTTACAATTCAATTCATTAACCTTACAAGGAATGCGTTTTTCATTGTATTAAAGTTATTTTGTCGTAGACGTTTTTACCTTAATCTTTCTTTATCTGTCTCGTGCAACTAATGCATTGGCAAAACTTACACCACAAATCTCAATCATCATCATTATTCTAATCTCCCATTAAAACAACACAATACCAGCATCTGTCATCAACATAACGTCATTATCATCAGAAATCATTAGCACATCCTCATTAATGAAAGATGACGTAATGACAACAATTATTGATGCAGGTACAGAGGACGTGTCTATAGATACGACAATCATTTCTTCCAGTCCAGAGGCTCGTCTTTGGACTATGTGTTTAGCGTACCCACATACAAAATGTATTACTATTAACTGTAGTAGTAATACAATGTGTTACAAGGAAGATGATCTAATGAAATGAAGATCGTTCAGTGAAGAAGATGGAATCATTATCATTGTAAATATCCTGCTTTAGCCACGAAAACGTTCGTTGTTGTATTTGTTGTGATCGATTTATATTGTGATAATTATCATTATTATATCTTTAAAATTATAATCGTCATTTTCGTTATATAGAGAATACAATGTATCCCAAGTGTAAGGTTGCAAAGCGATGTATTCAATAAAGACAATAAAAAACATGGAGTTTCCTTTTAGCTTATAATATTTTATTTAATAAATGGTCAGGTTATATTATAAGTATTGTATACATATATGTATGTATTCAGGTTTCTCTCATGTTTTGGATTCCTTAAACTAGTTCCTATAATATCATCAAAATTTATTGAATGGTTAAACCTTGTAAATGATAAGAGAAACACACTTCTTAAATCTTATTTAATCTATTTACATTGATATAAACAATTTAAAAAATATACAAATAATAGAAAGAATCTTAACTACAGCTGTGACACCAGCCAAATGGATATGATCTTTAAACTCTGCATTAATTGAATCGTTAATACATTTTATATTGAACAGTAAATATCCCAATGCTGTGAAGTATTTTATGTGATACGGCGGAATAAACACCTGTCGGTATTATTATTAGCTCTAAATACCTAACTGAATCACGCTATCGAAATGCGACAATTTCTAAATGTATTATTAGAATACCCTACTGCACATTGGATAGCTATCTCGTTACTATAGTTTACTATAGTTTTAAACGATTGGTTTTGCTTATGTAGATGAGTTTATGTTTACGACAATGTGTACATCTGATACCAATATTTTAGTACATAGTTCAATTCTCGCAAGCAAAGCTAATCGTTTTGGATTGTAGAAATGAGGTAATTTTTATAACTTAATTTTTATAAATAAACGAAACGAAATTATCAGCACAATATTTTTTTAATGTCCCTACTATAGTCATTATTTTTGGTATTCTAAAAAGGGCTTTTAAAATAAAGGTATAAAGATAGATGAGAGAAAGAATATAATAAATAGTAGTACTTAGTATAATTCTAAAACAAAAATAATTACATATTATTCCTTTGCAATTAAATTACCTTGACAATGCTCTAAAAATCACCAACAATTAGGTATTTTATATTATTAGAAAATAAAACATTATTAGATATGTATATCCGATACTAGATCTTACAAGGAATATTCTTATAAATGGAACAACGAAATGCATTGAAAAAAAGATTACAATATAGTATCTTTTTACCTTGAAAAAAAAGTGAACCCAAGTTTAATTACGCTGTATTTAAAACATATACAATTATTATACCCTTATGAAAGGAGACAAGATAAATTAATTTTATATACAAGTCTACTATTTTAGTCAGTTTACCTTTAGTCAGATCATTTGTAAAAGTGTGAAAGAACAGAAAGCCTTTTATAATATTAATGAATAGATGGAAGTGCACAGAACCACAGTCGTTTTTGGAAACATAAATTACATGAATTATGACTATTCAAAAGCACATCCATAACAAGTCTAGTTAACTATACAAAAGTTTAGTTTGAGATTATCAGAATAAGTTGTATGAAATGAATCGAAGTATCAACATACTTCAATATAGTGAAGTCGCGAGCAAAAGCTAGTCTACTAAAATACTAGTAAATTATGATTGTACTCATATACATGAGTATGATGGTACTGTAACAAGATAGGCTTTATTATCTATGACTTTTATGTCAGAAGTATAGATAACAGTGTCTTGGACTACCGCCAGTTGTTCTCAGAACTCAGTAAGAGATGAAACGGTTTGCATTAAACTGCTATCTGAGGAACTGTAGTCTTTGAGGATAATGCTTTGATATAGTACTCAAACTTGATGTATGGTGATTGTGCTATTAAAACGTCGTGTTCTTTGTGTTTGAAGTTCATTATCACTAGTTTGAGTCAGAGCTTTCTTTTCTGTAGTTCTTACTAAGAAATTCGATAGTTATTTTTAACACTTTGCTATGTTCTTATAATAGCATATTATTATGAACATTAAGCAGACACACATTGTTTAAAATTTCAAAATTGTGCAACAAATGAATTTGAAATAAAACAAAAGAATAAATACATGACCCAAAGCACCCTGTGGCCGGATAATTTACATTGATGGCATAGAATTGGTTATAGATTGAATAAATTGTGCTGTAAACCCTGTTATATAGTTATTTAATATCTTAATATAGTATTATACACGTCTGTAAAGCTAAAAACACAAGAACACGCTTATAATATAATAATTTAAATAAATCTCTACTATGATGTAGAGTAATGAAATAAAACGTCACCTTTTATTGGCTACCATGACCAACATCAAATCAAACACATGTACCATATTATAAAAACATCTAATCAACTACAATCACAAACACGAAAACTGCGAGCATTCAGAACACGGCTTCAAATATCGCAACTGTAAAAACATTTGCTTTACAAGTTTTCCAATAAAACGGATATAATGACACCGGCTAATTAAATTATGGAGTAACTGTGCCACCGTTGACGTCACGCGCTTTTGGGGGCAGCCTCAAATAGCCCCGTTGAGTGTAGCTTGAGTGACGGTTACACGTGTGATTTATGTAGTTGAGTTCAACATTTGCCTTGTGTGTTATGGACATCTGCGTTAATTCAACTTATTAATGGACTAGATATATTATTGTAGTCTATCGTCTAATGTGTGATGACAGAGATAATGTGTTTTCAAGAACACCTTATAATTAGATTTTCTCTGTGGATTTTCTATTTCAACACGAAGAGTCTGACAATAATTTAATGTAATATTTTGAATAGTGTAACAAATTATTTACAGCATCGCATATCTTTTACATAGTATTTTAAATATAAATCGAAATACTATAATGTAAATCTCGTTAGATATTTAATAAGCAGAATCCATAAATTTATTACCTAAGTATATTAGTTTTGTGATAATTTTTGGCAGTCAGTTTGATAATTTCATCAGAATTGTATTAGAACATTTATAGTTAGAAAGAAACAGGTAGACCTATCCTATAATCCCCAAAAGTTCCTTACCTTATACCTATTACTCGTAGACTAGTTACATCGTAAAAACAGAGCATGGGCAAATCCTTGTTCTACTTAATTAAGATGAGGTTACTTTCCTTGTGTCAACGTGATACTGTAACGACCAGATAGTCATAATTTTTTTCATGATATATGTTCAAAATATTTTCAAGGTATGTCTCCCGATTACTGTCTATGCCTTTACTGAATATTACAATAGTTTAATGCCTAATTTAACTTTCGTAATTGAACCCTGGCCTGGCCTATTGAACCTTCAGTTCACCTCGTTATTACAAAAAGCCAATAAGAATCCACACACGAACAAACCATCCATTATCGTTTCATATTAATCGTTGGCCAAGGAATCATTGAATATCCTCAGAATACATGCCAATTTTTTCAGAAGCATATCCTTCATGAAATGCTGTATATACATAGTTAATTTTCCACTCAACACTATTTTAAAGAACACAGCATAAAAAAATATATAATACACTTAACTAAAACATAGCTAAATTTAAAGCAATCACGTGGTATTAAACATGACTTGGTATGATTTAAAGAACATAATTATAGCAAAAAATAATGAATACACTAAAATCACACAGCTAAAGCATCACGTGGTATGGTATGGCTTGGGCCCTGACATTGCTTTCCGTGACACTTGAGTGATGGATGGCAATCCGATACCCACACTGTTGGATCTTTGGTGACAAGTATTATTTATTTATGCTGTATTTTTAGATGCAGTGGGTGGTACTTGTGTGAAGAGATGTTAGAATGGGTTGTGAGATGTGAAATACTTAGATATAATTCAATTTTTCATCAAAGGACATAACTAGAGTAAGAATATAATAAAAAATCATTTTGGCTGTAATTTCGTCTTCGTTGATGGAATTATTCCAGGGTTAACTGAAAATAGCAGAAGATTAAGGAAAACCATGTAAAACAGTCAAAATTGTCAAAATTGTCAAAATTGATAATTGACTTTTAGAAATATGTTTGAACAAATAGACATACATACATAGAATACATTTGCATAGTGTTAATAGAAAGCATAATATGTACAGATCAATAAATTAATTACCTTACGTAGGTCATTTGATTACGAATATTCTAAAAAATCTGATGGAAGAGCATAATATTATCAGGTATTTTATGTAGAAACTGGCAACCCCATACTGTTTAGTGTTATCTCGTCACATAGTGTCTTAAACGGCATTCTAAACAATTTTAATTTAATAAATCAATGTTTGATATTGATATTGAGTATCATAAAATATAGGTACCTACATCTTAAAAAAACTATTAAAGTCACACAAATTAACACATCCATGAAAAATATTTCGCATCCAAAATAAACAAAAATGAAAGCCAAGTAGCCGACAGGTGTGCATTTCGTTCTCAAATATTGAGTTAATATGCTGAGAAAGTAAATCTTGATTTGTTTGTGTGTTGTAAATTATGATGTTGAAACTTGAATTTATGATAAACTTGCAATGTCTTAATATATCTTTCTAGTCACCCACAATGCATAACACAAATCAATTTTTATTTATTTACTACATGAGGAAATAATTTTGTTCAGAAATTAATAATAGATGGATATAATGTAATCGATATTATTTTAGCATTTTCAGTAAAGTAAATTTGTACATAGGAAATTTAACGTGTCTATTTCTATATGATTACAATATGTATTATGTCTTTCTTTTGAATATACAATATTTACATGGACTTATGAGTCTGTTGTAGAGGTATTTCGTAGAAGGCTTCGTAGAGACGTAGCAATAATCAACTATCTACGTCGTAGCATCTGTTCGTAGCTAAGTTCTGATAGACTTTCTGATAGATAGATTTATTGTAGGATCAATATAATATTTTCTTTTAGCACAAGCTAGCGTAGTATAAATAAAAATCATATAGTTTTAATTTAAGACTGAATATCATCAAAATCTAATCATTTATTAAAAAAAAGACGTGTGGCTATTGCATAGCATGCCATCAAGCCACACCTCCGAGCCCGTCGGAGTGGGGAGCGTGAGGTTTTTTCGTTACGGAATTTCTCGATTCGGTCCCCGCGCTCAAGGCCCGCGATAGAAGCTATGCAATAGCTTAAAAAATATCAGAAATTTTCATCTAGCGTAGCATATTTCTATACCTATAAACCATTATCTACCTAGTATATATTACAATATCTATCACTATCTTTCCCTATCTTACAACTAGTATCATACTGTGGAACATTCTAGAACCTTCTAGAACATTCGAATCTTCCAAAGCCACAGCAGTACGTGGACGTTCACATTCATTCATCTCCCCAGGTCCCGGCTCGCTAGCGAGCTGGACGTGGACGTGGTCCTGCTGGACTCCACGGCAGCGAAGCACAAACTCGCTGTGCGTCCAAAGAAAAATCACCCGAAAGTGAAAGCCATTCCTAAGCAAAATGGAGAGAGGTAAACGTGTTGTAAAGTTTAGTTTTCCTTGGCCAATGCTTCAGTATCGAAACTGATTATTTATGCTTTTGCTTTTTGTGCTAAAATTGTTGTGCTTGATTAAGTATTGCAAATAAAGAGTTTATCGCGTGGATATTACATAGGAATTATGATGGTGAAATTTCCTCTGAAATTTGACATTTTAACCGAGTTTTACCTAGTTTGTGGTACCTATGATGTTGTTTATCTATTTATAATACAGAATGAGGATTAGCTGTAACCAACAAAACAGAACAGAAAAGATGATATTCGACTTTAAATTTAGTTTTCCATCCGCGCTTTAAAGGTGTAATTTGATCAACCAAATCGAATCAAAAGATTTAGGATATTATCAATGTATACTGTATTTGTAATGAAGTCGTTTCAAAGATTTTCAGGCAAGTAACCTTGGTTACTAATCATTGATCTTGGCACATGAATCAATTAGCAAGCTTAATAAATCACATAATCTATTTCCTTATCTAACTCTAAATAGTGGTTTGATTGACTTCTATTGAAGGTCCACATTCCTACATTATGTTATAAATATCAATTAAACTAAAGTCAAATAGAGTTTGTTTTTAATCAATTACATGTAAACGATACAGGTATTTGATCCCGGCTTAAATGTTGCTTTTTAACCATCTCGATTAGTTCGGCCTTTTTTGCAGCTGTATTTTGTAGCAAGGCTTAATAGCATCTAATATCTAATATCTAATATATATTACTAGCGACCCGCCCCGGCTTCGCACGGGTGCAATGCCGATACTAAATACACTACAGAAAAATTACTGTGAACGTTGTATATAAAAACATAGCGGCCCGCTCCGGCTTCGCACGGGTATAAAATACCTATATAGCCGGGCGGCCGGCCGGTGCCGCCGCAAACGCTACGTCCCGCAATTTTTAAATCTGTAATATCTTCGAAAATATTCACTTAAATCATACGGTGTGAAGGGCCATATAGATCTATATTAAATGAACAATATATTCAAGGTATTTAATTGGCTAAGGATTAATGCTGTATTGGTTAATATCGCTTCGAAAATTAGCTATTATTTGTCGTAAAAAGTAAATGACAAAAAAAAGTTATTGTGGGTTATCCATAAGAGATAGACATATACCACCGCGGACTTTGTAGTCCTTTCTTTTTGTCTTTTTCTGTAGACCTTTTCAATGTGTATAATACTTAGTACATTATTTTGATAAAACTCGTAGGGTTCAGCCTGCGTTTGCAATGTAAGCGGAAAAAATGTAATTTTTTACGACATCACATTAGAAACCTCAAAAATAACAGTACTTCTCCACTATTTGATGGATGTCATTATACATATAAACCTTCCTCTTGAATCACTCGATCTATTAAAAAAAACCGCATCAAAATCCGTTGCGTAGTTTCAAAGATTTAAGCGTACAAAGGGACATAGGGACATAGGGACGTAGGGACATAGGGACAGAGAAAGCGACTTTGTTTTATACTATGTAGTGATAAAGGCGAAAGTTTGTAAGGATGTATGGATGTATGGATGTATGGATGTTTGTTACTCTTTCACGCAAAAACTACTGAACCGATTACAATGAATTTTAGCACACATATAGAGGGTAACTTGGATTAACACATAGGATAGGTTTTATCCCGGAAATCCCACGGGAACGGGAACTATGCGGGTTTATCTTTGAAAATGCGGGCGAAGCCGCGGGCGGAAAGCTAGTGATAAATATTTATTTATTTTAAATTTATTAAATTACTGTTTATTCCACTGATTTATTTGATTATTAATTTATCATTTTGTCTATAAAATCCCGGCTTTTCACTAAATTTTTGACTATATTTTTAAGAATAGTTAACTTTTTAAAACCACCACCAATGCGAGATTTCACTTAGTTCTTATCCTCAATTTACATGATAAATCGTTACTCATTTTCATGCTCGTATAAGTATCTATACTATTGCCAATTCTCATCACAAATATATAAAAAAATAAACATTAAAAAAAATGCTTATCCTGCAAATAACCAACTATATTAAAAGACACTTACAAATAGTGTAAACTAATAAGACAATACGCGCCAAAACACAGGCACTAAACGCTTGGCCCACTTAATTGGAGTTATTAATGGCAGAACATTAGTCTCTCTGTTTGAGCTACATTGCGTAATGTCTAGAAATCTCGCTTTTTAGGTGACCTGCTTGTGGGATATTATAACACGCTCATTCGTTACCTACAGCTTGTACGACTAAGTAATATTATTTACAAAAAACCGGCCTAGTACGAGTCGGACTCGCGCATTAAGGATTCCGTATGGGGACCTCCCTTTATATTTATTTATTTTTATTTTCAGTATTTGCTGTTATAGCGGCAACAGAAATACATCATTTGTGAAAATTTCAGCTTTCTAGCTATCACGGTTTATGAGATACAGCCTGGAGACAGACAACGAAGTCTCAGTAATAGGGTCCCGTTTTACCCTTTCGCTATGGAACTCTAAAAATAGGCTGGGTTAAGAAGCTACTTATATATTTAAAAAATTATGCGATCACATAAAGCAAAATGCTGTTTTAATTTCATTATAAATATAAAATGCAACTAGGCTTGCGTAGCAGCCATCTGAAGCAATTTCACAGATTTTCAGTGATTGAATTTACCCTCATTAAAGAAGCAAAAACTTTGAGCTACACTCAAATTTCCTCGATTTAAAATTATCTTAAATTAATAAAACCCATAATTTAATGGTCTGTAGTCTATATACATCTTTTACATAAGCATTGGAATAGAGTACTTACAATTTCCGACACTTTTACAAAAATATATTTTGACTAAGAGAAACATCATTTTCAAAACAATATCATACAAAAATTAATCACATAATAATATAAATGATTGTAAAGAAACGACTAGTTTTAGAGTAATGATTTCCTTTCCCCAACCGACGTAAGTCACAAGTAGTACAAGAAAAACGCCTTAAAAAATGTAGATTTGTGTGTCGTTGTAAAAATAAAACTTTCAGACGATAGCTCTAAATTCTAGTTAAATACCAGTTATATAATGAACAGATATTTCTTTACATAATGATACTTTACATGAACTCAATTCCGTGACAACGACTATAGAATCTCATCTGGATTTTTAGTTTCTTAACATTAAATTGCTTTATATTTTTAAGAATAGTTCTCAATCATGAGGAGGGCTTATCTTTACGTGGTTCACAAGTTATTACTCTTACAAATTATATAGTACATTCGCCAGTTACACTGGCATGCAAACATAATTAAGCAGCTCCGTATAAATTATAATCAGAATAAAAAATATATTATATAAACATTAATTATAGTTTAGTTCAAGTATTTACATTCTAAAAATTACATTTACCTTTTACATACATTCTAAAAAATTCATCACAGGTTTACAACGAGGTTTAGATTCGGACGTATATAGTATTATTTGCTTATGTACTTTCCAGTGAAAATTAAGAATGCTGTTTAGGAATTAGTAATTCATAGATTTCATATTATGACGATTTAGACACCACTGAAACGGGCTATTATTATGTGCTATATTCCCTCTTTTATACTATAAATTTCTATAATATCCACAATCGTGTGCTTTAGAATAATATTACAATTAAAGTCATTAATTATTATTCCTACTCCATAGGACTGATATCTCATTACATCTATCTTGTACCTATCGCGACAAATCACTAAAAATCTTCCTCAAATAAATCATCCAATCAAATCATAGCAATGCAAATAAAAAACAAAACACAATCTTAAAACTATTAAAAAAAAAAGTATTATAAACGGCCTAATCTAATCCTCTTAATCAAAAGCTTAATTAAAATAGCCGAAGTCAAATATAATCTGTTCTCAAATTAATAAAATGAGCATTGTTAGATTCGTAGAAACAGAAATATATCACAGATGAATAAAATTAAGCGACGTCTGTTATATTTCTTTGCAGTCATTCGTTATATTGCCGTTCTAAATCTAATTTATTGTTATGGCAGTTATATTTATAAGCGACTGTGCAAAATGGGTTATGGTTTTGTGAAGCGATTATTATAATTAGATTGGTATAGGATTCGATGGTTTTGACGAGTCATATTTCAGAAGAATTGCTATAAACATAGAGTTTTTGAAACATAATTTTATAAATATTAAATTACCTTCAGTTTCCGTAAATAGAGTATTTTTGGAACTTTAAACTTTTTCATCTAACGATTGAATTATCATATTTCACACCTTTTAAGGAATTGGTAGTTTGTTTGCTTATACGTTTCTCAGAAATAATCAAATCGCAACATATTTTTATTTGCAAACATATTTACCTCAAAAACAGAAAATAGATCACAAATTATTCCGGTCACTTTATCTTAAAAATAAATCTTTATTTACGTTCAAAAATAATCTGGATTTATCTATAATCTCTACGAAATAAAAATTTTATAACTTTTTTACGCGATATAACAAATGTAAATAATTCTTTGATGTCAAAACTGGGACATAGCAATACAAATGTTTGTTATTATTTTCCCTGTAAATATGAAGGTGTTTTAATCAAGTTCTCATCGGGTCAATGACCTACTAATATTGCACACCTGATAAATGAAAAATTGTAAGTTGTGTTTCTTCAAGCATAATAAAAATGTTCTGTACAATAATGTAATTGTTACTGTATCTCTATTAATCGTTGTTATTTGTTACATGTGTTTGTTTGCACTGTTGTTTAATGTAACCTGGTAAACCTAAAAGGCACATCTATCCTCACAAACATTTATGATAATATAAGTACGAAAATATGATCGTTTTTATTTAATTTAACTCTTTAATGTTTTTCAGTTCGTCTTTCACCTATAATATTTGTGGCCGTATATATTTAGGAATGGATAGATTTCCCATGAGAATTTGACTTAACCACGCGGATGATTCCGCTGGTAACAGTTGAATATAAAATACAAGCTCTGCGCCACGGTTTCACTCGTGGACAAATCCTCGGGCAAAATCAAGTATTTCTATAGCTCATGTGTGTATGTATAACCTATATTACTGTAAAGTTTCATCCAATCCGTCCGATAGTTTTTTCATGAAAACAGTGACAGACATACATACATCTATCCTCACAAACTTTCGCATTATGAGCTTTAAATAACACCCACCTATACAAATAGGTATTCTGTTTCTGTTCCCTTTCGAGATGCCTTGTCTTTCCGTGTCGTCACTTCCTAATTCATATTTGTTGAGCTAATTTAGATTTTGTTGCGATTTCTTTGTGATGGAAATAGCACTAATAGTTTGTGTGTTTGAGTCTTGTTCCTGACGGGAGACATAGTTTTGTCTGGGGATTATTAATTTGTTGTTTGTTGGTGTTATATCAACTTTAGATTCCAGAGTCACATATATAAATTAAGACTATGAATCTGCTTTGTGGTAACTAGTTACTTTTTAATTTTTAAGGAAAAAGTTGTAACAATTATTTTGCCACGTCCAAAGACTTTTGTTGCAAGAAAAGGGTATGATATTGAATTTACATCATAATAGGATGGTCTGTTTGGACTCTATGAACTTAAAAATTACAAAACTATTAAAAATCACATAAAAAAATAAAAGGAAGATTTGACTCTACTAAATAAATCTAGACTTGTGCGGGCGTCATTATAGATATATTAAAATTTTTGATGATCTAGTTATTTTAACAGATTAACCAATATTTTTAAAATTTCTTGCATTATAAAACAATTGCTACATCTTTTTACCACTAAAGTAGGATGTCAATGTACATAAGATTTATATACACTGTTTAAAGTAAAATAAATTGAATTGAAATGTATCTCGTATTTTACAATTTTAATGAAAACACGCTGCAATCGTAAATGTTGAGATGGCTGTAAAAACCTGAGCCTGGCGCCAGAAAAATCTACAAGTGATTTTTTACAGTAAAATATATTAAATATATAGAAATAGAGTAGATTTATTAAATGAAACAAAAATATTGTGACATTTTCATTTATTTTATGAAGAAAAAGGGTCTTATATATGACTAGCGACCCGCCCCGGCTTCGCACGGGTGCATTGCTGTCAATACTAAATACACTACAGAAAAACTGTGAACGTTGTATATAAAAACATAGCGGCCCGCTCCGGCTTCGCACTGCACGGGTATAAAATAATATATAGCCGGGCGGCCGGCCGGTACCGCCGCAAACGCTACGTCCCGCAATTTTTAAATCTGTAATATCTTCGAAAATATTCACTTAAATCATACGGTGTAAAGGGCCATATAGATCTATATTAAATGAACAATGTATTCAAGGTATTTAATTGGTTAAGGATTAATGATGTATTGGTTAAAATCGCTTCGAAAATTAGCCATTATTTGTCGTAAAAAGTAAATGACAAAAAAAAGTTATTGTGGGTTATCCATAAGAGATAGACATATACCATCGCGGACTTTTCTGTAGACCTTTTCAATGTGTATAATACTTAGTACATTATTTTGATAAAACTCGTAGGGTTCAGCCTGCGTTTGCAATGTAAGCGGAAAAGATGTAATTTTTTACGACATCACATTAGAAACCTCAAAAATAACAGTACTTCTCCACTATTTAATGGATGTTATTATACATATAAACCTTCCTCTTGAATCACTCTATCTATTAAAAAAACCGCATCAAAATCCGTTGCGTAGTTTCAAAGATTTAAGCGTACAAAGGGACATAGGGACATAGGGACATAGGGACAGAGAAAGCGACTTTGTTTTATACTATGTAGTGATTTATTTATGTTGGTCAAAATTATATGTGCCAAATAATTAAGAATATAGTGTAGTTTAATGTACGTTTTCGAATAGTTTTATTTATTATAGAATTACATTTTGGTGGTTTTTCAAATACACAAAAAAATAATTAATGTAGACTTATATTTCGGGGTCATTGTAATTTGTACATCGTACAAAGTATTTTGTCTCAAATTATTTTTATTGAAACACATGTGAACTTAAATTGAATTATCTAGAAAACAAGCTTGTTTTCCATCTACCTACGTTAAGACCTAAATAGATTGGAAATTTTATACCGGACTACTTTTAAAAATTCAGAACACAATTCTATTGTCTTTTTCTTCTAATGTAAAACACCTGTTTGTGTTTTCTTTTGTTCTTTTCCTCAATCTATTTTACTGTTTTTATTTGCTAATTTTATATCCATGTGTTTTCTTTACGTACCATTTATAATATTGGACATCTACGCATATTATGATAATTTAGGACACCATTAAAAAAAATATACTCATGTTATTTACAAACACATCAATTTCATTAACAAATACACAATTATTAATTCTACAAATACCACCAAATCCTTGTAACTATATCATACATATAGAATTTCATCACAAACTGCATAAAGTTTTTACGATGTTAGTCGAGTTTAACCCTGTGCCATGAACTCCAAGTGTGCAACTAGAACGGAAGCTCACATCACGCTTTTATATTTTTAATTATACATTTGTTTTGCAATAATATCATAGTAATATATACTAGGGGAATGTTATTTTAATCAACTGATTGTTTATGTTTATGAAACATAAACTTACTTATCATATTGGTATTAATCGTAATTCGCAATTCACGAAGAAAACACTAAACAAATATCAAAATAATTGTAAATTAAAATACTAGTAGATAGTCAGTACTTTTAATCAAAAAAAGAAAAATATATTCCTGATTAGGTACTGAATATCTTTATGATCTTACTAGCATGCTCACAATATTATGACTTTTTTCGCAGCTTTGTTTTGTATAAAACAAGGAAAGCTCAAAGCTCAAAATATAAGATGTTTTTCAAATTTACAGCTCTTTTTTCTGTTACACTGTTCAATTTAGGATTCCGGTAGTTACATTCCTTGTAAAACTTCAATTTAAACTATCCTCTAAGAGAAGAAAAAACTATAATGCAGATATAATACATGAACCGCTTCACAAAAATCTTATAAGCATTTTATACAGTATCTGTATGTGATTACTCCCTTGTTTTCTTTCAAACGATTTACGGTCTATTTACATAGCTAATATATTTCGTACGGTTCGTATAGCTTGCCCTTGATTGAGCACACTTTAAATAGCTTTTAAATGAAACGTAAACGTGTTAATATTCTCGTAATTTCGTGTCGTACGCTTCGATGGTAAAGTTAATTGGCGTGGCGGGTTCGATGAACTTGTCATAGATTTTTCCCGAATATTTTCGATTTGCCAAATAGTTATTGATTAAGTGGAAATTTGTTTTATGGCTTTGTCGAGTTTTGTCATATAATAATAATAATTAATATCTGAGAGTGTACGGTTTTAATGGAACTACCTGACGTTAAGGCACAGTTATGATGAATTAGAACTTTGGAAAGGAGTAAAATAGTCTGATTTAAGTATGTAAGATACTTTGGTCAAAACTGTAACTGTACTGTATGTTTATTAGTTTATGTGGTCTCTAATTGCTTTATTTGACTAAAGAAAACAACAACAATGCTACATTGAATGAAGTTTTATTCCGTCCTTCTGATCGTCTACAAACTATTTATTTTTAAATGTAATTTTTAATTTTCTTTAAAAAATATCACATGTTTTAATATAATTAAATGTCAAAATATGAAATTCGAAGTTAAAAAAAATATAGGTTAAGGTCAACATCCTCTGCATTACCGTCACGTGCAATGAAACTTCGTTGACAGCCGACAGTTGTAGGTTAAACGATAAATTCGTCTCGAATTCGCACTTGAACGATTTATTTTTTCATTATAATATTGGGAAATTTCACTGAGTAATGTGTTACTCGTGTTTTGTTTTTGCGCACTATTTCCTTGTGATTTTCCGTTTTTACTGGCTGACGCAGGTGTTCTACCTTAACCCGCAAACTTTGACAGTTATTTTACACGTACAGTAGTTGCTTAGGTCCAAACAATATTCCTTCAATAATTTTTGGTTTATCCTTTATCACTAAATACATTTTATATTGTTTTATACAGATTTACAATAATCATAAATAAATACTACAAATGCATAAAATTTACTTACCGTAGACGGTAGAATCGTGTGATAGTAACAGCAAACATGAATTTTCGAACTACCCTCATAATTTAAGGACGACGAAGTTAATCAAACAGATAATAATTTTTATCTATATGAAAATTTTAAACAGCAAAAACGTTTTCTAAAATCTTCCAACGTTCCATGAAATTTATAATTTTCATTCTGTAAGAACCTTCTACAAATTACTAGAAAACAAAGAAAAATGAATTAAATTTATATTTTAATTGCAGCGTGGCCTAGAGCAACGTGGAAAATTTATTTTTCTTTCTTGTTAGTAAAATGTGTAAATTATATAAATAGAAAATAGAAATACTTAGAAAGTAGTGTAGTTACTAGGAAATATCACATAAAGACAAGCACTCATTGTGTAGACACGTCTAGACAGCTTTTATGAGCTGTCCACTAAATACGACACGCTCTATTTGAGATTTAGAAAATCGAAAGTAATAGATATTTCTACACTATCGGCAAGTAGTAGATAAATATGTTTTTAAATCCATACCAACCTCAGAAATGAATAATTGTATTATAGACTGTGGTATAGACGAAATCTATGAGATTAAACATATACAACAATAAAATATCAACAACTTCCAACTCAATCGATTTGGAATGTTATAACCTATTTATATTGATCATGTTATTTGTATGACTGTACCTAATTTCAGAAAGCAAATCGCTTAAACTTCTCTAGCATTTAAAAAGATTCAAAGTATTTTCATCACAAACTAACGCATGGAAAATCTAATATTTCCATGAGTCAGATGTAAAGGTGAATGATATTTCCAATCCACACGATTATATTTTCGTACCAATGATTCGCGTTCTTGCTCCGTGTGCAATATTTAACAGGTATACGATTTTATTTTGCGTATTCTTAAAATAGTTTAATTTTGATCGGCAAAGTACCTGTGATATAGATAGTTAGATAGTTTTGCTAGTGATTACGGTAAAGACCACTTAACATATTGGGGGGTGTGCTGTAATTTTTCCACACTGCAAATAATATTGCTTTAAGACATCATGTTACTGGGGCAGGTGATCCAACTACTTCATTTCTTCCTTTACCATGATCTTTAAAAACATGGTCAGCAACTATTGCAACAGCAAGTCCTCCAAGATAGCAAGATCTTCGAGGACTTCAACTTGAGTATTTATAATGACATGATGTATTTATTAAGATTCTAATATCATATTCTACATGACTTGATACCCTTTTCAAAACTCGGTCGAAAAAGAAATAGCACATGTCTAAACATGTCGTTGTGACGTCACAGGTTAGGGTCGATGTTCGCTCGTCAGTCTAGTACTAAACATAAATCTAGCTATTTGTAAAAAGATGAAACAAAACTAAAAAACCTAGATTAACTGGTTGGCAGGTTGTAAGCCGAGTGGAAAATTGAAATAAAATACATTAACCTATGTGTTAAAAAATATTAGGTACCCATAGTAATCTTTGTCAGTTTATCCATCCATTTCTCTGAAACTTTATCGGCATTGACCATTACATTGTTTTGGCTTTTTGTACAACTGTAGGATCCGAACAGGGATCATATGGAATTTTGATCGCTGTTTTGTTAAAAGACGCATCGAATAAAATTGGCATAACAGCTTTTGTTGCTTGACATCAACAGCTTGACATTCATAAATTAATAAATCCTAATTCACACAAATTACTTTGCGTATTTAAAAAGTTGGTCCTTTGCCTATAACTACGTAAATGATGACGAGATTCATTTCTAATATTGTCTCAGAATAGTTTTCTAATAAATATGAAATACGGCCTGTACGAAATATTAAAACTTTCAAAGTATTAATATCTCTTGCAATCGGTTACGCAAACGTTCGAATATGATGTGTTGATGTTACGGGCGACGAGAGAGGCGCAACACCGGAGGCTATTCGCGGATTCGTTATAAATAAAATATATTTATATAAACATTTAAGGTTTTTGATCGTAAATTAGTGGAGTTTGAAAACCAGTCAGAAGTAATCGAAATATCAACATTGGTGGTTTGAATTAATTTGCGTACTTATTTTTAATTTCAATTCAGAAAATAATATTTCGGTGATTGATATTTTGGTTTTATGGCATTCAAATGCTTTATCAAGAATAGAAAAAATTCGATCACGAGGCGGTGTGTCCTTTAGACACATAAAACTGAAGGAATAGAATAAATTTGATTGCTCTGGCGGGTCACGAGTGGCTGAGTTGGTCAGGCATCCGCCCCGGAATGGCGCGAAAGGATGCGGGTTCGAGTCCCGCCTCGTGATCGAATTTTTTCTATTCTTTATAAATTTAAACTTCGGTGATTTTCAAAGTGGAAATAAAATACTTATGTATATAGATAATAGATGTCTGTAATTGTGTATCTAAATGAATTGCCTGGATCACATAGTGGACACAATATCATATTTAACATCCACTCTCCCATAATGTGGAAGATGCAAAACGTCCACGTTGTCTTTTGTATTATATATATTATGCACTAGCTTTCCACCCGCGGCTTTGCCCATGTTTTTATTTTAGTAGGATTATAATATACGTAAGATAGGATAGGATATAATAATCCTAGGTATACAATTGATATGCTTTGATAAGAGAAAATTTAGAATTCATTGCCGATATTTCTGTAAAATGCCTACCTTTTGAAAGCTTTTGAAAGGGCATAAATTGCTCCTAATCTTATTCCTTTGTATAATGACAATTCAAAGCGCTTTTAAAAAATCTATATATGATGACGATTCAAAGGAAAGTCTAGTTGAATTAATAAACCGATGTACTAAATTTAACACCACTTAGTGCCGATTTTTCAATGCTTGGATAAAACTTACCCGTCCAATAAAGTATTATTATTATTTATATTATAATATATAAAGCTACACTACCACTCACTGACTGACTCACTGACATCGGTTTTCTCGGAAACTACGCGGAAAGTGGGGGGGATAATGACGTGAACGTGTAGAGGTACG
Source organism: Colias behrii (assembly GCA_029959065.1). Classification (NCBI taxonomy): domain Eukaryota; kingdom Metazoa; phylum Arthropoda; class Insecta; order Lepidoptera; family Pieridae; genus Colias; species Colias behrii. Next base: position 15,702,745 of record JARWMC010000001.1, read on the forward strand.
CCGAGTGACCAGAGGAAAAATATAGCGATCTCGATCATCTTCGAATACCGAGTGGACCCCTGGAGTTGCGCGAAAACGGTGCCACCTGGAGGGGGGGTGTCTGAACAAAAAATGCTCGGAACTGGTGGCGATTACCAGGGGTGGTGGAAAAATGGGGATTTTCGCGAAAACAAGATGGCCGCCGTACTTTGCCAAAATCGCCGTTTATGAATCCTTACGTCTCAAATTTGGCACACGTGCTCTGTTCGAGCCGGCGAATCGATCGGTGCCCCGTTCGAGTGGCTCCGGGCCCCCGTTTCCAACTTCCATACAACGTAAAATCCAACGGCCCGCGGAAACGGTACGAGTTGGGTGGGGGGTCCCGGAACTAAAAATGATCACCACCCTGGGACGCTACCAGGGAGCCATAGTGGGTCGCTCGATTTTGGAATTTTTCCATTTTTGGCGCAAATATAAAAACGTAAATTTAGACGAGGTGGCGCAACGGAGAAATACACCAATGATGCATTCGTACTCGCCCAGCTCCCAGGATATCCAGAAAAATACGAAATCTTAAACTTTCCCTCATCTCTCGAAGACGGTCAACGGCCCGCGCAAACGGTAGCAGCTACATCTGGGGTGCTCGAACTAAACTTGTAGTAGACCTCGAGCAATTACCACAGATAGTGAAAAAAATTCAAAATGGCGGAAAAAATGGCCGCCGCCATACAAATGCTAAAACGGCCATCGCTGGTCCGATCACTCTGAAACTTGGCACAGGGGCTTTAATCGAGCCTCACATTACGTTGGCATACTCATCATCGAGTTTCCATCGCTGGTTTCCGAGTTTCATACAACGCGAAATTCGACGGCTCTACGAAACGGCGCCAGATAGGTGGGGAGTGTAGAACTAAAAAATGATCAGGAAGATAGGGCGCTACCAGGGCAATGGAGAAATTTCAAATTGGACGCAATTTTTTTTTCAAAAATGGCCAATTTTTCAAAGCAAGATGGTGGCGCCGGTTACTTTACGATCGGTCTGAAAATTGACTTCTATGCTCTAATCGGCTAGATTTACAAAACTGCATACTCAGAATTTCTCTCCGACCCCCGGTTTCCATTTTCCATACATCACGAAATTCAATGGTTCTCTGAACTGGTGGCAGGTAGGTCGGGGTCGCCGAAGTAAAAAATGCTTCAAAACCTGGTCCGCTTCCAGGCATATAATATTTTTTTGTAAAAAGTGAAATTTTTTTTTTAGAAAATTTTGTATGGAAATTTCCATAGTAGGAAGGGTAATTGAATAGCAATGGCAAAAGACGGCGCCGCGGGCTGCTTGCTGCCCGCGCACCGCGCAACCTCGAAGGTCGACAGCTTCCCGGAGTAGAAAATATTTATTAACTTTTGAACTTCCACACGAGCCAAGCGAGCGAAGCGAGCGAGTCGCGGCAGCGGCCGGCGTAAATATTGAAAGAAGTAGCGAGGAGCGAAGCGACGAGCGAGTTAGGTTAACTTTTGAACTACCGCACTAGCCAAGCGAGCGAAGCGAGCAAGTCACGTCAGCGGCCGGCGTAAATATTCAAAGAAGTAGCGAGGAGCGAAGCGACGAGCGAGTTAGGTTACTTTTGAACTATCGCACTAGCCAAGCGAGCGAAGCGAGCAAGTCACGTCAGCGGCCGGCGTAAATATCCAAAGAAGTAGCGAGGAGCGAAGCGACGAGCGAGTTAGGTTACTTTTGAACTATCGCACTAGCCAAGCGAGCGAAGCGAGCAAGTCACGTCAGCGGCCGGCGTAAATATCCAAAGAAGTAGCGAGGAGCGAAGCGACGAGCGAGTTAGGTTAACTTTTGAACTACCGCACTAGCCAAGCGAGCGAAGCGAGCGAGTCGCGGCAGCGGCCGGCGTAAATATCATCATAGGTAGCGAAGAGAGAAGCGACGAGCATGTTAAGTAAACTCTTGAATAGAAGCGACTTTAGGGCGATTCCCACTCAAACAAAAAAAACTACGTAGGTTAAAAACTATTAAAACTACGTTAAAAAAAACCGACTTCACGGAAAAATAGGTTCTTATTTTTAGTGCCAAAAGCATAATGAATTTGATTTTAAACGAAGCTACTAAAAAGACTGAAGTTTTCAATATGTAATAATATACACATCTTCACACATTTATTGAGTGAATGAGCCAATCGTTCACGCTTTATAAGCATAGGACTTACACCAAGAGTAGTGTAGGTTTTGTATCGAATATACCCAATTTTTTGTGTTGCGAATAATGTAATTGAATTGCAAGTAGGTAGTTCTTGTATCGAAATAATCTTAGTTCTTGTATCAAAAAATAGCGTAGTTTAATAAGTATTTAGTGCTTGGCACCGACTTCAAACCTATATAGTGAATAACACAACTAAATAATATGTGGTAATTAATTATTTTGACGTGACAACGTCTTAAATTAGGTTGCGGCTGGGAGTCACTTATGAAAAAGTGTAACGCTCGGTAACGTTACGATGAGTCACCGAACGAGAGAGAGGCCCGCCGAATGCCTTGCGTCTCTCTCCCACTCAACTATGATCGTTGTCACGTAAAATCTTCGCCCGTAAAACCGACTTTACAGGCAACCATTTTTTTACTTTCCCGTTTTTGAAGTCGGTTTTTTTAAAGTAGTTATTTTTATAGTGTAACGATATGTAATTCGATACACCCTTTGACTGTAGTCCTATGGCTTTCACTTAGATATTTTTAGTGCCGAAAGCATAATGAATTTGATTTTAAACGACGCTACCTACTAAAAAGACTTGAAGTTTTCAATATGTCTTACACCTCTTCACACATTTATTAAAGTGAAACTTTTATTACATCGTCTCAAACTTTTTGGTCTGTGTAGCGCATGTCGCGTGACGGTCGGCTGCCGAGTAGGTATAAAGCAGTGTTCGGAACCGTTCGAACAGTTTCACTTTTACCGTGGTTTCATAAAACCACACAACATTTTTTGTCTTGAACAGTTTATTAAGAAAAGTCACCGCTATCGATTAGACACCTCAAAAAAATGAAATTCGGGGATCACGTTTCAAAAAATTAACCAATATTTGAATAAGTAATTTATAAGCCGTTTCGACTGACTGTAGAATCGCTGTTAGCAGATGTAACAAATGGACAGGAAATTCGAATGCATTTTCTAATGACTGAAGATTTCTGCCCTGGGATGTACCGCGAGCTGCTTGCAGCTCGCGCACCACGCACCCTCGAAGGTGGACAGCCCCCCGGAATAGAAAATATTTGAATGGGAAATTTATAAGCACTTCCGATTGACTGTGGAATCGCTGTTAGCAGATAATAACAAATTGATGGGGAATTTAAATGTATTTTCAAATCACTGAAGATTTCTGCCCTGGGATGCGCCGCGGGCTGCTTGCAGCCCGCGCACCAAGCACCTTCGAAGGTTGACAGCCTCCTGGAGTAAAAAATAGGTACTTGAATGGGGAATTTATAAGCATTACCGACTGACTGTAGAATCGCTGTTAGCAGATAATAACAAATTGATGGGGAATTTAAATGTATTTTCAAATCACTGAAGATTTCTGCCCTGGGATGCGCCGCGGGCTGCTTGCAGCCCGCGCACCAAGCACCTTCGAAGGTTGACAGCCTCCTGGAGTAAAAAATAGGTACTTGAATGGGGAATTTATAAGCATTACCGACTGACTGTAGAATCGCTGTTAGCAGATGTAACAAATGGACAGGAAATTCGAATGCATTTTTAAATGACTGCCCTATTGCTTCAACCCAGGGGCAAAAGGGGCTCGCGGGCTGCTTGCAGCCCGCGCACAACGCACCAGCTAGTTATTATAATATATAAAGCTACACTACCACTGACTGACTGACATCGGGTTTCTCGGAAACTACGCGGAAAGTTGGGGGGATTTCGACGTGATCGTGTAGAGGTGCTCCCAGTGACCACCGGAAAAATATAGCGAACTCGAGCACCTTCGAAAACCAAGTGGACCCCTGGAGGTGCGCAAAAACGGTGATACCTGGAGGGGGGGTGTCTGAACAAAAAATGCTCGGAACTGGTGGCGATTACCAGGGGAGGTGGAAAAATGGGGATTTTCGCGAAAACAAGATGGCCGCCGTACTTTGCCAAAATCGCCGTTTATGAATCCTTACGTCTCAAATTTGGCACACGTGCTCTGTTCGAGCCGGCGAATCGATCGGTGCCCCGTTCGAGTGGCTCCGGGCCCCGGTTTCCAACTTTCATACATTGGAAAATCCAACGGCCCGCGGAAACGGTGCGAGTTGGGTGGGGGGTCCCGGAACTAAAAATGATCACCACCCTGGGACGCTACCAGGGAGCCGTAGTGGGACGCTCGATTTTGGAATTTTTCCATTTTTGGCGCAAACATAAAAACGTAAATTTAGCCGAGGTGGCGCAACGTGGAAACACACTCTCACCACGTTTGTACTCGTCCAGCTCCCAGGATATCCAGAAAAATCCGAAATCTTGAACTTTCTCACAGCCCGCGGAGACGGTCAACGGCCCGCGCAAACGGTAGCAGCTACATCTGGGGTGCTCGAACTAAACTTGTAGTAGACCTCGAGCAATTACCACAGATAGTGAAAAAAATTCAAAATGGCGGAAAAAATGGCCGCCGCCATACAAATGCTAAAACGGCCATCGCTGGTCCGATCACTCTGAAACTTGGCACAGGGGCTTTAATCGAGCCTCACATTACGTTGGCATACTCATCATCGAGTTTCCATCGCTGGTTTCCGAGTTTCATACAACGCGAAATTCGACGGCTCTACGAAACGGCGCCAGATAGCCGGGGGGTGTAGAACTAAAAAATGATCAGGAAGATGGGGTGCTACCAGGGCAATCGAGAAATTTCAAATTGGACGTAATTTTTTTTTCAAAAATGGCCGATTTTTCGAGGCAAGATGGTGGCGCCGGTTACTTGACGATCGGTTTGAAAATTGACTTTTGTGCTCTAATCGGCCAGATTTACAAAACTGCATACTCATAATTTCTCTCCGACCCCCGGTTTCCATCTTTCATACATCACGATATTCGACGGCTCTCCGAAACGGCGCCAGATAGGTGGGGGGTGTAGAACTAAAAAATGATCAAGAAGACGGGGCGCTACCAGGGCAATGGAGAAATTTCAAATTGAACGCAATTTTTTTTTTCAAAAATGGCCGATTTTTCGAGGCAAGATGGTGGCGCCGGTTATTTCACGATCGGTCTGAAAATTGACTTTTGTGCTCTTATCGGCCATATTTACAAAACTGCATACTCAGAATCTCTCACCGACCCCTGGTTTCCATTTTCCATACATCACGAAATTCAACGGCTCTCTGAACCGGTGGCACTTAGGTCGGGGTCGCCGAAGTAAAAAATGCTTCAAAACCTGGTCCGCTTCCAGGCATATAATAATTTTTGGTAAAAAGCGAAATTTTTTTTTCGAAAATTTTGTATGGAAATTTCCATAGTAGGAAAGGTAATAGGAATAGCAACGGCAAATACGGCGCCGCGGGCTGCTTGCTGCCCGTGCACCGCGCAACTTCAAAGGTGAACAGCCTCCCGAAGTAGAAAATATTTGAATAAGTAATTTATAAGCAGTTTCAACTGATTGGGGAATCGCTGTTAGCAGATACTTAATAACAAATGGATGGGGAATTGTAATACATTTTCAAATGACTGAAGATTACTGCCCTGGGACGCGCCGCGGGCTGCTTGCTGCCCGCGCACCACGCAACTTCGGTGGAAGATGGCCTCCCGGAGTAGTAAAAAAAACTTGAATAGGGAATTTATATGCATTTCGGACTGACTGTGGAATCGCTTTTAGCAGATAGTAACAAAATATGGACAGGAAATTATAATGCATTTTCAAATGACTGAAGATTTGTAAATAGGTATTTATCTGTCTTTAATCCTCACGTTTATGGGACCGTACTTCATAAGCTTTTATTATATGAATTTTAAAATAAAATTGGAGAAAAAGACGCCAATAAGTAGTTAGATATCTACAAAGGCTATTCAAATTCAATACGATACAGACACAATTCCAAATTTTGAACCAATTTGACCTTGGGAAGTTATAAACCGACTTCCTAAAAAAATTAGCCAATTAGGTAATTTGTTAGTTAATTTTTGATGATGATGATGATATCAATATAGACCTGCCTGCCTAAATTGTTACTTACATCAAAAGTTTTAATGAAACTTGAAAACACTAGAATGTGATTTGTGAATAATTATAGGTATATATTTTTGTACTAGCTCTCCGCGCGCCAGCGTAGTTGAAGAATCCGCAAAGTTGTGAATAATAATATAGGTAACGAACCGAGATGAATAATTTCTATTGATGTTATTAAAACAAATTGTAAAAAATCGAGGTTAAACAACCATATTTTTATACAGATTCTCTACGGACGGTTCTCACACAACACTAAGGTTTCCGTATAAGTATGAAACTTCAATATAAGACCTTGCCAAGATTGCTAATCTACGGTTTTTATTATTTTTGTTGTTGAAGCGACATCGACATCATGATCTCTGAAATTTTCAAATGTAGGTATCAAGGTTCATGAGATACAGCCTGGTGGCAGATGGACAAACAGTCAGCCAGTCAGTAATAGGGTCCCCTTTTTACCCTTTGGGTACAGATTCTTAAGAATAGAACATTTTTATTTTTAATTATAAATTTTTAAATCATTAATATTCAAGATCTATAGAATAAGTGTGGAACCTATACTATCACATTAAACATGTATAGTAATAAGTATTTATCTATTAATAATTATTTAAACTGATTTTTTATTCCATTTAGCTTTCACCAATGTTGTGATAAAAATTAAGTGTGAATAAAATGTACCTACCCACCCTCTTCAAATATTTATATGATTTCAAATCAAATTGGAATAATAAAAATTAATAATCAACAAGCATTCAATGAGAATTTTAGAAATCAATACAGTTTACTTTAACATACATGCTATATGCAAAGTTATCTAACATTAAAATAAAGGTATTTTAAAAAATTATATGAAAGCAATTTAAATTATTTGTTTCTACTCTATGAATATTATTACTAAGAGACACTAGATTAATAAGAAAATGAAACACATTAAAAAGTTTTCATTATAATATATTTAGGTACACTGAAAACATAATATCCCAACCATGATAACGATTTATTTAATTTAATTATAAACATAACTTGGTGTAGTTAATTATAAACATAACTTGGTGGTATGGATAGGTACCATCTTTAAATTAACATTTTAATGATACAGTAACTTTTATTTCATACTGTATTTCCGCCCGCGGCTTCGCCCGCGTTTTCAGAGAAAAACCCGTTCCCGTAGGATTTCCGGGATAAAACCTATCCTATGTCCTTTCTCGGGTATCAAAATATATCTATACCAAATTTCATGCTAATTGGTTCAGTAGTTCAGGCGTGATTGAGTAACAGACAGACAGACAGAGTTACTTTCGCATTAATTATAATATTAGTATGGATTTTTGTCAAGACTTCTGCAGGGATCCTGAGTTACATTGTTCTTGAAAGATATTTTTTGGATAGATATATTAAATTTATGATGTTTGGTGAATTAAAATTGATAAAGAGTATGGCCAAATTATTATACTCGGTTCCTTTTTTCTTATAGCAAACAATGTTGTTTAAAATGTAGACGGCTTTCACTTATTAGGTATATTCTGTATATTATAGTAAATAAGAAGTATAAAATGTACAGTAGCAATAGCTATCAAGTTTTCAGAGATATCATGGTTATTCAAATTGAAATTTATACACTTTATTACTATTTTTCATCTATAATATAATACCATCAATGGGTCAATCAGTCTGAGTTATTCAATATTAATAATACTAATAACTTTCTGGAATCTTAGACAGACACCTCAAATAAATGAAATTCGGGATCACGTTTCAAAAATTTAGCAAATTTATAAGCAGTTTCGACTGACTGTAGAATCGCTGTTAGCAGATGTAACAAATGGACAGGAAATTCGAATGCATTTTCAAATGACTGAAGATTTATGTCCTGGGATGAGCCGCGAGCTGCTTGCAGCTCGCGCACCACGCACCCTCGAAGGTGGACAGCCTCCCGGAATAGAAAATATTTGAATGGGAAATTTATAAGCACTTCCGATTGTCTGTGGAATCGCTGTTAGCAGATACTTAATAACAAATTGACGGGGAATTTTAATACATAATGAATTTGATTTTAATCGACGCTACTAAAAAGACTGAAGTTTTGAATATGTTTTATACATCTTCACACATATTAAACTGAATTTGCAAGAGTGATATTACAGTTAATCTGTTATTGTTAAGAAGTTATTTAAAGTTTATATTTCTATGTTAATTTATGTATGTTATTTTAATTTAGTATTTAAGTAAGTTGAAGTAAACTTTACTAAAGTTTATTTTGTTTTATAAAAATGTATCTCTGTCGCATTGGGCATTGTCCTGTAATGGCATGTGATATTTTTTAAATAAATAAATAAATATTTTATTGAGTGAATAAGCCAATCGTTCACGCTTTATAAGCGTAGGACTTACACCAAGAGTAGTGTAGTTTTTCTATCGAAAATAGCGTATTTTTGTATTGCGAATAATGTACTTAATTCTTTAATAATTGCAAGTAGGGTAGTTCTTGTATCGCAAGTGGCGTTTTTCTTGTATTAAAAAAAATTAGCGTATTTTATGTATCGAAAGTAGCGTCGTTCTTCTATTGAAATGCGTAATTCTTGTATTGAAACGCGTAATTCTTGTATTGAAACGCGTAATTCTTGAATTAAATTGCGTAATTCTTATATCGAAAGAAGCGTAGTTTTTGTATTATTAAAAAAACGTAGTTTTCGTATCAAAAAGTAGCGTAGTTTAATACTTAGTGCTTAAACCTATTTAGTTAATAGCACAACTAAATATTATGTAGTAATTAAGTATACCAAATCTTTAAAATTTTTTACTTTTCTGATTTTGAAGTCGGTTTTTTTAAAGTAGTTATTTTTATTTAATACTTTTTAGTGTATTTTTCATCACAAATGAATGATTTTGTATCATTGACTGTAGATTGTAGAATCACTGTTATCATATAGTAACAAATGGACAGGAAATTCGAATGCATTTTCAATTGACTGATGATTTCTGCCCTGGGATGAGACACACCACGCACCTTCGAAAGTGGACAGCCCCCCGGAGTAGAAAATATTTGAATGGGGAATTTAGAAGCACTTCCGATTGACTGTGGAATTGCTGTTAGCAGAAAATTACAAATGAACTTGGAATTCTAACACATTTTCTAATGACTGCCCTATTGCTTCAACCCAGGGGCAAAAGGGGCTCGCGGGCTGCTTGCAGCCCGCGCACAACGCACCAGCTAGTTACACTATAATATTACAGGTAAATTAGCTTGGAGAAATTTTTGCATATGTAGTGGTGTGTATATTACTCAGATCTTAGAGCGCGTTTCCACTATATCGTTCTGGCCTATACAAAAATGTTTCGATATCCTAACATTACTATTTAATTTTATACTTATTCCTAGCAACACTTTTGTTTTCAATAAAAACAAGTTTTTATTTGAAAGAAAATGGTTTTGACTTTATAAAAAAAAATATATCATTCAATTTCACGTCCTTGAGCAAACGACAAGGCGACTACCGTGAAACAATAAAATATCGTGTCCATAATAATTTGTTTCATAATTTATATTTGACCATAATAATTACGAAACAAAACAAATAAATAAATCGTCACTTGATAGTGGAAAGTGGAAACACGCACAAAACCAGAATAAACCAGTTTACGCTGTCCGCAGGTGCCACGTGCAGTCGTTTGGTACCGTTAGAACATAAAGCACACATTTAATTCAAAAATTATAATTATTACGTCGTAGTTTAATTGTTAAATTTTGTATTTGTTGATTGTTGTTATTATTTGTTATTATTGTTATAATATTTGTTGAAGTGTTTAATTTGTGTGTAAGTGTTGTAACTTTATATTGTTAATTCAAAATGGCTCCAGTGTTAAAACATGGTCGAGGCAAGCCTTTGACTTCTCAAACTAAAGAATTAAACTTTACATGTCGTTTCTTTTTCAGGTTAGTAAATTTTTCATTTTAGTAACATTGTTAATGTAAAAGTTATACGTATGTTAAATGTGCAAATATTAAAATAAAGTCTCATCTTTTTCAGAGGAGAAACACATATAGTTTAATTAAATTTAATTTAATTTAATTTAATCCCTTGTATATGTCGTGCCCATATCGTAGATTTGCTCATTTCATGATATGATCGATCATTTCGTGAAATGATCGCATTGCATGAAATGATCGAATGTCTATTGGCCACATCATGATGTGGTTTAGGCAGATCAATGATAAGAAATCGTTTCTCGATATGGCCAACTAAACGCGCGGTTTTTTCATGAAATGATCAAAATTATTTGATCATATCGTAAAATAGTTACATTAATTATTGGTAGAGGCGCTGCAAGCTCTGTGTTTATGTGATAACTGATAATATGGCGGCCGCTGGCGAAAATTTAATTATTCGCTGTTAAAAACTTCATAATTCGTTTAATAACAATATGAAGAAAGTCATAGCAAAGAATTTACGACGAAGAGGTTCGAGTACTATGGAAAATGTGGATATCTTATATGTATTGAAGAAAAAATGCGTCTTAAATAAAAGGATTTAAGACGCATTTTTTCTTTTAGGATATATATTTATATATCCTACTATATTATTATGATTGTTTGTTTTTTAAAAAGCGATCCGCTTCTGGCACTCGCCGGCCGCTACCGCGGCACGCTCGCTTTGCTCGCTCGGCTCGTGCGTTGTTTATCAAAGTCTAACCTAACCTAACCTAACTGTTTTCTATTGCAAAAACCATTCGCTTCTGGCATTCGCCGGCCGCTGCCGCGGCACTAACTTAAATGACACTAAACAAGTTCTTAGAATATTCTGAATTTTTTAATATTTTATGGACTCTCTATATTTTATACGATCTGGCCAAATGTGGATGATCAAATCGTGAAACGTTGACGATTTAACGATCTGATCAAACTATGTTGGTCATTTCCTGAAATGCGACCATTTCGTGAAATGATCAATCATATCATGAAATGAGCAAATCTACGATATGGCCACGACATATTATATATAAAATAAAAACTAAAAATAAAATGTTGTTTTATTTTATTTGCTGACCATACACTACTACAAACGCAAAAATTTCTCCAAGCTAATTTACCTGTAAAATGTCACGTAAACTGTCAAATAAGGGCAGGTTTTACCTATAAATTATTCGACGAATAAGTTTCCGAGGATTGAAAAATCAGCCCTTAAATGAAGCTTAATCAAAATGTTTAAACTGGACGCCATCTCCAGATGGCTGGTGCGCGTGGTGGACGACGTGGAGGAGGAGCAGCTGCGCACGCGGCAGGGCTTCGTGCCCGCGCACGTGCTGCGAGAGCGCCCCGAGCGGGACGCCACCGCACTCGCTGCCAGGCGACAGTGAGTAGCTTATGTTTAGTACAGTACGATTCAAACTTTATGGCGGCTCGGAACATCGTACGATCCGATGCGCAGAAAACAATTTTAGGTATTAGCGGGACGTTAAGGGAGCTGTGCGCACCCGCACTCGCACCTGCATCTAACTTCCGAACCGCCATTAAGTTTGAATCGAACTATAACTGATTTGTGTTATTATGATGATTTTCTGGTTTTATTAACGGACTTGGTAACCAATTTGTGTTTCGATGATTGGAGACGTTTTGCTAACGTATTACAGTTTACCCTAAATTTGCCCAGCTTACCTTCTTCTTTCATAGTGTATGTGTGGTTTGTGTGACTTCTATTGCTAGTTTCTTTTCTCCCTTTTCTTTTCTATCCTTTCCAACCAATACCTCTAACAGAATGCACAATGAAATGCAAATTTTTCGAAATATCTTCAATGTTCAGAGTTCGACCTTTATTACTATGCTATTTAAAGAAATATCTTTTCTCCAAGGATAATTCGATATGACAACGATATTTCGGTTTTCATTACATAATAATATTACCGCTACATTGTAGCATGTCTCGCTGAGCACCAACAGACACAATTCATATGTTAATGTGACAAATATTAGTGTTATTACTAGCATATGTCGCCTGATTTATGTTTACTTACATTTATTGGTGTTTACTGTTTCGTGATTCACTATAAGATTATAACGCGAGATAGTAATCAAAGGGCCAAAAGCGAACGGAATGAAATCTTACAAAACAAAAATAAAACAAATTAAAATCTTTGTCTTTCAAACCTAGACGGTATGACCATATTTAATAATATATAAGATTCGTAGGTATATCAGTACAAGGAATAACGGTTAGGTAATACATACAAATAGTCTGAACGGAACATAAATGTACAGTAATTCCAACAAGAAAAAATACGTGAAGAAAATCAAATACTTATAAAAACATCTGATTAACATACCGCTAAAACGTATTTGACATATTCCGTGCAATAAACGCATTACCCCCTTTTTCGATCGTAATTGGTTTCCAGATGATCACTTCGGAAGTGGGGCACATGTCGACAGTAAAGTATTGCCTGATGATGTGTTTATCTTCATGTCCTTAATTTGTCGCGAATTTAAAGACACATTTAGATGTACACCTGATTCTGGTTATGTGGGACTTGAATAAGGATTCTTGGAAAAAACACGGATTAAAAAACAACACAAGAGTTAAATAAGAATTGGTTTTCCTTTTACTACCACTACCACGATAAAAACACCTGAAAGTTCATTTAAAGACAGAATTTCCTACTTATGATTATTTTCTTTAGTTTTCTTTCTATGATTTAAATAAATCAGCTGCTCAAATGTTAATTCATTTCAGTATGTCTGTTGCATAATATAAAATAATTATTAATCGATTTGGAAGTGTGAATGGTGCCAAAATTAAGTGCAAATAGATGAGCTGCCACTAAATATAGTCTGAATGTATAAGTTACAGCACTTAACATAACGAATATTTATGATGTTCACCCACTCGTATGCCATAACAGATACATGTAGTGTTTCCTATGTAGATTATATCTTACTAGCTTCAGACCAAAAAAATCCTGGAGATCTTCTGTAGAAACATTCTGCTCAATTTACACTTAAAAAGCGATATATTATGTCCATCAAAGAAACTCGGTGAAGGGAAAAATTATCAGCTTTCAAACAGAGATATAACTGTCTCCAAACCACTGAAAAGAAACAAACAATAGAAGTCTGCCTGACTCACGCTCTGAATCATTACAGTATATTGTACTCATAATGTAATACTACTGAAAATATTGATCATAAATTTTAGTTTACGTACGTAGACGGCGAGTACGTTGGCTAACATGATGGTTTAACAACTCAGATCTTTGGCATGTCATTTATAGATAAATATGTAATTTGGTCAAATGCAATTTGGTTAATAGCATAGCAAATTGTACCGGAATTGAATGAAGTAATGATTTATGATTTTTATCTGGAAAGGCGAACTGTGACGTATCCGCAAAAAAAGCTGTAAAAAATATCCTTCGTCAAAAGTATTTTCTGATTAACATTTGAAAAGGGAATAAGGAAATATCAGCAAACACGTTTCTTCAAATTATCCAGCAATCCAATTACCTCAACGCAAAACGCTTCTCAAACATTTATTTTTATATCTTAAAATAAATCCACAAAAGTGCATTCCCCGCTCATTTCCAAAAACCTTCAGTGCCAAAATACGATTCACGGCAACTATGCATCAAGTTGATACTCAATTACTCAGGGCCTGTCTCGTTACCCGCTCAGCGAGTGCCAGAGACGGCTTTAAATCAAGTGCTTGGATAAGTTGATTTACATGATGCATTATGCGTGACAAATTTGCTGCTAATTGCATGTAAGATGTACTGAATCTGCGATTACACATTAGGGTGGTATTGACCAGTCATAGATGAAGTATGTGCTTTTTCGATATAGATATCCAAAGTTCGATAGATATTGATAGCCACGGGTTAAGGTTGTTAGCTGCGGGTTTAAATTTAGATGTCCAATGTTTGAAAATTTTGTCATTATAGGTCGAGAAGTGTCTTCACACTTCTATTTACTTTGCTCATTTCTATTTTGTATTTCACTCTAGTTTAATGTAGTATCTATACAAAACAAATTGACAAATAAATTTCTTATTCCTTATAGATAAAAAATTTTATGATCTAAAATTAGAAGATCAATAAAATATACCACTTTCCAGAGCCGTGGTCCGCGAATTAATCGAGACTGAAGAGGAGTTTGGCAGAGACATGCAGCAAGTGGTCAGCCAGTACATGCGGCCGATGGACAAGGCAACCACGCCCAAAGCTGTGTTCGACTGCCGAGAGTTCCTCTTCGCGAACTTTAAGCAAATTTGCGAGTTTCATAATACGTGAGTGGTTTAATTCAATTTGATTGACTGTTATATTCTTCCTCTTTTCTAATCTTTCTTATAGCAGGTATTTCCCATAAAAATCAATAGTCTATTTGTCTTGTGAAAATCAGTCATAGTCAGTTCTGACTAGCTATTTACGTATTTATAATATTTGCTATGAATTATTGACATAAGCATTCAACATCGCTACGTTTTTTCATTTTTTTAAGATATTTATCCTACAATTTTCCTTATTTTATGTCAAGTCCCAAATGCAAAGTAAAATTTCTTTTCCCTCATATTAAGAAGAAGAGCTGCACCCATAGCTAAAGTTCTTCGCTTCTCTACGTTATATCCATTATCTAAATTCTATCGCCAGATACCTTATAAAACCATTTTCCACAGGACCCTGCTAGAAGGCATAAAGTACTACGCAGGAGAGCCTCGTATGCTGGGCAGAGCCCTCCTCCGCATGGAGCGGGAGTTCGACAAGCACGTGGCGTACTGCCGGGACGAGCCCAAAGCACAGAAGCTACTGGCCATACATCCCGTTGTTAAGAAGTACTTTCAGGTCAGTTTTTTGTATATCTGTGAACAATTAATAAAATAAACTATCACCGATCGTTGATAAGTGCACAAAGTTTTAATTAAATCTGTCCGTGTGTAAAAAGTGGTTCAAAATCGATTTTAATTACATAATACTGATTTTGACGAACATCAATATAAATAAAACCATCATAATAATCACAGAACATAATAATATAGCTAACCATAGAGACGAGACTGAGCTTTTCACTAATCAATGCCATATAACGGTGATACAAGAAACTAATACATTTATTTTATTTTCGTTGCGGTTTTAAATAACAGATGGCGCATATGTAAATGAAATCATCTGTACAACAGATGGCGTTATACTAAAAGATTTTTACAGCTTTGTACTAGATGGCGCTACACTCATATTTTTAGCTTCTATTTATTGTAAGATCTTACAAAAATAATGCTAATTCCATAAAAATGTATAGTCTGTAAATTTTGCATATACTAATGGAAGTGATTATAAAAGCATAATTAAGATAAATGACGCAATTAAGCTCAGATGAACAGCTCTTTACGGCGACTTATCAATTCTTCTGCATCAGATAGAGGCTTTTATCACGATAAATGGGCTATCTAACACCGAAAGAATTTTTCAGATCGGACCAGTAGTTCCCGAGATTAGCGCGTTCAAACAAACAAACAAACTCTTCAGCTTTATAATATTAGTATAGATACGACACGGACCAATTCTAGCAAATACTTTATATTTGCAAAAGCCAATCTTTCATACATTTTCCAATAAACTTTCATACCCAAATCATTTCACATAGCCAGTCGGCGCCTCGCATCGGCAGACCGCCAACGACTAGAATAGTTCTCGACGATCCGTCACTCCCTTCATATCGGGGACACTGTTTTATCATGTTTACCGCCTAAATATGATTTTTAATTAGTCACAGTCTGCTTGACCTAGGTTTTAGATCAAAACTAGGTATTAATAAATCAGCGTCTGGCGTTTTCAGGAATACAGTATTCAGAATACCGAGATTTTCTTGAAGGTTTTGAGGCAGCATTCAGTTAAATTCAGCTTATAGCTTATCAAAGCATTCGAAACAGCATTCGCTTCAGTTCAGTTTTATAAATTTTAGATTAGTTTGATTTTAGAAATTAAACCTTGAACTTTAAAAAAATGTCGATTCGATCCAGGACAAACGAAAAAGCATCTTCCGAAAAGAAAGAAATAAATTAAAGGAAAAAGGTATTCTCATTTTCATAAGTGGTTTTCTTATGAAAATAAGAACAAAAAAAAATTGGTTGTTTGTAAAGTAGGTTTACGATCGAGATGTTTACGTGATAACGTCTTATTGGTGGCAGCGCTCGAGATGAGACGGGAGATCGGTCCGTCTCTCTCTCGTTATACCTGCGATCGCGCTCGTGAGGTTTTGGTGTGACACAAGTTTCTGAACATGTCACCCGACTAAAACGATTTTAAAAACGTTATCACGTTAAAAAAAATACTGTATGACAGCAACATACTTGCCTAGCTTTAAGCTCCAGCTTGTCACAAAATATCGGTCGAAGGTGTTAGGTTAGAAGCTGTCTTGGCTCACATCACGTCAATCAAACTCTACTATATCCGCGTTCTTGCTTTGGCATTTGCTACTCAGCTATTTGACGCCTTTTCTTGTCTCATTGCCTTTTCCTTCTTGTTTGTTTCTTGACTTGTGTACTAGGCTACAGAAGAAGATACAGGTTTTTAAAACAGGGTAGTTAAATTTACTTGACATATTTTGATAGAATTTATACATTTTTTTATCAATATCAGTCTCATTGCGTCTTTGCCTCTGCAAGCTGGTATTTTAACCATTTTATCAAAAATAAAAACTAAATATATCGCTATGTAGCACTAAATAAAATAGGTACGTACCTACGTAGACAAGTGTGTATAAACGAAGAAAAACCTCAATTTGTGGTAAAAGCTCATACATTTTAGTTCCCGCCCAAAGATCTATGATACGCGTAATTACGCGTATTTATATTGCGCACACACTTGTGGGCTATTTCCTGCGCAATTGATCGATTATCGTTACAGAAATTTGCTTGAGATGAAATTATTTTGATACTAGATTCTACTATTTGTTATATCTATTAGATTTACATAAATAAGTCTAGTCACTAGAAAAATATAGATGTATAATTGGGCATATTACATTGATAAGATCAAAAATGACGAACAACATATCAATGTTCTTACAAAATTCCATCATAAGTCGACGTTTAAAGAAAGTTAAGAAATTAACAAAACGAAAAATAAGAGAGAATATTCTCCAGAACATATTATGTTCTGAAAATCTCTAAAGTATAAAATTGATGACATTGAGTCGTGTTTACATATTTTTGGTAGAACAAATGGCAGATTAGTTGATCATGATGCAACATTCGCTGCAGAAATAGTGACGGCATTGAACTTTTAATTTGACTGAATTCTTCTGACGTTGGCCATGCGATAGATGGTGTGATATCTTGAAATCTTATTTATAAATGTTCAGTGGATATGAAAGAGTTCTCCAATAAGTTGTCGTCACTTTACGGAATTATTTTAGTTTTAAAAACTTGGAAACTGCAGGTATTAATATTTAACCTTGCTTAATTTCACACTCAAACTCAAATATTTATTTATTCAATTGGACTTCTTCAGAAGCACTTTTGAATCGTCATAACATATTTTTAGCATTAACCACCGATTCGGAAAGCAGTATCTATGGAGAAGGACCGGCAAGAAACTCCATAGTTGCTCTTATGTTTTCTTTACAAATATTTGAGTTCAATATCATCAACTCACAATTACTTTGTGTTACGACTCTTCTGAGAATATTTAACTAGATAAGCATCCTCTATTTTTGTAGTGAAACTTCTTTAGGCGCGATGAGAGTAAAATTTCTAGGTAGCGTCATACCGTCACGTCATGGATTTCGGTATCTTTGAATCTTGCCAAAGAAGTTTCACTTCCGACAGGTGTGCTCGGCACACACTCTTTTTTATTCTTATTTAGATACACTTTTTAATGCACTACGATAAATAAGTTAACGTGCGTTGGTACTCTCTGACAAAAATAAAGATACGGATAATAAAATAAGACAAATTGTATGCATGTAGGTGTACCACGTGAGATCCCACTCAAGAGAAAGTTACTAGAACAATTCTATAAATTCCTGTATAATCGTACATTCCGCTAATGCTGAATGACTGGTGTTAGCGCGTCACCGAATATTATTATCCTACGCAACACTGTCTACACCTGAGTCAAACCCCAAAATAATTCCAACAAATATACTTTATCTCACATTTAGATCTGTATCTATTACTGTTTCAGTTATTCTTCAGAATTCTTCATTATTGATATTGATTGATGATGACTTCAGAATTAGGATAATGGTAAATCAATTTCATTATATTCTCGCTGTCGCTTCAATTTTGTACCACAAGTGCTTAGGTTTGGCCACCAAATCTGGTATAACATAACTAGGAATCTAAAAATTACTATGGAGTTATATAGGTTTGATAAATATGAATTTGATTTCAAATAAACCTGTAGAGAGGAACTATAAAACATGAAATGTGATGCAATGATCCTGAAGAGAATCAGAAGATAAGAGTTCTTTCTACGAATGGTAACTAACTTTTTCTAACATTACCGTCAGTTATGGAATGGTATTAAATAATTAAATAAAAAGACGTGTGGCACTCGGGGACTGCCGCGGTAAAGCTATTGCATGCTATGCCTTTAAGCCACACCTCCGCGCCCGTCGGAGTGGGGAGCGTGAGGTTTTTCGTTACGCAATTTCTGGATTCGGTCCCCGCGCTCAAGGCCCGCGATAGAAGCTATGCAATAACTTAAAAAAATTGAAATCGTTTGGTGAAAATCTTTCCAGAACCATCTACTTGATTACGGTATATTTCCAAAGCTTTACTATTCGATTAAGCGATTAATGAATTCCCTTCCAAACATTGATAAAAGTAGAACGAATGAATTTTTCATAGTGTTTCTTATAATTGACCTAAATATAAATATTGCGAGCAGGTTGGTTGATCAATCCCATGATACGTTTTAAATTTAGACCATAGATTGTGATTTAAAAACAAAATTATCGTTTATGAGTGAAATAGTTATTCAAACTACAATATTATGCTCAGTACACTACAAATATAATACCAATATCCCGTATGAGGATGAACGTTGTAGTATTTTCATGTAACATTATGCAAACAAACTTAAAATTACTTTCCGTATATTGCAACGTTTCAACAAAGTTAGTATTTTGAAAAATCAGATATTTCCCCGCTACAATTTCAAACACCACCGATTCACATACTGAACATGTACATCCCAGCGTCTAATAACAACCATGTAAGCCTTCCTTCTATCTAGAGTAGTATTGGGGGCTTTAGAGCAATCGCCCCTGGCCCTTCTTTTGCAAAATTGGGTTACAGATGGATTGCTATATAAATGCTACATAAAATTTAAACTTTAATGTGAAAATACCAAATAGGAAATTATAAAGCTCTATTCGCTTTTCCATAGCGCTCCACGATACTGAAGGCCGCATCTCTCTCCTGTCATTCTTATCGTGTACTAATTTGTGTTTAACACTTATTTGTATTACCATTATAGAAGAAAAGCGCAGCTACATAAGCGACTAATCCATTTCGAATATTGATAAAATCTTAAATCTATTAATATTAAATAACGGTTCAAATATGACTCGTAATCCCTGCTCATGCGTGTCTCCACTAACTAATGTCACTGTCAGCTTTATCAGCAATGACATCGACCTGTCAAGGATACCCCAAGGTTTGTTTGGCGACCTTGCCGCCCGCAACGTCACCAGAGAAATGTATCCTCTATCTAAGTTTAGCCGTGGATTGGGCAAGGCATGGTGCAGATCAGTCGCCTGGATGCCGCGGCCGCGAACAGAGCACGCCTCTGCTTGATCGATCCCCGACCACTCTCTGGAGTGAAGTGTGTGACTGTGATTGTGTTGTCAAACCTGTGCCATCCGCCCCCTCACTCAGGTACGACCTAGGTGTACTGAGTTAGATTGTGCCGCAAAAATAGATAGGCCGTTGCGAAATCATCATTTTTCCCGACATTCGCGTCGAACGGTGTAGTGTTTCAGGCGTCCGGTTATTTTGAGGCGTTGCGTGGGACGCCCGTTGTCTATTGGATGCGCGGCGTCGATTCGCAATTTTCCTATGCTCGTTTTCTCTGTGACCTTGACCTACATTTTAATAGTTTAAGGGTCATTTATGTATAACATTAACCAAGTACTTGTTCAAGTTTAACTTTCAATGTCACAAGTTTGGATAAATTGTTTTCATAAAATTTCTATGAATAAAGCTTCGTTTTGTTTTCTCTTCTAAAATATCTGATAATTTTGAGTGACCTCTCTACACTGACCTCGACATTATTTTAGTTTATAGTTTTCAGGTAATAGTTCGACTGATAGCTTTATAATTATCTTATGTTATTTACAAAAATAATTTTATTTAAAAACAATACATAACCATTGATGTAGTTAACAGTTAAATAATTTTTTCATGTCACTCTTATATTCGTTTTTTCATCAAATTTCTATTCAAGGTCACTGTTGTCAAGAGCTCTATAGTCATCCGCTTGTTATTGCAAGCATAGTCTAATTATCATAAAGATCACCTGCTTCAACTAGAAATAAATTCGTAGTATATCAGAAATCGGTGTATCATTTTAGGATTCTACCATTTACTTTAATTAGGAAACACAATTTTACAAAAAATTTACTATTCACTCTGTGCAGTCTGATATATCTGTCAAAATGACGTTTCACGCATGTCTTTCCACCATGTCGAATATGTATTGCTGTTTATGTTTTGAAAATAACATTCTGAAGGTAACATAAATCTAACTGATACTCAGTTGTCTGAAATACTTACTTCATTGTGAACATAGTTGAAACATGACTGACTTTTCAGGGCCACGATAGAAAATTTTTGCACTATGATAATAGAAATAATTGTACGTTATTTTAAAGTCACAATATTATGTTTCCTTTCAATTCCAGTACTGTAAGTTGTCGTCGAAAATGTAAATTTAACTTCGTAATTAACTATTTTGGCTAATATATGCACACTTTTCATAAACATCATAAGCTCTTATGGTTATATTTAATAAATCCTGTGATTAGAATCAAAGTAATAACACAACCCTTTAACGAAATGTTTTAACACAGTATAAGAAAATAATAAAATAATAAAATACCTATATTTAATCCTTGAATAGTTAGGTAAACGCGTCAAAATTTAAATTTAATCACTCAGTAGTCAAAACAGATTAAACACATCACCGATTTAAGTGAAAACATTTAGATTTCACTATCATTATATATCATAATATTTAACTATAATTAATGTATTTAGAAAAAAATTAAGTATGTTCTTACGTAATTAGTATAAGCGTTCATAATGCTCTACGATACAATTTACTTTTCAAAAGTTCAGGGGCCGTATTATGTGGCTGGTTATTGCGATCATAATCACTAAATAGTATAAAACAAAGTCGCTTTCTCTGTCCTTATGTCCCTATGTATGCTTAAATCTTTAAAACTACGCAACGGATTTTGATGCGGTTTTTTTTAATAGATAGAGTGATTCAAGAGGAAGGTTTTAGTATATAATCTATTATGTTTTAGACAAAGCGGGCGAAGCCGCGGGTGGAAAGCTAGTATGTAATATGAATTTGCCAGTCACTTCCATTCAGGGCATAATCTCTCTGGAAATAAGAGGTCATAATACGGCCCCTGTACTGGGTTTCGATGCTTCAAGGTAAAAAAGGGGCTAAGACAGAGATTGTTTTAACATAACCCATGGGACTTTTACCTAAGAAATTAGAAGCAAGTACAATTTAACAGACATAGGTAAAGCTCAATAGATAGATAGGAAAGTTTAGTATTCAAGATGTAGGACATAAAAATCCTTTTGTTACAGTTATGTTAAGGAACTTCTGAATCTTGGACTTAAACTTGGTAACTTGGTAAAAGAAACAACGACAGACAGATATTGATAGAGATCATAGAGTCCTTATTATACAATCAAACTAATATAATATAATTATTTTCGTTATTGGTATAAGTAATACAATTTAACGTCATTGAAGCCTTCAAGAACTGCTGTTAACACCAATATTTCTAGTGTTTTTGAGTCACTGCTCTTTTCTGTTATAAAAAGCAATACCAGACAAATAAGTGTGCACATTTCATTAACTAAAGCTTTTCACAATCAAACATTTAGACGTATAAGTCGTCTATAAAATCTAAACGTATCTAATCTAACGTCTAATTGAAGACTGTAAGACCTGTGTAAAACTTTTTGAAAATTGTAATTAACTGTTAAATTTACAGTAGAATCAAACCAATCAATCATCATCATCATCATCAATACATATAATAAAATTCTAGAAAAGTGGTGTCTGTACAATGAAAATATGTAAAAAAAAATTAGCAGGGGTTATTATTAAATCGATCCCAAACCCAAAACTGTAGTTAAAAAATTTTTTGTCTGTTTGTCTGTTTGTCTGTATGTTTGAACACGCTAATCTCAGAAACGGCTTATCCGATTTCGATGCGGTTTTCACTAATATATTGTGGTAATCTTCATTTAACATTTAGTGTTTATTTCATGTCAATCGGCTTATAAATAAAAAAGTTATGACCATTTAAGTACTCACGGCGAACATTTGCTAAGGCATTCTATGGTACACATACAGTGTACGATAAAACGTAAGTTATCTGTTATACGCTACAGTTATGTCCAAGTGATCATATCGAAAGTCCCCAAGGGTGGGGGGTAAGCTGAGGTAGTAGGGGGGAGGGGTCAAATTAAAATTATACTTATTTCTAGGTAAATTTTATACATAAAATGTCCTTTAAATTATGTCGTATTTATAATATGATTATATTTTTAACCCCCGATGCAAAAATATGGGTGATAAGTGTTTGACCGCTGTGTGTGTGTGTGTTTGTGCCACCGTAGCTCGCTAGCAGGTAATCCGAATTAGATGATGTTTTTTTGTTAGGCAGCATATTTTCCGACGCTGGTTCTTAAATAAACTGTATCAAAATCGGTTCATCCATTTATTGTGTAAAAGTGGGAATGAAAATAACTAAAGTTGTCGAATATACTTTAGTGATATATTAAATGAAAGTGAACGACCTATCAGTAAAAATAAGTCAAATTTTATCAAAATCGGTTCATCCATTTATTTGATATAGGTATAAAAGTGGTAGATAATAAAAAAAGTGAATTTTGACTCAAGTGACATATGAAATGAAAGGGCATGACGTGTAAAGTATAATTAGACATATTTAATCAAAATCGGTTCATCCATTTACTATACCTATATACAGGGTGTAATCGTTAAGTGTGCACAGGCGATTTTTCCGTAAGTATTACAGATAACAAAAAACTTTAAACTGGTATCGAAAGTACTTAACCTAATGAGTAAAATGGCGGTAATAAATTTTTAAAAATAAATCGAGAAATATCAAAAAAATTATCTTTAAACCCTCCCATACATTAAGTATGAAATATGAATATCCCATATACATTTAATATGAAAGATTTTAGCTTTCTTTTTCTTTTTTGGTTTTCTGCTTTAATTACTTCGCAAATTTGAAGTGGCATTTTCCACGCTTTTTCCGGACATTTTCACGCATTTTCCGGATATTTTCCGGGGATTTTCCGAGCATTTTCCGGGCATTTTCCAGGCATTTTCCACGCTTTTTCCGGACATATCCACGCATTTTCCGGATATTTTCCAGACATTTCCCTGGCATTTTCCGGTTATTTTCCGGGATATTCCAGACATTTTCCGGGAATTTCCCAGGCATTTTCCGAGCATTTCCCGGGGATTTTCCGGATGTTTCCCAGACATTTTCCGGACATTTCCCTGGCATTTTCCGGGGATTTTCCACGCATTTCGCAGACATTTTCCGGACATTTTTCAGGCATTTTTCGGGGATTTTCCAGGCATTTTCCGGATATTTTCCGGACATTTTCACGCATTTACCGGATATTTTCCGGACATTTTCACGCATTTTCCGGATATTTTCCAGGCATTTTCCACCGTTTTTCCGGAAATTTCCACGCATTTTCCAAGCATTTCCCAGGCATTTTCCGGTTATTTTCCGGGAATTTCCCAGGCTTTTTCTGAGGATTTTCCGAGCATTTCCCGGGGATTTTCCGGATGTTTTCCAGACATTTTCCGGACATTTCCCTGGCATTTTCCGGGGATTTTCCACGCATTTTCCAGACATTTTCCGGACATTTCTCAGGCATTTTCCGGCGATTTTCCAGGCATTTTCCGGATATTTTCCGGACATTTTCACGCATTTTCCGGATATTTTCCAGGCATTTTCCACGGTTTTTCCGGAAATTTCCACGCATTTTCCGAGCATTTCCCAGGCATTTTCCGGTTCTTTTCCGGGAATTTCCCAGGCTTTTTCCGAGCATTTCCCGGGGATTTTCCGGATGTTTTCCAGACATTTTCCAGACATTTCCCTGGCATTTTCAGGCATTTTCCACGCTTTTTCCGGAAATTTCCACGCATTTTCCGGATATTTTCCAGACATTTCCCTGGCATTTTCCGGTTATTTTCCGGGATTTTCCAGACATTTTCCGGGAATTTCCCAGGCATTTTCCGAGCATTTCCCGGGGATTTTCCGGATGTTTCCCAGACATTTTCCGGACATTTCCCTGGCATTTTCCGGGGATTTTCCACGCATTTACCGGATATTTTCCGGACATTTTCACGCATTTTCCGGATATCTTCCAGGCATTTTCCAGGGACTTTCCACGGTTTTTCCGGAAATTTCCACGCATTTTCCGAGCATTTCCCAGGCATTTTCCGGTTATTTTCCGGGAATTTCCCAGGCTTTTTCCGGGGATTTTCCGAGCATATCCCGGGGATTTTCCCGATGTTTTCCAGACATTTTCCGGACATTTCCCTGGCATTTTCCGGGGATTTTCCAGACATTTTCCGGGGATTTTCCGAGCATTTCCCGGGGATTTTCCAGACATTTACAGGCTATGTCAGGGAAATGTCCGGAAAATGCCTGGAAAATTCCCGGAAAATATCCGGAAAATGCGTGAAAATGTCCGGAAAAATGTGGAAAATGTCACTTCAAATTTGCGAAGTAATTAAAGCAGAAAACCAAAAAAAGAAAAAAAAAGCTAAAATCTTTCATATTAAATGTAGGTATATGGGATATTCATATTTCATACTTAATGAATATGAGGGTTTAAAGATAATTTTTTTGATATTTCTCGATTTATTTTTAAAAATTTATTACCGCCATTTTACTCATTAGGTTAAGTACTTTCGATATCAGTTTAAAGTTTTTTGTTATCTGTAATACTTACGGAAAAATCGCCTGTGCACACTTAACGATAACACCCTGTATAGGTATAGGGAATGAAAGAAACGAATGTTGTCAAATATTGTGATAGTACCTACCTAAGTGATATATCAAATGAATGTGCATAACGGGTGAATTACAATTAGTAATGTTTTATCGAAATCGGTTCATCCGTTTTTTACATATAGGGCACTTTAGGGGTGACAGTGGTTAGATAAATAAACCAAATGGAGCATCAAACGATAGGATATGACGTGTACATATAGGTACAATTAGATAATATTATTTACATCAAAATCGGTTCTGCCATTTACTAGGGATGGAAAGGGAAGGGTTGAAAGTCTGTGAAAGAAGAGGGGGACAAATCCTTAGCAAAACATCATACGCTTATGTCAATTAGTATCGATAGCGGATTCTATTCCTTTACGTTTTGACGTTTGCCTCGGCACTCAGTTGCTGCACAATATATTGTCAAAAACATCCATACAAGGAAGGAAGGTAAATAAATTTGCTCCTCTCCCTCCTGGTGCCTAAAAAATAATATGCCATAATTTAAAATAAATTTTACGTAGAAAATTAATTAGGCACTTATTTTTTTATTTTTTAGCTCAGTTTAGTAATAAATTTTACTAACTGTTCTTTTAATTATTTATGGTAGTACGTGTTTATTCAATAAAAGTTAAGTAGTAACTACTATGCAGTCACTATTCCACGCGGACGAAGTCGCGGGCACAGCTAGTTGGAGACTAAAGTTGTAGGTTGTGACGCGTAGACGTTTCGTTTTAAAGCTCTTTTCGCATTCAATATTGTTGAATTGTTTTTAACTTGTTAAGTTAGTAAAATATGTTTGCATGGTTTATTTGTTAATACAATACAAGTTTTACAATAGTATCATAAATACTACACACTGATAAATAGAAAGTAAACATGTATAGCTAAAAAAACAAGCCATTACCAGCCAAACATTTAAAGGGACAATTAAACGGACTATTGAATTCTCTTTTCTCGTTTAGTCGTACAGAAATATTACATTACCACAATAAATTTAATGAAGTTGTTCATTAAATTTAAGTTAATACGTACATAATTAATTATTAGTTACATTTCCGTTCTACCGTATCCAAATATCTAAAGTTGGCGTCAACTCGTTATATGTCAAGGTGGGCTAATTATAACCGACCGACTTTACTAGCGAATCAGTCTTCCAGAGCTTATATGACTATTTTACTGTTGCTTACACGTAATTTCGGTTGTTTATTGTTGTGTTACTCTTATGTAAACTTTTATTTGTAGTATATTTAAGATTATGGGTGTTGCTATTATATCAAGCAACTCATAATGCTCGTTGTTCATAAATGGATCTTCTTAGACCGGCTCACTCACGTACCTGCCGCAGGGGCGATATTGGTACAATCTCGATTGTTCGGCGGTCAGGACAATCTCAGCTGTTGTTCTCTAAATTTCCCCTGCTTGCCTATACACATAACAATTAAGCAGTGAGTAACCGGTATTAATGAGCTCTTCAATCTATTGAAATGTCGAGAAATAAAAAGAATGTCTTCGAGAAATTGGTTTATTCGACCATGAAATAAATTCGCTATTATTGTTATCTCATAAAGATGTATTGTCATGCGTTATGGAGTACAGATTTGTATCTGTGCATTTGTATGCCAATATCAATTTTCTTTAGTCAGTAGGCTACGTCTTCTGAACCCTACAGGACCGCTACTATTTACTATTTTTTCGCCATTGAATGGGGGGCAAGTATCTCGACGACGACGATGGCGACTGAGTGAGGAACCTACGGACTATCCGAGCGTTACTATCCGACTATCCCCTTGGTATTTTTGTTAATCTTAATTGTAAAGTTTCAGGCTTTAACTTATGATTCATCATAATCAATAAGTACGTACGTAAACATATCATAGTTCCTCTTAATTTTATATCAGCTTCATCGCGCTTTATGACATGAAGACTGTTGATAAGTTCTTAAAAAAATCAATAGGCTATTAACGTATAATTAACGTAACTCTGTTACAATGAATATAATGAAATGTTTAGTAAATAACCAAATCTCTTTAATATTCTGAATTAATGACTTGAATTGACTTGAATGGAAAATAAGTAGAGTAATTAATAAATTCAAATAAAATCTCATAGGAGAAATCCAAACAGAAGGTAATAAGGATACAATAAAGTGTAAAATATCGATTAAAGTATGACCGAAGAACCGAGCCGCACAAAAACCTTATAATCAACTAACAACCATAGAGAATTCATTAGAAAATCAGATAAAGATAGGCCATAAAGGATCAGAATATCCAAGTACAAAACTTAATAAATTTTTATAATCAGAATGTTTTGAAAAACTATCAAGTCTAGAAGAGACAATAACCTGTATTCTGAAACGGTAGTGAAAGTTAACGCTCAGCAATGTTTGACACAACACACTTGGCATACGACCAAACAATTACAATGACACGCGACGAATTGTCGAACCATCGGAATTGCACAGACCTATATAATTCAGAGGACCATTAACTCTTGGGCTTCGTTTAAATTGCCATGTACCAATGACACTTTCATGCTATTCTTAAACATTGCTTTGGGCTCTGATAACGAAACGCATATACGAAAGTAAAGTTTTCCACTCCTTGGAATCTTCTTTCGTTTAATTTTTATCTGTTTTCATCTTTTCGGTGAATACTACAAAATTGTAATAATCACTGTTTTTGAGTTTTTCAACCATAGTTTCATTGTCCATAGAGACTGATAGAAAATATCGGTATTAGGGTTCGGTCGACCGTCGGTTTCTTTGCTTACTTTTTATTCGGGCTATTGATAAACTTGTCTATTCGCACAAATGTAAATGGAATCACCTTAAGGACTCATTTGTTAGCTCCGAGTCTTCAATTAATCCGCAATTCCATCGGCAGCAGATTTTCAATTTTCTTTGAAACGTAGACTGCCTAATTTGCCTTATTTATGGCTGCAGTTAAAAACGTTGATTATGTTCTTAATTTTTATTTTTATAAAATATTGGATAGATTGAATCTTTGTATCATTATAAGTATATTATAGTTACCCAATGATATCTGAATATCACGAAATATTTTAAGTTATTATTGGCAAAATAACTAGTATAGATATACTTATTGTATGAAATTTTCTTTTAGCGAGTAAACATATCTACATGACCTCTCCCAATTATATGTGCAATAGGATAGCTAGAACAACAATATGATTTCCACGAAGGATGAACAAGACGAAGTATTGAATGAGATAACAAAGCTTTTTTCTGGAAAATTAAAAATACTAGTAAAACGTATTATTTTCAGGACATAGCTAAGAAAGTTGGAGACGACAAAGGCCTTCCCGAGCACCTTAAACTTCCGATTCAACGAATCAACGACTATCAACTCCTTCTTAAGGTAAATAATCTTATTCTGCAGTATATTATACATAGTTTGCGTAATTCATCACATTAAAAATAAGTGAAATAGAGATTTTTTATCTGGGGGCACGGTAGTGCCCCCGCCAAGACGAGCCAAGCGACTACGCGCACGGGCACTACCTACCTTTCTTCGAAGCGCTTCGACGTTTTTTTGAACCCTCATAACTTGGGTTTGGATTATGTATTTCCTAATGCCCTAGAAAGCTGAAATTTTGTATGTAAGCTAGTATTAGCACACAAACAACAAAAAAATTATAAAACTTGTAACTTTCATCCCCCAACCCCTTAAACTAGGGGATGGGAGTTTGTATGAGACCTGTAATTTTAAATTAAATTTTGATGACGCTAGAGGTCTAATCTAATAATCTAAAACTTGGTTCCCCTAGATATATATATATGTATAGGTACTCCTTGTTAAAAATTTAAAAATTTAATCGACATATATTGAGACATATACTTCAGATCAGATCATATAAATATGAATGAATAGAAGTGTTGCGAACGTCTCCTGCCTCTTACGTCCACACAGTAGCTAAAAATAAAAAAAAAATTTGTTACAAACAACTTACAGAAAGAAATGAAATCCCACCAAAAACATTTTCATGTAAAATGTTGCCAAGACGAGTCCATATGACTCGCACTGTCAAAAAGTTATCAGATCTCATGTAGAGCCAAGCTTCTAACACTACACGCCCTAACTCTACAAGGCCTAACTTCACAAACTCTACACCTTAGTCAAAATATGTGGCTTGGCCGTTCGTTACTACAAGAACTATTGTATAACACAAAAGTAATGAACAGTGAATTAATTTTTCACCTTACGCCGATGTGAATGTAGCGAAATGGCCAAGCCACATATTTTGACTAAGGTGTAGAGTTTGTGAAGTTAGGCCTTGTAGAGTTAGGGCGTGTAGTGTTAGAAGCTTGGCTCTACATGAGATCTGATAACTTTTTGACAGTGCGAGTCATATGGACTCGTCTTGGCAACATTTTACATGAAAATGTTTTTGGTGGGATAATTTTGTCAATATCTCAAAATTGTTTATACCTATACTTTCTATATTATAACATACAATTATAATCGGGATCATAAGTTTCATTCGAATCCATGAAATTATTTTCTACGTCAACAAAAACTCGAAACGTAGCAACTCTCACATTAGTTATCTAAACACCATTCGAAATTACTGAAAAATGCACTATAATTATGATCTTAGCCAATACTCAAAAAAGCATATAGCTAAGCTGTAATAATTCAGTATAGGATCTAAAATTACTCCCCTCAAACGTACACAGCTGACGTCACTGACGTTTTCATCGCAAAAACAAATACGACGGTAAGAAACCGTATTTACGCTTAGTTTAATTTTACTGCTAACTTGTTATTGGATGGTGATTACATACATCCGATCTGTTTTATTTTTAGCCTATTGTTTTTGACTCATTTTCGTCAATTATTTTAGAAAGTATACACAGTTATTAAAATCAGCGATAATATTTATAAATCGCTGTACATCACATTCACAATAGTCAGTACATTCGTTTAGGCTATTTTTCTTGTACGTTTGAAAAAAATTGTCTATGAGACCCGATTACATAACATCTGTACCTACACGTACACAACTTCTTTCATACATTTTCTGTCATACTCTGAACACTGAACACTTTTTCTTTTCCAGGAACTAGTCAAGTACTCCAAACGTCTCGGCGACGATTGTACTGACTTACAAAAGGCCTTGGAACTATTTCTCGGTGTCCCAAACAGAGCGACTAACAACTTATTCATTGCGAGCATCGAAGGCTATCGCGGAAATATCTACAAGCTTGGGAGATTACTTACCCACGATTGGTTCACAGTCGAAGTAGAAGGGAGGTCGAAAGAGCGGTATCTTTTTCTGTTTAAGGCGAGGATCCTCGTCTGCAAGATCAAGAGGGTTGCTGACGATAGATCGGTGTTTGTTTTGCAACATATCGTGAAGGTAAGCATTGATGTGCTGATAAATTAATAGAAAGTATAATTCTATCCATTTTAAAGTTTAATTATAAACTGTTCAGTCATAAACAATACAAATATTATTATTTGTGTTCGTTCGTTTTCTTTAACGTATTAAAATGCACGCTTGATGCATTTAAATTCTTAGTACACGTCAAGTAAAATAATTATCTTTTTGTCGGGAGTATGATTAACGTCTGCAAACTGCAATGATTAAGACATTTATTATAATATTTCTTTTTATTCAATTTTGCAGCTTCCTGATTTAGAAATCCAAGATCACCCAGATACACTAAAGTTTGATCTTCACCAAAAGAATCCACCTTTGGTCATCACCCTCACAGCTCACAAGGACTCAGTTAAAACTGCTTGGCTTCGTGAAATAAGACAATACGCGAGTGATCTTGGTAAGACTAAACACTTGTTCTTTTAAAAAATAAATAAAGAAACGTTTGTGGGAAATAATCATATGTAATGGGAAAAAAATATTGTTTGCAGTAATAAAATATTTAACGCTAATTGCATAAAATAAATAAATATATGTATAAGAAAAGGGCCAACTTCAATCATTATATTTCTTTAAATTACAGTTGCATTAGCAGAACACGCCGCAGACGATCTGCAAGTATTACCCCAAGAGGAATACTTCGAAGCTGAAGACGAGTCAAATAAAAGAGAGTACTCAGAAGACGAAGAAGACGGTCAAAAGGAGAAGAAGGCACGAACAGAAGAAGCTGCAGTTGAAGAACAAGAGGAATCACTTCAAGTTACAACTAAGCGAAAAGCGTCACTTGAAAGTGAAGTCGCTGAGAAGATATCTAAATCTGAACACGTAGAAAGTGCATCTATAAGTGAAGTCCAAGAAATCAGTACTACTCAAGAAGTCACAGCTGATTTAGAGTCTAAATCGATTGTGACACAAATAAGTACTACAGTTATTGAAACTGATCAAACCGTTGAGGTCCAAGCTTCTGAAAAAAACGTCGAAGTTGGAATACACGAAGTATCGGAATCTAAACAAGTTTCAACGACACAATCTGTCCAA
The DNA here is from genome assembly GCA_029959065.1 of Colias behrii. NCBI lineage: Eukaryota > Metazoa > Arthropoda > Insecta > Lepidoptera > Pieridae > Colias > Colias behrii. The sequence continues at coordinate 15,734,647 of JARWMC010000001.1, forward strand.
GTTCATTGCACAGAAGTATCCACTCAAGGATCTGTGGAAGAGGTAGTAGAAACTACCAGCAAGACACAGATTAGCGAAGAGAATACTGAAATAAAACAAGACTTGGTCGCTGAATCACAACAGTCTGCTAAAGAAGTTGAAAGTGTTTCGATTGTACAAAAGCAGGAACTAGAGAAATCAGTCTGCGAAAATCAAAATACACAACAAACTTCTCAAGTTTCAACTGAAAAATCTATAACATCTAAAGAAGAAATCAAAGAAGAATCAACAGAAGCGGTCGCATCTGTGCATCAAACAGATAAATCTGAAGTTACATCTGTCGGGGAATTCAAAGCTGAGGTTGAAAGTGTTTCTGAAAAAACACAAGATCTAGAAACATCTACCAAAGAAGATAAGAAAGTTAAAACAGAATTAACAACAACTAGTAAAGATTCAGTATCTGATCAAAAGGAATTGAAACGAGGTTCTAAAACTAAACGTAATTCAAAGAAGAAAGCTGATACTAAAGATCAGGAAACAAAAACAGTAGAACACGTTGAAGTTGAAGCTGTTTCTGAAGTAACAGCTGAAGTTGTTAATGTTAAAACAACTGAAACATCGATCCAAGAAAATAAAACAGAGGAATCTCAAGAGATTAAACAAAATAGCACGAGTTTGAATAACAATAATAAAGAAGTACCAGATCTTGAAACAAAACAGGCGGTATTAGAATCAAATACAGAATCTAAGCGATCTGAAGATACTGTTTTAGAAGAAAGCCAAAGTGTTAATCAAGAGGAAAGCGCTGAAGGAGAGATGTCGAGATACAGCCGCAGTTCGCGGCTCTCTGGAGGTAAGATGCATGTAATTTAAAACCCCTAAAAATATTGATTTGTTTTTATATTATTCTTTCTTATAATTTTCGCTATTTGTCCTTGTCATTATGTTTTTTGAAAATTTAACGTAGTAAAATATATCAACTAATAGTAAACCATTGAAAACATCAAAAATGAGCAAAAAGTATGTTAAAATATTTTAATTTTCGTTTCATAAAATAATGATTATTTTATGATAGTTATCATTAAATTTCTTCTGGATATTTGGAAAATTTTAATTGGATATTATTATCCTAAAATATGATATTATGTTTCTTGTTTGTCGTCTTTATTAATCTCTTCTTTTTTATTATATAGAGTACTCCAGTAGTACTCGCAAATCATCAACAGGTGGTCGATATGAGTCTTCGGCCGATGGAGGTATCTCCTCTTACTCATCTCGCCGTGAGAGTGGTTCTCGTATAGAGAGCAGTCGCTATGATATCGGAGGTATTGAAGGCTCTGCTGGATCGAAGTACGAATCTAAGTACTCAACATCTAGCGCCATCGAGGGAGGATCGAAATACGGCGTCGAGTCGAGTTATGAGAGTAGGAGCTCAATCAAAGATGGCTCCAAGTACGGTGTCGAATCGAGTTACGAGAGTAGGAGCTCTATCAGGGACGGCTCTAAGTATGGAATAGAGTCCGGTTACGAAAGAAGCAACTCGATCAAAGATGGCTCGAACTACGGTGTTGAATCGAGTTATGAAAGCAGGAGGTCCATCAAAGGTGGTTCTAAATATGACGTTGATTCCTATGATAGCAGGAGCTCGGTCAAGGATAGCTCGAAGTACGCTCTCGAATCTAACTACGAAAGAAGCAACTCGATCAAAGATTCAAAGTATTCGATAGAAGAAACCGATACTGAAAGTAAAATCAACAACATTGCAGCCAAGTACGGTCTGAACAATAATATCGAGACTTCCGAAAGCAAGTCCATCAAGCAAAGCATCGAAGCCAGCTACGATGTAGATCTGGACGCTCCCAGCAAAATCGACAGTATCGCTTCGAAATACGGTCGCAATTCGGTCACCAGCAGCTCTAACGTCGAAGCTCGCTCCACAAGATTGAACATTGAAACCAGTTTAGACGGGAATAACGTTGAAGCTAAGGCAGTAGCTGAATCCAAATACTCCAAGAAAAGCTCCAAGAATGGTGAATCCGCGTATGAGAGAGAATATTCGAAGAAATCGTTAACCAATGGATCGGTAACCGACCAGTTTATATCTGAAAAATCGGTTTCCAAATCTGAATCGTTTGATGGAAAGCCGATTTTCTCGAAGACGTTAGAAGGGCAGAACATCGAGCGTAAGTATAACGACACTACCCACGACAGTAGACACTTAGTGCTTGTACATACGCTTCTAGAATTAACACACACAACACATTGTGCTAACGCTTCTATGTGAAGTCTTCGCTCGAAGATGTAGGAAAACATAATGTTTGAATTCGCAGCCGGTGAGAATGCGATGTTCGAATGCAAGATTAGTTCTCTGGAAGAGGTTAAAGTGACTTGGCTGAAGGACAACAAGCCTCTGACGGACCGTTTGATGGATCGAGTGAATATAGTGAACACAGGGGACGTCCATAGACTAGAGGTGATGCATTGTAGAGAGGACGACTCGGGCTTGTACACCGCGCGGGCTGAAAACGTGAAGGGCAACGCCCATTGCACCGCGCAGTTGATTGTTCATGAGCGTGAGTAGATGACTTCCTAGTTTAGAGATAAGCTGTTTTGAACTCTTATTTCTTTTAAATTGAATCTTTGCGAGAGAGAGATATTGAGATATCTTTTAGGTATATCTTTTTTTAACATCGAGTAGTAGAAAAATGTGTCATTTCTTCAATTAATATATACAACACACAACAATATTTAATGTAATTTCGTTCAAGAGTTCAAAACAGTTTGACCCTATAACATTAGATATAGACCAAACTATGTATATGCAGCGTCTTATCAATTAAAAAACAGCATGGCCGCCACAATCATCAACAACATCGTAAAGCGCATAACACGTAGACAATCTTATCTCTTTATAATTTTCCTGTTGCGACTTAAATAGAAGGCATGATTATTGTGTCGTCTAGCTTTTTTACTCTTCCAATCTTTACCAATTTTGTTAATTTTATTATACACAGGTTATATTTGGTAAGATATTTTGTCATTGTAATTCCTGGTTACTTGTATTTTGTATAATTTGGTTGTATAATTGTTTTGTATTATGTATAGTGACTCCGGAAGAAAGGAAACTAAAGAATGCTCAGAACGCACCATACTTCTTGGTAGCTCTGAAGGACACTGAGATATTGTTGAATACATACTTGCGCTTTATGGTCAAGGTCAAGGGAACACCTAATCCTGATGTGAAGTTGTAAGTTTAATTCATTACTTTAATTACATATAGATAAACTTTTAAATTTTATTAGAAAAAAAAATATGTTTTTATTTCTTCTGGTCATATTCTGCCATGTCTTCCAGAGTTAAAACTTAAAAGCTTCGCAATAATAATATCTGTATTGCAAATTACCCGACTTATTTTAATCCTATTTATTCAATTGGGCAAAAATTCCGTTTATACTTTCACATCTACAATACGATCTCCTGATTTTCATCATCCACAATTTCTGTCTTAGTGTTATTCTGTCTATTAAATTTTTACATATACAATTTCTAGAAAATGCCCCAAAACCTAACTATCCCATTTTTTTAAGCTACCGCGAAGGCAAAGAAATAAAAACCACTTTGGACAGCGACCGTGTGTCCATAGTCCGTACTCGCGCTGAGAAGGGCTGCTATGAGCTCGTGATCTCTGATGTGAATGCTGGAGATGCTGGAACTTATTCCTGCAAAGCCATCAATATATATGGGGAAGTGGAGTCTGAAGCCACTGTGACTGTTGTTGGTAAGGATCTTGATATCAGAGATGATCTAGTTAAATGTTAGATTCAAGTAGTAAAAAAAAAAGACGGGTTGCACTCCGGGAGTGCCGGCAGAAGTGAAAACTTGATTATTAACGTTCAGCATGTTTGATATCCATCCGTCTTACGCTTTTTCGATTAGGTCACGTGTCCTGACGCGAGTTTAAGATTTTATACCCAACGCCGCTAAAGAAGAACTTCAATAAGCGTTTTTGGGAAATTTTAGTATCGTTTTGAAGTGCGTCAGTTATTTAAGAATGTGGCTAATGTACTCATTAACATCAACAAGATAATCCTCCTAACATTTAAAAAATGACTTACAAGCGTATTCAACTTTAAAAATAAAATTGACTTAGACCAAAATACTATTATATTAATAATAGCATTCTTATAAATAAAATACACAACACTGAAAAATTGATCTCTGTTGATAAAAAACAAAAGCATCATTAAAGGAATAACAAATGACTTCCAAAAATAAATTTGACCGAACCCTTGTCACTTTAACTAGGACAAAATCGTAAAAATACTTTTATTAGATGAAAACTTATCGCGATCTTGATATTCGTTTTATTTTAAAACAAATTAATGACAAAGATATGCCACACATTTTAGTTAAAACGTTTGGATTGTGTCCAATGTTTGTTTATGAATTAGTGGCACGTTAAAAATAACTCGCAACTAAATATATGGTCTCGGGATTTCAATGTTACGCCTTTCCTTTTAAATATTATATAATTATGTTATATGCAATTCTTCAGATTACAGAATAAAGCAGAGGTTTAATGCCCTCAATTGTTAACTGAATTTGTTTACTCTATTTTAATTTTGGCAAAGACTTCGATCAAAGATCAGTTTGTCGCGACGTCTCCGCGTGAAAGATTGCATTGCGCTAAAGCTTATTTAAAACTGTGGTTAAACAGAATAATGATAAGACTTTCCTAGAGTTATAAAGTTAATAATTTGTTAATTGGGTTAATTTAAAAAAAATGAATCACATATCACCAGATGACAAGAATATTTTCGGGGAGCTTCTGCCGGGCGGTGAAGGTTTACTAGCGAAGGGAGAGAAGCCTGTATTCGCGTGGAAGCGCGATGGCCTTGAATTTGACCCTGAAGAGAGGTTCAAGGTCCTCCTCGGAGACGATGAGGATTCCCTGGCGCTGGTGTTCCAGCACGTCAAACCTGAAGATGCTGGATTGTACACATGCGTCGCTAAGACCAGCACTGGAAATATTTCCTGTTCCGCTGAACTTACTGTGCAAGGTTCGTTTGATTTATTATTCTTACAATTATTAATTTAAAGATTTATTGCACGCCTCATAAGCGAAGCGTTGAGGTGGGTACTACTGTCACTTCGCGCAAAACATCTGATTTTTCAAACTTAAAATGTCTTTATGTATCATACATTGCACTTGTAAGATAATACATACACACACATATTAAGAAAAAACACTATTTTTAACGTTCATGATATTTTTGATGTCATTTTTGTTATTTAAACTAGTTAAAAAACAGTTTAAAAAAGTTCTGTCTTGGACGTCCGTGTGTCTGTATGTGCGGATCCTTTTTCTTGTTAACACGATAGCGACCGAAATACTTTACTAATCGAGTCTTTTTTTTCTCTTACGCTTGAGTATGCTCAGGAATAGAACCCTTTCATTTTTCAGGGTCTGATTCGATGTGGTTTAATTGTTATTAAATAAACAAAAATAATAATTAATAAATATTTATTAAAAAAAAATTATGAGGCGTGCACTTTTGGATTTTCCAAATTATTTTTAATTTATTACTTCAACTTATTTTAACATCTTATTTTTTTTCGGAGTTATGAAAATATCCAAGATTTTTCTAACCATGCAAAGCTAAGTTATGCCTTTCAGAGTTTGATATCATAATTAATATGGTGATTTTCTTTAAAATTTAACTTTGCTGGTCCTCTTATATTGTTAGGTTCTTAATTAATTCGCTTGAAGCGCTCTAAATTCTACAATAATAGTTCGACACTTGGCAACTGTACCGCCTTAACTAATCCTGTCTAGGCCTTGTTTACAGCATTGGCATCTCATGAATCTAGTTGTGTATTACAATTTATTTCATGTTTCAACATGTTAATGCCATGTTTTATATATATGAAAGTGTTAAAAAAATGCAATAACGCTTATCCCTCTTATTTCTAAACTTCAATGTAATATTTTTAAAGCTAAACACCTTTTAACTGATTTAAATCATCATTAAGAGATTTGACCATAGCTTGAATACAAAATATTTAAGTACATCAAATATTAAAAATATCTGCCTAATTTCTATTTCTATTAAATTAAGAAAAATGTGATTAGTAACACCACTTACAACTTAAAACTGGCTTTGTTTACTGGATGTGTCTCCGTTTGAATTAAGATAATATTTACTGATAAAAAATAAATAACCACGAAAAATGTCTAACTGGGTGGAGCCGGATCGAGTAGTAATTGTCATCAAATTAACATAAGACATTTAACTTATAATTATAACCTAGGTGCCGTAAACTACTTACACCGTGAGCCCGAAAAGCCCACCCTTGAGATAGAACACCGGGAGCCAGTAGTATCAAGTGGAGGGTCCGCCATGTTGGAAGTGGTGTGCAAGGGCTACCCCAAACCCACCGTGGTGTTCAAGCACAAGGGCGAAGTGGTGGAGGCTGATGCTAGGCATAAGTATGTATGATAATAGTAGTTATATTTGTACTTGAGTGTTTAGAATATTCTTCTAGTAGCCACAAGTAGTACTGTTGAAGCTTAAATATTGGCTTAGAACATGGTTTCATTATACCCACGAATTATTAATCGTAGTAAAATAATTGTAATCTGAATTTTTATTATATTGCACGCCTCATAAGCGAAGCGTTGAGGTGGGTACTACTGTCACTTCGCGCAAAACATCTGATTTTTCAAACTTAAAATGTCTTTATGTATCATACATTGCACTTGTAAGATAATACATACACACACATATTAAGAAAAAACACTATTTTTAACATTCATGATATTTTTGATGTCATTTTTGTTATTTAAACTAGTTAAAAAACAGTTTAAAAAAGTTCTGTCTTGGACGTCCGTGTGTCTGTATGTGCGGAGGATTTTCTTGTTAACACGATAGCGACCGAAATACTTTACTAATCGAGTCTTTTTTTTTCTCTTACGCTTGAGTATGCTCAGGAATAGAACCCTTTCATTTTTCAGGGTCTGATTCGATGTGGTTTAATTGTTATTAAATAAACAAAAATAATAATTAATAAATAATTATTAAAAAAATACTATGAGGCGTGCACTTTTGGATTTTCCAAATTATTATTTCTTATTTTTATGACTATCATCCTATTCTTTAAATTTAAATAGTCAGGTGAATAAATTTGACAACTTCTTCATTTATGTATTGAGCTTTGCAAAATATAATATATTAAACCAAATGGACAGAATTTGTGTAGCGACACCTCGCTCTGAATCGCGCAAGCGAAATGTTTTTGCTACAGTGCATAAATACAACTTTCCGTCATCATTCATCGGGATCTTAACGGCCGGCCAGTCGAGTAGACTGGTCGAAGATCATCCCTTTTTCGATGCAGGAATTCCACCTTCCTTCCTCCACATTTGTTCATTATGATTATCGCCATTATATTATGGAAGAAGCAATCGATTATTCTGTCCACACAATACAAAGTAAAAACTCCTCGTACAAGATCCTCTTTAACCAACTACCCTTCCCAGGTTCCTACACGAAGATGATGAAAACATGTCACTTGTAATAAAGAACGTCACAGTGGCTGACAGTGGTGTGTATGAAGTGACAGCTTCCAACGATCTAGGAGATGATACCACCACCTTCAATCTGGTGGTCACAGCACCACCCAAGATTAAGAAGAAAATCGAGAACCAGACTTGTATGGTAAGTTCGCATTTTAATTATTATTGGTAAGAAATTGGTTGGTTGGACTAAGTGTCTTTTTTTTAGTTTTATTTTTGGTTGGAAGTGAACATACACAATGTTTACTTCGAAACAGCTGAATCTAATGCGATAACTTAGCATAGATGTAGATAAAATGTTGAAGAGCCTACAGACAGAATTACAGATATACATATACCTTGAAAGATAGTTATGCAAAAATGATAAGTTATAGTGGTAAAAATATGAGATAAATCTAATCGTGTACACTGTAGTGTAGGTCACAAAACTTACCTAACGTCAACATTCAGATAGACCTATACCTAAAAATAAATGAAAGATATTTTCGTTAGTTTATTTTATAAACTATCTATTCTTTAAGTTTATGATGATTTTTAACCGCTAATAAAAAGTCAAAACATTTTCAATTTAGACATTTTATTTCTTCTTAAGATACGACGTTTTTTGTATCTTTGTCTCACACAGGCCATTTTCCTAACATAAATTTGCAAAATTTCAATCACTAGGTGGAATCAACACACACAGTACGCATCGAAGTGGAAGGCACTCCATCACCAGACGTGACCTTCTACAAGGATGGGGCTCTCATCACCAGCTCGGAGCGCATCATCATCACCAAGGAGTCGGAGGAGCTGTACACCATCACCATTAAGGATGCCAAGCTGACGGATACAGGGTCTTACTCTGTGGTCGCTAAGTAAGTTAACATGTATAAGTTACTATCATTTAACTTGAATTTTAAGGTTTTTTAAGCGAATGGTATGTGATATTTTTGTGGCCAAAAGAAATAGATTGCCTTTTTTTATTAAAATACTATGTAAGCAAACAGTGGAACTAGTAACAAAGAAAAATAATGGCAGAAATAGACCACATGATGATATCCGTTGGCATCGATTTTAAAAGTGAAATGATGACTTGTCAAAAAAATCTTACCAATTTTTACGGAAATTTTTGAACTGTAAGAACTTAAGAAGACTCTTTAAGAGCATTCTTTATATATTTAATGATAGAATTCCAATCAAAAATGACGAAAAAAATATTGTCTCACTTGATAAGAATGATAAAATTTTATAGAAATTGACTTCAGCTATTATTTTTATTTTCCAGGAACGAAGTGAACCAATGCTCCGACTTCTGGCAGTGGCTGGTGACGTCACCGCCCAAGGTCACCAAGAAGCTTGGAAGCTCTAAAGTTTGCGATGAAAAGGAAACTGTCACCTTCGAGATTCAGACCGAAGCAGAACCTGCTCCTACTGTAACTTGGTAAGTTAAAATCAAAGGACCAAAAACTGTGAAACACTGTGACTGTGAAACAAAATTGATCAATTATAGTCATAAATTTTTTTCCGCTTAATTTTGACAATATGATAAGTCTAAGTTGGCTTTCATATGTGATAAATTCTGTTACCTAAGGGTAACAGAATACTTATAATATTGTCAAAATTAAGCGGAATGAGATATTAGGATTAGATATTAGATTATAGAAAACACAATAAGATATTAGAGATTTCAATTTTGACGTGACAACGTCTTAAATTAGGTTGCGGCTGGGAGTCACTTATGAAAAAGTGTAACGCTCGGTAACGTTACGATGAGTCACCGAACGAGAGAGAGGCCCGCGGTCTGCCGCGCGCGCAGCACATAAATATTCTACCGAGAAAAAGACGTTGTCACGTAAAATCTTCGCCCGTAAAACCGACTTTACAGGCAACCATTTTTTTTTTGTGAAAATTTTCATTCGGCAATAACTATTTTCTCGAGAGAATAAAGTAGAGAATAAATCTTTATTTTCTCCGCTAACTTCAAACCTTCCCCGACCATTTTGTAAAAATTGGTTCGTTTCCTGAAGAATTATCAATTAATTTACCAGGTTCAAAAACAAAACAGAGCTGAAGGAATCATCAGCGATCAAGATTTCATCATCTGGTGAAGCTCACAAGCTGGTCATCACCTCCGCTGCGAGGGCTGATGCTGGGGAATACTCCTGTGAGGTAAGCAATGTTAAATGGTTATAGGGTGCTTTTTCTATATTATTTTACTTTAGTAGTAGTGTAATTTTCACCAAATTTCCTATATTTTTGTTAGATATGGAAAAATTGCTTATTTTCATAGATAGATGCATATTACTCCGACAATGTTTCCTCTATGTTACTACTACATGTTAATTTATAATATCCACTCAAATCGTGAATGACAAAATAAATCAACTTTACAAACAATCCATTGTTGCTGTATTGCCACTATCAACTAATAATTCCAGCTATTACAATCAATCATATATTGTCTGCCTATACAATATCCATATTCTATATCTTTTTTGGTTTCCCAGAATATACTTTTATAGAATAAGGCCGTCTTTTGTACACTCACCCTTTTTTTGATTGTACAATAAAGTCCAAAATTAATAAATAAAAAAGTGCCCTAGACCTGGCGGGTCCCTCAAAAATCCTCATCTACGTTACAATAAATGAATAAATAAATAATCATCCAGATCCGTAACGTACACGGCTCAAGCAGCGACTCGTGCTTACTGCACGTGCGTTGCGCGCCGCAGTTCACACGTCGTTTGGAAAATAGGACCGCAAGTGAAGGGGATGTTAATGTGGAGTTCACTGTTGACGTGGATGCTTATCCGGAGCCTAAAGTGCAGTGGTATGTGTTTGGGTGTTATTAATATGATTATAATCGCCATAGTTATCATTGTGATCACTGTTATCGTCATCATCACCATTATTACCTTTACCATCGTCAATATTATCGTCAACATTACCATCATCATTTTTATCACTATTATCATTAACCTTTATTTTGTTCCTTCTGCAGGGATGCATAACTCTTATGAAGATTGCAGCCAATCTTTATGTATTCCTCTAAGTTACACAAAAATATATTACTTTAATTTACAAACTACTAGACGTGGGTCGGTGGCGCGAGTTACGGGACAACTGGGGGCGACACTATGTGAATGTGCGACGCTACTGAAAATCCTGCGTCAGCACAGCATCAACAACGATAGCTGTTATGTTGACAATTTTGATCTGCTATTCTATTCACATGTTCACCTTCACCGTTCTACAAAATTACTAGAGTTTATATAATAAAAATTAAAAATTTCACCTATGCATAAGATTTTAAAAAAATGAGTTAATTAAAATTTCTTCTCACAGGTACTTAGGAGACGTGGAAATCACCGAAAAGAAGACAGTCTACAGTCGTGTGGACAACGGCAGCACTCACAAGCTGATATTGAAGGAAGTGTCCGCTGAGATGTCTGGACAGTACACTTGTAAAGTGTCCAATGAACTGGGCGCTGATTCCTGCCAAGCAACATTCACCGTTAATAGTGAGTATTAAAGTTTAAAATAGAATGTAGGCAAAATTTATTATCAAGCTGCAGTAATTTGATTAATTATCATCGCAATGATGTAGCCAATGATGATAGAAGGTCAATAATTAGATTTTATATAAACAAATCTGAAAGACATAAAATTCATATATTTTATACAATGTTATGTATTCTAAATCACAAGTTACTTTGACGGCGAACAAAGGAATATAATTCCGTAGTTTCCAGTTAGGACAAATTGCAAATCATCTTAATTCTGGGTTAAAACACAAAAAAAAAATAAAGTAGATAATTCTTACAACAACTAAACTGTTGAATTCGTCACAAATTACATATTTGCTTTAACGTTAATTACGAATAACTGTCAAATGCAAGAAATGTAATTAAAAAAAAATCCAGGGAAGCCCCGCATCACCAAGAGTCTGGTAGACATGACAGTTGACGAAGGCCAGACCCTGAAACTGGAGGTAGAAGTGGAAGGTTGTCCCGAACCCAAGGTCAAATGGTACAAGGATGGTAAAGAGGTCACAACTGACGCTAGAATCAAGATAGAAAGAGACACACAGAGGTGAGAGGATATGCCTTACATGGGTATTAGTTTTGTCAATATTGGTCTAAATAAAAATTTCAATATGATAAATTCCCTGCACTCTTCATGCAGTTTGGAGTTACCAAGAGCATATTATAATTGGACAAAAATAAAAAATAAATCGTTTTCAAATGATAATACATTCAAAATTTAGAATTTCTAGCCTCACTCAATTATATTAATAATTATTATCAATTAGGTTTTATTTTATTTTAATAACGATTAATTATCATAGTGACCTGATCATTTAACGCGTTAAATATTTCATTCAGGTTAGAGAACTATAACCTGACGGTAACTCTTATCAAAGAAGAAGATGGCGGAGAATATGAAGTTCGCGCTGAAAATGAAATGGGAAGTGTATCTTCCAAGAGTACTGTCACAGTACACAGTAAGTATAACGTAGAATTAACACACATACTCGGTTATAAAAAATATTCCAGAAATTATATTAAGGAAGAAATAAGTAGTCTTTTTAGATTTTTAGTTATAGACTCTTTAGTTTAGCTCTAGATCAACGATACAGACTACAATAAAACAATGTACACGCTTCAACTGGTAATGCACATGAAAATACACGCCTGGAAGCCACTGGTACTGTAGTAGTTAGCGATAACTTAGTTTGTAGTAGATCAGTAGACCTGACTACCTGCACGTAGTTTATGTATTTTTACTGTGACGTCCTAGTTGATAAGTACTTGGTACAAAAAAGCATTCAATAGACTCGAATGCTCGTGTGCACTCCGAACCACATTACCCTACTATTACTCTTCTAGCACGTAACCTTACATTTGTTTATTAATTTTTATATCTCCCATTTTAATTCATTATAATATTGTCATCATTTTTCATTGTCTTTAATAGCCAGAGAAGTACACTCGAGATTCATTAAAGAAACTATGCAAGAAAATGAACTTGACGACGAAAGCAAACAGTCGAAAATGGTAAAAGAAGAGGAAATGGACGATGGAGGTAAGAAAAAAGCTAAAAAGGGAAAAACAGAACCTGAAACAGCAGAGGAAAAATCCATTTTAGATGACACAGATAGTGCTAAGGCTAAATCAGTTTCTTTCGAAGAGGTCGAACAACCACCATCGAACAAGGCTAGGAAATCAATTACTGAACCTGAAACTGTAGAAGAGAAATCAGTTCTGGATGATGAAAGTAACAAAGTTAAAAAAGTTAAAAATGAAGATCTTGATCAACCAAAATTAAATAAAGCCAGAAAATCGATAACTGAACCAGAAGTAGCCGAAGAAAAGTCGTTGTTGGATGATAAAGACATAAGTGGAAAGAAAGATAGCAAGATTGAAGAAGTTCAGAAGCCGCTGCAAAATAAAGGTAGAAAATCATTCTCAGAACCAGAAGTGGCTGAAGAAAAATCATTTTGGGATGATGTTGATGACGATGGTAAGGCTAAAGCCAAGAAGGTAGATGACATTGCAGCCACACCACAGAAACCTAAAAAATCTGTAACGGAACCTGAGGAAGCGGATACTGGTTCTTTCTGGGATGAAAACCATAATGAACAAAACAAAAAACCCATTATTGAAGAGATAAAAACTGAACCTCAACAAGGGCAAACAGACGTCACCAAACCTGAAATAATTGAAGAAGTAGATATTGATGTAGATATCAAGAAACAAAATAAGAAGCCTATCATTGAAGAAGTAGAAACTGAGCCACAACAAGGCCAAAAGGACATCACCAAGCCAGAAATAATTGAGGAAGTAGAAATAAAATCGCCGAAACGTAAATCAATTAAAAAACAATCAATTGCTGAAGAACCGTTGAGTGCTGAAACCGAAGGTATACAACGCGCTTTGCTTCTTCACAAACAGGCAAAACAGCTTTCGTCTAGTGACACTCACTATTCCGCGCGTAGCATTGCATGTTTTTAATTTGTGTTTTCCTTAACAATTCCAAGTGTGATTTATTGTTTAGGCCGAGTTTTCGAAACAGTAACCACATTCAAGTCAGGTGATGATGGCTCGATTATCGTATCCAAAGTCAGCAGCTCTCGCTCACATGGCGCTATTATAACAGGTCAGTATGGAACTACCCGCTTTTCTTCCCATTATAATATCATCATCATATCACTTCATGTTAATTCAAATTAATAATTTAAATCGTAGTCTCTTTTGTAGTATTCATATAATAAAAAAATACCATTGCACGTTCATATTTTTTTGTTATAATATCAATACTTTTCTGTCCGATATAATAATATTTTAACTGATAGGTCCAGCCGAAACGCGCACTTTACATAAAATGACTTCAACGTCCGTGCATTTTGAGGAATGTGATGATGATGAGTATGAAAGAAAAGTTATCCTACCGAATACACCGCATACAACTTCACTCGAAGTGGAAGAAATTGCTAGTCACAGTTACTATTTATCCGAACTTGGATATTACACAATACCTGACCATGTAAGGCGAGGAATTTACGGACTGATTGAGGAACCGCAAACTGACTCTGATGCTGACTCTAATCCTCGAATGGGTCGATCAACTCGCAACAGAACTATATCCATTAGATCCGTCTCTGAAGACGATATTAGCTGGCAAAATGATTCTTTGTCCCGTGAGATTTCCATTGAAGACCTTTCCAAATCTATTTTCGAAATAGATGAAACGAAGAAAGTATTCAGTAAAGACTCATACGTGCGTCAAACTTCTTTCAAAGAAGATTACTTTACGAATGAGGGGGAAGAGGAATCGGTTATATTGAAAGAAAAATCGGAAAAGGTGTTCGAAAACGATGTCACAGAAAGACTGATACACATATCGAGGGAATTCGAAGCAAACGAATATATGAAAGACGATAGTAAAAGAGACGATATTAAAAGTAGACTTTTAGAAGAGTTAGTGATGGAGCCGATGAAAAGCTTTGATAATATAACAAAAAATGTCGCGGAAACAACAGTAGAGAGGAGGAAAAAAGGTTCGACTTTATTTAGTGTCGCGGAAGAGGAAGACGGAGATATTGAAGATTTACTAAAACGGAGTCAGAGGCAGAGGAGCATTTTAGACGAAATAATAAATACGGAAGATGTCAAAGGTAATATTCAAGTAAATTAAATTATTGAACAAGAAATAATTTATTGATGCGCGCGGCTGAAATGAAAAAATAATATAATGCTGTTTGTCCGTCATAATAATAACATCTTGTTGTTGCTTATAAAGTAAATTTATTGCTGAAAAATTATTCTATTAGTTAGCTATTTTCTAAAAACTTTGGCTGATAAAATACAAAATAACATATAGTAGAATTAAAAAAAAGAAAAAGTCTCCGAAAATAGCTAAAAAATAGATTTCTGTCGAAATTGACGCAAACGTTATACTAATTTTCAATCGTATGTTTGTTTTAGCGCGCATGCGTAATAACATTTCCTTCTGGCATACTAATACTTGGGTTCCGCGCCGTCGAAGGTGTTAGCAACTATACAAGTCATCTTCATCAAGGTAAAACTTTTATTATTTTTCTCGCATGGCATGGTGTTGTGTACCTTAAGGCCAACAAATGAACACACAAGTACGGTAAGTATTTACACATACACTGCAAATACATTGCTGTAAACGGTTGGGTAAGTATGACCTAGTCTTTTCTGCAATAACGGCTGTACATATGCGCCAATTCTATTCTATTTGTATATTGTATGTATTTATGATTGTGAAACATTGTCAGCTAAGCTAAAGCTAATTGTCATATAAGCAAACATTTTAAGCTGCTAATCAGCTTAAAATGTTTGCTTATATGAAAATTTCATTGCAAAGTTCGGAAGCTCTTAGAATATCTTTCGTAAATAGCTAGGTTCAATAGATGATGTTATTCTTTTTTTCGTTTAAAAATTACATTATTCAGGTAAACATAAGATAACAGAACTCTTAAACGCTACAATTCTAGGTACAATTGTAAATAGCGATGCTTCAATCTTCTCTTCTATCAGCTATGCTTCGGTTATTGACATATCAACGACAAACAAAACACTAAGTTACTTATTTGCCTTCTAGCATCACCCACATTAAAAGAAAGCAGCATGAAGGACGGCCACACTTACGAGTCCTTGCCTCTGGTTTACACGGTACAAGCGGCTGGTACTCCGAAGCCAACAGTACGCTGGCTGCACGACGGTAGCGAAGTTAAGCCAGATAGCAGGGTTCATATCACGAATGATGGAGATGTATACAAGCTAGAGATAGATGCTGTAGATCTGAAGGATATGGGCAAGTGGCAGTGTGAGATAAGCAACAAGTTGGGTAAACAAGTGCTGGATGCTCAGTTGGATGTATCACGTAAGTTTATTTAAAAATATTCTCATCTACCCTATTTTTAGAGACTTGCAATATTTCCCTACCGTTACTGCGTCTAAATACGGTATACACAGATATATTATTTACCTATGATTTTTCATCATGGATATACAACAATAGCTATACAATGCCATCTCATGAAAATGTAACATACTGTCTAGCATTGTGGAGGGTGTCTAAGTTATTTGCAGTTTATTTTCTTCAGATAAACGTGTCACTATTGCTCCTCACTTATATTATATATGCTTAACTTATTATTCAAGTAATATATTCACTGCTAAATCAACTACATACGAAAATGTAACAACAATAAAACAATATCATCTACATAAGAAAAAAAATCCTTCCAGCGGTCGCGGAATACCGCAAGCCCATTTTCAAGCAGCCACTCGAAGCGCAACGTGTTATGCAACGCGAACCAGTCACTCTCAAGGCAGTATGTACTGCTGACCCGTTACCGCACGTGGCTTGGCTTCTCAACGGCAACGTTATAGTACCCGATGCCACGGTCACTACTAGTGCCGATTCTAAAGACCTGGAACATGGACTGAAGGAGTGCATCTTTACCTTGCATATACCTACTGGTGAGTTTTGGCGTCTAAGTGGTAATAATGTCTATGCTTATATGAGTTTAACGAAATATTTTTGAAGTGAAAACTTCTTTAGCGGCGTTGGGTATAAAATCTTAAACTCGCGTCAGGACACGTGGCCTGATCGAAAAAGCGTAAGACGGACTTTTTTTTTTTTTTTTTTAGCCCTTATATTCCATGCGTAAGACGGATACCATTCCAAAATATCAAACATGCTGAACGTTAATAATCAAGTTTTCACTTCTGCCGGCACTCCCGGAGTGCAACCCGTCTTTTTTTTTATTTTATTTCCATAAATCTATTACCACACAACTTCACAATTTTAAATGTCGTTTTGTTATTATTATTTTTATTTTCTAATTTCCATTATCAGGTCGTCACCAAGACTCGGGAGAGTACACCATCCAAGCCAAGAACCAATACGGAGTAGGGGAATGTTCGGCTCGTCTTGACATTCTGTTGAGACCAGAGATCGAACCTCTGAAGGACATCACCACTGTACCGTATGAAGAAACCACCTTCATCACTAAGATTAAAGCGAATCCCATTGCCGAGGTTAAATGGTAAGTTTGGATTAGAATTTGCCTTTAAAAGAATTTTTATAACGCTTAATCTAGCAAAGCTATTTTTAATTGGATATTTAGTTCTAAAGCATTCAAATGCTTAAATTATTAAAGAATGTAAAACATTCGATCAATGGGCGGGATTCAAACCCGCATCTTTCGTCTTAAATTTGAAGAAAACCCTTGTTAATTTGATTATAACGATATTTTCAAATCTGCAAAATTATAACTAACTTTTACTCATAATATTAATATTAACATTAAAGTCAATTTATTGATCTTTCTTCAGGAGCAAAGATGGCTACGTAATCCAGCCCACAACAAACATCGAAATATCTCAAGACATACCTTCAGAGACTTACAGCCTCACCATCAAGAAAGTTGGTGTGACAGACGCGGGAGTGTACACTGTTACCGCTAAGAATGAAATCGGGGAATCGGCTCAGCAGGCTAAACTTACTGTGCATAGTGAGTAAAGTTTTATTTAAATTTTAATTAAGGCGTATACTCAATACAATACTCTGGATGTTGATGAAATATGAATGTTTATAGGCTTAACTTTTGCAATGGAATGTACATTACAATAGCTAAGCGTCAATCTTCAGCGTTGATAATATTACGTGCATAGACGGAGTAAATTGCAAATCTATTGTTTAAAGTATAGTAAAATTAATAATTACACTAACTATAAATTGTGCTCTAAAATAATTAGGAAATTAAAAATTATGCCATTAATTATGCATTTTATATATTACTGAAAATTATTCAATAGAACATTAAAATTAAAACATAAATATTCTCATACAAATTACTTGCAGGATTTCAAAATAAAAATAAAATAATGTCCCATATTCTCAAAACCTTCCAGCAAACGAGCCAGTAATCACGAAGCCACTGCAAAAGCAAACAGTCAAAGACTACGACGATCTAACCCTCACAGTGCGTTGTGACGGAGTACCGAAACCTCAAGTGAAATGGTACAGAGAGGGAATCGAACTTGTTAACGATGAGCGATGGACTATAACCACTGAGGTGGGGGGACAAGTGGACAGTGAGCTGGAGATCAAGCACTTTAATGTGGGAGATGCTGGCAAGGTTGGTATTTAAAGTCCTATATCCTATTGTGATGGTGTTATTATAGTGATTATTGAGAAGAATTGTAATAAACACATATAACAAGTAAAACACGTTAAAAAACAAAATTAATATTAATATGATGTTTGACTGATCTCTTTTGCTACATTTGTGCTATTAAATCTAATAGCACAATTAATATGCTATTAGAATAGCATAAATTTTTTAACCTAATCAGGTTAAAAAATTTCACACCTATCTATACTTAATATTATAAAGCTGAAGAGTTGGTTTGTTTGTTTGTTTGTTTGAACGCGCTAATCTCAGGAACTACTGGTCAGATTTGAAAAATTCTTTCGGTGTTAGATAGCCCATTTATCTAGGAAGGCTATAGGCTATGTATCATTAGGCTAAGACCAACAGAAGCGGAGCCACGCGGGTGAAACCGCGAAGCGCAGGTAGTTATCGATAAGTTGGTCATTAAAAGAATCATAGTCTTCCTGTTTTGCATTTAAAAGTTATTTTTAAAGTGAAACTTTTATTACATCGTCTCAAACTTTTTGGTCTGTGTAGCGCATGTCGCGTGACGGTCGGCTGCCGAGTATAGAGAGGTATAAAGCAGTGTTCGGAAAGTTTCACTTTTACCGTGGTTTCATAAAACCACACAACTTTTTTTTTAACAAATATGTTAATACCAAAAATCTCCTCAAAATTTTCATCAATTTCCCATTCCAGTACAAAGTGGTAGCCATGAACCTCTCCGGGGAAGCGACCACAGAAGCCATGATAACCCTCGCGCAGCTGGCCCCAGGGTTCGTGCACAAGCTGGAGCGGCAGGTGGACGTGGATGAGGGAGAGCCTCTCGAGCTGAAGGCCAAGGTGGACGGGAGTCCCATACCCACGGTCATGTGGTAAGTTGGTAACCCTCGCGCAGCTGGCCCCAGGGTTCGTGCACAAGCTGGAGCGGCAGGTGGACGTGGATGAGGGAGAGCCTCTCGAGCTGAAGGCCAAGGTGGACGGGAGTCCCATACCCACCCCCATGTGGTAAGTTGGTAACCCTCGCGCAGCTGGCCCCAGGGTTCGTGCACAAGCTGGAGCGGCAGGTGGACGTGGATGAGGGAGAGCCTCTCGAGCTGAAGGCCAAGGTGGACGGGAGTCCCATACCCACCCCCATGTGGTAAGTTGGTAACCCTCGCGCAGCTGGCCCCAGGGTTCGTGCACAAGCTGGAGCGGCAGGTGGACGTGGATGAGGGAGAGCCTCTCGAGCTGAAGGCCAAGGTGGACGGGAGTCCCATACCCACCCCCATGTGGTAAGTTGGTAACCCTCGCGCAGCTGGCCCCAGGGTTCGTGCACAAGCTGGAGCGGCAGGTGGACGTGGATGAGGGAGAGCCTCTCGAGCTGAAGGCCAAGGTGGACGGGAGTCCCATACCCACGGTCATGTGGTAAGTTGGTAACCCTCGCGCAGCTGGCCCCAGGGTTCGTGCACAAGCTGGAGCGGCAGGTGGACGTGGATGAGGGAGAGCCTCTCGAGCTGAAGGCCAAGGTGGACGGGAGTCCCATACCCACGGTCATGTGGTAAGTTGGTAACCCTCGCGCAGCTGGCCCCAGGGTTCGTGCACAAGCTGGAGCGGCAGGTGGACGTGGATGAGGGAGAGCCTCTCGAGCTGAAGGCCAAGGTGGACGGGAGTCCCATACCCACCCCCATGTGGTAAGTTGGTAACCCTCGCGCAGCTGGCCCCAGGGTTCGTGCACAAGCTGGAGCGGCAGGTGGACGTGGATGAGGGAGAGCCTCTCGAGCTGAAGGCCAAGGTGGACGGGAGTCCCATACCCACGGTCATGTGGTAAGTTGGTAACCCTCGCGCAGCTGGCCCCAGGGTTCGTGCACAAGCTGGAGCGGCAGGTGGACGTGGATGAGGGAGAGCCTCTCGAGCTGAAGGCCAAGGTGGACGGGAGTCCCATACCCACGGTCATGTGGTAAGTTGGTAACCCTCGCGCAGCTGGCCCCAGGGTTCGTGCACAAGCTGGAGCGGCAGGTGGACGTGGATGAGGGAGAGCCTCTCGAGCTGAAGGCCAAGGTGGACGGGAGTCCCATACCCACCCCCATGTGGTAAGTTGGTAACCCTCGCGCAGCTGGCCCCAGGGTTCGTGCACAAGCTGGAGCGGCAGGTGGACGTGGATGAGGGAGAGCCTCTCGAGCTGAAGGCCAAGGTGGACGGGAGTCCCATACCCACCCCCATGTGGTAAGTTGGTAACCCTCGCGCAGCTGGCCCCAGGGTTCGTGCACAAGCTGGAGCGGCAGGTGGACGTGGATGAGGGAGAGCCTCTCGAGCTGAAGGCCAAGGTGGACGGGAGTCCCATACCCACCCCCATGTGGTAAGTTGGTAACCCTCGCGCAGCTGGCCCCAGGGTTCGTGCACAAGCTGGAGCGGCAGGTGGACGTGGATGAGGGAGAGCCTCTCGAGCTGAAGGCCAAGGTGGACGGGAGTCCCATACCCACCCCCATGTGGTAAGTTGGTAACCCTCGCGCAGCTGGCCCCAGGGTTCGTGCACAAGCTGGAGCGGCAGGTGGACGTGGATGAGGGAGAGCCTCTCGAGCTGAAGGCCAAGGTGGACGGGAGTCCCATACCCACGGTCATGTGGTAAGTTGGTAACCCTCGCGCAGCTGGCCCCAGGGTTCGTGCACAAGCTGGAGCGGCAGGTGGACGTGGATGAGGGAGAGCCTCTCGAGCTGAAGGCCAAGGTGGACGGGAGTCCCATACCCACGGTCATGTGGTAAGTTGGTAACCCTCGCGCAGCTGGCCCCAGGGTTCGTGCACAAGCTGGAGCGGCAGGTGGACGTGGATGAGGGAGAGCCTCTCGAGCTGAAGGCCAAGGTGGACGGGAGTCCCATACCCACGGTCATGTGGTAAGTTGGTAACCCTCGCGCAGCTGGCCCCAGGGTTCGTGCACAAGCTGGAGCGGCAGGTGGACGTGGATGAGGGAGAGCCTCTCGAGCTGAAGGCCAAGGTGGACGGGAGTCCCATACCCACGGTCATGTGGTAAGTTGGTAACCCTCGCGCAGCTGGCCCCAGGGTTCGTGCACAAGCTGGAGCGGCAGGTGGACGTGGATGAGGGAGAGCCTCTCGAGCTGAAGGCCAAGGTGGACGGGAGTCCCATACCCACCCCCATGTGGTAAGTTGGTAACCCTCGCGCAGCTGGCCCCAGGGTTCGTGCACAAGCTGGAGCGGCAGGTGGACGTGGATGAGGGAGAGCCTCTCGAGCTGAAGGCCAAGGTGGACGGGAGTCCCATACCCACGGTCATGTGGTAAGTTGGTAACCCTCGCGCAGCTGGCCCCAGGGTTCGTGCACAAGCTGGAGCGGCAGGTGGACGTGGATGAGGGAGAGCCTCTCGAGCTGAAGGCCAAGGTGGACGGGAGTCCCATACCCACGGTCATGTGGTAAGTTGGTAACCCTCGCGCAGCTGGCCCCAGGGTTCGTGCACAAGCTGGAGCGGCAGGTGGACGTGGATGAGGGAGAGCCTCTCGAGCTGAAGGCCAAGGTGGACGGGAGTCCCATACCCACGGTCATGTGGTAAGTTGGTAACCCTCGCGCAGCTGGCCCCAGGGTTCGTGCACAAGCTGGAGCGGCAGGTGGACGTGGATGAGGGAGAGCCTCTCGAGCTGAAGGCCAAGGTGGACGGGAGTCCCATACCCACGGTCATGTGGTAAGTTGGTAACCCTCGCGCAGCTGGCCCCAGGGTTCGTGCACAAGCTGGAGCGGCAGGTGGACGTGGATGAGGGAGAGCCTCTCGAGCTGAAGGCCAAGGTGGACGGGAGTCCCATACCCACCCCCATGTGGTAAGTTGGTAACCCTCGCGCAGCTGGCCCCAGGGTTCGTGCACAAGCTGGAGCGGCAGGTGGACGTGGATGAGGGAGAGCCTCTCGAGCTGAAGGCCAAGGTGGACGGGAGTCCCATACCCACCCCCATGTGGTAAGTTGGTAACCCTCGCGCAGCTGGCCCCAGGGTTCGTGCACAAGCTGGAGCGGCAGGTGGACGTGGATGAGGGAGAGCCTCTCGAGCTGAAGGCCAAGGTGGACGGGAGTCCCATACCCACGGTCATGTGGTAAGTTGGTAACCCTCGCGCAGCTGGCCCCAGGGTTCGTGCACAAGCTGGAGCGGCAGGTGGACGTGGATGAGGGAGAGCCTCTCGAGCTGAAGGCCAAGGTGGACGGGAGTCCCATACCCACGGTCATGTGGTAAGTTGGTAACCCTCGCGCAGCTGGCCCCAGGGTTCGTGCACAAGCTGGAGCGGCAGGTGGACGTGGATGAGGGAGAGCCTCTCGAGCTGAAGGCCAAGGTGGACGGGAGTCCCATACCCACCCCCATGTGGTAAGTTGGTAACCCTCGCGCAGCTGGCCCCAGGGTTCGTGCACAAGCTGGAGCGGCAGGTGGACGTGGATGAGGGAGAGCCTCTCGAGCTGAAGGCCAAGGTGGACGGGAGTCCCATACCCACGGTCATGTGGTAAGTTGGTAACCCTCGCGCAGCTGGCCCCAGGGTTCGTGCACAAGCTGGAGCGGCAGGTGGACGTGGATGAGGGAGAGCCTCTCGAGCTGAAGGCCAAGGTGGACGGGAGTCCCATACCCACGGTCATGTGGTAAGTTGGTAACCCTCGCGCAGCTGGCCCCAGGGTTCGTGCACAAGCTGGAGCGGCAGGTGGACGTGGATGAGGGAGAGCCTCTCGAGCTGAAGGCCAAGGTGGACGGGAGTCCCATACCCACCCCCATGTGGTAAGTTGGTAACCCTCGCGCAGCTGGCCCCAGGGTTCGTGCACAAGCTGGAGCGGCAGGTGGACGTGGATGAGGGAGAGCCTCTCGAGCTGAAGGCCAAGGTGGACGGGAGTCCCATACCCACGGTCATGTGGTAAGTTGGTAACCCTCGCGCAGCTGGCCCCAGGGTTCGTGCACAAGCTGGAGCGGCAGGTGGACGTGGATGAGGGAGAGCCTCTCGAGCTGAAGGCCAAGGTGGACGGGAGTCCCATACCCACGGTCATGTGGTAAGTTGGTAACCCTCGCGCAGCTGGCCCCAGGGTTCGTGCACAAGCTGGAGCGGCAGGTGGACGTGGATGAGGGAGAGCCTCTCGAGCTGAAGGCCAAGGTGGACGGGAGTCCCATACCCACGGTCATGTGGTAAGTTGGTAACCCTCGCGCAGCTGGCCCCAGGGTTCGTGCACAAGCTGGAGCGGCAGGTGGACGTGGATGAGGGAGAGCCTCTCGAGCTGAAGGCCAAGGTGGACGGGAGTCCCATACCCACCCCCATGTGGTAAGTTGGTAACCCTCGCGCAGCTGGCCCCAGGGTTCGTGCACAAGCTGGAGCGGCAGGTGGACGTGGATGAGGGAGAGCCTCTCGAGCTGAAGGCCAAGGTGGACGGGAGTCCCATACCCACGGTCATGTGGTAAGTTGGTAACCCTCGCGCAGCTGGCCCCAGGGTTCGTGCACAAGCTGGAGCGGCAGGTGGACGTGGATGAGGGAGAGCCTCTCGAGCTGAAGGCCAGGGTGGACGGGAGTCCCATACCCACGGTCATGTGGTAAGTTGGTAACCCTCGCGCAGCTGGCCCCAGGGTTCGTGCACAAGCTGGAGCGGCAGGTGGACGTGGATGAGGGAGAGCCTCTCGAGCTGAAGGCCAAGGTGGACGGGAGTCCCATACCCACGGTCATGTGGTAAGTTGGTAACCCTCGCGCAGCTGGCCCCAGGGTTCGTGCACAAGCTGGAGCGGCAGGTGGACGTGGATGAGGGAGAGCCTCTCGAGCTGAAGGCCAAGGTGGACGGGAGTCCCATACCCACGGTCATGTGGTAAGTTGGTAACCCTCGCGCAGCTGGCCCCAGGGTTCGTGCACAAGCTGGAGCGGCAGGTGGACGTGGATGAGGGAGAGCCTCTCGAGCTGAAGGCCAAGGTGGACGGGAGTCCCATACCCACGGTCATGTGGTAAGTTGGTAACCCTCGCGCAGCTGGCCCCAGGGTTCGTGCACAAGCTGGAGCGGCAGGTGGACGTGGATGAGGGAGAGCCTCTCGAGCTGAAGGCCAAGGTGGACGGGAGTCCCATACCCACCCCCATGTGGTAAGTTGGTAACCCTCGCGCAGCTGGCCCCAGGGTTCGTGCACAAGCTGGAGCGGCAGGTGGACGTGGATGAGGGAGAGCCTCTCGAGCTGAAGGCCAAGGTGGACGGGAGTCCCATACCCACGGTCATGTGGTAAGTTGGTAACCCTCGCGCAGCTGGCCCCAGGGTTCGTGCACAAGCTGGAGCGGCAGGTGGACGTGGATGAGGGAGAGCCTCTCGAGCTGAAGGCCAAGGTGGACGGGAGTCCCATACCCACGGTCATGTGGTAAGTTGGTAACCCTCGCGCAGCTGGCCCCAGGGTTCGTGCACAAGCTGGAGCGGCAGGTGGACGTGGATGAGGGAGAGCCTCTCGAGCTGAAGGCCAAGGTGGACGGGAGTCCCATACCCACCCCCATGTGGTAAGTTGGTAACCCTCGCGCAGCTGGCCCCAGGGTTCGTGCACAAGCTGGAGCGGCAGGTGGACGTGGATGAGGGAGAGCCTCTCGAGCTGAAGGCCAAGGTGGACGGGAGTCCCATACCCACCCCCATGTGGTAAGTTGGTAACCCTCGCGCAGCTGGCCCCAGGGTTCGTGCACAAGCTGGAGCGGCAGGTGGACGTGGATGAGGGAGAGCCTCTCGAGCTGAAGGCCAAGGTGGACGGGAGTCCCATACCCACCCCCATGTGGTAAGTTGGTAACCCTCGCGCAGCTGGCCCCAGGGTTCGTGCACAAGCTGGAGCGGCAGGTGGACGTGGATGAGGGAGAGCCTCTCGAGCTGAAGGCCAAGGTGGACGGGAGTCCCATACCCACCCCCATGTGGTAAGTTGGTAACCCTCGCGCAGCTGGCCCCAGGGTTCGTGCACAAGCTGGAGCGGCAGGTGGACGTGGATGAGGGAGAGCCTCTCGAGCTGAAGGCCAAGGTGGACGGGAGTCCCATACCCACCCCCATGTGGTAAGTTGGTAACCCTCGCGCAGCTGGCCCCAGGGTTCGTGCACAAGCTGGAGCGGCAGGTGGACGTGGATGAGGGAGAGCCTCTCGAGCTGAAGGCCAAGGTGGACGGGAGTCCCATACCCACCCCCATGTGGTAAGTTGGTAACCCTCGCGCAGCTGGCCCCAGGGTTCGTGCACAAGCTGGAGCGGCAGGTGGACGTGGATGAGGGAGAGCCTCTCGAGCTGAAGGCCAAGGTGGACGGGAGTCCCATACCCACGGTCATGTGGTAAGTTGGTAACCCTCGCGCAGCTGGCCCCAGGGTTCGTGCACAAGCTGGAGCGGCAGGTGGACGTGGATGAGGGAGAGCCTCTCGAGCTGAAGGCCAAGGTGGACGGGAGTCCCATACCCACGGTCATGTGGTAAGTTGGTAACCCTCGCGCAGCTGGCCCCAGGGTTCGTGCACAAGCTGGAGCGGCAGGTGGACGTGGATGAGGGAGAGCCTCTCGAGCTGAAGGCCAAGGTGGACGGGAGTCCCATACCCACGGTCATGTGGTAAGTTGGTAACCCTCGCGCAGCTGGCCCCAGGGTTCGTGCACAAGCTGGAGCGGCAGGTGGACGTGGATGAGGGAGAGCCTCTCGAGCTGAAGGCCAAGGTGGACGGGAGTCCCATACCCACGGTCATGTGGTAAGTTGGTAACCCTCGCGCAGCTGGCCCCAGGGTTCGTGCACAAGCTGGAGCGGCAGGTGGACGTGGATGAGGGAGAGCCTCTCGAGCTGAAGGCCAAGGTGGACGGGAGTCCCATACCCACCCCCATGTGGTAAGTTGGTAACCCTCGCGCAGCTGGCCCCAGGGTTCGTGCACAAGCTGGAGCGGCAGGTGGACGTGGATGAGGGAGAGCCTCTCGAGCTGAAGGCCAAGGTGGACGGGAGTCCCATACCCACCCCCATGTGGTAAGTTGGTAACCCTCGCGCAGCTGGCCCCAGGGTTCGTGCACAAGCTGGAGCGGCAGGTGGACGTGGATGAGGGAGAGCCTCTCGAGCTGAAGGCCAAGGTGGACGGGAGTCCCATACCCACCCCCATGTGGTAAGTTGGTAACCCTCGCGCAGCTGGCCCCAGGGTTCGTGCACAAGCTGGAGCGGCAGGTGGACGTGGATGAGGGAGAGCCTCTCGAGCTGAAGGCCAAGGTGGACGGGAGTCCCATACCCACCCCCATGTGGTAAGTTATCTTAGAGAATAGGTATACCATCATTTTTCGCGTGATTTCCTGTTGAGAACTTAATAATATGCTTTTCCAGAACAAATTTTACTCTAAAACAAATTAAATTGATTCAATATTTAGCTTGACTATAGAACCGTTAATGGTAAACATTTATAAAGCAACAGAATTTAATCAACATGTTATGGAAACGACGTCAGCATATTCCTAACAACATTGCGTCTAACAGAACTCTGTAATTTCAATATATAATAATATATATCAACTGATAATAATAAGCTACAACATTTAAATATAGTTTCCAACAACATTCTCGCACATCATTAACAATGTTGATCAGCTGATATACAACAAAATATTATTACACTTCAATCAAGGCTTAACCCCAACAATTTTCACTTTATACCAGTTACACATTACAAAAATTCTTTCTCCAGGTACAAAGACGGTGTCAAACTGCCAGCAGACGATCACATCAAGCAAACGGCTCTACCAGACGGCACAATCAAGCTGAGCATCGAACGCGTGACCCCCGCGGACTGCGGCGCGTACAAACTTGTTATTAGCAACCCTAATGGGGAGCATTCGGCCCTGTGTGCTGTGGCTGTTAACCGTTAGTATTGCTTTTATTGGATTGAAAAAAAATAAAGGGATAAAGATTAAAACATCATCCAAGTATGTAAATTTCATGCCATTAATATGAATTTTTTTGACGTGACAACGTCTTAAATTAGGTTGCGACTGGGAGTCACTTATGAAAAAGTGTAACGCTCGGTAACGTTACGATGAGTCACCGAACGAGAGAGAGGCCCGCCGAATGCCTTGCGTCTCTCTCCCACTCAACTATGATCGAGAAAAAGACGTTGTCACGTAAAATCTTCGCCCGTAAAACCGACTTTACAGGCAACCATTTTTTTTTGCGTTTGTAGCGCAATACAAAATTGTCAAAGTAGCTACGTTAAAAGTAACGAATTTTTTTAAGTTTTTATACAGATTTTAAACATGATTTATTGAATAATTTCGAACACTTCGTAACAAAACACCTTGATGGGAGGCTTTGGTCATGTCTAAAATTTCACAGATTATATAATAAGTCAATAATTTATTTCATTTCACCTGCTGATTCTTGCCGTTATTCCGACTCAGTAGTAATATTTATTTCCAATCTTTGTGTTATATGGGACAGATTAAGAATACTTCATTTTAGTCTATGTTCTACTCTACAAGGTTTTACTTCCTTCCTTTACAGCGACTCCTCGTAAACCATCATTCAGCCAAGAGCTAGAAGACGTGAAGGTGGTTGTTGGTCAGCCAGTGAAACTGGAAGCCAGGGTTATGGCCTTCCCGGCACCAGAAGTCAAGTGGTTCAAGGATGGTGAGTCCAATTTGTAGTTGTTAGTTTATATTCAGGAGTTTTGTGAAGATATTCATAGGTACTTTTGTGGTATATGTATTTGTAAAGGAGAATATTATGACGTTGTTCGGGGAAATTCTACAATCGAAGATGTCAAATTACTTTTGCTGATATTGTTATTTCATTTTTTATGATAGTCTGTAATTCGGAGGTTTTAGAATATAAACATTTACACCATCGAAAATTTGTTTTTGAACATATTTTGTTTTCTACTTAAACTTCAGAATTTTTAAATATCCAATTTCCAAGGATGGGTAAAAACGAAACAAACATACATAAACATAAAAACGATTAATGAATCATAAAATCTTGGTGATGAAAATATTAGATGATATGAAACCCTCTATTTAACAACACAATAAATAAACTACGCATATTATCATTTTCAACCTTAAAATAACTATATAAAAAGGTCTCCCGATCCGTCCGTGTCAAGCGGTGAACTTCATCAACCAACCGGGCGGTATCATCGGTCTGGCCATAGACGCCGCTCGACCTGAAGACGCGGGACAATATTCACTGACGCTCTCCAATAAACTGGGAGACGCTGATTCGAAGGCTACTGTTGAGGTACGTTACTTTTATATTAAGATTAGCTGCGCTCCGCGGATTCACCCGCGTGGTTCCGCTCCTGTTGGTCTTAGCGTGATGATATATAGCCTATAGCCTTCCTTGATGAATGGGCTATCTAACACCGAAAGAATTTTTCAAATCGGACCAGTAGTTCCTGAGATATGTGTCTTCAAACAAACAAACTCTTCAGCTTTATAATATTAGTATATATTTAAAAAAAAGACATTTCAGTTTTGAACATTAATTGATTTTAACTTTAGGTGGGAAATTAGCCTTAAGCCTTAACTGCTGACGCGTGAAAAGTCTCCATATTATGTTGATGTTGAAAAAAATGTTCTATTGTGTTTTGTTCACTGTGTGGTGTCTGTAAATACCTTAGCCGTCAAATTTCTATTCTTCTTCTCTTTTTATATCCGTTTTATTTTGACAAACTGTTACAAAACATAATCGCTACTCTTGTCTAGTAAAAGATCTCCATTACAACTATTTGCATCTGGTCTATCGTTATAAGTAATAGGATTTATTACCACGTATAAATGATTCTTGATTTGTAAACATCAATTAAACGTACAATTTTTTTCTCTAAAGGTTGGACAGAAGGAGCGCAAACCGGCATTCATAGCAGAGCTGATGCCCGCTAAAGTGATCGAAGGATTCCCGGTGAAAATGGAAGTCAAAGTTCTAGGACATCCTCCACCGATTATCAAGTGGTAAGTTATTTTTACAATTATAAAACATACATACAGAAAATGTTTAAGAGAATTTAATAACAATTAAAAAAATATTTTTTTACAAATGCGTCGAAATAACTATTTACCTTTACTTTGACTAAGTGATATATTTTATAAAATTACCGTTATGAGATAAATTTGCAATTATTTAGAGAATTAATTCTGAACAATAATAAGTATCAGGTCATCTAGTCTACAAAAACTTCAAGTATTATCTACAAAAACTTCAAGTATTACTTACTTAATATTACAAAGTGTTATTGTAACTATAACAATAATGCTAAATCAATACGATTTAAATCCATTTTCCCATTCAGGACTCACAATGGCAAAGAAATCGTCCCAGACGGTGAACGTATTCGCGTGGTATCGCAACCTGATGGAACCCACGCGTTACTTCTAAGTAAAGCAACTGCTGAAGACGGCGGGAAATACGGTATTATCGCTATCAATGATAAGGGAGAAACGGCCAGCAACGCTGAGCTTAGTGTTGCCAGTGAGTATGATGATTTTACCATTTTGTGACTGTTGAAAATTATAATAACGTACCTGACATAAGTTAAGTGAAGGAATTAAGAAAAAAGTTGTACTCATTCAAATTTTTGGATAACTTTATAAAATATGCGTATGCTTTTTTGCGCATAGTGTTTTAATTGTAATATACTGAGGCTTTTTTAAATTTTGAAAATATTACCTTATAAGGTATATTTGGAAACGCTACCTTTTGAATTATGATTAAAAGTAATCCGATCTATTTTTAATCTTACTGTATCTCTACATATTATACTTTAATGCATTTGAGCAGGCAATATTAACTCTTCGCGTAACTTCCAACCCAACCTAAATCAACTTCTAATTGTTACTAGATACACAAATTTCTTATTGATTATTGATAATTTCTATCCTTTTCAGGTCGAACAGACGACTCGAGCCCAGAAGAACGGCCACAATTCCTACAATCCCTCCGAGAGACAACCGGTGATGAAGGCCAGACCCTCACCCTCAGTGCGCCGTTCCACGGGAACCCTGTGCCAGAAGTGGCCTGGACCAAGGATGGACAGGATCTGAAGCCCAGTGATAGGATCCTACTCACTTGTGATGGGAAACGGGTAAGGAGAAGGAAGATATTAATATGTAATGTTTTGTTTGTTTAGTTAAGTTCGATTGTTTTTATAGTTTTGAAAAAAATTTCAAAAATATGCAGTGGTTTCTTGAAAATATATGTTTTTTTTTAGTATTCCTTAACTCTGTCTGTCTTGTTTATTAAGGATTATAAATAAATTATGCTGTAAAATGAACCTTAATCTGAAGAAACAATAATTAAATTATCATCTATGATAAATTATACGTTCTTTTTTTGTAAACTCGTACAGCATGATATTTTGTAGTTACAATTGTAAATTCCATAAATCAATCGCATAAGTCGTCATTCATTTGACATTCAAAGAGTTATAAACATTATTTTTACAGTTTTTATTTATATTTTAAACAAAAATTTTCCCATTAAACAGGTCGGTCTCGAGATAAACCCGCTCAAGTTATCAGACGCGGGTGTATATTCTGTTAAGCTAATGAACCCGCTTGGAGAAGACAAAACCGAGGGCAAAGTTAATGTCAGGAAGGTCTACCAGCCACCGGCATTTACGCAACGATTCACTGACTTGCAACAGGTAATATATTATGTACTTTTAAAATCCGGATTGAAGGACCAATTTTTTAATTTGTGTTTATATGTAGCTATGTATATGTTTATGTATAACTTTAAGGTGGTTATTGTACATGGTTTTATGATAAGTTAAAAGCATTCTACACAACAGGAATAAATTAGCTTAAAATATAATGATGATAGATAGCAATATAGCCTAAAATATGTAAAATAAAGCTCTTTAAACTTATAAAGTTAACATTACAACAGAAATATTTCGTGGTCACATTTTGAGTATTTTGAATTATTTATTTATTTAAATTACTTTCTACAGCTACCCTCATTCGACGCGAAATTCCCGGCACGTATCAGCGGCATCCCCGCCCCAGAAGTCACGTGGTACAAGAATGGCGTAGCTCTATCTCCCTCTAACAAGTACACGATGAAGCGGGACGGCGATATGTGGTGCTTGTATGTGAGGGATATAACGAGCGAAGACGCGGGACAGTACAAGTGTTTAGCGAAGAATAGAGAGGGACAGGCTGAGTGTGAAGCCGCTTTGGAGGTGGTTGATAAAATGTGAGTTCAAAGATTAAATATTTTTATCGGATTTAAAACAAGATAACAATTTATTATATTCCGAAGAAGAAAAGTAACTTGAAAATTTTCACTGTGTCTGCTTACCACTTTATAACATAATGTCCTCAAAAAAATATCGCTGATGTCATTGCATACCTTCTATTTCGTGATTTGATTTACCGCGCGTGTAAAGTGATATCCCTGAAAATGTTTTTCTTGTTCTAATTTTCCCTTTTATTTGCGAAAGCACTACTTACTGTAGGTATTTGTTTTTATTTTATACTGTCTCGTATTCTTAGAAATTCAAAGGGGTATAATTACCCTTTTTTACGAATAGATATTAAGAATAATCTATAAATAAACACAATCCGCAGCTCCCGTCGCGAGAAAGCAGAAGCGCCATCTTTCCTCAAGAAGATCGGTGACGTGGAAGTGTTCCGCGGACTTAGCGCTAAGTTCACAGCTTGTGCTACCGGCTCACCTGATCCTGATGTTGAATGGTTGGTTAATACTAGTTCTTTTTTTTGTTTTTTATTTTTTGAGTGAGTGATGTATATAGTACATACATGGTAGAATTATTTTTTGAACTAAAAATGGAAAATTCTTCATATTCAGTTTTTTCACTCCAAAAAATAATTGGTTTCTCTGACATAATAAAGTATTGTATTACAAATTAAAAAATAAATATTGCAATGCTCAGCGCCTATTTTACCGCGGATGTCGCTGATAACATTTGAGACTTTTTGAAGAATAAGCATACATTGTCGGTCATTTCAATTGTTATATCCAGGATCTGTGAATAGGGCTTTAAGTTTAATTTAAAATGAATGCATAAAACCCAGATTACAAATAACTTTTCCCCTTTACTTGAATCGTAAATATTATTCATAAACCAGGTCATAGCAGACTTTTCTCTTTAATCTTCCAGTAAAATCATAATATATTCAACTACCCGCAGGTTCCGTAACGGCGACAAGCTGTTCCCATGCGAGCGGATTCGCATGGACAAAGAGTCTACCGGTCTACTGCGTCTCACCATCAGTGGAGTAGAACCGTCCGATGTCGGCACATACAAGTGCAGGATATACAACCCGCATGGAGACGCTAAGTGCTCTGCACAGCTCACTTATGATAGTAAGTATTATTAAAAAAAGACGGGTTGCACTCCGGGAGTGCCGGCAGAAGTGAAAACTTGATTATTAACGTTCAGCATGTTTGATATCCATCCGTCTTACGCTTTTTCGATCAGGTCACGTGTCCTGACGCGAGTTTAAGATTTTATACCCAACGCCGCTAAAGAAGTTTTCACTTCAAAAATTGGTTGTCTGTGAAGTCGGTCTACTGACGATAGTTGAACGTGACAACGTCCGATTGTGCTTCTTTGTCGCTCGTTCCGCGCTCTCGCTCGCACTTCAAGCCTTACATGGAACGCCTCAGAGCGAGGTAACGCCGCATGAGTCATGTTTTTTCGTGCGTGCAGCCGGCTCTATCGAATTATAAGACGTTGTCACGTCAAAAAAATTTCAAGACACTGAATCTAGTAAATAAAAGTCATGTAAATGTCATTTTGCATATCAGGAATCAGTCTTTGTGTACAATTATTCACAAACATACAACTTGACTCACAATCGACTCGCATAACCACTAGACTCACAATTGCCTATTAAAAGGTCGTCAAAAATTGTCCGAGCAACGGAATATTAAAACATTCATTCAAATTGTGTAATGGTCGTTGTTGTGTGTTGTTTTTTGTCATGAAAAAACTCTGCTTAATACACCCGTAGGCAGAGTTTGGCTTCGGACATTTTTTAAGCTATTGCATAGCTTGTATCGCGGGCCTTGAGCGCGGGGACCGAATCCAGAAATTCCGTAACGAAAAAACCTCACGCTCCCCACTCCGACGGGCGCGGAGTCCGCATGCAATAGCTTTACCGCGGCAGTCCCCGAGTGCCACACGTCTTTTTTTTCATTGTAGTATTATAAACATCTCATAGTCATCTTAATAAATCACTTGACAATTGCCTTTTAAAAGGTCTTCGAAGATATCCCAACGCCGAAACATGTAAACATTTCTTTATATTATTATAGTAATTTTCAGTCATTAGAAAAGTCTGCCTAATAGACGCGTAAGCAGAGTTGTGCTTGGGACAATATATAATATAAGGTTTTGGTTTTATTCTTGCTTAGTATTTTTTTTGTAAAAGTTACTATTCACCTTTTAAATTCACTTTAAAAAGGGCATAATGTTCTAGTTGGTATTTTATAACATAGTCTTATGCTGCTTTATTGTGCTTTGTAGGTCAAAAAATGAGTAACTTGCGTTACTTTAACGTGTTTCTTACAAAACGCCTTTATCCTTTCAGCGCTAGAACCCCAATCGGGCAAGAAGCCCCTCTCGGACCAGTACTCGGAGTTCGACAAGATGAAGCAGACCGGAGTGCCGATGCCGCTATCCGACAAGCCGATCATCTCCCGCATGGCCGACCGACATCTCACGCTCTCGTGGCGGCCCAGCATCCCGCACAGACCGAGATTCCCGGTTACTTACCAGGTGTGTGTTTATTTACAAACTATTTTTGCCACGTGGTCTTTCCTGCATCTAGACAAAATCCTTTATTCCCTGTTTCTGTACTTTAATTTTTTTTTTATTTGGTAGTCTTCAACTATTTTCGATTTAACCGTAGATTTCTGTATTTAATATTTTAAATACAGAAATCTATATTACTTGATTCTTTCCTTTTCATTCTGTTTTATAATCCTGTCTTTTGTACTCCTTTATGATTTATTATTTTTGTGCCACTTTAAAATTACCGTTAGCTTCAGGATTTAATAGTATTCTGCATAACGTATGAAACTCAATAATATAGAAATTAACATTAATTCAATTATAAGTCGAAAACAACTGATAGCCAAAATTGTTTGAGAAAAGTTTTTCGTTCGTCCTACTAACGTTTGTTCTATCCAATTATAATAAAACTAGCTTACCGCCCGCGGCTTCGCCCGCTTTGTCTAAAACCTAATAAATTATGTACTAAAACCTTTCTCTCGAATCGCTCTATCTATTAAAAAAACCGCATCAAAATCCGTTGCGTAGTTTTAAAGATTTAAGCATACAAAGGGACATAAAAGGCGACTTTGTTTTATACTATGTAATGATCATTAATTCCAGGTGGAAATGTGCGAATTACCAGACGGCGACTGGTTCACAGCCCGCACGGGGCTCCGCTCTTGTGTCTGCGATATCCGCAACCTTGAACCCTTCCGCGACTACAAGTTCCGGGTTCGAGTCGAAAACAAGTTTGGTGTCAGCGACCCTTCGCCCTACGCCATCACCCACCGAGCCAAACTTGAACCGGATCCACCAAAATTCATCCCCTACTTGGAACCCGGTATCGACTTCCGCCCAGAAACATCTCCATACTTCCCCAAAGACTTTGATATTGAAAGACCACCTCACGATGGATATGCGCAAGCGCCGAAATTCTTGCGTCAAGAATACGATTCCCAGTACGGTGTGAAAGGCCATAATGTGAACTTGTTCTGGTTCGTGTATGGCTACCCTAAGCCCAAGATGACGTATTACTTCAATGATGAGCTGATTGAAGGTGGAGGGCGATATGATTGGAGTTACACCAGGAATGGACAAGCGACGCTATTTATTAACAAGTTAGTATAGTTTATCGTACCTAGTATAGTAGTATGCAGAATATAAAGTTGCGCGTTTTACCCTTCTGAATTATTTCTGAATTAACTAATCCTTGACCATTGTTATTTATTTCTTAGAGAATTCCTTGGAAGGAATTTGACTACAACTTCTACATTCAACATATAAACAACCTAAAATAAAATACTGTTGTGTGTTTTGTGTATTTGATGACTTTGATTAATTATTTAAGAAATAATAAATATTTCAGGACAATTTTCACACACGGCACAATCTGATCCCATACTAAGCTTTCGCTTGTGTTATGGAAACCAGATGGCTGATAAACATACATATATATTTTTTAAATAAATACTTATATAGATAATTAACACCCAGACACAGAGCAAACATCTATGTTCATCACACAAATATTTGCCCCGGGTGGGAATCGAACCCACGACCTCTGGCTTGGAAGGCAGGGCCACTACCAACCAAGCCAACCAGTCAAACGGTAGAAATAAATAATTTATCAGGCATAATCCCAAAAAAAAGCACTTGGAAAGAGAACCACTTATAATTTTTCTCATATGCATCATCAAAACATTTTATTCTCACCATTTCCACATTCTTCTTATTAACACTAAACTATTTCCCCAGAATGTTAGAACGCGACGTGGGTTGGTACGAGGCAGTAGCCTCCAACGAGCACGGCGAAGCTCGACAGCGAGTTCGTCTCGAGTTAGCAGAATACCCGACTTTCATCAGAAGACCGGAAGAAGCTGTTGTTCTGCTGCGGAAGACCGTGAGACTGGAGGCCAGGGTCACTGGAACTCCGTACCCGGAGATCAAGTGGTATAAGGACTGGCAGCCACTGGCTCCTTCGTCCAGGATTAAGGTAATTTGGTAAAATTTTTATATACGATCTTATTTAATTTTTATTAATTTTAGAAAAAAAAAACAATCATCTACAGAAAAAATACATAATAACATAAATAGACCTATAGTTTCATTTCTTAACGATCTTGATTATAATATTTGCGCATTATAATAAGTACTCGTTTTAAGTGCAAACTCAAAATGTTGAAGAATTGCTGTCTTGTCTTAAAAATGTTTGTATTAACTACAAGAAAGTTATCCATTCTCTCTAATAATTCCTAATCCATTTATTTTATTCTTTGTCTATTGCCTTACTTGAGATAAATTCTCCATTCTCGATTCAATCATAATTTCTTATTCATTTTATTTAAATAGCTGCAACTTTCTCATCCATTATTGTTTTTTATATTGTGTCCATAAAAGTGATGATGTCATCCAAAAAAATATGGTTACCATGTTGGAATTACGTACCCCCTTAATAAATACTTGAATGACGGCACTTCAGAGTCACTACATAAGAATAAATATGATTACAGATGCAATTCAAAGAGCCAGACACAGTGATCCTAGTGATCCATGATGTGATCCTAAAAGACGAAGGGTTATACTCTGTGTCTGCGCGGAATGTAGCTGGCTCAGTGTCGTCCTCCGCCATGCTGCATGTGGAAGAATATGAGCATGAGTACTCGTCTAGGTGAGATAAATCTATACTAATATTATAAAGCTGAAGAGTTTGTTTGATTGTTTGTTTGTTTGTTTGTTTGTTTGAACGCGCTAATCTCGGGAACTACTGGTCCGATTTGAAAAATTCTTTCGGTGTTAGATAGCCCATTTATCGAGGAAGGCTATAGGCTATATATGTATGATCACGCTAAGACCAACAGGAGTGGAGCCACGGGGGTGAAACCGCGCGGAGCAGCTAGTAATCTATACTTATAATAAATCTGTAGAGAGGCCAATTCTGTACATGAAATATATTAAAAAAAAAACTATGAAGGGGTGATAAGGGATCGCTACTGATGCCAAAAATGCAATCAGTAAAATTTTTGTCTGTCTGTCTGTCTGTCTGTCTGTCTGTCTGTCTGTCTGTCTGTATATTCGTTATAGAAACAAAAACTACACGACGGATTTTAACGAAATTTGGCACAATTATTCTTCATACTCCTGGGCAGGTTATAGTATACTTTTTATTACGCTACGATCAATATGAGCAGAGCAGTGAAGTGAAATATTGGGAAAACGGGAGAAGTTACTCCATTTTTTAAGCTTCCGTCGCGTGTGCAGCCTTAATGGTTAAAGATACATAGAAATCATGTACGACACAAATGTTCTTAAATTATTATTATTATATAAAAATAAATTCCTAGACAGCATAATATGTCTATCTTTTAAAATTGACTCACAATAACACGTAGTTTCAATAGCTTAGCAATTCGGAGCTTTCTGATTATATTTGTCGACTCTTACGTTTACAACACTCTCACTCATCCCTAATTAAAAAAGTTAACATTATTACCTATTCAATAATAATAATAAGAATCATGTAAATCGGTGTAGAAACACCAAAGTTATACATATAAAATTACGTAAGGTATTCAATGCGGTTCGCGCCTCTTTGATGGAAACCCATGGAGCGCATGTACTAAGCACGTCTTCTATGTCATCTTCGGTTTTCTGACCTACTGAATCGATAATTTCGTCATCAGATAATGCAAACACGTGTTTACGTGAGTCATAAATTTATTATGGTATAGTCCTAAAATGTTTTCTAAGAAACAATAGTGTACTTACATTGTCGGCAAGTTTATTTTATTTTATTTTATTTTATTAAGGCTCATTAGCAGCTGTACATCGATTGTTTTACATAAAAAGTACACAAAAAAGTTCAAGTTCTTAAAGTCGGCAACTTATTTTTGTTCGAACAATAGAGATAATAAATTCCAAATGATCAAGTTGTAAAGGTTGTAAAATAAAACGTGCGGCGGGTCCGCGTGCGAGGTTCATACAATATTTGGCTGTTGATGCGAATAGACGTTCAGAGTGTTCGACCTTATTGACAGATTTCTTTTGTTGTTTTTCTATAGGTTTTAGGGCCGATTTTTCAATCCCGAGATAAACAGTCTAATAACTACCCCTCGAATAGATTTATTCAATTATTTATCTAACTCATAACGGCTCGCCTATTTTTCAATCGTGATTTATTTGATGAATAACTATCTGACCAAATATTTCCATATTGGCAGCTCTGCTCTCGGAGTGGCGAAACAAACATATTAAATTAGTCAGGTTAGAGCGGGATAGAGTCAACTCTTGCAATTTGTCAACAACCGTCATTATGACTCACGTCAGGAGTGCATTTTAAGTTTGTCTTGTATTGCTCTTGTCTTCTATGATTGTTGATTGTTGTTTTGATCCGAGTAAAGAGTTTGGTTAAATTTGTGTTTCAATTTATATATTTTACGATGGAAACGACATACTTAAAGGCAGCGTTCGGCAAATTTTCAATGGCATGGTCATCAGTACTATCAAAAACATCAATTTCAATATGATTTTAATTGATAATAATTATATAGAAAGAGGTTTAATTGTTAATAATTCTACGCTCTATGTTATGACATACGAAAATATCCCAAATTTGACGCGTCAGTTGTCAACTCAAACGCCTAACCGTCGAATAGCGCGCTATCTGGCCGTTGGAGCGGCAAATAGATTTATTCCTCAAATAACGTAGTTATTCGATAGATAAGTCCTATTCGTCTATTGAAAAATTGAATATTTTGTTAACTGAAGAATAAAGTCTATCTAGCTGTTTATCTGGGCATTGAAAAATCGGCCCTTAGTAGTGTTAAAGCATATTATTAGTTTACATTTTATTTCTTTATAAGTGAAGTACCAGTAGGTACGCATTTAAGTTATTTTGGAAGTGTTTAATTATATTAATAGTTTATTTTCGTAATTATTTGTTTTTCTATAGGTTTTGGTAGTGTTTAAGCATATTAATAGTTTACATTTTATTTCTTTATAAGTGAAGTAGCAGTTGGTACGTATTTTAGTTATTTTGGTAGTGTTTAATTATATCAATAGTTTATTGTCGTAATTATTTGTTTTTCTATAGGTTTTGGTGGTGTTTAAGCATATTATTAGTTTACATTTTATTTCTTTATAAGTGAAGTAGCAGTAGGTACGTATCTTTGTTATTTTGGTAGATATTAATAGTTTATTTTCGTAATAATTATCATATATTTATTATAGTAGTGTTTAACTATAATTATTATAGTTCATTTATAGATTTCTTTTGTTGTTATTCTATAGGTTTCGGTAGTGTTTAAGCATATTATTAGTTTACATTTTATTCCTTTATAAGTAGTAGTAGGTACGCATTTTAGTTATTTTAGTAGTGTTTATATTATAATATAATATTAATAGATTTCATAAGTGCAAGGTAGCTTCAGTTACTGTTGATTAAAAATACACAATGCCACCTAAAAAAAGACCATCTTTATCTCGAAATTCTAGAGATGCTAAGAGGATGAGAAATGCGCGTTCTCAAGAATCGGCAGAGGAAAGAGCACATCGGTTAAACTCTATGAGAGTTAGTGCCTCAACTTCTCGAGCCAATGAAAGCTCTTCAGAGAGAGAGATGCGATTAGCAGCTGACAGAGCGAGACGAGCTACATCACGGGCGTCTCAAAGCTTTTCTCAACGAGAGCTAAGGCTTACCATTGACCAAGAACAACATGTGTTATCCCGAGCAGCTGAAACTGCTTCACAACGAGAATTGCGTCTCACAGCTGACCGCGAACGACATACATTATCTCGCGAGTCCGAAACATTTACTGAAAGGGAATTACGTCTCACAGCTGACCGCGAACGACATACATTATCTCGCGAGTCCGAAACATTTACTGAAAGGGAATTACGTCTCACAGCTGACCGCGAACGGCATACATTATCTCGCGAGTCAGAAACCTTCACTGAGAGGGAATTACGTCTTACAGCTGACCGCGAACGTCATATATTGTCTCGCGAGTCAGAAACCTTCACTGAGAGGGAATTACGTCTTACAGCTGACCGCGAACGTCATATATTGTCTCGCGAGTCAGAAACCTTCACTGAGAGGGAATTACGTCTCACAGCTGACCGCGAACGTCATATATTGTCTCGCGAGTCAGAAACCTTCACTGAGAGGGAATTACGTCTCACAGCTGACCGCGAACGTCATATATTGTCTCGCGAGTCAGAAACCTTCACTGAGAGGGAATTGCGTCTCACAGCTGACCGCGAACGTCATATTTTATCTCGAGAATCTGAAACTTTTACTCAATATGAAGACCGTTTGACAAATGATAGGGTGCACCATAATATTGTTCGATCACTCGAAGATGAACATGAGCATGAACAACGACTAGAGTCGGTACGCGAACATTACAATTCTTTGACACAAGAACGATTAATAAGTTTGTCTAATGAAAGATTAAGAATCGAAAATATTCGGTCTCTTGAAACGGACGAACAGCGAGAGGCCCGTCTTACTGCAGACAGATTTCGACATAGTCTTAATAACTTAGATGTACACATAGAAGATCAATCTAGAAATACGGTGGCGTGGTCCGACAAATATAAAAGTGGGTTTGCTTATAACTTCACAATTGATTACAGATCATCTTCTGTAATAGGCGATATGAACGTGGTATGTTCTTTTTGTAATGCTTTAAAGTGGAGTAAGGAGTCGGCTGGATTCTGTTGTTCTGGAGGTAAAATAAATTTGCCTTCATTCGAAGACCCACCGGAACCTTTGAAATCATTACTATTAGGGGAACATGTGCAATCTAAACAGTTTTTCGACAACATTCGCACTTATAATAGTGCGTTTCAGATGACATCCTTTGGTGCTCAACAAATCTCCGAAGGTCCTTTCATGCCTACTTTTAAAATACAAGGTCAGGTTTACCATTTGATAGGATCTCTTTTGCCTGAAGACCAACCTAAGTTTCTTCAAATATATTTTCTATCCGACTACAACGAACAGTCGAATATAAGAAATCAATATTTCCCAAATTTAAATGCTGAACTCATTTCACAACTTCAGAACATGTTGCATCAGATTAATTCGTATGTATGCAGTTTTAAATCGGCATTAGAAGCTCTTCCTCGAGATGATGATAACAATTATAAAATTGTTATAAATGCCGATAGGCGTCCAACGCAGGAACACCCTGGGCGTTATAATGCTCCATCCACGAATGAAGTTGCTGTGGTATTGGTCGACCAGGAATGTGATAGGCGTGATATCGTTATCCGTTCCAGAGACAATCGTTTACAACGTATTTACGAAACCCACAGGGCTTACGACGGTTTACAATATCCTTTGATATATTGTCGAGGGGAAGATGGTTATAATTTTGCTTTATACCAAACTGATCCGCATACAGGCGCACCTATTTATAATAAAAAGATTTCATGCCTTCAATTTTACTGTTACCAATTGCAAGTAAGACGGAATAGGTTTGTATACTTGCAACGTTTTCGTGGCTTATTCAATCAGTTTATTGTAGACATGTACGCAAAAATTGAAACCGAAAGATTAGTTTATATACGATCTAATCAAAGGCAGCTGCGCGCTGAAGAATACGTGCACATTCGCGACGCCATGCAGCAAGATAATGATACGGTGAATATGGGCCGTTTAGTTATTTTGCCCTCTTCTTTTACTGGTGGTCCACGCTACATGCACGAACGTACTCAAGATGCTTTTTGCTACGTAAGAAAATATGGACGTCCCGACTTATTTATTACTGTAACTACCAATCCTAAGTGGGATGAAATCACTCGGGAGCTTCTTGAGGGTCAAGCACCGCATGACCGCCATGATATCATCGCAAGAGTTTTTCATTTAAAATTAAAATCAATGATAGATCTATTTACCAAAGATAACATTTTTGGAGAAGTATTGTGTTATATGTATAGTGTTGAATGGCAAAAACGCGGCTTACCCCACGCACATATCCTGCTTTGGTTAAAAGATAAGGTTCGACCTAATGATGTAGACAGTTTAATCAGTGCTGAAATTCCAAGTCCGATTGCAGATTCCGAGTTATACGACATTGTTAAAACTCATATGATACATGGTCCATGTGGTGCATTTAACGTGAATTCTTCTTGCATGCAAGACGGTCGTTGCACTAAAAGATATCCAAAAGCCTTAGTGGAAGAAACTGTAACAGGACATGATGGATACCCGTTATATCGTCGCCGTTCAAGAGATACTGGTGGTTTCACTGTTGAAAAGCGAGTGTCTGGACAACAGGTTATT
The DNA here is from genome assembly GCA_029959065.1 of Colias behrii. NCBI lineage: Eukaryota > Metazoa > Arthropoda > Insecta > Lepidoptera > Pieridae > Colias > Colias behrii. The sequence goes on from JARWMC010000001.1 coordinate 15,776,844, forward strand.
TTAGACAATAGGTGGGTCGTTCCGTATTCTCCTGTGTTGTCCAGAGCATTTCAAGCTCACATAAATGTTGAAATGTGTAATAGTGTAGAGTCAATAAAATATATTTGTAAGTACATTAATAAGGGCAGGACCAAGCTACATTTGCTTTGAGAAATGAAAATGATGAAGTTACAAGATTTCAGTCAGGCAGATATATAAGTTCTTCAGAAGCTGTGTGGCGGATCTTAAGTTTCAACATTCATGAAAGATATCCACCTGTGACTCATCTGGATGTTCATCTTGAAGGCGGTCAACGTATATATTTCAACACCGAAAATGTCACAGAACGGTTAGAGAACCCTAGACAAACAACTTTATTAGCATTCTTTCGACTTTGCCAAACTGATGATTTTGCAAAATCTCTTTTATATGAAGAAGTTCCATCGTATTATACCTACGATAAGCAACGAGGTGTCTTTAATCGTAGACGCCGTGGCAGGCCTGTAGATGGCGAGTCAGGTATTTTCAAAGAACATGTTCTTGGTAGAGTATACACCGTTCATCCTAACAACGCTGAGTGTTTCTATTTGCGATTATTATTACATACTGTGCGAGGACCAACCTCATTTATAGATTTGAGAAAAGTAGACGATGTTGTTTATCCCAGTTATCATGCAGCTTGCCAAGCGCGTCATTTGCTTGAAAATGATCAGCATTGGGATGACGCTTTAGCAGAATCCTGTGTTAGTGATAATCCAAGACGGTTACGTCATTTATTTGTAACATTACTTACATTTTGTAATTTGTCAGATGCTGTACAATTATGGGAAAAATATAAAGACAAATTTTCAGAAGACTTTCTTAGAAATATATCTAACAATGATGAAGGCACAACTAATGATAATTTCCGTGATCTTGCCATAAATCAGTGCTTATTAGCTCTTCAGGATGAGTTAACAGCAGTTGGCGGTAAATCACTATGTGAATATGGTTTGCCAACACCAACCTCAGTCGGAGAGGTAACTAATAGGGAATATTCCGCAGAGATTGGTTACAACTTAATGGAACTGCTGACAACATTAGAAAACGGTGTCCCAATGATGACTGCAGAACAACGTTCAGTTTATGACCGCGTGTGCGGAAGTGTTCAAAATAATTTGGGAACAATATGGTTTTTAGATGCACCTGGAGGAACTGGGAAAACCTTTTTGACTAAATTAATATTGGCTTATGTTCGAAATCAGCGTAAAATAGCTCTTGCCGTAGCTTCATCTGGGATAGCTGCAACATTGCTACCAGGAGGTAAAACGGCTCACACTATGTTCAAAATACCAATTGATTTAGATCGCACGGAAAGTCCAACCTGTAGTATTTCAAGAAATAGCGACAAAGCAAAGGTATTACGCGAGTGTAATTTAATCATATGGGATGAATGTACGATGGCCCATCGAAAAGCAGTAGAAGCGGTAGATAGAACTTTAAGGGATATAAGACAAAATGATCGACCAATGGGCGGTATCACGGTTTTATTTTGTGGTGATTTCCGACAAACCTTACCGGTAATACCACGGGGAACCCGAGCTGATGAGGTTAGGGCTTGCCTGAAAAGCTCTTATTTGTGGCGTGATATACAATCGGTGCATTTGACTATAAACATGCGAGTGAGAACTGGAGATAACCCGGATGATAGTCAATTTTCTGATTCATTATTAAAGATTGGTGAAGGTACCTATCCACAACTACACCAAGGAAAACTTATTCTGACGCCTGAATTATGTTGTATAGTGCAATCTCAACCACATCTTATATCGTCGGTTTACGGTGACGTAACAAATATATTAAATAGGGACAATTCCTGGCTATGCGAAAGATCTATTTTAACTCCTCGCAATGACCAGGCATCTGAGATTAATAACAAAATACTGTCGAATATACAGGGGGAAAGCAAAGTTTATAGATCAATAAATAGAATGGTCGATGAACAAGAAGCAACTAATTACCCGATAGAATTTTTAAATTCTTTAAATATGCCCGGACTTCCTTCTCACGAAATTTGTTTAAAAATTGGCATTCCGATTATTCTACTCCGAAATTTAAGACCACCACAACTTTGCAATGGAACTCGACTAAAAGTAACCCAGTTGCAACAAAATATAATCGAGGCTCAAATTTTAACAGGTTGCGGTGCAGGAGAAACCGTCTTTATCCCCAGAATACCCTTAATACCAAATAATTTTCCATTCCAATTTAAAAGGACGCAATTCCCAGTATCGGTGTGTTATGCAATGACAATAAATAAGGCTCAAGGGCAGACTTTTCATGTTGCCGGAGTAGATCTCGGTGTCAGTTGTTTCTCGCATGGTCAGTTATACGTTGCTCTTTCCCGTGTTAGCAGTTCTAGAAATCTTTATGTTCACGTGCCGGACGGGTCAACTTTCAATATAGTTTACCCGGAAGCTTTGCGCTAAAGTATTTTGGTTCTATAGGTCCTTAAGCCTCATGTGAACCTGATGTAAATAATATTACCAATACATTTTAAATTAATAATACACAAGGAGTTACACGCTGACGTAGTCGCGGGCACAGCTATCTATACTTTTCTGCCGGAAGTCACTATTCCACGCGGACGAAGTCGCGGGCAAAAGCTAGTAAATAAATAAGATAATGTCACTCGTTTACGTACTATTAACACTTACACACAAGCAAAAAGTTCTTTAGTGTAAATCGACGCACTATAAACTCAAACTCAAACATTTATTTATTCAACTTCTTTTAGAAGCTATTTCGAATCGTCATTACATATTTTTAATATTTACTACCGATTCGGAAAGCAGTATCTATGAAGAAGAACCGGCAAGAAACTCCATAGTTGCTCTTTTAAAATCATGTCAATATTACAATTTAAACTCACAATCGTCTATTAAATGGTCGTCAAAAATGTCCAAACGTATAAAACATTCGATGAAATAACTACCTTATTTCGTTGGTGTAATGTTTAAAGTCTATTATGTCGCTCATTAGAAAACTCTGCCGTATACACGCATAAGCAGAGTTTTGCCTAAGACAGTTTTATAATAATTGTAATTATAGATACTGTGTGTCAAAATAACGTTAATTTACTCATTAAATTAATTTAAATTGGACATCTTCATCTTCATCTTAATATAATCAGTGCTTCTTCTTCTCCAATATCTAATCTAATGCTGATGGAATCGACCCATATCAACACATTATTAGATTTTCTTACAAATATATCCTATCTTATATATCTTTCTTATATATAAAAATGAATCGCAAAATGTGTTGGTAAGCGCATAACTCGAGAACGGCTGAACCGATTTCGATAATTCTTTTTTTATTATATTCCTTGAAGTACGAGGATGGTTCTTATGTAGAGAAAACGTAAATATATACCACAGGCGAAGCCGGGGCGGACCGCTAGTACTAAATATTTTTAATATCATATGAATAAATAACTTATTGTATACAGGATCCGCGAACACCCCCCACGTATAAAGGCCAGCTCGAAGCCGTTCGGTGACTTCTACGATCTCGGAGACGAGCTCGGTCGTGGAGTGCAGGGCGTGGTTTATCATGCTGCTGAGAGACTTACAGGTAATATTTTAATTATTTATTTTCGTGTAGATACAAGGATAGATGTAAAAAAAAGATTAATTAGCGATTTTTTGACGTGACAACGTCTTATAATTCGATAGAGCCGGCTGCACGCACGAAAAAACATGACTCATGCGGCGTTACCTCGCTCTGAGGCGTTCCATGTAAGGCTTGAAGTGCAAGCGAGAGCGCGGAACGAGCGACAAAGAAGCACAATCGGACGTTGTCACGTTCAACTATCGTCAGTAAACCGACTTTACAGACAACCAATTTTTTTCTGTCAATTTATGAATTCACATAAAAAATGTAACGTTGTCAAATTGTGCTCTATAAATTTTAAGATAAAAATTATATCTCTGCCAAACATACCTAATTGCCTTTTTTACCATATAACTGCTTCTAATTCAATGTGACGTTTTTTATACTTACAGAATTTTTTAGACTGATACAGTGTTGTTAAAAAATCTATGTACATACATTCTTATTCTGTTCATGTTCATCAACAAAATATGACGGTTGTCTGGAAGAAATGGCTTATAGTCATAAGGCCGCCAATTGTATACCTGTTCTTTTATATTTCCTAACTGTGTATGAAGGATGAAGAATAAATAAATACTTCAATGAAATTTCCAGGTCGAAACTACGCAGCAAAGATAATGCACGGTCACTCCGAGCTCAAGCCGTTCATGCGCAACGAGCTAGAGATCCTGAACCAACTGAACGACCGCCATCTTGTACGGTTGTACGACGCGTACGAACATGAACACACGCTTGCGCTTGTTACTGAGTTAGCTGCGGGTGGGGAACTTGTCAGGTATGTAATATAGTTTAACTAGCTTTCCGCCCGCGGCTTCGCCCGCTTTGTCTAAAACCTAATAAATTATAAACTAAAACCTTCCTCTTGAATCACTCTATCTATTACAAAAAACCGCATCAAAATCCGTTGCGTAGTTTTAAAGACTTAAGCATACATAGGGACATAGGGACAGAAAAAGCGACTTTGTTTTATACTATGTAGTGATTATATTATTTGAATAATTTTCAGGTATAATAGTTCTCTTTCTATATTGAATAAGTCTGAAAAACTGACAGGATGAAGGAAAAATCCGTGGTCAGAAAAAATGTGCTGGTCAGACCAAATTAAATGGCTTTAAAAACTATCGTACTTGAAGCTATCCATATTTTTTTTTTTTTTTTTTTTTTTTTTATAGTGGGGAAATCTTCTTAGATACCCCCGGCTCCCGGGGATGGAGCCGTGGTTATGTCGGATTTTTACCGACTAAAACCCCACTCTGTTCCATCGCGCTGCTTTGGACGGAACTGCGGGAACGGTTACGACTCTACCGCGTGTCCCGCCCAGCAGATGCCCGTTTCCAGGCCCACCACTAGAACCCCCCTCGCTGGCGGCTGCTGGAACGAAGGCTTACGCCACCAACGCGCAGACAATGGATCTTTCCCCGCTCCATCATCCGCGTTCCCCCGAACCCCCGACCCCATCACCGTCCGGCCGGAGGGTGCACGCCGGAAGGTCCTCCGATGTGTGAAATACACGTCGGGGTACCCTCCGGCGCACTTTTATAGAGATTACCTCGCAGCCCCCACCTCACCAGAGGTGGTGGCCCTCGGTCCGGCCCCACGGACCGGATTACGAGTTGGCAGACGGCCGTTTTACAGCGGCCGCCGCCCCACACCTCTCTGCAGGAGTCTCCGCGCGTCATCACAATGACGCGTCGGGATCCCGCTCTCCGCTGCACGTCGTGGCTTGCTAAACCAGCAAGCACGGCGCGCCGCGACCTCTGGCCGCCATCTACCGCCGCATAAAAGCCGGCTCCTCTCTGGTCCACAAACAGGACCTCTGCCGTCGGGTCAGTCGAGGCTATCCAACCCCAACTGCCGTTCAGCGCCACCTTTGCCTAGTGGACACGGGGTCCGCCAAGCCACGACCTCTGGCCGCCATCCCACGCCGCACACAGCGGCCGCTGGGCCACACCTAGCCCTGGCCGTCGGGCCGGTCGAATCTCCCCGACTCTAAACCAGCCGTTCAGCCCCTCGCTGGTCCAATTTCGCTTCACTCAGAGGGTCATAACTCTGAGCTACTGAGCCCCTCCGCCGCGACAAGGCCTGGACCGTTGGGGGGAAGCTATCCATATTGGAGTATATCAGTACAAATGGCACGAAATAAGTAAGAAATCTCTACTCCGAAAATATGATGACGACTCTCAAAGTTAAAGAGGAGGAATTTTATTAATGGAAACCATAGACAGTCGTTGTTTGCGCGAACTATTCAACGCATGAAATAGTCGTTTAGTTTTCTTACTTTTTTTATTCTTAGCGCAAATTTCTCAAATTTTACTTCCACTGACAAAACATATTACAGAAATCGGTCAGGATGTGATCATGAAAACAGGGAAATTGGGGTTCATTTTTTATGACCCCAAATGTACACTATCTAAACACGTATATTCACATACTACTTTTACCCCCAGGGACCGTCTGCTCCGAAGCCAGGGCTACACAGAGCGTGAAATAGCCGGATATATTCGCCAATTGCTGCGTGGTTTGAAGCACATGCATGATAATAGCTATGCGCATTTGGGACTTACCGTGAGTACCTGTTACAGCTTACAGGACTTTATAATATTCATTTACTATGTTTATTTTTTATATTACACTCTAAGAACTCATATTCATGGTAAAAAAGAGCGTGTGTGGTGAACACACGTGTCAGAAGTGAAACTTCTTTGGCAAGATTAAAAGATACCAAAATCGACACCTTACTCCATGACGTGACGGTATTGCCATGACGTGACCTTGTAATTTTACTCTCAATGCACCTAAAGAAGTTTCACCTCAATATCTAATCCATACTAATATTATAAATGCGAAAGTAACTCTGTCTGTCTGTCTGTTACTCAATCACGCCTTAACTACTGAACCAATTTGCATGAAATTTGGTATAGAGATATTTTGATTTCCGAGAAAGGACATAGGCTACTTTTTATCACGGGAAATAGGATAGGTTCTATCCCGGAAATCCCACGGGAACGGGAACTATGCGGGTTTTTCTTTGACTGCGCGGGCAAAGCTGCGGGTGGAAAGCTAGTATATTATAAAAATAAGTCGGGTTTTCCTTCCTGACGCTATAACTTTAGAACGCACGAACCGATTTCCACGGTTTTGCATTCGTTGGAAAGGTCTCGGGCTCCGTGAGGTTTATAGCAAAGAAAAGGTGTCTCTAGTGGCGAAACGGAGTTCGCCCGGTTTGCTAGTTGGTTCTAAAATTGCACTGGAGCATCTAGTTCTCTCTACGGAAAATTTGTGTTAATACTATCATACTACTATCCATATTATCTGACACATTAAAAATTCCAATAATAAACACACTAATTTTTCTACTAGTATGTAGTAATACTATACATATTAATTATATTGACGTGACAACGTCTTAAATTAGGTTGCGACTGGGAGTCACTTATGAAAAAGTGTAACGCTCGGTAACGTTACGATGAGTCACCGAACGAGAGCCGAATGCCTTGCGTCTCTCTCCCACTCAACTATGATCGAGAAAAAGACGTTGTCACGTAAAATCTTCGCCCGTAAAACCGACTTTACAGGCAACCATTTTTTTTAAATATCCCCAGATCGGCGAGCTCTTGCTATCCCACGCGGGTTCCGACGAGCTAAAGATCTGCGACTTCGGTTTATCCCGGCGGATCCATCTCAACCAGCACTCGTCCCTGCACTACGGGATGCCGGAGTTCGTTGCCCCGGAAGTGGCCAGCGGGGAGGGGGTCGCGTTTCCGGCGGATATGTGGAGTGTGGGGGTCATTGCGTACATCCTGTTGAGTGGGAGGTCGCCGTTCAGGGGAGCTAATGATATGGAGACCTTGATGAGGGTTAGGGAAGGGAAGTGGGAGTGGTGAGTATTGCTGACTTTTTGAACGTGTTGAAATGTTAAAAATTATGATTGGTCATAGTTGTAGGCGAATCACAATAAATAGTTATAACTAGTCAAAAAATTTCAAATTTTCAAATTCAAATGATTTATTGTAATTAAAATAATTATCGCAATTAATTAACGTAGCAAAACATACAGAATTACCATAAATATGGACATGAAGAGTACCTATTGAGAATCAACTTGGAATCCGAATATACGTAAATGACTTCTAGCATATATTTGTTAGATGTAATTTATGTTTCCCAAATTCTTTTACTAATTTAATATAACAAAAAAATCTGAACGACGTAATTCCCAGTCGAGTTTTTCTAATGCAACAAGATTTACATACTACCCCAATCATACATACAGACCGAGCTACACTTTCTCCAGCATCAATGAACCAATTACTATATTTGCTTAGTTTCTCCATTAACAATTACGCTAATTAATTGATTTCCTCAGGTACGACGAAGAATGGTGGTCCAGATTCAGTCTGGAATCTCGTGACTTTATCTCAAAGCTGTTAGTGCTGAACTGGCGCGAACGACTCGACGTGGACTCTGCGCTTGCGCATCCCTGGCTCAGTTTCGCTGATAAGATATATAAGGATGAATATATTATATCTACTGATAGATTGAGGGGATATTATAATTCGTATAAGTAAGTTTTTTTTTTTTGGTGTTTTAGTATTGAAGAGATTTACAGAAATGGTATTGACTTATCATAATATAATGATGGCAGAGAAAACATTTTTGAAGTGACGTCCTTCGTAATTTGAGAAAACCATTTAAGGGTAGTAAATTAGCGGTATGAGTAACAGATATGATGCAGATCAATTCTGTTATTTATTTATTTATTATAGAATTTCCAACAAAGGACACAGTTCACGTTTATTACATCTTATTAAAATACATAATTTACTGTACCTACAATTACAGGCAATTACAGCGTTCAGTTATTAAAATAAAGGCCAATTTCATAATTAGAACGATATAAACTATAATTTATTCATTAATTCAATAGACAAATGAAGAGTACAGGTGCAAAACAAGAAATGTCACAAAAACAAAAAGTTGTGTAATTAACATTTTAATTTTTCAAAGTTAAAAACATTTCAGTGTCACTTAAAAAATTATAAACTACTAATAGAAACATTAGCTTACATTATAAAGTCTTAATTTTAGGAACGTACAATATTAAAATAATACTGTATTTTTTTTTTATTATAAAAAAAATAAAGTAATAAACTTTTGGCAAATGCAAAAACTGGAAATGTCCACTATGGACCATACAAGGAATGTCCAACTTAATATATTTTTTTACTAATTATACATGAGGAATGCTTTCAAAGTAGGATTGAGCCCCTTCAGAATATTTTTTTTTTAATTTAATAAGTCCTTGTACTTTTCTGCACTAAGAGGTAAAAAATTATTATAGGAAAATTCTGGCAATTCAAATTCTTTAGATGTGATTGATCCAGTTTCCTTTTTTGCCACTGTGGGTGATTTCTCCCATTAACCATTATAATAATTAATTCTGTGTAAAATAACTCTAGGGTGTTCTCTTACGCACATTATTATTTCTCTTTGGGACTGCACAGGAAATGAGCATTTTTTCAGATACTGATTTTGAAAAACACTGTAAATTTTCTGATTAGTTCGTCTATTCCTACCTCAGTCACCTCAAAAGGTTTGGGTCTTTTGCGACTAACTCTCAGCAAATCATACCACTGATATGGAACCTCCATGTGGGTTTTAAGATTGATAAGGCCCATGTTTTTTACACATTCTAAGTATGAAAGTCCTCGGACAGGATATGCAATTTTGATGGAATCTCCTTTAGTAATACCAAATATAGATAAAAATGTCTTACAGCAAACAGGTACTTCCTTAGTGTCATCATTCTCTATCACCCTCACTTTGTAAGTGACATGAGTTTGGTGGAAATTAGCATCAATTTCATCTATCTTTCTACTTCGCCTCCTTTCTATTGAACACACATTCATTAAGCCACATAAGTATAAATTTAGATCATCTGTGCTCTTTATGCTGTTGAAATCTTTAAGTAATTTCACAGGTTGCTCTGATGATATTCTATCAAAATATTTTAATCTTTTACACCTACAATCCCACCCTATATAAGTTAGGTACTCTATGCCTACAATTATCTCCCGGCTCGCTTGGACATTCCTTCTTACGTTCCATTACACTATGGACCTTTCCTGTTTTGTTCCTGTATACAGATTTGAAACTTATGTTATACATCTGACTTAACTTGTTATTACACTTTTTGTGTAATGCTAAATAACAATACGCGGGAAAACGAATGTATTGCCATAAAAAAAAATTTTTTGAATTTTAGTGACATTCCTGGTTTTGCACCTGTACTCTTCAAATGTCTGAAATATCTATAACAACCCTCTTTCCCAGGGAATGGACCAGCAATGCGTCCTGCCGCACGTGGTTCCGGCGCCGGCCGCTGGAGGGCGCCTTCACACACCCCTCCAGGATGGTCTACCCGCCTGGGGAGATATACACGCCTGAGGGTAATTATGTTTTTTGTTGTTGATAGATTGAGGGTAAAATATGTCGCTTTTTTCGTGTTGATAAGAAGAGTTTTTCTATTTATTGATTTTATTTTTATTAAGAGGTGTGTAGGATTGACATAAACACTTCCGATTGATTGGATTGGCATAAATTCACAAAAAAAAGACGGGTTGCACTCCGGGAGTGCCGGCAGAAGTGAAAACTTGATTATTAACGTTCAGCATGTTTGATATTTTGGAATGGTATCCGTCTTACGCATGGAATATAAAAGCTAAAAAAAAAAAAAAAAGTCCGTCTTACGCTTTTTCGATCAGGCCACGTGTCCTGACTCGAGTTTAAGATTTTATACCCAGCGCCGCTAAAGAAGTTTTCTTCTCTTTCACTTCAAAAAAACATTTCCGATCCGGCTCGGAGGACCAAAATAAATTTGTTTTGTTATTATGCTGAAATTGCGATTTTTTTATCAAATAATGCAAATAACCAAAAATATTGTTTGATATAGCCCATATCTTAATACTATTATAAAGGCGAAAGTTTGTAAGGATGTATGGATGTATGGATGTTTGTTACTCTTTCACGTAAAAACTACTGAACCGATTACAATGAAATTTAGCACACATATAGAGGGTAACTTGGATTAACACATAGGATAGGTTTTATCCCGGAAATCCCACGGGAACGGGAACTATGCGGGTTTTCCTTTGAAAACGCGGGCGAAGCCGCGGGCGTAAATCTAGTAAGATATAATAGGTAAAATAAAACTCTTAAATATTAGATTGAAAAAGAATTTTTACTAACATTATAATTATAATTGTAATTATAACCTTCTCTTCAACCGAAAAAAACATACTTTTTATACCTATATTTTAATATGTTATTCCCCCCCCCAGGTACGCCCCACCGCGACAGCATGCCGCACGACCGCAAGCCGGCCCCGTGGGACAATCAGTTCAAGCAGTGGGACCATCCTGATTGGGAGGTGTCCGCTAAATCTGAGAGCCAGTGAGTTATCAGTTTTATAATAGAGAAATTTGTTTTATCTTAGCAAAAAAATAGAAATGATTATGTCATAACTGACCCTTAAATTTAAACACCATCATATCATCGGCATATTAAAAGTTATCTTTAGGCTTGCTTTTTTTTTTGTTTTTCTCAAAATATCCTAAGATACTTTATATTTTACATACAAATTCTTTTTTTTTTTTTGTTATCATAAACCAAACTATGTTAAAATTGCAGACAGTTTTCCAAGACCCGATGCATCTTCTGTCTTTACTAATCATTATTACGAAACACTCCAACGCTGCTCAAACCTGCAAAACGAAATTATAATATCTGTAGCCAGATTTAATCATTATTGTATTTGGAGCCCTTTCAGTTTAGTGCGTTATATTGCATAATTTATTACATAATACCTGTTTGACCCTTAGCTACCAGAACGGCCCCGACACGTATCTTCTCCAACTCCGCGACACGCAGTTCCCGGTGCGTCTCCGCGAGTACATGAAGGTGGCCTGCAACCGCTCGCCTGCCTACAACCTTAGTGTACATGATGCGTATGATCCACGGGTAAGTGTTTTTCTTTATAGCAATTGTGCATGTGGTGAAAAATTCGGTTCGAAGGGCCAACACATGTAGCAACATATTATCCAAATATGTGCATAATTTCTGTATTTCTAACAAATCCGGCTTGAAGGATCAGTAGTCCTTCGAGCCGGATCTGTTTTAAGGTGACTTAATTCTTAAAGTTTTTACTACATGCTGCCTGTGTAAATCTGTCCTGATGGACAACTGATCCTTCGAGTCAGGTTTATTGTTTATCGCATTTATTGCACAACGCAAACCATATACGGGCTAGTGCTGAATAATTTAAAGAATATGCACAATTTCTGCAAGTCTAACAAATCAGGCTCCAAGAATCAGTGGTCCTTCGAGCCGGATTTGTTTTTTGTAGAAATTATATGTTTTAGGCTGAGTTCAAGTTTAGTATATGAGAAACTAAGTATGTTCTGTTTTTATTGATGTAATAAAAAATGTTTCAAAGTTACTTTATAGTTCACAGTTCTATATTAATTTATGCATGTTAATAATAAAGACAACAATATATTGATGTTTTCATTGATTTTCATTTCAACGACAATATCATAACCATAAAAATTTGTTTTTGCAGACTCCCATCATCCGCGAGCGTCGTCGCTTCACAGACGTTATGGACGAAGAAATAGATGACGAAAGGAAAGAGAGAATCAACAATTACGGCACTGAGAGCTACACCATCCGCCGGCTCAGGCACGAGCTTGGAACCAGACTCGACAGCTACGCTGAAGCTCAAGCCTTCATGGAGTCCAAAAAAGATGGCCACCTACCATTCTTCAGAGAGAAGCCCCAAGTTCTCCCCATAAGGGAAGGAGAACCAGCTAAACTCTCTTGCTATGCGGTTGGCGACCCTAAACCTATAATTCAATGGTTCAAAAACGACATGGTCATAGCTGAAGGACAACGCATCAAAATCGTTGAAGACGACCAAGGCAGGTCCACACTAACCTTCGACCCCGCCATGCATCACGACATCGGCTTCTACAAGGTCGTAGCGAGGAACAAAGTGGGACAAACCGTTGCAAGAACAAGAATTGTCGAAGCCACTACACCTGATGCTCCTGACAGTCCTACAGCTACCGAAGTGTCCGATACAGAAGTACTTCTCAGGTGGAAGCAACCGAAGTACGATGGTAACTCGCCTGTAGTGTGCTACAGTCTGCAATACAAGGAAGGAGACAGCGTAGAATGGAAAACTGTAGCCGAGAACATTGACCACGAATTCTTCGTCATTAGAGACCTTGTTCCAAACACTAGCTATCAATTTAGACTCTCATCTCGTAACAGGATCGGCTGGAGTGACAAAGGAATACCAACTAACTTGGTAAAGACCAAAGAATCTGGCGCCCAGAAGGTCCAAGTTACGAAAGCGATGAAACACTTGCAGCAAATGACTGAATCTGGCCAGGAAATCGTTCTAGATGAAGATAGGCCAAAATTAGACTATGGAACAGAAGAGAACCCGCCAGAATGGGGCACAGCTGATGCCTTCACGGAAAGATACAGTTTTGTATCCGAACTATGGCGAGGAAAGTTCTCGATCGTCGTCAAAGGAATAGACAAGAAAGACGACAGCGTGGTCGTCGCGAAGATTCTAGAAAGTCGACCGGAAACGGAAGTCCAGATTCAAAGGGAGTTCGAATGTCTGCGTCGTTTGAGACACGAGAGGATATCCAACTTATTAGCTGCCTACCACACCCCTGGTACACCTGTAGCTGCGTTAATTCTAGAGAAGTTACAAGGCGCGGATATATTAACCTATTTGTCTAGTCGTCATGAATACACGGAGCAAATGGTAGCGACTATAATCACTCAGGTGTTGGACGGGTTACAGTACTTGCACTGGCGGGGTTACTGCCACCTGGACTTGCAGCCTGATAACGTAGTGATGGCGTCTGTAAGGTCGATACAAGTGAAGCTTGTTGACTTTGGTTCAGCACATAAAGTTACTAAGCTTGGTACTAGTGTGCCGCAAGTTGGTGATTTGGAATACAAAGGTTAGTATACTGGATTATAATTGTATTTATAAAGGGTTTTTCATTAAGCACGGGTAAATGTTTTCGTCCTGTGGTGAAATTTTATCATTTGTGCCTAATGTTTTTTGGTGTAACTTGCCATAGTAAAATGGCATAATTGGCTGAACATTAAAATATATTTTTGATAGATGTCACTCACAGGAGGTGGCCACCACAGGCCGAAAACATCTACCCGTGCCTAATGAAAGACCCTTTATTAACCTAAAATGTCAAATTTGATTAGAAGCCCGTTCATAGTTAAAAACTCACACTTTATCCCTTTTCTTTCTAGTCTTTCTCCCTCAAGGATTTTAAAAAATTCATAGTTATTCAAGTTTACAAACTTTCAGTCAATACTGTATTTTGTTAACAACATATAAAATACATTCCTCGTCAAAAGGTTGGTCCTTCGAGCAGGATTTTCAAGATTATTCATATAATATGTGTTTTACAGCACCGGAAATAATAAACGACGAGCCAGCGTACCCACAGACAGACATATGGTCGGTGGGAGTCCTAGCGTATATCTTACTCTCGGGTGTTTCGCCCTTCCGGGGCTCCGACGACGCGGAGACCAAACAGAACATTTCATTTGTGAGATACCGCTTCGAGCATTTGTATAAGGAGATCACTCAGGTGAGAAATCGTGAAAAACATGTTTTTTTTTAGTGAAAATGATTCTGTAATGATTATGAAAGTAGGAATTTAATCACAATGTTTTCATAATATTTTAATCGTTCAGAAGTTGTCTCTATTGTATTGGTATGTTATTCTTTTGCTTCATTTGTCATCAAGTTGGTAATTTGTCAGAACAAGGTCAAGGTAAGGACAATGAATTAAAGGAAACCTAACTGAAAAACTTACAAATTTTTTTTTACAACTAGTACTTTTACCGAAAAATGCTACTGTTATAATCAGGGTATTTGTGTAACTAAAAGATGACTCATACTGATGATTAAAACCATGTACTAATGGAAAACCAAATATACATAGGGGTTGATGGTTTTGATGATAACGATGTTTATTATCTATTTAACAGGAAGCGACCCGTTTCCTAATGTTCGTGTTCAAGAAGGTCCCACTGAAGCGTCCGACCGCGGAGGAGTGCCCCGAGCACCGCTGGCTGCACCACACCGACTTCATGCACAGGAAACGGGAACGCGCCGTGTTCCTCTCCAACCGGCTTAAGGTGGGGACTTAATTATACTGATGGTGTTGTAGAACTAAATATACAATGTTTATGTCGAAAGTATGAAATATAACTGATTGTTTGTGTCAAAAGTTAAACTAAATATGCCCAATCTGGTGTGTTGTGAAAATTTATAGCACACTTATAGAACTTATACATCAACTTGTGTTTCGAGATTAGTATAGATAAAGGGGAAATCGTTTGGTTAAATGGAGAGTAATTAATCGAATGTTTACTGAGTCATATCACCTCATACAGCTTTAAGCTTATTATTCAAGTCGACTTCTGGTAAAAGACAAGATAAACTAGATTTTCTTATTCTGTATATGTATAGATTATATTTAAATATAACTTCATTGACTCTGTACAGTAAAGATATTTTTTCCAAGTAGCCGAAAAAAACGAGGGCTCAGTCTTCCTTCGTTCTGAAATAAATCTTCATCCATACTTAATTACATTATTTACAGGAGTTCTCAGAAGCATACCACGAGCGCAAGTCCCGCGAAGCATCAGAAGCCGACTCCATCACAGCGGCCTTCGGTAACATCGCACCGCGACACCTCACTCGCTCCAATAGCATACAAGACGAATTGCAGACTAACTTCTCGGCGCAATAACGATAGATCGAATATCATCTAATCTTAAAATTTTTTCTAAATTGTTTGGATATTTTATACGAACTGTTTTGAAAAATTGTGAATAGATTATTTTAATGTCATATACGTCAAGTACAAAATGAACGCACCCTTAGTGGCTGTCAATGTCAAAATCAATTTTTTTGGCAGTTTTTCAAATTACTCGAACATCGACAACATTTTTCACGTTTTTAATTTATTCTTCATTATTCATATTGTAATAAGACTTAACGTAGTTATTTGTAAATACACTAACTATTTATACGGACTTGTTGGAACTTGTTTAAAATATACAATTTTACATTGTTTGGATTTTTTATTTATTTTACAATTATTGAATTGACTGAAAACTTACGCACCACGTAACCGCGACACTCGATATCTAGTCAAGATAATTTTGTTACGAAATAATTAATTGTTAAGTAATTTATTGTATACTTTTTCTATTTATACAAGTTAAACTTCAGTATTATTGAAGTTAATAAAGTACCTATTAATCTCATATTGTAGTTTCATTTCTTACTATTTTCCAACTCCCTTCCCTTTCTGATAAATTCATAAAACTACTGGTTAATCAATCAAGAATTTACAAGTTAATAGCTTTGTACTCGCAAAGTGATAAATCAAAGATATACAAGCGCCATCTAGTGTAATTAAAATAATACGTCAAAATAGCTCCGAATAATGTATATTTTCTACTTGGTAAATATAGATACACAAACTGAGGTATAAATGTAGAAAGGCAATAAAATAATGAGCTGAAAGAAGTCAAGATATAGATTTAAGTATATAGACATAATATCTAACTTTTCAACTAGGGCCGTACGGAAGTCGTTGTAGGGCGTAGAGCTTCTCAGATACATAATATCTTACGTCTTAGCCTAGGTATAATATGTCGATTTATAAAATCTAACGTGTGTAATTAGCTTTCAACTTTATATGTTGATCTTTTATATTGTGTGATGCTGAACCATTCGAAAATCATAACAATAGAGTTCGTGTAAATCGGGATATTAATGTACAGTAAAACTAAAATATTATGACTAGGTAGGTACTTGTATGAGTGATCCTTTAAATTATTTGTCCCGTTCTAATATATTATATCTGTGCCTCCAGTGAATAAAGGAGAAAGACGAGTTATTCCCTTTGGTTTTTATTGCACCATTGGATTCAGCTCGTCAAAATACACAACATATCAAAAGGTCATATCTCTAGCTGCATCCTAACCCATTTTTTCGAATGACCCAAACGGTATAAGTAGGGTGTGATTAACGGTATAAGTTACCTTATCCATCATTTTAGGCAATCGCAAAGGAACTATTCGTCTTGAGTCAAAAGTACCCACGAACACAAAGACGTATGTGTAGTTATACTTTTTGAATAAAGACTTAATTAATTAATTCATTTTGTTCCATCCGTGCTAGCACCTATTTTAGTATAAACGCATTTGTGTCATTTTTCTAACATGAGCATAAAGGAACAACTCTTTAGTGTCATTGGTTCAAGTGAAGACATGAGACAGTTTCGCATTAATGCCGTATTGCTATTGGTGTATTTGAATACTGCACAGAAACAACACACTATTCCTTTTTGCTTAATATTATTTTTCAATGGTTTTTTCAATAAATCTGCAACAACAAATCTTTATATTTTTAAAAAAAGGTATTTATCAGTTAACTTGGGATACCTACTTATATATTTTTTCTATGGAAATTAACTATTTTTTACAACAGATATTAATAATACAGTTTTAATTAACACATTATGTGCATTTAATGATATTATACTCTTTGTTTATATAAATACAGAACGATAATTGAATCATCTAAAAAAAAGCCAACAAAAATGTTATACTTATATTTTCTTCTTATAATTAGGTAGTTAAGTTTTATAAAAAATAAGTTCTAGTTTTTAATATATTTTTTTTAATTTAATCTAACTACAATAATACTATAATAGTCGCATAGAAAAAAAAAGTATTTATAACCAGTCTTGACAATTATGAATATTGTGTTCTCCGCTTAGCGTTTTAGAAAAGCACAGCTCTGGTGCAGCACAGCTTTGGTGATTTGCCTTTTTTATAGGAAAAAAATCCGCAATATCGATACTTTTTTGGTCCTACATTATCGTAAACATATTATGGATACTCTGGTACCACATATTTTGGAAAAATTGGGATATTTTCACGTAGAGTCTCTTCAAAGTGCGTGCCACTGCCCACTAGTCGTATTTGCTGTGCTTAATTTTTTCATAAAATCTTTGCGGCTCATTGTATTTTCTTTATTTATCTACATTATTTTGATATTATATGATATAGAAATTGTTAAAATTCCATATCATGCCGTAAAATATCGCTGACCACCTATAACTTTTCCTGTAACTGAACATACAGGAATATGGTTTTCGGGCTTCTCTTATCTCTTTATAGTGCTTGTATCCTCAATGTATAACCACCATGACATATTCGGTTTTACTCCGGACAACATCTTCAGCCACCCCAATCCTCTTGCTTGGAGTCCAAATCCAGCGGAGGACAATAATCGTCATTTACTAAAATTGAAGGTTTTTCGTCCTAGTATAAAAGTTGTCTGGATCCCATTTTATACTCAATCTATAGTATATAATACTATATCATGTAAAACGTGACTTGGAAAAAAATTATTCAAATAAATCACAAAATAAAAATTTGAAACAATCGTAAAAGTTACGAAAAACCCAATTATACATCAAAATGACGTACAACATCCTATTTACAACATAATGGCGGAATTTACCGGGATGAGCCAACTGGCTCATCCCGGTAATTCATTAGCCGTCGAGACCTAGCAGTACATAGTTATGTACTGCTAGGTCTCGACGGCTAATGAGTTGGTTCTGGATTTCGAAGCGATTCGATGGTAAATATAGAAGAGACAAAGATTCGCCGCGTTATACTTCAAATTTACGTAGATTGGACTTCTAGGGTTAAATGCATAAATACCTAAATGTTGTTTTGTTTTTATTATCTAATAACGATAAAAAACCCATTGATTTTATTCCTTTTTCATGCTACGTGCATGGTTGTTCCACTAAAAGGCCTCAATTGAGTCATAAAGTACACAAATTTCAAGCATAATAAGTCGCATCATTTCTATAAAACCAAAACTGGCAATAATATAAGTCGTGTTATGCGATTATGAACATTGTGCATTAGGGCATAAGTCGTTATATTGCAAAGAGTAAAAAAAAAATATATGTGAATACATTGAGTTATTCCATGAAGTACTCGTTCATAAGGCCACAACTACAAAAAAACACGAAAAAAGTATATTTATGGGGTTGTTACAATAAGTGTTCATATGTAAAACTAAAGTCTAACATCATATCTTACCCATACAAGCTTAAAAATTTGAAGTTATAAAGATTTAGTATTGATATATAGTTTTTTGTCTCTCTTGAAAAGTGCTGTTTTTGAGTTATTCCCTTATTCACTGGAGGCACATATTTTAGCCATGAAGTACTCTACGAACCACAAGGCATCACACTTGATAATTTGATAATAATATACTGTTTCTCTTCCTATTTCGGTTAGAGTCCGGGCTGTCTGGCTGGCCGCAGTGGTTGCGTTTATTAGTGCGCATCTTATATTCTGCACAGGAAAATATCCTTAATTTAAAGTCATTTATTAACGCGTAATTTTAAATCTTTTGCCTTTAGATAGATCCATCAGACATAAATTTTTTATTGCAAGGCGTTTTTTTCGTTGTTAAATAGGTGCCATACGCAATTTTTGATTTCAAAATAATTAAAATGTCATCGAAATAAGTGAAATTTCATCAAAATGAGTCCGCTTTTTTAAGTAATAACTTTATTACTTATATTATCTTTTTTTAATACTTATATTAAATAATTAGTAAACTAATATTTTTAATAGATGGTTTCATATTTATTACACTTTTGGGCTGTTACTTTCATAGTGTGCAACGTTGTAGTAAAATAGGTGTAAAATCATTGAGATAATATTAATATGGAGACGATACCGCCTACATCACTTATGTTCCGCTCAACATACGCCATCTGGCGTAACTGCACTCAGTCGCTTGCTCGCTCATTGGCGCGAACGTCACGCTCATTTTTTATTTGTTTTAAAGTGAAACGCATCAAATATGCCTACGTGTGTGTTACGATATTGCACAAATAATACAAATAATACGGAAAAGTGCAAAGGAATAACTTTTCATCAGTAAGTAACTAGATAATAATTTTTAAAACTTAATTAGAGCAAAATTTTTGGCGGGCGACATTTTGCGTCATTTGTCATAGATTAAAAATTTAAGATATGACATTGGGCATGAAATAAGTGTTGTTATACTCGGATTTTTAATTAGATAAAGTAAACTGACAGCAGCTAATGTCAATTTGTAAAATAATGTTGCCACATTTAAAGTAATAGTGAGGAATTCAGTTCACATTCAATCAGATGAATGAACAATGAGTGTGAATAGTTCATCATTTGAAACTATAAAATAACATTATTTCTAATTATAATATACAAAGCTATATAAGATATAAGTTACTAGTAGAATGTAATTATAATCATTTTTTTATTTTTATTGTTACGCTGTTTACATTATTGTTTTTGTAATTTTTCCGTTAATTGTAACTAATTACGTTGTGTTTGTTGTCATTGTTGTGTTTATTTGATGTTATATTGTTACACACTAAATATTCACTAGACGATCGATTCAATTTCATTCATTCCCGATTTTCAATCATTCACTTTGTGACAACGCTATTTTTATTTCATCAAAAACTGACAACACAGTAAACGTCAGTTTACTTTATCTAATTAAAAATCCGAGTATAGTAATATTTGCTGGCGTATATTTTTATAGTATAAAATAATAATTTTACATATTTAGAAAAGCATAGACTGGTTGTTAATTGAAAAAAGGTGAAATCATGAAATATGCAAATCAATTACTTAATCACCAATTTTTTTTTTGTTAATTGATTTTAATCAAGTTTTTAACTGATATTGTATAAGCTACTGACTTGAACGTATAATTGAATTATTATTTATTTATCTGCACTAATATTATAAAGAAGAAAACTTTGTTTGTTTGTTTGATTGTAATGAATAGGCTCATAAACTACTGGACCGATTTTGATGAAATTTGGCACAGACAATCTTTAGACCCTGAGAAAGAACATAGGCTACTTTTTATTGCGAAATATGTACCACGGGCGAAGCCGGGGCGGACCGCTAGTTCAGAGATAAGTAATTAATATTTTTTCTATTCAAGGTTTCCATGTCTGGGCCGTGAAGAAAGGGAAAAATGGGTAAAATTTGTCCAAAACAACCGCAGTGAAGAAACCTGGTTACCATCCGATAGAACTTGCGTCTGTTCATTGCATTTTCGCGATGAGGATAAATATACCACAAAAGCGGGAAGGCGTTTTCTAAAGAAGTCTGCTATTCCTTGTATTGATGTTAGTAATAATAATAAAATTTTACGGATTTGTATAAGAAATAAAATATTATTTTAGCCATCACTAACATTATTATTATTATATTTATTTTAGCCGAAGGTGTGCTACAATAGTACTGGAACAATACAAGCAATTTCTGAGCCGGGAACATGTTCTGAGGATGATGAACTAAATAAACACAATTTTTACACGGCTTTTGTTTTTTTTCTAAAGAAGGCTCAATTTGTAAGGAATGAAACTTCCCATAGCCCTGACTGAACCTAAAACCCGAAAAAAATTAAATTATTCCATATGACGTCACTATTTACATCATCCTATATTATATGCCAGATATTGTTAGCCCCGCGTAGTAAAGTCAGTTTATACCTAAAATAAATATTAAGTAAGTACAAAGAAAATTTCAAGTCAACGTGCATGTAAGGAGTGGCACCCAATAAAATAGACAGAATGAAACAAAGTGTCGCCTCTATAGCGGTGAGTCAGTGACATCGCATAATCTATGACTGTCTAGCCGTCATTCGCGCGCCCCGCGCCGCCGCGCTTGGCGCACAGATTTTGTTCGTGGTGTCTGCTCCATATATGTATCTCAATGTGTAAAATACATCTTTTCCATACTTCATTATGTATTAAATACTGACTTGTGACAGTCATAGCTCGCAAGGTGGAATAAAACTGATCTGACTAATCTCTCAACAAAGAAAACGCCAAGATTTATCTTCACATTTTTATTTTTTCTTTTACAAATATTACATCTATTGACTTATTGCTTTCACAAACATATTTGATAAGATATATATATTTAGATTTTACAATACATTTTTCCAGTTGATATAATATACAAGTTATTTCATTGTAACATAGTATCCTTGAGATAAAAACATTTATATCATATGAATTTTTTAATTACATTATTGTACAAATCCATTGAATTAATAAAAGAACATTAATTTGAACATTACATGTTGGTATTATATTAAAAAATAATAAATTTATGCATATAATATAAATATGGTTTTCAAATTTCAAAAGTAGTTATTATTAATTTAAAACTTAATGGCATTGCATTTGCCAATTCATTAAAAATATAGAGACCACATCAATCTTCCTACCAAAAAAAAAAGTTTGGATTTCCACAAAAAAACAACACAAAAACCAAACAATTTTCCCAAAATTCATTGCATACAAAAGTAATCAATTGAACCATATAAAAAATCATATCAATAGAAGATCGGAAGCAATTATAAAAATAAAACCTAATATTTACAAGCGCTTAATAGGATTTTATCGATAGACTATATCACGTTGTGAGTATTGGTTACTCGCGGCAACAGCTGAGGCAGGCCAGGTCTCACCTCTTGCCTTTGGCCACCGCGATGTATTCTTGCACTTTCGCCTGAAACTCCACTTTGTTCTGTTTGTACATATCCGCCGCTTCTATGTTGAGCGGGTCCTCGAAGTTTAGGAGGTCCTGTAATAAAGATATAGACAATGTTAGAACTTCACAATTTGTTTAATAACATTCAAACGTTGTAAGAAAATAAATTGCGTAGAATTTGTTTTTGAAGTGAAACTTCTTTATCAGGGTTGGAAAAAAATTTAGTGTAACATTTTTTCGTTACGCGTGACATTTTTCCGTTACGCGCCATCTTTTTCTTATCCCTACCACGCGTGATTCGACGTATTTCTGTAAAGTTGCATATAGTAAATTATTTTTTGAAAAATAAGGTCATGAAGAAGTTTCTCTTCCTATGTGTGTACACTAGTACACGCACACATTTTTTTTTTGTTTTATACTATGTAGTGATTAGGTTTTAGGCAAAGCGGGCGAAGTCAAATGCGAAAGTGTGTCTGTTTGTTTCTGTCTTTCACATAACAATGAAGCGATTAAATAATGTGATTTGTATTTCTGGGGATAATTACAAGGCTAGTGAGTGAAAGTAGAAGAAATAAAAATAAACAAACTCTTCTCCATTTTTGTGTGAAAATGGAAACTTCATTTTATCTAAAGTTTTAATCTGAAGTGGCCACAATCATTTCAGAAAGAGGGGAGGGGTTTTCTTTAAAATTATCACCTTTTACTATGCGATTCAAAAATGAATGGGATTGATCCTTTTTTCATTAAAGCAAAGCCCCTTATAGTCTAGTAGGAAATGATATTACATGTTTAAATAGCAAAAAACCGGCCAAGTGCGAGTCGGACTCGCGCACCGAGGGTTCCGTAAAATTTAAGGTTTTCGGAATTTTTCCTTTATGTGTGCTATAAAACGTTGCTTCATGCCAAATTTCAAGATTCTAGGTCGACTGGAAGTACCCTTTAGGTTTTGATTCCCTTGCGAGTACTTGCGAGTTTCAAAATATGCAGCTTAAATTGCTGTTTCTTTTGATTGCGTTGACATAGAAGTTTGATTTTGTTACAGCTTAAAGGTATTATAGACCTGAGTATTTGGTATGAATTTAAATTTAATACCTCTACGCGTTTATGAGGAAATGGGTAGTAAGTTTAAAATTATTAAAAAAAATGTTGTGTGGTTTTATGAAACCACGGTAAAAGTGAAACTGTTCGAACAGTTCCGAACACTGCTTTGTGTAGCGCATGTCGCGTGCCGAGTAGGTATACCAACTCGGCAGCCGCGATACACGCGACATGCGCTACACAGACCAAAAAGTTTGAGACGATGTAATAAAAGTTTCACTTTAAAAAAATATATTATGTGATGTAACTAAAAATTTATGGTTTTCGTAATTTTCCCTTTATCTATGCTATAAGACGTTGCTTCGTACCAAATTTCAAGATTCTGAGTTCACGGGAAGCACCCTGTAGGTTTTGATTCCCTTGCAAGTGTCGAAAATTTGCGGCATAAACGGCTGTATCTTTTGATTGCGTTGGCTTAGAAGTTTGATTTTTTCACAGCTTCAAGGGACAGTAGACCTGAGTAATTGATATAAATTTCAGCTTCATACCTCCACGCGTTCCTGAGAAAAAGGGTCTTGACAGACGGACGGACGGACGGACAACAAAGTGATCCTATAAGGGTTCCGTTTTTTCCTTTTGAGGTACGGAACCCTAAAAAGACGTGTGGCACTTGAGGACTGCCGCGGTTAAGCTATTGCATGCTATGCCTTCAAGCCACACCTCCGCGCCCGTCGGAGTGGGGAGCGTGAGGTTTTTTCGTTACTAAATTTCTGGATTCTGTCCTCGCGCTCAAGGCCCGCGATAGAAGCTATGCAATCGCTTAATAACTTTAACTGTACCGTAAATACTTTGAGCATGTATAGCTGTTTACACAATCACAAAAAATATCTGATCAGATATAGATGAAAAATGACATTGAGTTAAACTATAGCACTTTAGACTTAACTAGCGGTCCACCCCGGCTTCGCCTGTGGTACATATTTCGCAATAAAAGGTAGCCTATGTTCTTTCTCAGGGTCTAAAGGTTGTCTGTGCCAAATTTCATCAAAATAGGTTGAGAGGTTTAAGCGGGAAAGCGTAACAGACAGACAGAAAGAGTTACTTTCGCATTTATACTATTAGCAGGGATTGTTAAGGCAGGACACTGCTAATTAAAAAAAAGACGTGTGGCACTCGGGGACTGCCGCGGTAAAGCTATTGCATGCTATGCCTTCAAGCCACACCTCCGTGCCCGTCGGAGTGAGGAGCGTGAGGTTTTTCGTTACGGAATTTCTGGATTCGGTCCCCGCGCTCAAGGCCCGCGATAGAAGCTATGCAATAGCTTAATAAAGAAATACTTACAGTAAATAATGAATTTAAGCCCCAAACAACATCCTTAAGTCTTCTCGTAGGTGCCCAGCCATGTTCATCAATAGATGTTTGACGAAGCAAAGATAGGCAAATGTCCCCATCTACATTGATGTTTGGGTGCCATAGTCTTGTTAAACATTTTACTTTGGGAGGCTGGAAATAGGGAAAAATAAATAAATTTAATTATTTAAAATATAATGAAGGCATGAGACTATAATATTATAATATGTACATACATTCACAATGACTGGACCATTACTTATTGTGATAATTAGTGAAATACATTAATTCCTCGAAATTCTACATTTACCTCAATAAATGTTGAATACAATAAATTGAATACAGCAAAACCTATACTTATACTTTTAATTGAATAATATTGTTTCTTAGAATTTAACACTGTGTGTATACAAAGCCTTGATTATGTATTATTAAAGGAAAACCATTTGAATTCAATATTTACCGCCATATTATATTCTTCCGTTACAAATACGCTAAACTTAAACTTCCCACTTTCCCAGTAGCCCTCATCAGGTGCGACCGTTAAAATGAATTCACTCAGCACATTAGGGTCTTCAAAATGCACAGAACAGGTCACCGGAAGGTTCTCAGTCATCTCCTGCACTTCTTTCACCAATAATTTGTCCCTGACTGATATTCGTTTCCCAGATTCTAAGTTCACGCCGTTGGTAGGCTCCGTACTTTGCTTTTTAATTTTCTTATTGAGCGTTATCATTTTGTTTGGAATTAAAATATGAAGCAAGATACTTGTAATTAAAAATACATTTGTGTAAATTCGATTATTCTCTAGAATCTAGTAAGATCTTGCACCAATATTGCTATTTGCGCGTAGAGCGTATCACAGATTAGGTATTAGTGGAGCGTATTTGCAAGATGCGAAATTTTAATTTGTCAAAGTTAATGTCAAAATAAAAGTCAAAATGAAAATTAATAAAATGTCAATAACGTTTCTCTGTAAGCATTTTTCTAAAAAAAGAAATGAAATGAAAAATAAACATTTAGTATTTATCAATTAAATCATTATTAATTAATTGAAACCCTACTCTTACTTATAACAAGAAGTTATTCTTATAGTGGAAACCTTAAATAAATTAATTTTAAATGGCAATAAACAATACAATATGTCATTTTACATAAACATTAAAATCTGTCAGTTGTCAAAACTCAAAGTTGAATCATAATTTGGTAAATTTATCAAATCCTAAAAATATTATAGTTTAGCATTCTTCACTATCTTTTTATTGTAGATTTTTGAAATAAATTCTCATTTACTTTGAAACATTTAACAGAAAACATAATTGATGTAAATATGGCAGAAGTGTCCTGGCCATGGCAATATAGCTTTCCTCCTTTTTTTACGTAAGTAAATATTACCTAGAGTGTATTTTCAGGAGTTCTTTTCACGATGTCTATAATAAATAACGAATGGAAATACATTAACGAAGGAAATGTCCACATTGTTCTCGAAATCGTTAATACACCAAATGTATATCGTCTCATAAAAGATGATTCGCACACGAATCCCGGCTTTGTGCGACAAAGCATAGAATATGTGAATTTTGTTATGTTACCCTTAATACATGGCAATGCAGCGTATGAACACGAAATTGTAACATTATCCAAAGATGAAATTGAAAAACTCATCCTAAAGCTTGCAGATGTGAGACCGAAAAATAGACAGCACAAAACTTTAATAAGCCCTTTTGCCATTAAAGCGCCAAATTTAACTAAATTAAATCCAACTTTTGATAATTATTGCATAGAAATAAAACCCAAGGAAGGTTTTCTTGCAAAATCTTTTCAAAAGTACTCCAAATGCTATTATTGTTTGAAACAATTTTTAAAACTAAGCAAGAATGAAATTAATAATGTCAGTGAGTACTGTCCTTTGGACTTTTACTCTGGGAATGAAAGCAGAATGAAATTTGCATTACTAAACTTGATAAATAATCCTCAAAATAATTTTAAAATGTTCAAGAATGGAAATATAATTTTCAATGAGCATTCCAATAGAACACAGTTTGATGAAATCATAGAATCTACAATTTTCAAATATACTGATGTGTTTCTCAACTTTCTTATTCGAATTTTACTTGGTGATAGTAATTCAAACATTAATTTGACAGACAAAGATTATACACCTTTAAAATTAAGTGCAAATTGTGTTGAAGGCAATGACTTGCCACTAAATTCTTTATTACACAACCTTCTATTTCTACAGAGAATAACTGAAGATTTAAATATTGACTATTCAAGTGACAATGATTATAATTATGTCCCTAAAATACTAGATAGATTGAAATCTGAAGGTTTGAATCTGAAACTAGAAAATGATAAAAGAAAGTTTCTAGATACAGCAGAAAATATAGAATTAGCTTTAATATCAGCCATCGCTAAAGATTGCTCAGTTATGATATCCTTTACTGAACAATACTGTGATGGACACCCATGGGTTATGTTTCAAGGAAGAAAGCTGTCTTATAGATTGGCTGTGACTGATTTAGAACCCAAATCAGTTAAAACTCTTGTAAAGAGAGTAAATACTGAAAAGCAATTAATAGCAATGCAATTAAGCAATTAATATATATAATTAATATGAGGATATTAAGAACAATGAAATCATAGATTTATAAATTATGTAAAGAAATATTTACAAAATATGTAATATTAAATGATTTAGATAATATACACAGTATGAACATAAATTATGATAGGCTGAAAGTATTAGAAAATTTTATATTAGGTAAAATGATTGTTATGGATACCATTACTTAGTAAATATTATATAATCAAATTTTACATTGTCATAGGTAACTGATGCGATTAGTCATGTTTAATTTTACTCACTTATTAATATTTAAAAAAAGAACCATACTAACCACTTTTTACAATAAATCCATATATTATGTAATTTCAGAATCCAACCGCACTCAGAAACACGTCAAAAGCAACTAGCTGCATGGGAGGAACTTATTGCACAGTATTTAAAGGCCACAAAACAATATTTAATAGATATCAGAGAAGCTCCGAACACACCACTTTTTAACAATGCTGCAATTAACAGACGACTATCACAAGACGCTATATTAACAATATTAGAAGACATGGCAAGGTGTGGGAAAGCTGCACCTATAGATAAGACCAAGAATGTATGGGAAGTGTATTGGCATTCGTTGGATGAGTGGGGCAATATGGTATATAACTGGGTCAGTGCTAACGGCTTGAATAACTCTGTGTGTACGCTCTTTGAGTTGAGAGAGGGCGAAAATACGGAAGGAGAAGGTTGGTCTGATAATTTTATTTTTTTGCATGTTTTGAATAGTTTTAGTGAATTTTCTATGATGCATAGTTAGTCTAGTTAGGGTAGTCTACTTAACCATTTGTTTTTGTGACTGAAATCATTCAGAAGATTTAGTATCATGTATATCTTATCTTATAAAATTATGCAATTATGAAGTTCCTGTTAAAATTGTTCATAGTAGCTTCATGTTCGTGACTTTGCTCGCATGAGGTTCATTAACTTGCGATTCCTTTTTCACTCCTTTGCAGATGAATTTGAAAACACCCTGTAATTTGACATTTTTCTTTTGTAACCACATTTTATTTCCAATTATAAATTTATTGATTATGTAACTGTTTAAAAATTCATTTAAATAATTTCAGAGTTCCACGGACTGGATATAAATATTTTAATAAAGGCACTAAAAACTCTTGAAGTGAAAGGCAAATGTGAACTAATGGAATTTGACGACAACCAAGGTGTGAAGTTCTTCTGAATTTGATGTCAATTGTGATACTCTATCATTATGTTGCATTTTTGTTAAGTTGTACACATTTATATTCTAATTATATTGTCTTATTAATATGATAAGGAAATTTTATTTTTGCTTTTCACATAAATACCTTCATTATATTGTCTATCGAAATTCCTGACGATTTTTTGCAGAAACTGAAAAAAATTATTTGGGTAGTTAACAACTTCTGTCAAAGTTCTGTCACTATTAGTATGAATTCATAAACTTTTAGAGCTAGCGCGCAAGAGCAACTTTTGTCTCCGCAACTATTTTGTCTCTCCCATCAACTCTATGGGCTAATAAAAAAGTCTCCCGGGACTCCGGGAGTTGCGTCGCTACGTGCGCGCGTAAGAAAGTGCGCGCACGTAGCGACGCAACTCCCCATAGAGTGGATGGGAGACACAAAATAGTTGCGGAGACAAAAGTTGCTCTTGCGCGCTAGCTCTTAAGGGACTGGGAAGTGGTTAAGGACAAAAATTTAATCATTCTATCTTAAACTTTTTATGTCCTTTGTTTTCAAAGGGCGAAGTCTATTCATACAAATTAAGAGTAAGGAAATATAGGATCTTGTAGGTACACAAATAATACACAAACATCTAAACAATTTTTTATTATAATTGTAAAATTGTACATCTCAAAACCGTTTACTTACTACAAAAGTATGGATACCAACATGAAAATGTATAAAAGGGCTTATCTACAATCCTACATTGTACATGGAATGTATCAATTACTATATTACAACTATTTTAGTAGGAATACGACATATTATTGTGATGTGGTCTCTATTGTTCAGTTCCATAAAGGACAATATTGTCCAAACTATTGCTTTCTGAAGCTTGGTAAAATTAACTATGTACTTGGTGCAATTTTGTACCAGGCTGCAGAATTTATTCTAAATCAAAACGATTCAAGTTTTCTCAAACTCAGGTAACAAATTGCCGTTTTTGTGTTAAAGTTTTTTATTACACAGTGACTTAAAATTTAGATGCATTTGATAATTCGGTCCGTATATTGAGCATGTATTTTATATTATGGTAACATTATTTAATTTTTTTTAAACAGTTGCAAATCAAATATAATAAGAAAGAACATGTTTGTGTTGCCAACTTCAAAAGATTTGAGAATCATTGTCTATGATTACAATATAAGCAAGAATAAATATCACTGACTATGGATAATTGCAAAATAAATTTATAACACAAATATTTTACAGAATGTGGTCAATTTAGTTGTCGCACGTGACAAAAAGTGACAAAATCAATGAAATCTTGCATAATTTATTTTTTGCAGTTATTTGTGTTTTTTACTTATCATGACCATAGATTAGATATGTGATGTTACATTTTTGTTGCATTTTTATTACTATATAAGTAGGATTTTAAAACTAACCACTATGAGTAAAGAATCAGTCTTCAACCAAAATACACTTATACTTTACTAGCAACAATTATTATATAAAATCAACAAATAAATATATTAAAAAGTAAAATAATAATAAAATTTTGAGACATTTTGATAATATTATGTTACAATATGTACTTATATGCATTTGAATTATTTACATTAATCAACTAGAGAATAACACAAAAAAGCATTGACGGTGATTTTTATAGATTCCTTAATAATATGGTTTCATAACTAATATCAACTCAATTCTAACACCATGTATACGAATACTGCATCAAAATTGGTCACGCTGTTTTACTCACCTACTTATTTCTAGACTGATTTACAAAATTGCACTAACCATTACACTCACTACCGTTGGCAGTGACGATAAACATTTTGGTCTCATAGTTGTTCAAAAAACCAGTAATTCCTAGAAGTTTTTGGAGTTTTTGTTCTACGATCTACTGTTTCTATCTATACACAGAAGGGATACTCAATTATAAATAAATTGTGGGAAAAATTATATCAAACAGTTCATTTTCGATCGCGAAAGCAAGTAACTGACTTGACTATGGTAAAATCAGTCACAGTTTCTGGTTAAAAAAAAAAAGACGGGTTGCACTCCGGGAGTGCCGGCAGAAGTGAAAACTTGATTATTATTAACGTTCAGCATGTTTGATATTTTGGAATGGTATCCGTCTTACGCATGGAATATAAGGGCTAAAAAAAAAATCCGTCTTACGCTTTTTCGATCAGGCCACGTGTCCTGACGCGAGTTTAAGATTTTATACCCAACGCCGCTAAAGAAGTTTTCACTTCATAAAACCTGCATAAATTATTATGTTACAATTTGTGTGTCTGTGTCTTACCTATTTAATACTTCTGGTCACAATCCATAGGAGTCACAATTTCTTCCATAAAAACTGTCACATTAAATCAAAACAATAATACAAACAGATTCCAGTAGTCCGAAATCACACAATACTTTCCACTACCCTCAAAACTTTATAAATGTTCACCCCCGTTACAGTACTTTTTATGATCATTGGATATAGTACTCACAGTAGCCACGGTGGGTATAGTAGCGTTGCTCATCAAACAGAACTCCAAAGACATACAATACTTTTTTTACCCCCAAATGTCACTACACTAGCGCCGCATTACAGTACTTACAGTGGCCACGGTGGGTATATTAATGTTGCTTTTAAAACAGAATTTCAAAATCGCACAATATTTCCATCTACCCCCAAAACTTTATAAATGGTCACTACACTCTAGTGCCGCATTACAGTACCCATTGGTACGGTCATTGGATATAGTGCTCACTGTGGCCACGGTGGGTATAGTGCCGTTGCTTTTCTCGCTATGGGCCATATCGAGTGGGGGTTGGGCCTTGGGACCCGGGTGATAACACCACCAGGCTAAGAAGAAGAATATGACGGTGCATAGCTTACCTATCGCGGCTAGTGCTAACATGTACCTGTGAAATGAAAAAAATGAGCATTTTGGGAAAGCTTAACCAGGGTTATGATCATGTTTGTTAGAGAAATCATAAGTAAAATTTTGAATGCGATTTGTTTGCCTTTTTTATCGTCTCAATGAATTATTGATATGATATGATAATATCTGGATATAGTTAGGCTACAAAGTGACATAGACTTTTTACCACAAAATTTACTCCCATGGGAATTTTCTTTCACCATATGTTACAAGATTGTAACTAAACACTTTTGTACTAAGAAAATAATACTGAATTAGTGGTTCTTCAAGGACCTTCACCTTTTACATCATAGTCATCTTAAATTTTTTATAGTTACCTGCTCATATCCTTATTGTCATATAGCAGGCACGAAGTAGTTCGATCACACGCATTGCCCCACACAGAACAGGATAAATCAATAAGGAAGCCGAACAGCAGTGGTGCGGGGATAGTACCCAGTAACCGTACTAGGATCCATTGGATACCCAGCGCGAAAGAACGCTGGTCTTCGCGGACACATCTGAAGAAGAAATTTATTAGAAAGAAAAAGAATATGTTTGGTACTATGCAGCAAATATTTTAACAAATAGGGTAAGACCAAAACTTGGGGTTAGAACTGAATCAGATTAGCCTCACAATGATCATGATGTCGTGGCCAAAAATGGTACAAAGAATTAAATCTATACTATCAAAGTAAAATATGACGAGAAAACTATCATCGTACTGAAAAAAGAAATCTTAAAATATCTGCGTTCTATATATCATAAAACTATTTCACTTTTGTCTTTACTTACCTTAATGTCGCGGATAAAGCTGGCATTGTAGCCAGAAATGTGAAAAACATAATGCAGAATGTAAGGCACACGAACAGCCATAGATATGGACATTTCGACTGACACGTGCTATTGATGGCTTCGTACATTATTGGTTGACCACCATCTGGAAATAAAACGAATCTCTATGAATAAAGTGTTAATAATACTTTGATAAAGTTAGATGGTTCGTTGGATTTGCTTATAAGCTTTTACCAAGTAGCTATAGATAGCAAAAGTTGACGGTTATCAATCTGGTTATTTTTAAAACACTATTTAGTGTAATTATTAAATTCATATGATGTTCTGGAATGTCAAAAGCTCCGAAAGTAAGCGAAACTGACAAAAATTATATAATTAGAAAAATAGAAAAGATTTTTTTCTTTACTTGGACGATATGATAGTAATTTTAAGCAGACTTTTTATATAAGGTAAGCTGAGACATATTAAAATAATAAATTGATCCAATGCAAGTGGACAGTATCTGTATGGTAGAGTGACAAATGGTAGAGCCGTACACCTCCGGATAGCTGGTTGCTGTTGTGCTCTACATAAACACGTGTAGTGTAGAGTGGTGTGGTACGAGTGGTGCAATAGCACAGCACAATGCTGTCCAATAAATGCTACCAAGCTCTACAGCTTGGTAGAGCTGCACACGGTAGAGCGTACCTGGCTCCGCATAGCTCGGCAGCGTGGCGTTGGTCTGCACACACGCGCAGCGGTGGTAGAGCTGCACACGGTAGAGCGTACCTGGCTCCGCATAGCTCGGCAGCGTGGCGTTGGTCTGCACACACGCGCAGCGGTGGTAGAGCTGCACACGGTAGAGCGTACCTGGCTCCGCATAGCTCGGCAGCGTGGCGTTGGTCTGCACACACGCGCAGCGGTGGTAGAGCTGCACACGGTAGAGCGTACCTGGCTCCGCATAGCTCGGCAGCGTGGCGTTGGTCTGCACACACGCGCAGCGGTGGTAGAGCTGCACACGGTAGAGCGTACCTGGCTCCGCATAGCTCGGCAGCGTGGCGTTGGTCTGCACACACGCGCAGCGGTGGTAGAGCTGCACACGGTAGAGCGTACCTGGCTCCGCATAGCTCGGCAGCGTGGCGTTGGTCTGCACACACGCGCAGCGGTGGTAGAGCTGCACACGGTAGAGCGTACCTGGCTCCGCATAGCTCGGCAGCGTGGCGTTGGTCTGCACACACGCGCAGCGGTGGTAGAGCTGCACACGGTAGAGCGTACCTGGCTCCGCATAGCTCGGCAGCGTGGCGTTGGTCTGCACACACGCGCAGCGGTGGTAGAGCTGCACACGGTAGAGCGTACCTGGCTCCGCATAGCTCGGCAGCGTGGCGTTGGTCTGCACACACGCGCAGCGGTGGTAGAGCTGCACACGGTAGAGCGTACCTGGCTCCGCATAGCTCGGCAGCGTGGCGTTGGTCTGCACACACGCGCAGCGGTGGTAGAGCTGCGCGTTGCCCCGCGTGGCGGCGCGGCAGGCGGCGTGGCACGGCGAGTAGTACACGCGCCCGTCCGCACCGCACACCGGGGAGTATGCGGCGTTGGAGCACCCGCAGCCTGCGTTGCACTGCGCGACCAGACTGCTACCCCTGTAAAAGTATCCAAGTGAGGAAATTTTTTATTTTTGTTTAATTAAATTAACTTGCATGAAAAGTCGAATTTGATTGACAGAACACGAAATAACATTACTGCAAGCTTTTAAGGCTTTAATAAAAAAAATCAACATTTAAAATAATGCAAACATTATGCTATTTCAGAATGAGAAGACGTTACTTAACCAACTAAAAACATTGGTAAAGCAAAGCACAAACACAGCATACATTTTTGGACATGATAATTTTTTTCAAAAGCATTAGTATTAAATTTACAACAATGTCATTATTAAAATGAACTCACCCAACACTCGGACTAGAATACGGCACAGTAATCCCCGCGAAGGGATAGTCATCGCACGACAGTACAAAAGACACAGAGAATACTCCAGCTAGTACAGTAGCAGCGACACATAGTTTAATAATGCCCGCACAGGACAACCGCCAGCGCTTCACGAGCCAGCCGCCCGCGAAAGTCCCGCCGCCACCCGCGGGGACGGTTATTACACCTGCAATGTAGAAAATGAGATGTAAAGTAAAATGCAATGGAATGCTGATAAAAATAAATGAAAAAATTAAGAGAAATAGCACTTTAAAGATGATACGCTAACAATTGGCAAAGATAATACCTATAATAGTAATGAAAAATCGAAAGAAAATTTTAAGGATACGGCTAAAGAAAAGGGAGAGCATATTGTCGAAAGCTGTGTCATCTTATAAATAATAATCACCCAAAACCTAAATATTATAAACCTAATCTGTGGTGACATAAATATTCTAAATCATCAAGAAAAGCACTTTAACACATTAATATATTATATGGTCAACTTTTGCAGCTGAACTACAAAAAACAACCTATCAACACCACTCACCCAAAAGCAAAGCAGCCTGCGACGCGCTAACCGCGAACTGGTTCTCAATCAGTTTCGGCAGGAAGGCCGCGAAGCCTGATATCAGTAACCCATCACTAGCTCCCGCCAGGTTCAGGAACATGAACGTGGGGTTGCGGAGTAATGCTGCTGCTGCGTGGGGCAGTTCTCGCAGAGCACTGAACGCACCAGATGTGGTGGCTGATGCGTGCGCTTCTGATACTTTGGCGGCGCGGATTTCTGCTGCCCCTGGTTGATAAGTTTGGTGTAAGGAACGAAGTAGAGAATGCGGCAGTTCCTTGTAAGTGAATGTTATAATAACGACGAAAGTATGACGCGTGTTAATTGGTAGTTCTACTTTTGATGTTAATGTTGATGTGTGATATGGTTTATTAGGAAAAATAAGGTACGAGCTTGACACGCGTGGTACGTATCATAAATAATAAATTAAATTTCCTGAAGAATCAGAATTATCTTGAAAAATCATTAGATGTTCTAAAAAATTTCAAAAGATAATTATAATTTCTTACCCGGTAACTCATGAGGAAAGGCAAGTAGAGGTATCGCTATAAACAGACAGATCAAAGCCGAGAGTATGAAGCCGATCCACCAAGCTCCAATCCAAACTGAGCTCGTGGGAGTTATACCTAACCTGGAAAATTAGTATCCTTAAAAGTATGTGTATCGTAATTTGTATGATAATTTCCTTCGAAAAACAAAACCCCAATTAACTATACAATCGTCATTAAATTGACATAAACAAAAAAATTGGTTGTCTGTAAAGTCGGTTTACTGACGATAGTTGAACGTGACAACGTCCGATTGTGCTTCTTTGTCGCTCGTTCCGCGCTCTCGCTCGCACTTCAAGCCTACATGGAACGCCTCAGATGAGTCAGAGCGAGGTAACGCCGCATGAGTCATGTTTTTTCGTGCGTGCAGCCGGCTTTATTGAATTATAAGACGTTGTCACGTCAAAAAATAACTAGATGATATATGACTCTAGAACAAATCAAAGGCTTCTTTATTTAAAAAAAATCCTAAAATAAAAAAGAAGAAGTTTCACTTCTGAGCCTGTGTGCCGAGCACACGTGTCTGAGGTGAAACTTCTTTTGCAAGATTCAAAGATACCAAAATCGTCGCCTTACTCCATGACGTGACGGTATTGCCATGCCGCGACCTTGAAATTTTACTCTCAACGCGCCTAAAGAAGTTTCACTTCAAAATCTAAATTAATAATTATTATGAATGCGATCACAATCGGTTTAATTCATTAATATAAGTTCCTTCTAATTTACATAGATATAAGCAGTTCTACTAATTCAAATGTCATGTTTATCTAAAAAACAATTAGCATACTAACATCCCTAGAATAACATACAATGTTTTCACAAACATCCAGTCAACATATCCATCCAGATATCGGAATATTAAATTGTTTTTGTATGCAAATTCGACAGTTGAGAAATCAACGCAAACACGAGTAGGGTTATGTAAGGTAGTTGATTCACATTGAATTAATACCTATTTTTTGCTGTAATTATTTCAAAATACATAAGTCAATTTAACTTAAACAATATTTTAAAAAGACACGAGAATTTTCTTTTGTTAAAAATTTAGTTGAAATAAAAACATCGCGCCCTTCCGGACAAGACGACCCGCCTCGGAGCAATTAACAAGCCTGGAGAAGTACCTAACAATTAATTGAAAGTTTCTTATAGGTATAGTGGCTCTCTTTTATTCAATACCCTAATTAATGCGATAGAAAGAGACAACACACTGTTATCGGCTTGGCATTCAAATCCACATGTAGCCACTTTTTGTTCTAAAAAGGTAGTGCTTGCCACTTTATCGAATACTAAAATATCGATAAATAAAAAAATTAAGTTATAAAATTGCTTGAAGATAATTTAAGATTCTTTTAATTTTGAATTATGGATAGGTAATTCCAAATTTTAAGATTCGTTTAATTTGGAATTATTCATTTACGATGCGTATTGACTGCCTTGCATTGTATGGTAGTGGTATTTATAAAAAAATATTATTAGGTATTTCGGTTTAGGTTTTTTTTTATGGTTTCGTAAAAAGGTACGTTTTTTTCCTGTTTTCATAGATTCATTCATAAAATTATACGGAACCATTCGTGCGCGAATCTGACTTCCACCTGGTTGATCTTTTTACAAATCAATAATCGTATCCTACTAATATTATAAAAGCAAAAATATATAAGAATGGACATTTGATATTCTTTCACGAAAAAACTACTGAATGAGTTTTTATGGAACTTTACAATTATACATATTATAGATTAAACATCAGAATAACATATAGGCTACAATTTACCGCGGGAAAATAACTCATTCCCACAGGAAAAAATTGGTAAAAGTTTAAAATAAATTGCTTCAAATAAAACAAATAAAATTTAAAAAATTTTTTACAACATTTTATTTCGATACTTAATTAACAAATTACAATATTTATTATTTAAAATAGATGCCACCTTAAACTTGTGGCACAGCATCTCTGCAAAGCACTTTACTTTTCTTCCCGTCTGATTCGAAATGATTTGAACAAGGCCGAGAATGTTTTGAAGGCTTCCAATTTTCCCTGTGCTATAGCTTTAACCCAAACATCTTTTAATTTTTCTCAAGCCAGAAACCTGCAAATAACAATAAAATCCATACTTAAATACCTTTTTTTTTCTCCTAACCTAAAGCAGTCATTATCAATGAAGTACTTCGTACCTACTCAAGTATCGATAATTGCACAACACTATGGAAGTTATATTTTGCATTTTTTCTAAAAACTAAGCTGATTATGATTTCATTTCAATGATTACGGTTAGATAAAACATAGATGATTATGAAAATAACGTAAATTAACTTATTTATAATACAATTAACAAAAAAATTGATCAAAACACTAACCTGTGAAAAGACAAATTCCAATCTTCATCCGATTTCCCAGTACTACGGCTTTTACAGCCGTGAACGACACAAGCCATGTAATCTTTTGTAAATTATCTTTTCAGAAAATAACATAAGAAACTAGAAAACACGTTTTTCACTTCAAAAACAATAATTAAAATCACCATGCGTTAGTGACCAGACTGGTCACTAAAACAAATTGAAATGTCATTTCAAACTGTCGAACTGACGTATATCTGTCCTCTTTTTTCGCATGACATTTTGCCATAAGCCAAAAAGGCCAAACTAGTGCTTTATTGTTCAATTAATTGTTACTTCTCCAGGCTTGATAATTGCTCCGAGCGACCCGCACTTATTAAATTAATCTGAAAATTTCTAAAAAACTAGCTTGTGTTCGAATAATTTATTTCGGCCAATCAAAATACAAAGACTTGTTTGCATCACACAGTAATAAATATCTGCAATTTAATCTTTCGAATTTATAAATGGGATATCATGTTGCAATAATAATCATCAATAATCGTAGATTTTTATCCACAGCTCTTATGCTTCCTTAGATCACGAACATATCAAAAGTCGTGCTTAAAATACAGTTAACAGCACAAACACACAGAAATATAGGTACAGAGCAGTCGAACAAATGCAAAACGTATATACCTACCTACTTATTTCCTTAAAGGAAATGCAAAAGGCCCTAGACGAAATTGTACTTCTGTCAAAAATATTACAAAAAAACGCTACAAAGCAGAACTCCACTGTTTATTTCCTATGTTTACTCGAAGAACGAAAGGCGGTTAATTTAAAAAGAGAAGCCACACAGTTCGTTCAAAAACTCATCGCGCGGAAAATCATATTTCGTTCCAGAAACCATGAAAGTATGAAACGGTGGAATTAATTTGGCTGAAAAGTTGCTTTTGAGAGGCACAATGAGATGAAAGCAAGAGGGCAACTTGAAATGAAGCCGTGTCGCTGCCGAGTTGAAATATTAAAAACGTGAACGCAATACGGTTAGATAATTGAGCTAACCGCTAACGTGTTGCCGCTTGCCGCGCTTTTTGGTGATTATAATTTGTAATTTATGGTTCTATGGAATGTTTCTTGAACCTTTGCTATTATGTAATATTTAAAATATTTATTAAAATTTTATTATACTTAATATTTTATGTTCATTTGTATTAGTAGTTGACGCGTTTTACAATTTTTTTAATTTTATGGAACGTAGCTATTTCAAAAACCTTTAAAAATTTATGCAAATGATTATTGATTATTTAATAGAATTTAAAAATAAATATATGTACATTTAAATAAACATTTGACACATACGTACGTTTCTGAATTAACTGTAGCAAAGTCGGTGTAAATATAAAGTAGCTGTCCGCCAACAACGTATCCCAGCGCTGGGCCCAGCACTGCCATTGTGTAATAAATACCTGAAAAAAATTTCTATGTAAAATAGGCGAAAATTTTTAAAATGTAACGAGTGTAATATAAAAACGTGAGATAATATAGTAGGTAGGTATGGATATACAGGGTGTCCTACTTTTGGTATACTAAGCTCAAAGGAGGTTATAGACTATAGTTTTGCATACGCTGAGTACGTAAAAAATACTTAAAAAATTCCAGACGAAGTTTTTTTAATAGATGAATTCTTAAAACTCTATGTATACACCCTTATCAAGCAACCCGCCCAGCTTTGCTAGCAGCACGTGAGCTATCGTTTAAGATTATGTTTTCATAGACAAAATGCTCACATTAGCGAAGCGGTATATGCCGGCTGCGCGAAGCTAGAGAAGAAAACATGGATTTTCAGGAAAAATTTTGAAATATTTTTTTTATTGTAATTTTGTTGTCTAAGTATTTTTTACAAGTTTAGTGTTTGCAAAACTACAAGGCCCTTCGCGCTCAGTATACCAATAGTGGGACACCCTG
The DNA here is from genome assembly GCA_029959065.1 of Colias behrii. Taxonomy (NCBI): domain Eukaryota; kingdom Metazoa; phylum Arthropoda; class Insecta; order Lepidoptera; family Pieridae; genus Colias; species Colias behrii. The sequence goes on from JARWMC010000001.1 coordinate 15,816,422, forward strand.
TATAGGTCAAATGTTTGAAGAGTAGGTATACAATTTTCCTATTAATAAAGTACCTACATGCTAAAGCAGTTTTAACCTACTAGAGCATATAATTTCATAACTACACAGCAATTTTTGGTTAAAGGAAAATTAAATATAGGTATGCAAAAGTGTGAACCAACAAATAATTCATCAATGTAATATTTATTTAGGTAAACAGCACCAGTCTCAAATATGTAGTACCATAAGTAAAAACATTCGTTCTAAAGTTTAAAAAAAGTTGAAAAAATAACTCTTCTCTAGTCTATGGCACAATCACAAACCATAAACAAGTACATTAATTATCATCTAATATCAAGGCAAGGCCCATTACACCACACTACACCATTGAGAGCGAGTGCAGTCACAATATCCCATTTCTTTAGCCCCTTTGCGTGTTTTCACAGCTAAAAGCTGCCATGAGAATGCGAAACGGCGCGTTGTATAGTGGGAGACAGGATATGTGATGCGATAAATTAACGTACCGTATAAACTATCTATGATTGATGATGTATGTACATTTGTTGTAATTTCATTGTTCTTAATTTAGTAATTTAATGTTTCAAATTTTAGTTCAATTAATGCTTAAGCTGACAATATAGCATTGGATAGGTAACACGATTGACTAGTTGTTAATTGTTAACTGCTTAAAAAATAGCAATATTTATTATTATTGATCTACAAGAACTACTTGCAGTAAAACTTTTTTAGAATGGATTGCGAAATTTTTGTATTTTCATGTATTCACTGATATTTTGCAGCCATACTTAATTCAAACCCGTACGAAACTATCAATACTTTCTAGCATAATATAACAAAGCTATAAACATCTATCGCTTCGCTTCACCCACACCAGAGCCTTACCCTCAAGCACCGTGAGTGTCACAAGCGGGACCCAAGAGCCGAGCTAATGGCATCTCGATGGACCCATATGCTCAATGGTGTGAAAGGTTTTCAAAACAATGTAGGTGTAATGTACACGTAACTTTAAGTAATCGTCTTTTTGTTTGGAAAAATCGAAAATATATACATATTTGTTTATGAGAAACTTATTCGTTCAATTAAGCGTTCAATAGACAGCTGAATTATTTTCCAGTAAAGTATTACACTTCAATAAATTAAGAAAATACAAGCGCAACAAACTAGGCTTTTCCTTAAGTTGTTATAAAAATTGGAGTGACCGAATGATAGCAATATTAAAAAATCTACGAATAAATCAACTACCTACTTACTAGTTACAAAAACGACAAAAAATTATTAATTCATATTATTGTTGTTATTGTAAACATACAATTTCACAAAAAAAAATAATGAATATTGTAAAAAAAAACATTAACATTTATCGAAATTTTTTCATGCCCAAAAAAACATAAAAGTTATTTCCCTATTTTCCGATAATAAATCTATCATAGATCGCCTATCTCTTGCGGTAAATCGTTTAATAGCTTGTCGAACACGTCTTGTCGAATGCACTGATGTTAGTAATTGCATTCTATATGGTACAGTCACCTTTGATCGTCTATTATTGCTTCAAGTGTTTTTGTTAAAGAGCGGGGTTTTTGTATATTTAGGGGTCATTAAAAATAATCTTCATTAATGTTTCCAAAATAAACGCAACCACTAATATTCGCGTGATTTTATTAAATTTATATAATTCGCAATTCTGTTATTGCAAAATTTCTTCATAGATTTTTTGCACATTTTCTCGTAGCTATTAGTTATGAGCACTCTATATTCCATGTCAAAATGATCAAAATGAATCAAAATCGATTGTTTAGCTTTAGAAATACCTCTATTTCTCTAACATTGAAGTATGTTATAAATTTTATTATAATGCCCACAGTAGGGGCTGTAGTATATTGCAAGTGCGTTCCTATGTAGCTATAAATAATGCTATTTTCTATTATGTTCGCCACTTTACCGATTGGACTCTTACGGATAGATATGGTTTTCCGTTTATATTAGTATCTTAGTTATAAAAAAATTTACTTAGCGAGTGTTTAAATCAATCATACAGCGTGTAATCTAGAAATTACTGAAATGTTTTATACTTATGTATTTCATGTAAATATACTGTATAGTACTTTATTTTACACAACATACCATTTCTTAACAATCTTTTACAATTTATACAACCAATAAAAACAATTTTTTAAACACAGAGGGTAGTTACAAAAAAACCTACCTAAATAAACAGAGGACATCTTCTTCGACACATTTTCGTCTATATACGTGACTCCAAGAGTGAAGAGTGGTGTGGCTCCAGCGCCATGCAACAATTGTGCTAACACGAAGATGCCCACCGCCCATGCACCACCTTCCGAAGTACTCTCGTCACATGTACTTGCCTGCTGAGAGATAATATTGGCGATGAAAATCACGAATTATTCAAATAGAATAAAACTGTAATTGATATAATACATCTCGAACAAAGTGAAGGTAGTATTAATCTTTAAAGGGGGTCAGAACTTAGCGCAATTCGCTACATAGAATCATAGAAACTAAACTAATTTCATTTGTTTTCTAATTTTTAATGATTTTTATGTTTTGTTTATATTATATTTTTATATATTCTTATTTCTGGTACTTTACAAAAATATCTGTTTTCTAGTTAGTCACATCTATCGGTCAGATCGATAATTGCTCTACCTAAATTAAAAAATTTTGATAGGCATGATACGTGACGATACGCAAATTCTTAAAGCCAATTGAAATTTACTTTATTTTTCTCAAAATATAATTTATCCATCTCTATCTCTATCTATCAATTCCTTTAAAATCACGCGAACTTTCGATCACAACACAATGATGTGGTATAGTATTGAGAGGTCAATATTTTTTCTGATCTCGATTCATCCAGTACATCAGAACCGGTTTCATTGTCAATTGTACATTGGTTGAAGGTTTTGTAAACGAATTACGCCGCCTCAATGCGCGCGACGTTTTTTACTTTTAAACCTTTGTGATTCGTCGGCAGACGGCAGTATTCTAGACGTTAAGGTTCTGCACCGTTGCTAATTATACAGCTTTCTGTCATTTCCTTATTGGGTTTTATGCAGATATGGCAATTTTAAAGTGTTCCTGTTTAAGAAAATTTCAAACTGCTATTAATATTTCGTAAATTTGCAAGTGTAGAAATGTTGTATCTATAGAAAATATCGACATTGACGATGACAAGTTGATTTAACAAGACTTGTAAAAATTGTTAGAATTAATATCAAAATATCTAGTACATTTATAATCTGTATTTTGTTGTATCTGTATCTGCTCTGTGGTTTAATATGAATAAAAAGTCTTTAGTCTTTGAACCGCCATCCATGTGTTTTAATAGGTTATGGGCCCAGTCCCTTAGATTCTCGTATAAAAAGTGTATTTTCGCCATAGAAGTTCGTAAAAAGGACAAAGACACGCTCAGTATTGTGTCTGATTGGATTCGTGATAAAAAAAACTATCGTGGAACTGTATTATACGTCGTTGTGAAGATCGGGTGTGGCTTGTGCTACGCAACAAAATGGCCGGTAGCTATTTGGTCAACGTACCGAAGCTCAAGGGTCGCGAAAACTATGACGAGTGGGCGTTCGCCGCGGAGCATTTTCTCTTATTGGAAGGCACGGACATTACAAAAAATCCGGCTGCAGATGCATCGGATGCAGACAACAAAAAGACAAAAGCGAAATTAATCATGACGATCGATTCAAGCTTGTATGTCCATATCAAAGATGAGAAAACTGCTCAGGATGTGTGGAAACGTCTAAAAATACTCTTCGATGACTCCGGTTTTCAAAGAAAAATTAATTTGTTAAGGCACCTAATATCAATACGACTAGAAGATAATGAATCCATGACAAGTTATGTAACCCAGATTGTGGATACAGCGCAAAAATTGCAAGGCACAGGGTTTCACATTACAGATGAGTGGGTTGGCTGCTTATTATTGGCGGGATTGACTGAGAAATTTTCCCCAATGATAATGGCAATCGAACATTCCGGCATGGCAGTTAGTACCGACGTCATTAAATCTAAATTATTGGATATGAGTTCTGAAATAGATAGTAATGGAAATGACAGTGCGTTTTTATCGAGAGGTTGGCAGCAGCGCAATAAGAAATATAGCAACACTACAGAAACGTCAGCGACGCCATCTTCGAAATCTGTCAAAACAAAAACAATTCGCTGTTATAAGTGCAAAAAGATTGGCCATTATAAAAACCAATGTAAATTAGATAAAACAAAAGAAAGTGCAGTATTCAGCGTATTCTTCATGAACTCGAGTTACAAAAATACAGATTGGTACATTGATTCCGGTGCCAGTGTTCATATGATTACTGATGAAAAACGTTTGCAAGATGTGTCATATAACAATGCTATAAAAAACATTGTTGTGGCGAATAAGACAACAGTACCGGTACTATGTTCTGGAAATACACAGATAACAACGGTGGTGGACGGTTCAGAATTCAATATTACTGTTAAAAACGTCTTGTGCATTCCTAAACTTACTACAAATCTCTTATCAGTGAGTGAACTTATAAGAAATGGAAATCTAGTTATTTTCCAAGGAGATATTTGCAAAATATTAAATCACAACAAAGTGGTTGTTGCAATAGCGCGTCTCGTGAATGGAGTGTATAGATTAGACACAAAACAGGATTGTCTGTTAGCAGGAAAAGCAGAAACAGCAACCAGCATGTTATGGCACAGGCGGTTAGGCCATATAAACAGTAAGGATTTGAACAGTATGAAAAATGGCGCTGTGGAGGGGGTCTCTTTCCCAGAAAAGGCTGAAATTGACAAGACCCAGTGTATCACATGTTGTGAAGGGAAGTTAGCGAGATTGCCATTTACACACAGAGGTTCCAGATGTGACAGTGTGTTGGAGGTGGTGCACGCAGATGTGTGCGGTCCAATGGAGACAATTTCAGAAGGAAAGTCAAGGTATTTTCTCCTTTTTGTGGATGATGCCAGCAGAATGACTTTTGTCTACTTCTTGAAGGAAAAGAACCAGGTGTTTCAGCATTTCAAAGAATTTCGAGGTTTAGTTGAGAATCAAACAGGAAACAAGATCAAGAAGCTGAGAACCGACAATGGAGGTGAATTTTGCTCACATGAGATGGAGAATTACTTGAAACAAGTCGGTATAGTTCATCAGAAGACCAATCCTCACACTCCGGAGCAGAATGGACTCTCAGAAAGGTTCAACAGAACTATAGTTGAACGAGCAAGATGCTTGTTGTTTGAAGCTGACCTTGACAAAAGTTTTTGGGGTGAAGCAGTTAATACTGCAGTATACTTAAAGAATAGGACACCAGCCGCCAGTTTAGGCATGATGACCCCTTTTGAGAGGTGGACAGGTGAGAAACCAGACCTAAGCAATGTTAGAATTTTTGGCAGTAAGGTAATGACACATGTTCCCAAAGCACAAAGACAAAAATGGGATAAAAAGGCTGATAAATTGATATTAGTTGGATATCCAGATAATGTTAAAGGATACAGATTGTATAACCCAAAAACTAGAAAGATCACTACGAGCAGAGATGTCATAATCATGGAGAAGACAGAATCAGACAAAGCTCAGGTAGTAGTAAATAATAGTGAAGAAAAGTTAGAGAACAATGAAAACTTAGAAGAAGAAGAATGTTCATCAGATAGCCTAGTCTCAAATCCGAATGACCCAACTTATATTAATGATACATCGACATCCACATCCCAAGATGATTCTTATCAATCAGTAGCCGATGAAGACTCTGTCATAGATGAAGAAGTTCAGGTACAGCCAGTTAGAAAACGTGAGAGAAAGCCAGTAGAAAGATATGGTATGACCAATCTATGTATTCTGGAAAACCTGGAAACTTACGAAGAACTGAGTTATGAATCTGCGATGAATGGACCAGATCAGGAGCAGTGGAGACAAGCGATGATGGATGAATTGAAAGCTTTCAGTGACAATGAAGCATGGACATTTGTAGACAGAAGTGAAGCTGATAGAATAGTGCAGTGTAAGTGGGTGTTTAAGAAAAAATGTGATAATAGTGGTAAAGTGCGGTACAGAGCTCGACTAGTAGCTAAGGGCTTCTCCCAGATTAAAGGTATGGATTATGATGAAACTTTTTCACCTGTATTGCGTTATTCTACTTTAAGACTACTTTTTGCTTTAAGTGTTAAACTTAACTTTCAAATTACTCACTTAGATGTAATAACAGCATTCCTAAATGGTTATCTACATGAAAATGTATACATGGAAGCTCCACCCAATTTGGATTGTAAAGAAAATTGTGTTCTCAAACTCAATCGAGCAATTTATGGTCTTAAACAATCAGCCAGGGCATGGAACGATAGAATAAATGATTGTTTATTAAAGTTAAATTTTGTTAAATCTAAGTTAGAACCATGTTTGTATATGAAAAAATGTAAAAAGGAGCAGATTATAGTAGCAATTTTTGTAGATGATTTTTTCATTTTTTCAAACAGTAGTAATATGGTTAAGGAATTAAAAACTAATCTAATGTCAAAATTTAAAATTAAGGACCTGGGGCAAGTAAAACAGTGTTTGGGTATGAGAGTAAAGATGTATGAAAATGGCTGTATTTCCTTAGATCAAGAAAAATTTGTAGATCATATTTTAAGTAAGTTTAATATGACAAATTGTAAAGTTGTTGATACTCCCATTGAAGGTAACCTAAAATTAGAAAAAAGTGTAGAAATTTGTAAACAATATCCATATCAACAACTAATAGGCAGCCTGATGTACTTAAGTGTTTTAACTCGTCCAGACATTTCCTACAGTGTGAGCTATTTGAGCCAATTCAATAATTGTTATTCTTATACACATTGGAAGCATGCAAAACGTATCCTAAGGTATTTATGTAAAACTAAATCATATGGGCTTATGTTTAGCAAAGATAATTGTAGATTGGAAGGTTTTGTTGATGCAGATTGGGCCTCAAACACTCTAGATAGGAAATCCTATACAGGTTTTTACTTTAAATTCTCTGGAACTGTTATATCATATGAATGTAAAAAAAATGGTTGCCTGTAAAGTCGGTTTTACGGGCGAAGATTTTACGTGACAACGTCTTTTTCTCGGTAGAATATTTATGTGCTGCGCGCGCGGCAGACCGCGGGCCTCACTCTCGTTCGGTGACTCATCGTAACGTTACCGAGCGTTACACTTTTTCATAAGTGACTCCCAGTCGCAACCTAATTTAAGACGTTGTCACGTCAAAACAATGTACTGTAGCCTTATCAAGTACTGAGGCAGAATATATGGCGATAGCAGAAGCCTGTAAAGAGGGGATTTATTTAAGAAACTTGTTTTCTGAAATTATTGTAAATGGTTTTGACTATGTCATCACATTATATAACGATAACCAAGGCGCTCAGAAGTTGACTGAGAACCCATTGTTTCATAAAAGAACAAAGCACATTGATGTGCGGCATCATTTTGTCAGAGAGGCTGTTGCTGGTAATCTCATAAAGATAGTTTACATTCCAACAAATGAAATGCCAGCGGACCTTCTAACAAAGGGATTAAATAGAATAAAACATAATTATTTTATTAAGAAACTAGGTATTCAAAGCATTGTTTAATAGCAGACTATGTAATAAATAAAAGATTTTTTTTTATATAGTTCAATAAGTTTTCTGCAGAATGTTTAGATTATTTTGATAAGTGGAGATGTTAGAATTAATATCAAAATATCTAGTACATTTATAATCTGTATTTTGTTGTATCTGTATCTGCTCTGTGGTTTAATATGAATAAAAAGTCTTTAGTCTTTGAACCGCCATCCATGTGTTTTAATAAAAATATCGTACTTTTCATCATTTTCTCTTTAAAACATGTTTTCAAGATAACTTTTAGTAAAATCGATGTACCTAATTTAACTTGCACACTATACGACAACAAAACATTTATAACATATTTAGCCAAACTAAACAGACGGCACCTACCGTCCGGTTGCCATCGCACAAATCGTCTGGCTCGTCTCCCGCGACCTTGTACGGCGGCACTAGGAAGTGCGGAAGCGCGAACAGCAACGAACCAGCGCCCATGAGCAGCACGCCCCAGCCAAGCCAGCGCGGCTTCGAGGCTGCTGTCCTACCACCTAGGTACGTGACGGGAGCCAGACAGGCGAAGGAGGCCATGTCGTAGCTGGCGAAATGGTCTGGTCTTAGTATATGATACAAATAGAGATAATGCACAGAGAAATAATTATGCTATATCGTAGTTTAATAATGGACCAATAAGTTAGTTAAACGAGGTATGAAAGGAAGAAGGCATAAAATTATATTTGACACTCAAGACATCAAAAACGGATCATACAGAACATAAAATCAACTCACTCACTACACTACTAGCTGTTTTTAAACTGAGACTGACTACTAACTAAAAAGTAAACTTACCCTCCCGCTATAACTCCAGTTTGCATCGAGCGGAGACCGAACCTCTTCTCTATAGTTGTGATGACTACATTGACGAAACCGTTCACTACCATACCTGTGGACAAATAAAATACATAAAAAAATTGTGTTTGCAGTGTTTGCAGACTGATTACGATTTACGATTTATAAATATACGAATATGTAAAAAATTCCCAATCTAATAAATGATAATGCCGTTCAAAGATCGTTAAAAATGAAGTTCCGTCAAAAATCCTATGTCAACTGTGGAATTAGCCTTTTAGTAAACTCAGTTTCATTTGTGAAATTCTAACTGCTATATCATTTCAAAACCCACTAAAATATTAAATGACAGTACTCTTTCATATTCACATAATATATATCACGCATACGTAGTATCAATTTTAAGATATGGACTTATAGTATGGGGAAATGGAGTAAATATAAAGAAAGCTTTTGTATCACAAAAAAAATGCATAAATATTGACATGTATGTTATTCTTTGTTGTTCGTGTGTGTAATCGTTTGTTTGTGTGTAATAAATAAGTATATTTTGAACTTAATTATAATAAGTATGTAATGTTTATGTAATAATTTTTTTTCTGATTATGCGGAGCTGTGAAATTATGTTTGCATGCCAGTATAACTGGCGAATGTGCTGTACTTTTCCATAAATAATAACTTGCGAACCACATTTGAGCAAATAAAGATTTATTTATTTATTTATTATTTAATCGCAATCCATTTTTATCAAGTTTCCGAAATGAAATAATAAAGCACAGGCTATTTCGGTCGGCCATCCGTCGGACATTGTGAAACATTAATCAAGTGGGATATTTTAAGCTGAACCTTTATGTGCTCTGATTGATATTCGATATCTATTGCTATTTTTTATACTACGTTGATATGGAAAGACTTTTTTGTAATGGATAAATAATTCTAAAATAACGGAAGCCATTTTTTTATTTTAATTATTTTCCCGAGCAGAGTCAGGGCACTCGCTAGACTACAGGCCCATGTTGAAAAAATTATGGGTCATTTGAACCACCAGGTGACCTATCTAGAACGATATAAGAGCATAAAATAATAAGATTCAGCACTATACCGTCACTTGTAAGCTGTCCAACTGAGTGCAGATGAGAATTCGAAAGTACAGGTAGAGATTTTTTCCCCTTGTCTCCATGATTTTTGTACGGCGTTACAAAAATGGTGGTCCACAAAGTCAGAATTTGTTTTTATTTTCTGACAATTGCTGGGGTAAATTTGGTCATTTGATTTTGTACGGCATCTGTGTCATACTATTTAAATACTGCTTTTAATCCATTATTCCGCAACGCCGTACAAAAATCATAGAGACAAGGGGAAAAAATCTCTACCTGTACTTTGAATTCTCATCTGCACTCAGTTGGACAGATTACAAGTGACGGCATAGTGCTGAATCTTATTATTTTATGCTCTTCTATCGTTCTAGATAGGTCACCTGGTGGTTCAAATGACCCATAATTTTTTCAACATGGGCCTGTAGTCTATCACTATAAAATTAGAATTTCAATTTTTAATTTGAAGGAATGTTTGTTAATAAAAAAGTCAATTTCTATCTGTCTCATGTCTGAATGCTAAGTTTGTATATTCCTGCACGTTTGAAACATTAGAATAAGCAAGCTGCATCTAATTGGATTTAAAAACAGATATTTTTGAAGTTAATGAAATCTAGCAGTTCTGAAACAGACGAAAATTAGCAAAAACATTAAACAATGTTTTTGTATACATTAACATAATGTGAAAGAGTGGTCGATGCCCCGTTAAATTATTCTGCTCTGGCAAGGTCGAAAATATACGAAATTCCGGTGTTTTAAGATAACATCAGGTTTAGTTATAGATTTTTATGACTGTAACCTAACTTCATAGTTCATGATCTTTCATAAATTTTGAATATTATTGTTCAGGTTTTTTTTTATTAGTGAAAGCAGTTTTGTTACTTAGGAAGGATTGAAACCATAAAGGCCAAAGGCCTATATGGTAATGGTTATCGCCTGAAAACGGAACGTAAAACATGAGAAACGTAGGCAGGTATTCCCAATTTTAATTATAATATTTTTCAACCTATTTACGTCATGTAATTATTTGGAACAAATTCATAGATATTCAATCCTCAAAAATTTACCTGCCGTTATTTGACACAGTTTTTTCAAACCAGTCCATCAGTTGCAAATACATTTCTTCATAGATACAAAACAATAAGGAAAAATCTTTATTTACATCCGTCCTTTATATTGCATTTCAGTGTTTCACAATAAATGATGTTGACCCGTTGAAGCTATTAAAAATGCCTCCGCAATAATAAACAAGGATCAAAAGATTGTCCTGTCTCTGTCAATATCGTTTAAATGGTAGAAATGAGCCGGAAGTAGGGCTGCCAGCTTTTTTGAAATATTTATGTTATTAAAGCGTTCCGTTGTTTGAAAATTATTACAATATACACTACAATTATTATAAGACTAGCTGTGCTGTGCGGTTTTACACGCATTGCTCAGCTCCTGTTGGTCTTAGCGTGATGATATGTAGCCTAAAGCTTTCCTCGTTAATTGGGCTATCTAACACCGAAATAATTTTTCAAATCGGACGGATCAGTAGTTCTTGAGACTAGCGCGTTCAAACAAACAAACAAACAAACAACAAAACAAACTCTTCAGCTTTATAATATTAGTATAGTATATCCGTCCGAATCCTTGATATAGAGGTAAATTAGGTTTGAGTAGACCCTAAATTCGATTCCCGGTTAAAAAAACATGTTTCTAGCAAATAATTACATACTAATTCACTATTTAACCGTCAGGAAGTAAGTACAATAAATAATCGTCGAAATCCATACTAATATTATAAATGCGAAAGTAACTCTGTCTGTCTGTCTGTTACTCAATCACGCCTAAACTACTGAACCAATTTTCATGAAATTTAGTATGGAGATATTTTGATGCCCGAGAAAGGACATAGGCTACTTTTTATCCCGGGAAAATGACGCAATCCCGGAAATCCCACGGGAACGGAAACTATGCGGGTTTTTCTTTGACTGCGCGGGCGAAGCCGCGGGCGGAAACCTAGTGTTAAATATGCTAAAAATTTAAAGGCTGTAATATAGTATGTAGCTGTAAAATAGGTAATTACACCATAAAGCATATCAAGAACGATCGAATTATAAATTCCAATAAAATGTTAAGCTAGTAAATACTTTTGTTATTCACGCCATCAATATAAATATTTTATTTTTCACGAGTCTGAAAAATAAAATATATGCCAACCCCACTCATAAACGTGACGTATAGCCTCCGGGGTAGACAAATTGAGATGACTCTATGTTCTTTTATGATTTTAATAAGCATTTTCAATGACACGATCGTTTAAAGTGCCTCCTGCGAATGATTGACAGGGCAATACCGGAAGTAAAAAATGGTTTTATTTTAATTTGAAAAACGTGAGATCAAATCGGATTTGGAGCATTGTGCGTGATTAGAGGCAGTTTTTAAATAATTTTAGTCCAGGGTTTTTCACAAAACTTCTCCTACCGTAGTTTTTTTTTTAAACCTATCCTACCTATCATACTATTTATCACGTGAATAAGACAAAGCCACTCCCACTTTTTAAAATTTCATTATATTGTATCACTGTAAATGTATATTTATTTAAATAAAGGCAGTTGAACAAGTACACGCCTCACTATCTTTTATTTATTCTTTCGTATCTGTAACCAAACGTCATTCAATCTCTTCAGCGGAATTTTCATTTGTTTAAGATTATGTTTAATTCCCAGAAAAATTGATAAGGCAATGCAAACTTTAAAATCCATAATTCTATGACCTCGTGCTAATTTATTGATTAAAATCCAGGTAGATTTTGAATAATTTTCTTTTTACGAAAGATTATTATATGAATTACGTGGAGGAGATAATCTAATAGAAAGATGAGTAGGAAAGGAAGATTCAAATAAATAAATGAAATTTGCAGATAACGTATTTTCTCTACTTTTTGGTAGAGCTACACCAGGAAATTGATCAGAAGATAATTCCAAATAAATAATATTATTACTTCTTTTTCTTCTCTTAATTAAATATTATTACAATGGTTATAAGTGGATAGTATAAAGACATACTTACGAATTCAATGCTATCATGAATGCAGACCAAAATTTTAATTCTCAGAATTTAAAGTAACCTGAGAATACAGTAAAGTGTAAGAAAGTTAAAAATTATTGGACAAGTTGTAGCCAAAACAAGATGGAGGGCTATAAAAATGTCTAAAGTTAAATGAAGTGAGCGCGCCACCTGCTTCCGAGGGAAGGCTTTTATTCTTTTTAATACGATTAGTTTTAGGGATGTGGCTCAGTGGCTGGATGGTGGTATCTATAGTACTGTTGTGTAAATAATTTATGTATTAAGATGATGCTTTTGGTGTTATGGACAGATTGATATCGATTCTCCATGATGCAGATCGGTCTTAACTCCTGGTAGATTTTTCAATGTATGAAAAAAAATTAAGTTTCTAACATATTTATTTGAAATGATTTTTAACAAATTTCCATTATCTTTCTTCCATAACTTCAGGAAAATTGGAAAAACAATTTAATATATGCGTGGGCTTACACTTTATACTAATATGCACAATGTGAAGTAACTTTGTCAGTCTGTTACGTATCCACACCAGAACTACTTTGTATAAATCGTGATATTCATAATACCTTGGGGAAACCTTGGAAACAAAGGTCAATTTTCGACCAATCCACAACTCGAGAATAGGGGAGGGAAATCTCTATACAAAACTAGCGAGTGAAACCGCGAGCAGAAAGCTAGTTTCAAAATATAATAAACTGGTCCAGTTCCCGTTGTATCGGAGTTTATTTTAAAATTCCGTTAAAATCTCGTCAGCAGAAAGTTCGCAACTTTGGTAATAATAAAACTTTTAATTGCTCGACCACTTGAGGTAATCGTCTGTTTTATTGTTTAAAAATCACCGTTCTACTCTATATAACAGGGTTTTTAAGTTTGAAGAAAGTAGTTTAATGTATTTGGAATAAAATATGTGCAAGCTTGCTGTGTCGATTCGGGTGATATTTTGGAATATTTATCGTCTGTGTAGCTACATATATACACGACATAATGTACAAAATAATGTCCATATTAAAAAAGTACCTACATATCCTATTAAATTTATAGACGTGAAAGTTTGTGAGGACGTATGGATGGATGAATGTTTGTTCTTTCATTCTAAAACTACTTCTCGAATCTGGAGCTAGGAATAAAATTCAAAGATACCACGCTCCACGCGAATCGACCGAAGACTCCAGCTACTTTACCAAATTATACTTTATCCAACCATGAACTGCATTGCATACACATTACACTCATATAAACTTTAATAACATGTAAACCATTCTCAAAGTGTATAGTAATAACACGTTGAATCAACCCCATTCCGGTGTGTTATGAAGCTTCGATACTCCATTGCAGTATGGCCACTAAATTGACTACAAGATAAGAATTATTTTAAGTAACAAAAAAATTGACTTAATTTTATTTATGCAAGAAGTCTATAGGATGCAAGGAACTTACAAATATAGCCTTTGGATGTATAATTTTTATATCTCAATGTAAAATAAAAATAAATTCTATTTAAAATTAAGAAATTAACGAAAAGAGACTGCCTCTCGTTAATTCAAGTTGGCAAAGTTTACATTCACACACTCACACTCAAACACACACACATGAACACTATGTAAAAACAACGTAGCTCAAAAAATCGCTCGTTCCGTAGCGCCAGCTCAAGTTACAGTTAATCGAGTCCAGCGGAGCGGAAAATCTGGCGATGGGGTTGCACTCACACCGATAACTTGAGGACACTTGACGGATTAAGCTGAGCCAATTAGTACTTGTTACATGTTACCTAATACGCAGACGAAGGGCTTGTTTGGGGATATGTTTTTGTTTGAATAAATACGGAAATATGGAAATGTTGTTCGCAAGAAAAGTGGAAAAGTTTTCGTTGGTGTTGAATGTTCAACTGAAATATTATGTTGGTTAAGTCACTGATAATGTCATAAGTACATATTTTTTATAGGTAACGAGAAATATCCATCATTAAAATCATCGTGCATATTTTTTCCCATTGTTGAGACACAACTTCCTTCTTCGAAGGAAATCGACATTGGCAATTGAATTATCTATTATCTGTTATCAGTAGGTACTCTCTTGGCTATAAGCCACCAAACTAACCAATAACAAAGTGAAGCCATTCGAAAATTTTAAGATTATGTTTACTGCACATTCGATACTTAGGTATCTTCAAGTCAGAAGCAGAGTATCGATAAAACCAATCGAAAAATTCATTGTAATCGAATATTTTCTGCATGTAACACCGTTTAATTCATAATATTTAGGTACCTACCTACTTATAGGTCGTTATATGTCTACGAATCTATCAACTATCACTTTTGCTCATGCAAATAAAAAGTATAGTGTGTTTCGAATAAAAACCCTCTAGTACGAACATCACTTTCCCGATTTTAAAAGATAGTTTTTTTGGCAATAATAAAAATACAATATGCATTGTTACTGAGCAATAGAGACTTTTTTAGTTTTTACACGGTTACAGTGTACCTACTTGATACGAACAGCTAAAACAAATCCCTCGCAAACTTGAAGCACTAAAACAAATGTTTGTCAAGCACGCTGGCAAACAATATGGCGGCATTTCTTGGCGGAAAACGCAAATTAGTACTATTCGCTAATGAAGTTCGTATTTCTGTTCATTCTCGTGTGAGCAGCGTTGATTGGGACGGAGATATATGGAGATGGCATGTCAAGGCTTAATTTATGCTAAAATATAGTTAATTAAGTTTAGTAATTGGACAGGACTCCTGGTTGGAATAGATGTTATCTTTTTACTGGTAGGAAGTGTGATTACAACTATATAATTCGAAATTTAGGGTAATAGTTATTTTATAATTTTGGTTTTAAATTTTGGATCGATATTTTCACATAATATAGTTCTATAAATACCAACAATCTCTTCTACAAAAAATGTCACAGACGTTCATGGAGGGGAGGCATTACTTCTACTTTAAAAGGAGGCTCAATCACATCAATTTCCTATCAAACATGAAAAAAGAATAACATGATCCTGTTCAAACTCCACGGAAATATCAAGTAACAATACAAAAACGAATTGTGAATTTTTGTTTTTGGGAACATCGGTTGAAAATTACATTATTACAACACATCCATAGGTAATAGTTATATCCCCACAAAAATCACCATTTATCGAATCTCGCTTAACAAAAAACACATTAAAATTCATACGAAACATCTAGAACATCATTCCACAGTTCAAATACTAGTCCGCTATGCACATGGTTTGATGGAATCACGTTCAAAAAGTAACTAGAAAAACGTATGAATTTCAGAACGAATCGCATACATTGCTCAGTGCTCTAGGTTATACCATTGTTAGGTTTTATGCTGTACAATCCATATCAATATTAATAATAGTTACACGCTATACATGACATGACTTAATTTTATATCGAGCTAATGTCCTAAAACTAGTTTAAGTGAGAGCTGAATACCTCGTTCTAGATTATGTTTTCTATCAAACCTAGTTAAGAATCTAGTCCACAAATAAGAATTTATAACTAAAAAAACTGTAACGCAAGTATTTGGGAACAATACCACAGACAAATACACATATAAAACTTCGCTGTGTAAAACTTACAATTTACGTGGGGGTTAAAAATATAGATAGAATTTACATAGGACAGAAAGATGGCAAAAATAGCTGAGGACAAAAAGCATCCTATATAATAGCATCCTCCGGATAATATTTCTTCTCTATGCCGATTACCTATACAAACTCTCAATCGATTTTTTGCGTAAAAAAGTAAGAAGCATCCACCTATCCACACATACTACATTAGTAGCAGTCACATTTCAATCCGAAGGCTTAGCCACGAGTCGTATAAACCGTTACAATACAAATTGTCGCATTGTCCAGAATCATACCATAATAGGCTTAGCGGCTTACTGCATCGCGCTATGGGATTTTTCGCTATGGGACATCATATAAGCCCTAAAGCCGCTTGCAATCAGACGATGTGATCTCGTTACATTAGCTAAAATTGTAAGCATTGGGATTAAATTCGATTGTTAGCTTTCGCGTTTAATAAATTGTCTATTATCATGATTTGCACTCGTACACAACCGATCTTGTATATTTGGAGGACACTTCATAACATGGAAAAGATTCATGAAAAGATTATGATCCTATAATCCTTGTAATTCTATCCAGGAGATACCCAGGTGGAAGTCTGTAAATACTTGTATATTGAAACCGTCTTGTGTCAAAACCTACATATTATGATAGGGTGTACGCAACTATGATATTATTATGCAATACATATATTATTTTCTTGTAAACGTTACGCGTGTAATGATAATAAATACAGTTTCAAAAATAAAGACATCGACAAAATCTTAAAAGCAACAAATCATTGCTCCTCCATCAACGCCAATAAAAATATTAATGCCACTTCAATGAAAATTGATAACTTTCATAGTTTCCGTTAAACGAAGCCGGGAACTAATGACCGGGGCTTACAATACATCCCGGGAAAATGATACCGGGATAGAGAAATGACAATGTAGTCTTGCGCTTTTATCTTGTGTTTGTTATTTGTTATTGTAGTTAATTGATATGGGAGTAAAAGTACGGAAGCCTTTTCAGATTAAGCAGATGACTGGATAAACATACAGACTACAGAAAAATTAAAAAGAATCATTTTAAGTATCAATGAGTAGTTGCTTGATGAATTATAAAGAGCAACTTACACAATTTATAGAATTATCTCATTTATTTGATGTAATTATAAATAATCAAAAAATACTCTCATCATAAAAACATAGTTCTTCCATTCTTGTAATTAAAAGAACAAAATCTGTATCCAATTTTAAATATCCTTTATCTATAATAATATATAATATGCGAACATTATGAGAATTTATTAACAAAGCCTCCGATAAATTGAGCACAGTATGGACAATGCCGCACGCCAATGCCTAGTCACGTAGCGCCGAAAAATATTATGCAGTGTACATATTTAGGGTAAAATATATTATTTATTTTATGTATATAGGCTTACTACATAAAAGTCTGTTGTTTGTAAAATTATTTGTATTATACATTGGAATTTATGATTATTTACGTTGTTGTAACTTATCTCTCTATGTACCTACGTCTGTATTATATTGACAAATTATAAAGATACTTGTAATTCTGAGTCTAGAATAGGTCTAGTATAATTTTATTATATTTACTGCATGTTTATTTCCTTATGGTTCTCGAGATCAAAAATAATATTTCGCTTCTAATCGTAAGAGAAGCATTATACTGTCAATCAAAATAACAAAAAAAAAACACAGAATATTGGCGCCAACGACGTATTATATTTTTTTTTTGCGTCCAGAAACCAACTTTCGATTGAGTTGATCATTATTTTGTATAACGTCAAAATAATAGATTTTCTCAAAAAATATTTTTATAATTATAATTTATGAAACAGTTTCGTGTAAACAAGGCTTATAAAATCTGTTAGGTGATATTTTCGATTCATTGGTGATGGATTAGCTGCTTTGTTAATATGCCTGCTCACCGTGAGTATGATAATTTGAACAATGCTGTAACCGTTTTATTAAATTAATAAGCGATTAATCATTTGAGTGAAAAGCTTAAAGGGTAGTGAATTTCAAAAATTGTAAAGAAACAATCTGCTGTTTTAATCTTGCTCTATTTTTTTCAGAATATTTTTTTTGGCGTGACAACGTCTTATAATTCGATGGAGCCGGCTGCACGCACGAAAAAACATGACTCATGCGGCGTTACCTCGCTCTGAGGCGTTCCATGTAAAGCTTGAAGTGCAAGCGAGAGCGCGGAACGAGCGACAAAGAAGCACAGTCGGACGTTGTCACGTTCAACTATCGTCAGTAAACCGACTTACAGACAACCAATTTTTTATATTAATTATAATTGATCTTATCAATATTTAAACGTAAACGTTGAATAATGATTACGTTTATAAAATTATCTGCATAGGTATTTCAAGATTTTAGGCTATATCTATTTATTGCATTTTTTAATCGAAACTTAATTCATCCAAACCATTCAATGACGAAGGTATTAAATGATAATGAACTTATTGTCAGGCAGAGTTCATTTAGCATTTATTAAATTTACATGTGAAGAATAGAGCGTGATAATTAGAAAAATACAACAATAAAATTATTATAATATAAAAAAAACAAACCTATACTAATATTATAAAGCTAAAGAGTTTGTTTGTTTGTTTAAACGCGCTAATCTCAGGAACTATTGGTCCGATTTGAAAAATTCTTTCGGGGTTGGATAGCTCATATTTATCGAGGATGGCTATAGAATATATTATATCATCACGCTAAGACCAACAGGAGCGGAGCAATGCGGGTGAAACCGCGCAGCACAGCTGGTTATTTATACAGCAAAATGATAACCCCAAATATTTATGCTACCTAGTGAACCTACATTGAGCGAGTGTCCCGATTTTGTTTGTGTTATAAGTCACGTATTTATTTGGAATTAATGCTGAGACACGACCACGGTTGCATAGTATGATAAAATATTTTAACTTATTTTATTATTATTGTATCGAATAGCAGCAGATTTTTATGTAATATTGCATAAAACACTCCTCTGTTAATGTATTTTTAAGAGCATTAAGTGTTTTTATGCAGAGTATTTTTATATAGAATAGGAAATTAGCTCTATCACATGTTATTTATCTTTTTTCTTTCAATTTCTATTCAATTGATATTTTAATAGGCTTTATTTATTTACACTATTGTTTAGATCGTAAGCAGTATTGAATACAAATATTTCTATACATGTTATAGAATTCTTGATTGCAACTTTATTATAAACTCATCAATCATAATACATACAATAATAATGTTTTAACAAGTGTTAGAACGTTAAAACCAGTCAAATTATGATTTATGAGCTATGAGTTTCTATTATTTATGAGTGAAAAAAATCGTTTTTACAATTCACCTATACAGAACCACACCTTTACGCTTCATGAACATAACTTATATTGTCAAACTTTTTCTCCATGCGGGTAGTTAAGAAACAGCGCCATAAACATTAGTTGGCAACAAGTCGACTACACCTGTTGGCCATTACTCGCTGAACTTTACACTGATGTATTGCGAGATATTATAGTAATAGTTTTACTAGAAACGACAGTTTTTTGCCACAATTTTGCGTAGTGTCTCTTTTAAAGTGACCTCAACGCGTTGTGCAGTAGGTATTTTTCGCAACGAGCCTCTCATTCACCCAGTTCATCTCTGAAATGGCTAGAGAAAACCTAGACTAATTACTTTTCATTTCACTTTTTTATCTCATAGCAAGCGAAGGGGCAGGTGGGCCACCTGATGTTAAATGGTGACCAACGCTAAGTAATAACTGATGGTGCTACAGGTGTTTCCCGGCCTGCTAAGGACAAATACGCTCTTTTCTTGAAGATTCCAATGCCGTAGCTTTTATGTAAACATAAAACATTAGGAAAGCTTTCTTTCTATTTAGTTTTAAAGCAATTTCTATAGTCCCTAAATCTAGTCCGCTGTCTTTTAAATTGATAATTTCTCATATAAATGTCACTTATTTCAGTCACTTCCAGCACTCTATGTATTTATGTTGGTTTTAATAGCAAAATGGTTTGTAAGTTAATGGGTTTTAAATGTTTGCGGACGGTAAAAACATTCGTTTCATACTGTTCATTCATTTGGTAACTGAAAAGCTACCCACATTGTACTATTTAGGTGTTCACGCTCTACTTATAAATTTTGGGAACATTTTTACGATTCTGGTTCAAATGATAATACAGTTGGCTTTATTGTACGCATTTTATGAGCTTTTGTGACTTGGGTTTACTTGTATTTGTTTGTACAGGAATATAATACTTTATTGAGTAGGTAAATTGATTAAAAATGCGCTTCCTTCCTTACTATGTTATCATAATGTTTCAAGAAAAATTTCCCTTAAAAAACCGAATTAAACTGAAAACCAATTACCTACATCATCTTACAAGTACAAATAATTGAATATAAGCATAGCTATTATATATAGCATATCTTCTTATTCCATTTAATAAATTCAGATTCTCGCCCTAGATATTATAACACTTAATTTTACTATTTCAGGCTTAGGCAGGCAGGCTTATTATGGGCTGTGTTATTATTTTGCTGTGTTCTTATTTATTATTTTATAACATATCTATAGTTGCAGATAAACAGAGATTTTAGACCAAACTAAACACATTATACACTAAATCCGATAATAGTTGCAACGTTTAGTACATTCTAATATGAAGGTACAGTGTCGCCTAATTTCCCCCGGGAGTCGGGAGGTCCGATAACGAAATATTGGCTATATTTGGACTTCGCTTTAATATGTGACACTTCATTTTAGGATTAGTAACTGAGTTGGTACACCAGAAAATTTATATTTTTTTTTTTATATTTTGACACTTTTTTAAAATTTCGAAATTATACAGGTAACATAAGTTAATTTAAACAGCCGACATTTTTAAAAACGTCGAAATAATTTCCTATGTGAAAAAATTTTCAGTTGTCTTCTTCTAATTTTTTGTAATGTATAAATTTTTACTATTAGGCAGGAACATCATTATTTTTAAGCTATTGCATAGCTTCTATCGCGGGCCTTGAGCGCGGGGACCGAATCGAGAAATTCCGTAACGAAAAAACCTCACGCTCCCCACTCCGACGGACACGGAGGTGTGGCTTGAAGGCATAGCATGCAATAGCTTTACCGCGGCAGTCCCCGAGTGCCACACGTCTTTTTTTTGTAAAAAAATATATTATAAAATAACAACACAATATCTACATTAACCTGGGGGTTGAACCCTCTCTAGGGTTGCCGTAACAACGTAATTGTGCAGATAAAAAACACCTTGGGGGTCCTTTATATGATTTAAATGACAATTTTTACGCTGTGCTACCTTTGTAATACAATTGTTCATTGAATTATGGCGGTATTTTACACGCAAATTGAAAAGTTACGTCTTTATACACCCCATATTACGTTCTTTATTAGGATTAATTCTGACGAATTTTACATTGTAGACGAATTGACAATGCTTATATGGAATCAAGCTGAAAGTAATCAATTTTTCATTTTTCATAATACCTTGTACCACCTGTGCATGTAGGTATGATAAGTAAAATATATGAAATACCTGAGCTCAACTTATTATAACTAAATGAATGAACATAGCTGTTTTGTAACTCATAAACCAACTCAGTCAACCCCCACAACTAAACAATTAAGAAAAACTGAAACAAAAACCAAAAATAATACTTCATTATAATTTATAACCAACTAGCTGCGCTTCGCGGTTTCACCCGCCTGTTTCCGCTAATGTTGGTCTTAGCGTTATGATACATATATTATAGCCTATAGCCTTCCTCAATAAATGGGCTATCTAACACTGAAAGAATTTTTCAAATCCGACCAGTAGTTCCTGAGATAAGCGCGTTCAAACAAACAAACAAACTCTTCAGCTTTATAATATTCAAAGTATAGATTAAATAAACTAAAATACACACCCTGTATAGCGCCCGCCCAGCACAGCCAAAAGAGCGCCCATTTCGCCGTCCTGAAGCGTTGCAACCAGCTCGGTCTGACCACCCCCCAGCCGCACCGCAGCGCACGCTCTTCTGGTGACAGCTGGGATGCTGCGTCTTCTTCACCCTGGTGAAAGAATATATTTTGAACACCCTGTATTTGTAGGTGAGGATTTACAAAATAACTACGTTGTCATATATCACCATATATTCTAATAACTTGAATCGACATAAAGTTGAACAACCTGTATTTTAAAGTAAATAATTATGGGACTGTTTGATGCTAATGCTTTTTTTCTTAAAATTAATTATTTAATCAAACGCGTTCTAACAATATAAACAACACAATTCATTTAATTGTCTTCATTATATAGGAACAAACAATATCACTTTCGTTCCAAGGCAAACACTGAATTTACTCAAATTTCGGAACCACAGACAAATAAATAAAATGTTACGGAACCCTAAAGACCAAGAGCACTAAATCATAAGCCCGTTGCACCAATTCGTATTGAATTATACAACAAGAGGCCGGAACTAATAATATTGTCACAACGAGATCAAGATTTAATGCTCAATGCGCCCACATTCTGCTCCTTAATTAAGTGTACTTGGCTAAAAATTGTGTGTTTTTTGTTCCCTTTCAGTTGTAGTGATATGGGGCTATAGAAATTGGTGAATTGTTGTGCTTTTTGCGTGTTAAGCTATAGCTGCAGACACCGCTGCAGCTGTGTGTCACCTTTGGAAAATTTTGCATTTCCGATTACCTAGAATAATATGTTCAATTTTCTAAAATTAAAGTTAAGTAAAAGTAAAGATATTCATGCTTGTGCTCCAAATAAGATCGCAATATGAAACGCGAGGCTAATACACTATATTTAAGTACACATATAATTGTTTAAATTGTTTATTTAAACCAATAGGATATTCCCTCCCACGCAAATAGGGAAAGTTACAATTTTGAATTATAACCTTATTACCCAACTAACACGCAAGCCAAGCCACGGGTTAAAGCTAGTTACATATAAATAATAAAGGACAGAGTGGGCGGTCTTTATTACGCCAATCGGAATTCATTGGAGCACCACTTAAGTATAGCTTGGCTATTTTTTGCTACACTTATACTGTCGACTCATGGTCGACTCTAATTTGTATGAAATTTTAATAAGGAAATATCTTGAATTCCTTGATTGAGAATAATACTTCTTTTTGTATGATAATCCGCATGCAAAAACTACTGATACAGATTGTGTGGAGCATGTTCCGGAAATAATAGCTTTTTATTTTTAGGTATTTTTTCTTATTTATGACTAGCGGTCCGCCCCGGCTTCGCCCGTGGTACATCCTAGAGAGGAAGATGGACATATGGTATCGCGGACTTTCTTGTAGATATTGATCCATTCTCTAATACCGTAGAACATTTTTTTGTTCTATCTTCAATAGATTCCGCAGCGCACGCGATGACAGAATTTTTATTAAGGAATTTTTTACACCTTGGGTTACATTATTGCATTTTTGGTAAGGATCTCTAATTTTTTTGAAAATGCAATATAGCCTATGTTGCTCAGTGAAAATGCAGCTTTCTAATGGTGAAAGAATTTTTGAAATCGGTCCAGTAGTTTATGCGTGAAAACCATACATACATACATACACACATACATAATTACAAACCTTTCCTCTTTATAATATTAGTACAGATTTTAGGTAAGTAGATTTATATAACGAGACAAATAACACGTAAGTAGTTTTAATTGCATATTGTACTAACACTATATAGCGACCCGCCCCGGCTTCGCACGGGTGCAATGCTGATACTAAATACACTACAGAAAAACTGTGAACGTTGTATAAAAACATAGCGGCCCGCTCCGGCTTCGCACGGGTATAAAATATATAGCCGGGCGGCCGGCCGGTACCGCCGCAAACGCTACGTCCCGCAATTTTTAAATCTGTAATATCTTCGAAAATATTCACTTTTTTTTTTTTTTTTTTTTAAATACTAAAACCGACAAAGGAGCGGGCGGTGTACTGATGAAGGTGATCACCGCCGCCCATAGCAATTGCAACGTTAGGTAACCTTGCGATTGTTTTGCCGGCCTTTGAGGGACGCGTAGGCTCTTTTTTTGAAGGCATCCATGTCGTAGGTAGATGGAAACACCGAAGAAGGCAAGCTATTCCACAATTTTGTTGTTCGGGGCAGAAAATGCCGTGAAAAACGCACAGTTGTTGATAGCCACTCATCCAGGTGGTGCGGATGGTACTTGAGCTTGTGTCGTGCAGTGCGATTGTGGAATTTGGCAGCCGGTATTAAGCCAAAAAGTTCCTCGGAACACTCCCCATTGTACAGGCGGTAGAATACGCACAGAGACGCAACGTCCCGCCGCAGTGCCAATGGATCGAGCCGATCGGTTAGCTCGGGTTTGCCGACGATTCGAGTGGCTCGACGTTGCAGGCGGTCCAGAGGAAGTAGTTGGTATTGGGGTGCTCCAGCCCAAAGGTGAGAACAGTATTCAATATGAGGCCGAACTTGTGCCTTATACAGTTGCAGGCGGTGAGCTGGCGTGAAATACTGTCTCGCTCTGGCGAGCACCCCAAGTACTCAATCACGTAAGTCACTTAAATCATACGGTGTAAAGCGCCATATAGATCTATATTAAATGAACAATGTATTCAAGGTATTTAATTGGTTAAGGATTAATGCTGTATTGGTTAAAATCGCTTCGAAAATTAGCCATTATTTGTCGTAAAAAGTAAATGACAAAAAAAAGTTATTGTGGGTTATCCATAAGAGATAGACATATACCATCGCGGACTTTTCTGTAGACCTTTTCAATGTGTATAATACTTAGTACATTATTTTGATAAAACTCGTAGGGTTCAGCCTGCGTTTGCAATGTAAGCGGAAAAAATGTAATTTTTTACGACATCACATTAGAAACCTCAAAAATAACAGTACTTCTCCACTATTTAATGGATGTTATTATACATATAAACCTTCCTCTTGAATCACTCTATCTATTAAAAAAAACCGCATCAAAATCCGTTGCGTAGTTTCAAAGATTTAAGCGTACAAAGGGACATAGGGACATAGGGATATAGGGACATAGGGACAGGGAAAGCGACTTTGTTTTATACTATGTAGTGATTATGAATGTGAAAGTTTGTGACTATAAATGGATGTTTTTATTATTTCACGAAAAAAAACTGAATAGATGAATCTTAACAGAAGTATAGAATAACACATGAGCTATGGAATATGGAAATTCTCTGAGGAAATACTTGATTTTGCCTGCGAGTTCGTCAGCGGGGGTAATCGCGCGCCACAGCTAGTTTCTAAATAAAATAAGTAAATGTTAGAGATTCTAATATTCCAGTATTTTATAACGCAATTCCATCAATACACAGTATGACTTACGCGGTTTTTATGAATATAGGTAAACCAGAATCTGATGGCAATTAGGGAAATCAAAATTTTGAGTGTGCAACCCTAGGGAAAATGGACTGAACGATCTTGATACTGCTTATTTTTTATTTTGTCCTCAATATCATTAGTCATATTACATAAGTGGACAATACTGTACTTAAAATGAGATATCCACTTAATATTATGTAGGTACATAGTACTTACATGTATAATATACATATTACTTTTATATAGGTAATACATATTATTATTTACACATACCTATATTTGTATATATATCATAATCATTATGCCGTGTGAAAATATGGATGTAATGATAATGCAGATCAAAACTTGATTGCTTATAAATAAAAATAAAATAAAACTACGTTTATTTTCGTAACTATTAACAGATACACACATTATAAAATTAACTCGAACTTGACGAATAGCCGTATTGGTAACTCCTGTAATAAGTTTTCATAAAATTATATTGTAATCAACAAACAATATTATAGTTACCTACTTATAATATTTTTAATTTAAAGTATCAAAACGGGTAAGTCCAATTTACCAATAAAATCTTCAAAATTGAAAATTGTGATGTGTTTGACCCTTCGTCATCGAATATTTTTCTATACACATTGTAAACAACACCTCTTGCTTGTGATCGCAACGGCTTTTTCGACATTTTCGAAGTTTTTTAGACAAAATCCTAAAAATTATTCATCAACTGCGAAGAAGACAAATAATTTGACAACCAATTTGATAGTTGTCAAATAAAGTTGCCACATGAAAACCTTTTATTTTTTAAATATAAATATGCCATCAGATTCTGGTAGACCTATAACAGAGTTAACCGAAGGACGCCGTCAAAATTTTAAATCTCATAAATAGAGAAAATGTATAGAACATCGTGATTTAAAAGGCAATTAATTACAATTGGTCCTGAAAGACATTGGTATAATCGTAAGTTATTACAGAATTATGAAACATGCGTGTAATAAAAATGGCATTCATGTTTATTCAATAGCTAGTATTATGTTATAGACTATAGTAGACTAGAGCAAGCATTTCATGAAATACTTAGAACTAAATAGATTGAAATAGACATCATATTTTATTCTTATAACCATGCCTATTTTATATTTAAAAGATACCTGGTTCGAAGGGTTTGATCAAGAGTACAATCTGAAAAATCTTTATGACTACATCTATCTACAGAACTATAGGTATAGCTGCTTTAATAAGCCTGACCAATACAAACTATACCTTGTCCAATCTTATATTTTTCTCTAATACTTACATTAAAATTAAAGACAAAATGTTTTAAAATATTTCGAACACCGAATGATGAAAAAATAATTATAAGGTCCTACACAATTTCAATAGGCTTAGTGTTTTTTAGACCCTCACCTCTCACACCAGCTTAGACTATTCCTAAACCAGGAAGTCACTCTAGAGTCTAGACCATAAGAGTTCCGTTTTAATTTTTATCTTTTATAAGGTCGAAGAATACACAGGATACCTATTATGCCTTAGAAGTATTTATCCGTGACGGCTGAATTGGTGTTGATAAGATTTTTATGGTACACGTGCGTTGTTTATAATGATTCAAATGAATTCTATCTATAGTGGGTTGGTTTTGTTTTTATTTAATAGCTGACTCTGAACTTTATACAGATGTTGTACAGACTTCTAGAAGTTTCTCTTTCTTTGACTAGGTTTTGGTGCCAAAGGAAAAATCAATTTTAATAAAAAAATCGTTTCGACGTAAAAGCTTAATTTAGTAGGTATATATTTATATAGCTTTCCTTAAAAAACTTTCAGATCGTGGTCAAACGCTTCCCTATCAAATGAAATCATTTATTTGTTAGACAACCTACTGTTAGACTGTTAGATAACCTTGTCGACTATTAAAAATAAAAAACAATAGAGATCAAAACAACTTCATCGATCGAGATTTAGCATGATGGACAAAGCTTAACTATATGGCTCATGAAAAATTTAATTTCATGTATTACATAAAGACAATAATTTATGACGATTCGTGCTCACATGGAAATGCCGATGTTATCAGCAATTTGATGGCTTTTTTAGTTTATGTTATCAACCAAGGTCATTTACATTTGTTTTAACAAAGGTATACTTCTTATCTAGATGAATTTCAGTAAAAGAATGAAAGTAATAGGATGAAAATTTGTAATGTATATTTTCCACTATATTTCCCTTTTACGTGGAATTTCTTCTCATTTTAATGGTTCTAATTGTTCTGCTAACGAAAAAATAATCGTCATTACTTCATCACTACATAGTATAAAACAAAGTCGCTTTCTCTGTCCCTATGAGCTATGACCCTTTGTATGCTTAAATTTTTAAATCTACGCAACGGATTTTGATGCGTTTTTTTTTAATAGATAGAGTGATTCAAGAGGAAGGTTTTAGTATATAACTTATTAGGTTTTAGACAAAGCGGGCGAAGCCGCGGGCGGTAAGCTAGTATTATATAATTTAAATTTAAGTGTAAATTATTGTGTGATGAATGTTGTACTTGAAACAGATAAGAATAAGAGGAAATTTTAAGATTAATAATTACTGTTAGCTTAGAAATTTTATGTGACATTTTTTAGTGCAACCCGTCTTTTTTGAAGTGAAAACTTCTTTAGCGGCGTTGAGCACTTTTTCTGTAATGAGTATAAAATTTTAAACTCGCGTCAGGACACGTGACCTGATCGAAAAAGCGTAAGACGGATACCATTCCAAAATATCAAACATGCTCAACGTTAATAATCAAGTTTTCACTTCGGCCGGCACTCCCGGAGTGCAACCCGTCTTTTTTTGAAGTGAAAACTTCTTTAGCGGCGTTGGGTATAAAATCTTAAACTCGCGTCAGGACACGTGGCCTGATCGAAAAAGCGTAAGACGGATTTTTTTTTTTTTTAGCCCTTATATTCCATGCGTAAGACGGATACCATTCCAAAATATCAAACATGCTGAACGTTAATAATCAAGTTTTCACTTCTGCCGGCACTCCCGGAGTGCAACCCGTCTTTTTTTTTTGAAGTGAAAACTTCTTTAGCGGCGTTGAGCACTTTTTCTGTAATGGGTATAAAATCTTAAACTCGCGTCAGGACACGTGACCTGATCGAAAAAGCGTAAGACGGATACCATCCCAAAATATCAAACATGCTCAACGTTAATAATCAAGTTTTCACTTCTGCCGGCACTCCCGGAGTGCAACCCGTCTTTTTTTGAAGTGAAAACTTCTTTAGCGGCGTTGGGTATAAAATCTTAAACTCGCGTCAGGACACGTGGCCTGATCGAAAAAGCGTAAGACGGATTTTTTTTTTTTTTTTTAGCCCTTATATTCCATGCGTAAGACGGATACCATTCCAAAATATCAAACATGCTGAACGTTAATAATCAAGTTTTCACTTCTGCCGGCACTCCCAGAGTGCAACCTGTCTTTTTTATTATTGAAGTGAAAACTTCTTTAGCGGCGTTGAGCACTTTTTCTGTAATGGGTATAAAATCTTAAACTCGCGTCAGGACACGTGACCTGATCGAAAAAGCGTAAGACGTAATATCAAACATGCTCAACGTTAATAATCAAGTTTTCACTTCTGCCGGCACTCCCGGAGTGCAACTCGTCTTTTTTTATTTTTAGTGGTATTAGATACCTACTAGATACTTTTCCAGAAAATCCTTTTCTACTGTTGAGTTTAAAAGTTTTACTACACATTTTTATTTAAGCTAGGTACCTATAGTAGAAAAAAAATTTGGAAAATCCAAAAGTGCACGCCTCATAATTTTTTTTTTAATAATTATTTATAATTATTATTTTTGTTTATTTAATAACAATTAAACCACATCGAATCAGACCCTGAAAAATGAAAGGGTTCTATTCCTGAGCATACTCAAGCGTAAGAGAAAAAAAAAACTCGATTAGTAAAGTATTTCGGTCGCTATCGTGTTAACAAGAAAATCCTCCGCACATACAGACACACGGACGTCCAAGACAGAACTTTTTTAAACTGTTTTTTAACTAGTTTAAATAACAAAAATGACATCAAAAATATCATGAATGTTAAAAATAGTGTTTTTTCTTAATATGTGTGTGTATGTATTATCTTACAAGTGCAATGTATGATACATAAAGACATTTTAAGTTTGAAAAATCAGATGTTTTGCGCGAAGTGACAGTAGTACCCACCTCAACGCTTCGCTTATGAGGCGTGCAATAATGTAACCACATTTTCTAATGAAATCGATAGTTTATTGTAATTTTTTTTTGAAGTGAAGCTTCTTCAGGCGCGTCGAGAGTAAAATTTCAAGGTCGCGTCATGGCAATACCGCCACGTCATGGAGTAAGGCGACGATTTTGGTATCTTTGAATCTTGCAAAAGAAGTTTCACTTTTGACGCGTGTGCTCGGCACACACGCTCTTTTTTATATTATTTTTTTGCAGTAGGTATATGTATGTAGGTATATGGAATATTTCATATAGGTAGATAAGTAGGTAGATTTTCAAGTTTCAAAGTTTAAATTTAATTAATGTATAGCTATAATAGATAAATCTAAACAGATTAATTAATCTTTTTTTAACCCTTCACGAGAACGATCATAAAACTAAACTCTAATATCAAATTTAACAATACCATTCTTTCGCGAACTTTTCACCGTTCAAAACATAGTTCGGAACTTTCCGTACAACGAGCAGCAGAGGGCGACACTGCGGCTCCAACCCTTCGCGACAGACTGAATGAAAACGAAGCGTGCTACTGTATATAAACAAAATGGGGACAGAGTAAGGGACCATAGAGGCTGAGGTCTGTAAGTTTTAGATGAAAAAGCAAGCAAGATAAAGCAAGACAATTGAAGCAGCAAAACCACAGTTCTGAAGTGTCTGAAAATATTTTAAAAGTTCTAGTTTATAGTGACGCGTAAGCTTAAGGCAATATGCATAGCCTCAGGCATCTGAGTCTAATAATAATTTTATCAACTTGAAAATTATTTTCAAGAGGAATATCCTATAGGCTGTGTTTATAAGTCCCTCACTTCTAAAAAATGATATATTTTTGGTTTTTCCTCATACATAAACAATGCAAACCTATTTTGGAAACTTCAAGGTGGAAGGGGCAGCATATTATGGATTTCTTACTGAAAGTTTTCTGCCTTCTAATAACAGTTCCAATAAATTAAATTATTGTGTATTTTTATCCTATTTTTTTTAAACAAATGTACCCAGTTTTATTTTATTCTCCCGAGAGCGATTTCATTGATTTCACAAGCATGAGACATCATGCCTATTGCCCATATCAATGACACAAATTCTTTTTCCGGAATTCAAAGCAAATATCAAATTATAACGTTACACTAACCGCTGTATCAAACTCGATCATACAGATCAAATTAATAAACCAATGAACGGGATATACTTTCTCTGTCAACCCAAAGTAATCTATACCCCTATTACTGCGCACGCGCGCAAACTTAGCGAGTTTTAATTTAATTCCCAGAAACTGAATGAGCGCCATATTTTATTTTGGAGGGAAATTAAGAAACGTGGAAACATTTGTTTGCGTCTACTCGCCGGTGACGGTTATTACAGGAATATAATTTTCATTAACGCCTCGATGCTGTGGAGTGCTGTCGTTTGTGGATGTTTTGTGTTCCAGGGAATATTTGAAAGTGTTTGGCGCGAATGTAATTTGAACGTAATTATGGATGTTCATCAATATTCAAAAGTGTCTGTAATGAACTGTGTTTAGATGATTAGAGATGATGATATATCACTTAGTTCAGTAACCACAGTGTTTCCTACTTTAATTCTTAGTAGAAATTTTTATTTGACAATATTATTAGCAGGAGGACCTCAGCGATGTGGTACTTTTAGTTATTAAAACAAAACAGCTCTAGTCTCCAATTTTTAGTCACACAACAATTTCCAAATGAAGAGATTTAAAGGAAAAAAGTACCTAATGTAGATAGGCAAGGTAAGTTAGGCAATGTCAATAATATTTTAAATTAAATCTCGTACGTTATCATGGCATACGTGAAATCCATAAAATATGTTTCACATTATAGACTTCTGAGCTTATAATGATGTTAAAAGAACCATTGTTCTTATCAGACACAAGTCCACAAGTCCTGTTTCAGAACGAACAGACTGTTAGAGTTCCCTAACCAAATAGCAAAACGGACATTTATAATATTTTTTTAATAAACATGCATTTAATATTAAACTTCTGATTATGCCACTATATGAAAATATTTTATGTGCTAACGGCACTGCAAAACCAGATTTTAAAGTGTTAATAGAACCTTATTATTGCGACAAAAATGGGACAACTTTTCTATCACGAGAGAAGCATTTGGAGCATTTTCGTTTATTTAGAATTTAGACTAAGAATTCAAATTGTTTTTCCAATATTGAAATCAATTAAAAATTTACTGACCGAAAATAATAATTTAAAACGGGCTGATTAAATTATATTTAAATATTTACGTGTGCAGATAGAACTTAATGATCTAATTGATAGAGCCAACTACGAGCTTTTCTTTACCAAAATACTTTTTTATCATTTTTTTCCTTCCAAACTCATTTGTACAGAACCTTGGATAGTTCGTGTTCCGGCGCTCACTTGGGCACATTTTCATTGAAATCATATCAATTTGTAGGCACGTCACGTGACGACAAGATGTCTTTTAAATGCAAATTTATAATCTTTAATAGTCCATTGAAATCTTACATTTTTTAGGCCTAACCTTGCGTTTTTTAGAGGACGCAATTTTATTTTTTTGATGTGTAGGGGGGGTCAGTGTGAAGCTATCACCAAGTTTGTGGGGTCGCCACCCTTGTCCCACGGCCGCCATCTTGAAAATAGCGGTTGTAATGGTTTTTACGATATATCTCTTAAACTATTTATCTGATAATAAAACAATGTTCACATTATTCGTTGCAAATTAAATTCTCTACAACTTTGGTTCAGTAACTTTTTGTCGTAGAACTATAAATAAAAAAGTTATAAGCGAAAATGTTCAAAAATTAGAGTTACTTATATTTTTCAATAAAACTTTATTTTATCATTTTACGAAGAAATGATATCAGACCATTTTTGTAGATTGTTTTTCGAGGAACAACTTTTATTAACAACATATTTTCATTACGTCAATAGCTAAGGTTTTACAGCACTCTGAAGTGAGTACTATTTTTCAGTACTCTTAACTATACATATATTAAAGTGAAACTTTTATTACATCGTCTCAAACTTTTTGGTCTGTGTAGCGCATGTCGCGTGTGCATGACGCGACCGACACGCGACATGCGCTACACAAAGCAGTGTTCGGAACCGTTCGAACAGTTTCACTTTTACCGTGGTTTCATAAAACCACACAACATTTTTTGGCTATTGGCTCTTTTCCCAAACTCCATAACAATGGATGCACATTGCAGAACATTTCAGCTCTGCTTTTCGACATAAAAAAAAACGCGCTTCCAGACTCTACCTCCTGGGTGGTGGGGAAAAGAGTCAATAATTAATTTTTAATAATATTGCAAAATTAATTATTAAAAATATTTTAATAACAAAAAATAATAATTACTGGTGACAAATTATTATTAGTACACACATAATATATTGTATACTGTAAAGTAAAAAGTACTTAAAATAGTACTCACTTAGGAGGGCTGTAAAACCTTAGCTATTTACTTAATGAAAAAATGTTGTTAATAAAAGTTGTTCCTCGAAAAACAATCTACAAAAATGGTCTGATATCATTTCTTCGTAAAATGATAAAATAAAGTTTTATTGAAAAATATAAGTAACTCTAATTTTTGAACATTTTCGCTTATAACTTTTTTATTTATAGTTCTACGACAAAAAGTTACTGAACCAAAGTTGTAGAGAATTTAATTTGCAACAAATAATGTGAACATTGTTTTATTATCAGATAAATATTTTAAGAGATATATCGTAAAAACCATTACAACCGCTATTTTCAAGATGGCGGCCGTGGGACAAGGGTGGCGACCCCACAAACTTGGTGATAGCTTCACACTGACCCCCCCTATACATCGAAAAAATAAAATTGCGTCCTCTAATAAATGCAACCCCAAATGTAACTTTTCAATGGAGTATAATTCTAATACATCCGTACGTTGTGAGTTGTCGTTAACACACATAGATACTATTATAGCATAGATACAAGGCTTTTGAATTGTATTATGTTTGGCTTAGCAATTATAGTAATAACAAAAACAAAGTGACAAATTCGAGCACAAAAATTATGAATCGTTCCATTAGGGCTTTTTAGGCGTTACCTAGCCAATGGCCATTATTATTTATTAATTAATTATATTTTATTTGGTGACTTTAACCTAATATAAAATACATGCCCTTTTTCATACTTCGATTGCGAAATCAAGAATCTACGAAATTATCTTATGGTATTAAAGGAATTAGACTGCTTTCATTTACTAAAGTTTTTATAACAAAAAAAAACTTATTGAACGCACGTGCGAAGTCGTCGATTGCTTCAACTTTTCCTACAAATACTTAGGTGTTTTGACAGAAATGAGATAACGCAATTTATATGCTAGTGATTCAATTATTCAAGAAAAATCTCTATGTTTACTATTTGTTATCAACAATAGAATCATATTATTATGTGTTATTATTCAACAGCTCAACTTAATATAGCTCGCATTACCTGATAGTTGCCATTTCTCCTGACAGTGGTCCTCAGGTCTATGGTGTGGAAGCCATCGTCGACCCCCTCGAAGGCTCTGTTCACACAGCCTCCAGCCTCCGTCGCCATTGCGATCTGTAAAGGTATATTAAACTACATAAAACTTACAAGTGATTTGGATTGTCGCTTCTACCCAGATTGTTCGAGAAGAAGCTTTGGATAAAAGACAAGGAACTCGATAAAAGAAGAAGGTATCTTTCCGATGAAAAGTGAAATCATTTGTCACATATTAATTCAATTAGTTGAATTCGCATTACATGGGTTTTTATCATGAAGATATTCGCGCGAATTTTGGTCCTTTGAATATACGCAAGAGTTATCCTAGTCATACGCAAGTAAACAAATATAAGATTTGCAGATTTTTCGTGAAGATTACACACTGGGTCAACGATTGCATAGCTGCAAGATTCTAACCTTTTAACATCTCCAGTAAAGTTTCGATCTAGCACGGACAGTTGATCTTGATACTTTCTAATTCAAAATCAATCGGATAGGTTAGGTTGGAAATCGGTATTACGCATGTGGGATTGTAGAAAAATTATGGGGCTTATCGTTGCCATTTTCTCACCATATAAAATGCAATAATGGCAAAAAATTGATAGCTCTAAATGATAACTGATCATTTTTGGGGGATTTAATATTTTCCTGTACCTAATAAATCGCCATTTAAATCTAACATTTTTTAAACCGTGTTACCATCCACATACAAGCATACAAAACCAATTCAAACAAGCTTACAATAAAGAACCATCCTGACAATGAAGCTACAATATCACAATGGATGGGAATCAGGACATGCGCGCGCGCATACCTGCGCCTTTCTACTTAATTACTGACGTCACAGTGACTATAAAAGACGAGGTAGGGCATGACGTAGTTATTTTCTCTTGTGCATGTATGGACCAGGTTTGGTTGGACAATTTTTGCTATTTCAGTTTCTTAGTACATAATAGAAAATTTTGACCGTGTGTTAAGAGCTTAAATTGTAGCTACATACTGTATATATTTACATTATTTGTATGTGTATGTAAGAATTTATCTACTGAACTTTATTTCTGTTCAAATGCAATAAAGATAAGAGGAAAGAGTCAAATCAATAAATACTATTTTTGCGTTAGGGTTTTTTGTCTTTCTGGATATAAAAGATTTTTGGTCAGTTATTAAAACCAAATAGGATAAAACAATTTGTATCCAATTTTCTACTATTTAGGTGGCATGTATCACTACTGTACACAGCACTACTACCTGTGCAACTACTGTTTCACCAGAGCTCTAATCTCTATCTACTGAGTTCATTTACTTTTTACCCTATTTAAAACGAACAGGTTTTGCGAATAACTGCGTAAACAAATAATATAAGAATTTAAGGTATTTGTTGTTCATCCTCAATCAAAAGAAACCCGTTTGGATCAGACGCACTTTGCAGGTTTTTCTGATATCTGATATTGAAATTTAATTCAAAGATACGACTTTGTCTTGCGATTGGGTGTTTTTGCTGTTCTTTCTTTTTGCTAATTACCTATTAATAGGTACCAAAAAATTGCTTATATGTACTTTCTATGAAAATCAACAACACTCGGACAATTATATTCTTTGCTTTATATTCTTGTATATGTAACTAAATTTAATTACCCTTTTCACATAGCTCTCGATTCGTACAATTATTTCATACTTTTGTTTGAATTGTTTCGATATCTTTAGAAGCTTCCCTTGCATAGTTTTTGGGCAAAAATAGCCATGTTACTCTGCAACTGCTAAGCTATTTCTACACAATTGTAAATCATGTCAATCACTTGTTCTTTTTAACTTTGGCAATTTTAAGCACGGGTCTTTTGCAAGTCAATTGAAAAATTAATCGCAACATAAGTTACAAATAGGCATTCGAAAATAATTGTTTGAATATTTATTATAGAAACATAAATAATAAATACAGCATTTAAAAAAGCAAAAAATTGTACGAATACTAGCAATATAATGTATTATTATGCTTTATTTTATATCGAGTGTTATTCTTAAATTGGCTTATCATGAACAATTTCTATTATTTTATATCCAATTCCGATTTAATAATTCTCGTGTTTGATATAAAATATTATCGTTTTTATGAACAATGATGATAAAGTTTTGCCTCTGATTTTTCTTGGTTACCAAGGTGGGTACCTTGGTACTTATTTTTATATATTGAATAATAGGAAATGGAATTAAAATTATTAGTAAACTGAAAATATAGTGGTAGTTAATTACTACTTCGTATGCAGTGGTATAAAAAATATATGAAATGAGTTGATCGATGTAAATACTCATACACATTTATGCAGTCGGTTAATAATTAATATTTGCATATGATACTGAATTAAACAGAATGCGCTATCAAGTAACAAAGCCAAGTCGATTATAATTTATTTAAATTGCACTGATTACACGCGATAAGAGAACTCTTTTATGGTATGTCGGTAATTACTAATTACCATACGTACACACACATATGTAAGCACACATTATATTGTTTACCTTTTACTTTTTCACTATTTAAAAAATAATAATTAATATCTACTGCACACTTGGCTAGTCTCTGTCGAGATTCAATGACATGAGTAAAAAGTTACATATTTTGGATAATTCGCTATAATAAATAACCGCCAAACGGTAGTCGACGGTGGAGTATTAACTAGTTATGAGAATTTCTAAATATGTATTAAAATTTAAAACATAATCACATTACATATTTAAACTAGCGGTTTTATTACTAGCGGTCCGCCCCGACTTCGCCCGTGGTACATATTTCGCAATAAAAGGTAGCCTATCTTCTTTCTCAGGCTCTAAAGATTGTCTGTGCCAAATTTCATCAAAATCGGTTGAGAGGTTTAAGCGGGAAAGCGTAACAGACAGACAGACAGAGTTACTTGCGCATTTATAATATTAGTAGGGATAGGGATTGAAGTTTATGCTCTAAATTACTAGTGCGAAAACCTCAGCAGTTTGTTCAATCTTTATAAAGTTCTCGCACAGCACACTGACATGTTTACAGGAAGATTTATCTCCAATAGTAACTAACGTACGTGCTGTATACATATAAGGTCAAATGTAATAAGTCTATATAATGATTTATAACATTACACAGCTGTGTGTTGTATAATATTATGAGGAAATTATAATCTGATCTAAATAAATAATTCACTTGTTTGGAAGTCGAATCGCGTTCTGGTAGAATGCATTTCACGTCAAGGATTACGTCATTCTGTAAACCTTTTGGCTACTGGTATGTTGGATTTATTTATATTTATTACTCTTAATATCTATACTGATAAAGTTAGTTTGAACGCGCTAATCTCGGGAACTACTGGTCCGACGTGAAAAATTATTTTGGTGTTAGATAGCCCATTCATCAAGTAATATATCATCTCGCTAAGACCAACAGGAGCGGAGCACTGCGGGTAAAACCGCGTAGCATAGCTAGTTTCATATAAATACAATTCTCGTGTCACAGTGTTTGTTACAAATCTCCTAGGAAACGGTTGATCGATTTTTGAATGCGCAGGCGTTTGGATAAGCTCAAATTTCGACCACATAGCCATAATTTACAGAAAGGTACGAGATAGAATGAACTAATATAGATTAAAATTTGTTGTCCAGATTTATAGAACTTTGGTGATGGTCATAGCCCACAGGTTACTGCGAGAAAATTCGAAATATAATTTCCTAATCCTAAGTTCCTAATAATATTATGTACTAAGGGCCGATAATAACATAACCTATTTAAAAATCATTATAATCATCTTTAACTTCTTTTGTCAGATCACTGGAATAACCTTTGCTTGAATAACATGATGCATTTCAATTTGTTACAATTAAAATATTAATTGGTTCGAGTAATTACTATACCCACTTATTTATCAATATTATGAATATTCAATACATAATTGTACGATAATGCGAAAGGTGTCTATATTATCGTCAGAGAAATATAGTTAATTTGTTTTTTTAATTTCCTTTAAGAGATAAAAATACCTGATGTGGAACTAATTGTTTTTTTACGGCGAAATGATTCTTTTATGTATTTGTATGAAATTTGTATGATGGTTCGTCAATAGAAAGCTAGTATGTTTAATTCTGTGGAGTGCAATAGTGACCCTATTACATAGGCTATAAAATATGTATTTACCATAAAAATAATTATTCACACAAGAGAACGCAAAAAAAAACAAGTTCTGAATAATGTTTTCTTAAACGCTATAAATAATTGATTCTGAATTAGTTTTCCTTTTTGAAGGAAGTATGGAATTCCAGACAAGATTCCAGGCAGATTTCGCAATAGTTGGGTCGTTCGTGGTCAGTCGATCTCAGGCTATAAGGCAGCATAGCCTACCATCACTACATAGTATAAATCAAAGTCGCTTTCTCTGTCCCTATGTCCCTTTGTATGCTTAAATCTTTAAAACTACGCAACGGATTTTGATGCGGTTTTTTTTAATAGATAGAGTGATTCAAGAGGAAGGTTTTAGTATATAATTTATTAGGTTTTAGACGAAGCGGGCGAAGCCGCGGGCGGTAAGCTAGTATTATGATATAAGGCAGTGAATAAATTCCTTGCGTCGTATAGTCGTATCGCATATTTAAATCTCAAATCACATTTTGGTTTCAACTTTCAACCTATCTAGTATCTACATTGTATTGTTGTTCATACTAATGACAGTTTAAGAATCATTAATGGTTGTGCAATGTGCATTACATACGATTAGATAATGCCTCTACTTAATTAAGTCATGAAAATAACATTTTTTATTCACCCTGGGTTAAACTAAAAAAGTTATTTAATGTTTTTTTTATTTAATTGTTATAGCAACCAACAAACTAGATTCACAACAATCTTAAAAAGATATTCCAAATTCCAACCTATGTAGTTAATCATAAATTACAATTTACATACCTTTTAGTTATAATTTCATCCTTTTCGTAATATCCTTTACACAAACATCATTTTGAACTTACACGCACGCACTTTCACAGATTATAACAACATTAAAATTATGTAACACAGAACACAGAAGAGTAAAAGTGAATGGCGCGCAAATACAATTCGAATTTTGAATTTATTTTACGCGCGAAACGTTTGCCTTTTCACCTGTCGCGCGGCAAACTGACAGTGGCGCGCGCGCTCCTAGTGACGTACGAATTTCGAAAAATTCACAGGCTGCACTCAAAATCAATACTCAACTGAAAAGTAAAATTTTTTTCTCATGGACTCAAATACGATTACTTTTGTTTATGTTTGTATATTCAGTCATATTATATCCACTCCAATATAATACCTACTTTATTATTTAAAACATTGTTCACATTGTGTTATACATGTACAAATTCACAATGAAGAATTCTTTCCAATTCCAAATTATCAAAAAACATTAAAACTTAATCTTTCATTAATAGAGTCATCAAAATTTTTGTATAATTTAGTTAACTAATAATTGTAAATGACATTTCAAATAGATAAGTCTAACCTATTTAGTTTAATATTTACACAAGTGATTACGGCTAGTATCACATTGTTTATTTCGCATTTCTGTATCATCTTTACTTTAACATTAACAAAGAACACTTAGTTTTTTTACGTAGTTCATTATTTTTTTATTATTGTGAAAAGCATACTATAGTATTTATGTATCACGCAAGTATAATACGGCTATTTAATCTAACTTATAAAATGATTTTCCCACATAATAAACTGCAATAGTTATCGATACAATTTTATCGATAATCGCAAGTCACTAGACCGGTCAAGGACCGGGACCAACCTGTTTGACCGGATATGTAGGGTGGATAGACGCAAGAAAATTATGGATTTTTATGCATGGCTACACTAAGAAACTTTATGACACCTAATTAGTACTTAATATTCCATTAATTATTGTGGCGTGGTTTAATTTGTGGGAACAAACGAAAGTGCCCATCTAATTATTTTTTTGTACTTTATTTATTTATTTTATTTATTTATGCTTTATTGCTCAAGATAAATTACAAATTGAGACAACCTAGGATACATTATAACAAACGGCGGTCTTATCACTAAATAGCGATTTCTTCCAGACAACCGGTTGTACCGAGAGAAATTAAGTAAAGGATAGGAGTAGGGCAGAGCACAAATAAATATATATATACAAAAATAAAATAAATAGGTAATAGAATAAAGAAATACTTTTTTTAATAAGAGACTGAGGCTATTGAAATCATGATATAAATAAAAACTTCTAATAATAATATATCCGACATAAATCAGTGCATTTCTAGCTAAGTATCATGTAGGGTTATTATTTATTAATAGCAAAACTATAACAAAACCTTGATGACCTAAAATTATAGTTCGCTGCAAAAACTGAAATAAATAATATAATATTAATACAATGATAGATTGAAATAACCAAGAAATAATATCGTGGATACTGATTAGGCATTAAGTTTCTAGGCATAGACCCAACTTAGGTTCTTATCGTTGTAATCAAGCAAAGCGGTGGGCTATAAGCTAGATTGTTTCACGATAAAAAAATGTATAGGGGCTTACTACATTGTATATTTTTTTGTAATTGCGTGTTAATAAAAAATATTAAACCCGTCATTCAAGAATAGTGTTCCTTTTTTGTAAAATAATTTCTAAAATTGGTTGATAAGTTTTTGATTTCACCGATTAAATACGATAGTCTATTAATCACAATGACGATTTTTAACAATTTCAAACCTACTAGATATCAGATCTTTTTGAGGTACAGCGTTGGGTACAGCGTGGGTACAGCTATAGCCTATGGCATAACCATCTTATTATTATAGTCTGTCCACTATAAGAATTGCTTTTTGACAGCTCGACGGGTGATACCAGAAGTGATGTTCAAAAGATTATCGATTGTGATACCATTTAAATTATAAATTCAAAATATTATCATAAATCGAATCAGGTACGTAAATAATAATTACAACGTAAACGTACTAATAAGATATATAATAATAAGACCACATATCTATGCATTGTATGTTAAAACTAAACTAAACTAATATTTTATTATTTATTGGTTTCTATCTTACAATTTGGTTGTCTTTACGTTTAAATTATATAACATAATAGAAGAGTTTTTCTGTATCGGATATATTTTACAGAGTATTTCTATCGATTATTTTAATCTATCGACCCATCATTGAATAATTCTGTGTAGGCATCACTAAGTGGGCGGGACCTGTCCATGAAGTACGATAATTATTTGTATGACATTTTAACATAGACAATACAATCCTACATAGGCGTGCATCTGTCAAAAAGCAAATAATATAATGGACAGAGTATAACTAATGCTTCAAAGAAAATTCAAGGAAATTTCTTATGAATATTTGCCTTAAAATTTTAATTTGAATACGTTCATTGTGTAAAAAGTAGCAACCATAATATAGTTTTGCATACGCTGAGTACGTAAAAAATACTTATAAAAGGACATTGGGCACAATCTGACCCGTTTTGTG
The DNA here is from genome assembly GCA_029959065.1 of Colias behrii. Classification (NCBI taxonomy): domain Eukaryota; kingdom Metazoa; phylum Arthropoda; class Insecta; order Lepidoptera; family Pieridae; genus Colias; species Colias behrii. Next base: position 15,858,212 of record JARWMC010000001.1, read on the forward strand.
AAATGCGCGTACAAAAACAAAACTAGGTTTTAATTGTTAAGTGAAACCCCACTTTCAATAAAATATATTTTTTTTTCTTTATATAGGTACTATGGGAGTAAAAAGTTACAGTACAATAAAAAATCTATGTTTTTGTGAGATATCCTTACACGACATCCTCAATTATGAATTGAATCACTGGGTACATTCGACCAGACTAATCGCTAATTATCGATTGCGAATTATCTGCTGAACGCACCCAAAAATTCGATGACTTTCAGCGACTTGCTAGCAATCGGACACCGGACATTTTTTTTTTTTTTTTCACCGCCAGACATCAAGGACAAATAGATGCACCGGCGGCCTTTTTAGATGATTCAATTGTACCTCTAGACATTGACCACATTGAATAAATCATAAAATAAAAGTTTATTTTTAAGTACTTTTTTTCCATAGTCCCTATATTAATATTTGATTAATATTAATGTAGGGACTTTAATGTAGGGAATTACAGTAATAATTGATGACGCAAAATAATGAAAAGTTATTAATAATATGTAATTAAAAAGATAATTATTAATAAAAAATATATAGACTTGAATAATACATTTTTTTTTATTCCTGACTGACAGTAGGTACCCACATTAATGCGACCCATACTATCGTAAACTAGAGACATTACTCTGTCTATTCCACCCTATTTCATTTCTGTACAGCGTGGGTATAGTTTTCATACTATGGTGCCCAGTGACCTTTCAGACCCATTTTTTTAGGGTTCCGTACCTCAAAAGGAAAAAACGGAACCCTTATAGGATCACTTTGTTGTCCGTCCGTCCGTCTGTCAAGACCCTTTTTCTCAGGAACGCGTGGAGGTATGAAGCTGAAATTTATATCAATTACTCAGGTCTACTGTCCCTTGAAGCTGTGAAAAATCAAACTTCTAAGCCAACGCAATCAAAAGATACAGCCGTTTATGCCGCAAATTTTCGACACTTGCAAGGGAATCAAAACCTACAGGGTGCTTCCCGTGAACTCAGAATCTTGAAATTTGGTACGAAGCAACGTCTTATAGCGTAGATAAAGGAAAAATTACGAAAACCATAAATTTTTAGTTACATCACATAATATATTTTTTTTTAATAATTTTAAACTTACTACCCATTTCCTCATAAACGCGTAGAGGTATTAAATTGAAATTCATACCAAATACTCAGGTCTATAATACCTTTAAGCTGTAACAAAATCAAACTTCTATGTCAACGCAATCAAAAGAAACAGCAATTTAAGCTGCATATTTTGAAACTCGCAAGTACTCGCAAGGGAATCAAAACCTAAAGGGTACTTCCAGTCGACCTAGAATCTTGAAATTTGGCATGAAGCAACGTTTTATAGCACACATAAAGGAAAAATTCCGAAAACCTTAAATTTTACGGAACCCTCGGTGCGCGAGTCCGACTCGCACTTGGCCGGTTTTTTTTTTTTTTCAAATAGATGAATTCTTAAAACTCTATATGTGTACACCCAAAACAAACAACCCGGCCGGCTGCGAAGCTAGAGAAGAAAACAAGGATTTTCAGGAAAAATTTAGCAAACAATTTTTGACGTAATTTTGTTGTTTAAGTATTGTTTACGTGATCAGTATACACTGAAAAATACTTCGCGCTTAGTATACCAATAATGGGACACCCTGTATATCTGGCTTAAAGTCATCCATATTTATAATTTATTTATTATTGACGTGACAACGTCTTATAATTCGATAGCGCCGGCTGCACGCACGAAAAAACATGACTCATGCGGCGTTACCTCGCTCTGAGGCGTTCCATGTAAGGCTAGAAGTGCAAGCGAGAGCGCGGAACGAGCGACAAAGAAGCACAATCGGACGTTGTCACGTTCAACTATCGTCAGTAAACCGACTTTACTGACAACCAATTTTTTTTTTCAAATAGATGAATTCTTAAAACTCTATGTGTACACCCAATACAAACAACCCGGCTGGCTGCGCTAAGCTAGAGAAGAAAACAAGGATTTTCAGGAAAAATTTAGCAAAAAATTTTTGACGTAATTTTGTTGTTTAAGTATTGTTTACGTGATCAGTATACACTGAAAAATACTTCGCGCTTAGTATACCAATAATGGGACAGCCTGTATATCTGGCTTAAAGTTATCCATATTTATAATTTATTTATTATTTATCTTTATATTTTATTTTTATCGTCATTACAATTAATATCCATTTAATTGAATTTATTAACTGAAATTAATTTTACTGTAGTACAGGAATACATTTCCGCGTAGATTTTTTAAACATTACTACAATTACAACATATTATTTATGTTACGATAAGTTGAACAAGTGTTACGTGCAAATAACGTAATCTATTGTAATATTGGAATGCTTGAATTATTTTTTGTGATTTATTTTATTTTATAAGATACTTGCAATGGAAGTTACCTATGTAATAAATATCTATGATTTTAGTCTGAGTATTTTTAGGTAGAAGTTTCTTATCACGCGTTGTGAAAAGAGGCTAGACGGAAAACACCTCTCAATTTTTTTGAAGTGAAACTTCTTTATCGGGGTTGGAAAAAAATTTTGTGTAACATTTTTTCGTTACGCGTGACATTTTTCCGTTACGCGCCATCTTTTTCTTATCCCTACCACGCGTGATTAGACGTATTTCTGTAAAGTTGCATATATAGTAAATTATTTTTGAAAAATAAGGTCATAAAGAAGTTTCAATTCTTACGTGTGTACACTAGTACACGCACACATTTTTTTTTTCTTTTTTTTACTTTGGCACATCAAAATAGCAGCGTCCTAGAGAAAACAGATTGCAACAAGTAGGTAAAAAACAAAAACATTCGCGTTGAATGTTTTTGTTTTTTACGCTTTATTTACTTAAAGAAAATTTCTACTTTAACTTAATTATACCATCCTCATTTCATTCAATAATTTAAGTATGTATATACCAGAGTCACATTCATAATTAGGGCGAATCTAGTGCCATCTTTATCTTGTTAGAACGCTTTAAAAGTACAACAAAATTCTTAAAGGAAATATAAAATTAATGCTTATTAGCTGTGCCCATAACTAGAAGTCCACACAGACAAAGAAAAAAGGAAGATATCCAACTATCCTTCAAAATAGTTATCAAGTCATACAAAAACTGCAGGCTTTTAACTGTGACCCAACGTTTATAGGTCGGCCATAAGGGCCAATACGAGCTTCTACAGGGTCGCTTAACGCCTTCCTTGAGGAATCTAGGACACCTCTTTAGTCTTTGTGTTAAGGGCTTCAGCCACAGGCCACTAGCTTGTGAGTTATCTTACAAAATGTTTTCAGAGCGCATTGTTAGTGGGCACTTTTTTATATTCAACGTTACCGTGCGTACTTGAAAACATTTTGATTTGCTTTTTTACGTAACTTATGTATTAAAATATAATAAGGGAATTTGTCCGTCATTCGTGTATGTGTGTAGTATCACAGACTAATAATAATATACTACGTATACAAGTAGTATTGTTACAACTTACATATAACATAATATGTATCTAACTATAATTACTGTAACATTTGATTTAGATTAGATAGAAGATTTGGTGCTTGTATAAGAAAGAGTAGTATGTAGGTAATATAAATTATTTATGGTAATTATTTGCAAACACGTAATAATATTTGCTATTGGTAACGAAAAGAATCCTCCAAAATGTACCGATAAGCACACACGACAAAATTACTCAGCACATAAGGTAAAAATATACGATAATATCGATTAATGTCTTTAGCAAAAAGTAGGTCAGCCAAGGTCAGCCCTTTATTTTAATACTAGAGGAAAACTAAACCAACTTAAATAGGAACCGTACCAAACACTATATTGTAGAAGGTACCTAATTGATAATGTGTGCTGTGATAAACTCATTTATTTGGAAGAGATAGAAGAAAATAAAAAGATAAAAGCATAATGGAAGAAACAAAATTTTGAGTAAGAGTTCAAGTTAAAACTTTTTTCTTGCCAGCATCGCCATCACCATAGCAACGGCTTTATTGACAAAACATGGCAGTATTTTTTAAACTCTTTACCAAAACGAAATAAAAATGGTTAACACGTAAAATACTATAAAAATGAAGCTGTTAAAATTTCACCTTAGATATCATCCTCCGGGATTAGTTCTGGAATACTTGCAGAAGGGACTGGTGAAAAATAAGGACATAGATCTATTGGATTTAAATAGCAAGTAAATAAATTCACTATTCACCTTTATTCGAACTGAAAACTTGTCAACCATAGTATAAACAGCTATACAGTTTGTACAATAAAAAACAATCTATAGATAAGGGTTTCTCATAGCGGTTATTATTACTATCATAATAAGTCATGGTTTGTTTCTCGATAGTTCAGTTTCCATTAATTATTATCATCACACCTTTGTCTGCAATTTTTTTGACGTTTCTTAAACAAGGGCCAATTTCATAATTTATCACTACATATAGTATATCATTCTAGTCTCGCCCGTAATTTCGCTCATGTGGTAGCGAATCGAAGCTTATTGATCCATATTATAATTTTCCTATTATATTTTTCACCTCCCAAAAACAAAAAAATCAATTCATAAGCTCTTTCCAGTACCGATATCCAAGAGCTAGCCAAAAAGCTATACCAGCGCGAGGTCCTCATCACCGACGAGGTCAGGGGCCAGCTCGAGCAATGCTTGGAGACGCTGAAGAAGCGCATTGAACATGAAGGTCCTACTGGCAAGAGGTTCTATATCTACAAGACGTTGATGACCCATGTGTTGCCGCTCACGAATGTATGCTTTGATAAACTTGGAGAGAGGTAAAAGCTGTTCATTGTTATTTACGTGTAATTTTGGTTTCATTCTCAAACTTGTTACATTATCATACGTAATAATAGTCTACAAAAATCATTCTTACTACATAGTAGGCTCTTTCTGCAAATCTCTTGTCACATCTTTATTAAAAGTTCCAAAAATTCATTGAATTAGGTGCTATGCCTAAAATGTAGGTCGAGAGAGTTAACAGAATTTGTGGATACAGGATATAAGGCTCTGCTTTTTTTGCTTAAGTATAAAATTTTAATATTACACTGTAAAGGTAACCGGTAACATTTTACAGATGTCTGACAGGCAGCTACGATCGCACTTGCAAAGTTTGGGACGTGGAGTCGGGGAAGGAAACCAAGACGCTCACGGGACACCAGAATGTTGTGTATTCTGTTGGCTTTAATTTCCCCGTGTGGTAAGTTGAAAATTATTTATAGTAATATCGTTTTAAAGCAGACGTTTTTATATTATTATTTATTTTTAATTTTTCGATTCCTTACGCACTCGGTAAAAAAATAAATTCGATATTTAACACGCTCTTTTTGTTCAAAGATATATGATGACGAGATCAACTAGAAACAACTTAACTTCACATACTTATTCTCGTACAATCATTACATAGGTAGGTAATTGAAAAAAAGTTAAAGAATAGAAAAAAATCGATCATAAGGCGGTTTCGAACCCTCGTGCGTCTTAAGCCGCAAAGTGGCGACTTCTTTTACAAAATTATCAAACTTAAAACTTTCAGCAATCGCGTAATAACGGGCTCGTTCGACAAAACGGCCCGTATCTGGCGACCCGACACTGGCGAATGTCTCGCGACCCTCTGGGGTCACACTGGTGAGGTGGTCGCTGCGCAGTTCAGCTGTAAGGGGGAGTACGCTGCCACAGGGTCCATGGACAGCACGGCTAAACTGTTCGATGTTAGAACTGGTATGTGGCCTGAGCTAAACTTTACATTCATTTTTGAATAATCGTGCTAAGTTCTACAAGTTCCCAATAATGATGGTAGGTTCGCAGTATGTAACGTTTTTCAGGATAATATAGGCTAATTGATAAAACTTAAGCAACTTATACTATGAAATTTCTTGAATCAATGCAATCTCAATGACATTTTGTGTATGTGCTCAGGAAAATTATAGGCAAATGTTCTCGTTATGAGGTTTGTAATATCTTTTCGATAGGCGCAACAATGTGAATTGTTTTTGAAACAAATTATAATAATTCATAATAATTTATAAAAGAACCGAAAACAGTTTAAGTACCGTGTTTTTTTTTCAGGTACGGAAATAAACACATACGTGGGTCACACAGCAGAGGTGATAGCTCTGCAGTTCGATCCGAATGAAGGCCAGAGGCTGATCACCGGCTCCTTCGACGGCACTATCTCTATATGGGACACGAGGGTTAAGGAGTACGTATATTTAAAAACAAGAATAATTATATTATATTATGTACTTGATGTAGTCCTTCGACATTACTAAATTATAAAACTGCCATTGACACAAAATATCTCAAAAAGCACGAATTTGCTACATAATATGACCAAGCGTAAATACAACCAAGGAAAAGAAATTCAAGAAAACAGGAAAAAGGATTTTGCATTATTACAAATTATCAAATGAGGAAATTATAAATTGAAGTCCAGTGAAAAGTATAAGGAAAAAAACGTTAATTACAGTTCAAATAGCTCTATTACCTTCATACATTGATAACTTATAATATGTTTATTTTTATCTACAATCAAATAGTCATTTTAAAAATCTCTTATTTATTAACTTAAAATGATCTTTCCCAGTCGAGTGTCAGTGCTAAGCGGGCACTCAGGCGAGATCTCGAACGTGCAGTTCAACTGGGACAGCTCGCTCGTGGGCTCGTCCTCGCTCGACGGCAGCGCGAAACTGTGGGACGCGAGGAAAACCGAGTGCCTAGCTACTGTCGCTGGACATACTGATGAGGTAAGTATTGAGGACTAAAGTATAGGTAATAGTATAGTCGTATGGATGTTTTAAATTGAGTGGTTAGGTAAATTTGTAGTGATGAATACTTGATGATAAAAAAATACTGGGCGTTTTGACGGATCCGGATAGGGAGGTAGACAAGGAAAAAATACAATAATCCTGTGGCTGTTTGGAATTAAATAGCTTTCTACACAATCAGTTATAAGTAGTTTTTAAGTGTTTGTCTAGTTACTTCACTTATCTTCGAAAGAATTATTATGCTCTATTTATTGCATTATTATATTGAACTAGTTATTCGCAGCCTCATCGTGGTCGAAATTAAGTCCGATGGGAATACGATCTTTCATGAAGGAAAAAATATACCTAAAATTGCTGCGTTATATCATGAGACAAAGACTAACAAAGGACACACTTTCGCTTTTATAATACTGCAGAAAAGATTGGAGAAGAATACACTCATATTTCTGAAAATTTACCCTACATTCTATACATACCCCTATATGTACTTCCTTCAACAGGTACTAGACATATGCTTCGACTGGGCGGGCCAGCGCATGGCCACGTCTTCGAGCGACTGCTCCGCCCGCGTCTACGATGTGAGATCTGATTTCAAGGAGCTGGCGGTCATGAAGGGACATAGGGAGGAGGTTTCTAAGGTAAATGTGTTTTATTTTACAAGTACACACACATTCTTACTTTTTTTAAGGCGGGCTTTTTTTCTTCTTGCGGGGATTTTTTCGTTTGTTATTGTTTTTAATCGACGCGACGTTGCCAAAAATAACAGATTTTCAATTTGTGGTGGTTTTTGTTCTTTGGATTTGAGTGTCTGATTTTTTACATTGCTTTATCATGTAATACCATAGTGAGCGTTTGTACGATTGATTTAAATATACACATTACGCATAACTAATCAAACATACAAACAGCGTCTCAGGTTAATGACCCTGGCATGAGTAAATAAATCTATGTGTTCGATTAATTCGTTTGATATGTTGTTCGAAGAATGTTGCAGAATGTATACCTACTTAATTTGTAGACGATAAATCGTGTTCAGTTCTCATACACTATTTCATATAGCAATTATTTATGGAGAAATTGTGTTAATCTTACTGTTTTTGCCTTTATTTTATTTCTTTCCTGTCAGGTCTGCTTCAGTCCAGCTGGTGGGTGCCTCCTAACAGCATCAGCAGACAGGAGCGCCAGGATCTGGAATACCTCTACTGGAAACTGCTTGCAGGTGAATTGAGACATATAGATTACAATCAATCGAAAAGTACCTACTTAATGCGTTGTTAGCTAATGTTACGGATAATTTTTTTTTTGACAATTTGTAACCTCCCAGTAAATAGAACATAATCTAACGGTTTAAACTGGTGGTAAATGATAAAACTGTTCTGACGATTTAAAGTACTTTTAGAAGAAGTCTGATTTTATAAATAAACTAGCTGTTCCCCGCGGTTTCACCCGCATTGCTCCGCTCCTGTTGGTCTTAACGTGATGATATATAGCCTATAACCTTGCTCGATAAATGAGCTATCTAACATCGAAAGAATTTTTCAAATCAGACCAGTAGTTCCTGAGATTAGCGTGTTCAAACAAACAAACAAACTCTTCAGCTATAAAATACTAGTATAGATTACAATTATTAAGCTATTGCATAGCTTCTATCGCGGACCTTGAGCGCGGGGACCGAATCCAGAAATTTAGTAACGAAAAACCTCACGCTCCCCACTCCGACGGGCGCGGAGGTGTGGCTTGAAGGCATAGCATGCAATAGCTTTACCGCGGCAGTCCCCGAGTACCACACGTCTTTTTCTATGTTTTAGGTGCTCTCCGGTCACTGCGGGGAGATATTCTCGTGCGCGTTCTCGTACGCGGGCGACGCGATCGTCACCGCGTCCAAAGACAACACGTGCAGGATCTGGCGGTGATTCGACTGGTGGTTCTAGGGAAATAACTTCCACTAGAACCATTACTAATGTATACGTATCTTTAAAAACATGCTGTTTTACCACAAAAAACTTTAGACAGGGTTTAACTTTAAGCGCGGGTTCGCTTTAATCTGGTTTTGTCGTATTTCACATAGACAACTATTAAAGTGACAGATCCCTGGTTTAAAGTTAGACTGTGTTTAAATTGTTTTGTGGTAATACCAATGGGGTTCTGAAGATGAACTTATGCCTATAGAACCATGACATAATATGTAAACATACCTTAAAACCATACGAAGAAATTATTATATAGAGAGACCTTTAAAAACAATGGCTAAGAAAACACTACTTACACTACATTGACAAAGTTGACAAGACTGTTGGGATTCGAGAGATTTATGTTTATAATAAAATTGAGTACTTAGGTGTGATCAAAATTTCTGCATTTTCCCACTCAGTTCCAAATGTTAAATGTCACAACCGCACAAGTCTAACTGACTGAAATTTGAGTCCTAGCTGCTGTCTCTCCCATAATATACAGGGTGTCCCAGCAACGGTATACTAAGCCCCAAGGAGGTTATAGTTTTGCATACGCTGAGTACGTAAAAAATACTTATAAAATTCCAGACGAATTTTTTTGACAAATAGATGACTTCTTAAAACTCTATGTGTACACCCCTAACAAACAACCCGCCCAACTTTGCTACCAGCACGTGACCTATCGTTTAAGATTATGTTTTCATAGACAAAATGCTCACATTAGCGAAGCGGTATATGCCGGCTGCGCGAAGGTAGAGAAGAAAACATGGATTTTAAGGAAAAATTAAGCAAAAATTTTTTGGCGTAATTTTGTTATTTTTTTTTTTTTATGTGATCAGTGTATGCACAACTACCACTCCCTTCGCGCTTAGTATACCAATAGTGGGACACCCTGTATACTGGACATTGGCGGAGTCCCTTTTTATTGGGTGGAGCCATTAATAGAAGAAGAAGAAGAAGAGTACGAGGTGACATTACAAATGTTTATAACATTAATAATGATAATTGATTACTATAGTTCTCGGGCTTTGCGATTGAATGTTTATCAAGAAATGGGCAGAAAGCTTCATAGACAAAAATGCAATGAGTTCGCATTTTTAAAGGTGCTACAATAGCATCTTTATTTTATTGTTAATTCTGCGTTGATAATCTCGTCTTGTTCAATCAATTGTTTAGTAATTTTTGCTTGCATTGCCACAAAACATTGATGCTAATAGTATTTGATTGATGGGTAAGGTAGCACAATCACGGTCACTAGGAATTGATTCATCATCTATTTTAACTCATTTGTAAACAATAAAATAAAATATTTTTAGCTTTTTACGTAAATGTTTATAATAAAAATTATATGAAACAAACTGGCATTTTATTCAATGTAAAGATAATTAATTGACATCCGCACTTGAGTAGTAATTACTAATTAGTAAAACACTATTCAGTATTTTATGTATTGTTTTACTTTTTAGTATGAATTTGCCTAAATGACTAATTTAATTATTATGTTATTAGTAGTTAATAAATATTTGACTGACCTGTTGGCTTGGTTGGTAGTGGGCCTGCCTTCCAAGCCAGAGGTCGTGGGTTCGATTCCCACCCGGGGCAAATATTTGTGTGATGAATATAGATGTTTGCTCTGTGTCTGGGTGTTAATTATCTATATTTAAGTATTAATTTAAAATTATATATGTATGTTTATCAGCCATCTGGTTTCCATAACACAAGCGAAAGCTAAGTATGGGATCAGATCGTGCCGTGTGTGAAAATTGTCCTGAAATATTTATTTATTTATTTTATATATTTTATATCTAGATAATACAGTTATTACATACTATACAAATAATAATTTAAATTTATATAATGCTTTTCCTTATTCTGTACTACATACCTACATGCAAAATCATAATAAACAATACTTAGGAGTTATGTGGGTATATATCCTGTGGGCATGAGGGTCAAATGTCGATGATAAAGTACAGTCGTGTTATGAAGCCGACGTGTTATAATAAATTCGTAAGAATTTGATTTATATCTATTATGCAATTGCAAACTTTACTTTTAATTCCTTATACATAATATTAAAAATCTTTGAAAAGTTAAAAATGTATTATTATAATGCGAATTATCCAGCTGGTTCATTTGATGATGTCGAATCTGATTTGAACAGTTTTTGTTGATTTTTGTATGAGAGTAATACCTATGTATAAGCATTACTCATCCGTCTTATGTAAATGATATACAAACAGCTATAAATCAAAAATAGGTAATGAATCTTTGTAATTTTCAAGTGAGGCCAGAACATACTTGCCTATATTCCAGTTTAAATTAAAAAAAAAACGACGTGTGGCACTCGGGGACTGCCGCGGTAAAGCTATTGCCCCTTTTATTACTTTACTCTTTGAGCTATTGCATGCTATGCCTTCAAGCCACACCTCCGCCCGTCGGAGTGGGGAGCGTGAGGTTTTTTCGTTACGGAATTTCTCGATTAGGTCCCCGCGCTCAAGGCCCGCGATAGAAGCTATGCAATAGCTTAAAAAACAAACTTTTGAATATATAAATTTATTAATGTAACTCATTATTAATTAAAATTCATCTAATAAAAATTACATTTAAAGATCGCTTTAAAACAACCATCCCTGTGACTGTCCATCAAAATAATAATAATTGAACCCTAGCGTGCCTAAGCACTCGCGACCTTGAACCTAACAATATCTTCACGACTGTACATCACTTAGTCGTCTTCACTGCATTACATTCACACACCGCTAACACAACAGATCTGACGTATCATGTGGAAATATATATTATTACTCTATTTGAGTGCTGTTTACTGCGATTACAAGTATGAAACGAAATATTTCAAAGTGCCGCTCGACCATTTTGGCTTTCAAAGGAACGAAACTTTTAACATAAAGTATTTGGAGAACAAGGAACATTGGGACAGCGGGTCGGGACCGATCTTCTTTTACACTGGAAATGAGGTTAGTTCACTCAAGATACGTTATCAATAGTTCGTTAATTTTATATGCAAATGTACCTATATGATTTGCTCAAATTGTCGATGCATACTTGAAACATAAGATGTACCTAAATCACTGCATTGTTTTACCTACCTACTTACTGTTTACCTTAGAAACCAAAAACAAAACTATTTTCTTAATTATTACGAAACATAGGTTTGGTTTATTAAAACATACCTACCTACCTACATAGTTCTAAAAACAGTCTCTAAGCAGTTTATATAATATTGCACGCCTCATAAGCGAAGCGTTGAGGTGGGTACTACTGTCACTTCGCGCAAAACATCTGATTTTTCAAACTTAAAATGTCTTTATGTATCATACATTGCACTTGTAAGATAATACATACACACACATATTAAGAAAAAACACTATTTTTAACATTCATGATATTTTTGATGTCATTTTTGTTATTTAAACTAGTTAAAAAACAGTTTAAAAAAGTTCTGTCTTGGACGTCCGTGTGTCTGTATGTGCGGAGGATTTTCTTGTTAACACGATAGCGACCGAAATACTTTACTAATCGAGTCTTTTTTTTTCTCTTACGCTTGAGTATGCTCAGGAATAGAACCCTTTCATTTTTCAGGGTCTGATTCGATGTGGTTTAATTGTTATTAAATAAACAAAAATAATAATTAATAAATAATTATTAAAAAAAAATTATGAGGCGTGCACTTTTGGATTTTCCAAATTATTTTAAATTCTCAAACTCGTGAATGTAATTTAAATTGCTGTAACATAAACAACATTCCTTTAAATTAACAAGAAACAATTTTCATTCCGCCAACAAAGAGCACTTGAGATAATTTATTGCTATTAGGTATTTATCAAATGATGCATGACAAGTTCTTACTATTTTAAGAATTTATTCCTTAAAATAGTAAAAACGGTCCCGCGGTTTTAGCCGCACACAAAACCACGGGCTTAGCATTTAAGTATTAAAAAAAGCCTATGTGCGACCCGGGGTTTTCAATATAATATTTTCGTCAAATTTCATACAATATGAGCGATTTTCGCCGTGAAAGCGTAATAGACGGATAGACTTTCCATTTATAACTGCCTACATATGTTTTTCAACACTCGTAAATAAATCGTGTTCGTCAATTATTATTTATTATCTCTGTAAACAAATAGATTAGGTACAAATTGGACGCGTTATCAACTTGTTAGTTTAAACTGTAAGCAATTATTAGACCGTTCACAGAAATAGCCGTTATTCGATAAGTATTGTACCACAGAATACTTAATATTAGCTAACGCTAGTTGTAAGAAAATTTTATGGAATAGGAATCCCTTGCCAACCATCCTACTCCCTAAATTTAATTTTAATCAGAAGATATAATTAAATCTATTTCATCATTACTAACATAATTTTAAGGTCGCATAAAGATTGTATTTATTATTTTTATCACAATTCTAACTCCAGGGACAAATTGAACTATTTGCGAAGCACACCGGCTTCATGTGGGAGATCGCAGCTGACTATCGCGCCAAAATAGTGTTTGCTGAACACAGGTAATCTTCAGTCTAGAACTATAATATAAGTTTAAAAATATTTAAACTCAAATGTAATGTATTTGACTTTTCGCAAAAATGTTACAATATTAGAATATTGATGAATTTGGCGGTTTAGAACACGTGTCCTAATTCACTTGTATCCCATTTTACAAAAGAAGTTAGCCATTGTTGCAAGTAGCATTCATTATTGCTAATAAATTAAATACATTTTATGAAGACGCAGTAACTTTCTTCGCGTACTTCTTGTACATCGTTAAATTAAACTAAGTATCAAATCCAATGTCATCGGTGTTTCCCTCGAATCAATCAACCAATCATCAATCAACATCATTAAAATCGTTAACATTTCCAGATACTATGGAACATCGATGCCGTTCAACAAGTCCCTGGACAATGACCACATTGGTTACCTGACGTCCGCCCAAGCGCTTGCTGATTACGCAGATTTAATCAACTACTTGCAGGGCGGCTCGCTGCATCCTAAGTCGCCTGTTATTGCTTTTGGAGGTAAGTTTTTATTCTCCAAACTATCGAAATTTATTACAATCAAAAAATTTTTTTTTATCATTCGTCAGAGCTTTGATCAAGAATGTGTGAACCTATTATATTTTTCAAGATACCTACAAATTATCCAATCTATACTTTTCATAGTATAAAGCTGAAGAGTTTGTTTGAACGCGCTAATCTCAGGACCTCTGGTCCGATTTGAAAAATTCTTTCGGTGTTAGATAGCCCATTTATCGAGGAAGGCTATATACCATCACGCTACCGATAGCAACGAAGAAATGCGGGTAAAACCGCGGGGCACAGCTAGTTACAAATATTTGTAACGGTTGTGCTAAAATGCGTGTAACATAATGTTTAAATAGCACATCAATTAACGACTACATATTTGTGATTTTATATGAACATTGTTGTAGCTACGCGTCAATTGTATTCTAGATAAAATGCATGAGTATAAATACTTTAGTTTATGATCCATTTAAATAGTTTTAACATGATAAAATATTGACTTTTATGTGAATTTGAGCCAAAAATTCCATACAGTCTTTCCGTATATATGTTACAGTCAAAACCCTGAACCAGTCAATAGCCTTATTGACGGTTATTAAGGTTATTGACTAAGGGCGTCGGTTAATATCCTTATTGACTGATTTTATCTGATAAAATCAGTTATATTGACCGGCATCCTTAGTCAATAACCTTATTAACTGATTTAAAGAGCAGACATTCAGTCAATATAGGTTTGAATAGATTTTAACAAACATAGCCTATGATAATAGGTTATGTTTGTAATGATGATAGAGATGATGTAATATTGTTTGACACCCAACTAAATGGGTACGAAGGTCCTAGTAATTGTATGATATTTTAAACAAATAAAATTTACAAATCCACATCTCAGGCTCCTACGGCGGCATGCTAGCAGCGTACTTCAGGATGAAATACCCTCACATAGTGGCTGGAGCCATCGCAGCATCAGCTCCGATCCACATGTACCCTGGCATGGTACCCTGCGACGTTTTCCATAGGATCGTGACCTCCAGCTTCAAGATCGCTGACGAGAAATGCGTGGACAATATACGACATTCTTGGGCTGTTGTCAGGTAAACAAGTTACGATATGAAAAATACAGTTTGATACGAAAATTTAAATTTCTAGCCTTTCACAAAAGCTTCAAATTTCAATTAACTAAACATCGCATAAGGTGAAACATGTGTATGGAAGAACACAATATGTTTTATCGAAGAACACAAAAGACATTGTTACCGGCATAAATTTCTCTTTTTAATAATGTGTGAGAATCGTTCCCTGCATCAATTTCATATTTACTTTATGAATGACGTCGCGCGTCGTCGTCTTCGATATTCTTTATGGTTGGATATTGGTAATGCTACGGCCACACTACCGTGATATGCCAATAATTATTGCCACAACTTTCACAACACCTAGGTGTAACCACGACTTATGGCCATAATTCTACAATGCCAATCAATATGACAAATGGCGGTAGGCAATAGCTCCGGCGGCGGTATTCTTTCGCACATCAAAGAAGATTACCGCGGTAATTATTGCGTTTGCGGCCACACTACCGTTTGTCCAGTGTGCAATATGAGCTCACCGGCGACGCACGTATCGACCGACATGGAGTGGTCAAATGAAAAAGCGCTCGGTGGCGCTAGAATTTTTGGAATTATTCCAATCCGAACTGTCTCTTTGGGATACCCGACAGAAGAACTATAAAAATCGCAGTGTACATAATGATGCGTGGCGTCGGATCAAACAAAATTTATCATTTCCAAGTACAATAGATGATTTGAAAAAGAAAAAATCCTTTTGAAAAAGAAAGAATCCTTGATGAATTATTACAGAAACCATATTATATGTTAATTTTTAACTAATATTTTTTTGCTGCGGTAAATGCCAATAATTACCGACATATCTAGGTAAACTCTAGTGTAACCACATCAGTTCATGCAGTAATTTAGACGGTAATATAATGCCATAATTATTGCGGTAACAGCCCGGTAGACGGTAAGGTAGTGTGGCCGTAGCATAACTAAGACAAAAAAACCATAGTCTTCATAGACAATAAAAATACATGGTCCATACCCACAGTCCATAACACATCAAGCAGATAATCATCCAGAACTTTTTTGATCAAAACTCGTATATGACACAGTTCAAAGTGCATCGCTTTTTTATAACTATCAGATCTTATACTGTTCTATAATAATATTCAATCCTTTTCAGAAAATTTGCAGCAGCAGCAAACACAAGCGAATGGCTCCACAAGAAATGGAACCTCTGTGACCCAATCAAAGACGAAAAAGACGTTAATATGTTGGTGGAATTCCTGCAGTCCATGTACGAAACTCTCGCGATGGTTAACTACCCTTTTGCATCGGATTTCCTCGTTTCCTTACCGGCTCAGCCTGTGAGGACTGTCTGTCAGTATTTGAACGAAACGTTGACTGGGGAAAAATTGTTGGAAGTAAGCTGTAATTCGTAAAACCATACATTATAATATTATGTAACATCACATTTTTCTAAATAGCGCATGTGTAATTCTATAACAAAATAATCTCGTCGATAATAACAAAGTGAAAAAAATACCTAGTTATATTTTAATTAATATCAATTTAAAGGTTTTATTTTCTTACAGGGAATAGGAAAGGTGTTGCAAGTATTCACAAATTACGACGGCAAGGGCTCTTGCGTTGATTACAAGAAAGGTGACGATTATGGCAACCTTGACGCTGCGGGTTGGGACTTTCAGGTAAATGATAAATCTAACTAGCTGTGCCCCACAGTGTCATGTTAATTTTATGAAATAAACTATAATTATATTATTAATTAATTTACTTCAGAAACTCACTTTAGGTAACTTTGGCATGATAATGTTTATTCCCGCTTTTGAAATATTTTTGACCTGATAACGTTTTTAAAATCGTTTTAGTCGGGTGACATGTTCAGAAACTTGTGTCACACCAAAACCTCACGAGCGCGATCGCAGGTATAACGAGAGAGAGACGGACCGATCTCCCGTCTCATCTCGAGCGCTGCCACCAATAAGACGTTATCACGTAAACATCTCGATCGTAAACCTACTTTACAAACAACCAATTTTTCGTCAGTGCGATCTAAGTGGGATTTTAACCTGTCCCGAAATATGGACTATTCATAACGAAAAAAATTCAATTAGAAGTTAGAACCCGCACTTCCTGAAATTAGCACGTTCATGCAAACTCATCACTCGTCACAATTACATTACTATACAAGTATAGATTTTTTATCAGAATATCGTTCGCAAACATAACTTATTAGTTATTTTGAATTACTCCACAGGCCTGCACAGAAATGGTGATGCCAATGTGCACAACTGGCAAGGACGACATGTTCGAACCATCGCCATGGAACTTTACGCAGTACTCCGAGGCGTGTCACAGGAAATACAACGTGTACCCGCGACCAGATGGCGCTGGTGTCGAGTATGGAGGCGATAGACTACATGCCGCCTCCAATATTGTGTTCAGTAACGGTTTACTTGATCCGTGGGCGGGAGGTGAGGAAAATATTAATATGTTTTTGGACGATTAATTTGATAGTTTTAAAAGCTCATAAAAAATTAAGTTTATGTATTTGATCTTTTTGTCTATATTGCCTTTTTAAAAATTAGTTAATGATACAATTTACTGAGTTTTGTTACTATTGTGTGTTTGTAAGGATTTTTAAAATATAAGCTCAATATAAACTAGTCAAATATCCATACGTACTTTAGCGCAATTCGTACTAAACCTTAGTAGATTATAAAAGAGACACATTCTTCACATACATAGGTGTATAAATTATTGAAGCCTCTTTCATTAATAATTATAAAATTGGGCAATTGTGGTAGGTATTTAAACATTTTGTCTGTTACAGGTGGCATTTTGAACAGTATCAGCAAATCAGTGACAGCAGTAGTGATCATTGACGCAGCGCATCATTTGGACCTCATGCAAAGCACTCCTCAAGATCCGCAATCAGTTATCGCCGCCAGGAACATCCATAAGCAGAACATAGACAAATGGATCAGAGAGTTCAGACAAGAGAGGAAGAACAAACAATAGACAATAAATACTTTTCAGTTTTTTTAATCTTGTTTTATTTCGTATCTCTGCACCGCTCCTTGCGCATTAAGCATATCCCTAGGAATCATATAAATATAATATTGTATCTATTAATATATTGGATTGTGATACCTATAAGAGAAAAAAAAATTTGTAAGCTAGTAGCTGCCTCCCGCGGTTTCGCCTGCGTAGATGAGTTTTTCCATGTCCTAAACAAGTTAGGTACAGTGAAAATCGGAAAACTTGCTCTTTTGGTATATGTACCGTGTATACACAGGTGTATACTTCCATGTGCAATGAGTAAAAAGTGGTTATGTACAAACAGACGTCAGACACTTAATTTAATTATTATTGGTCAACATGCGAAAGTTTGTGAGGATTTTTGTTTTACTCTTTCACGAAATACCACTGGACGGATTTGAAGTACAGTAATATATGTTATACTTTATTATACGCATGAGCTAAGTGAGCTATAGAAATACAATTGGTATTGTTAGCAGGTTCGTCCGCGGGTAAAACCGCGCGGCACAGTTAGTATAAAATAACGTTTCCGAACTGTAATGTCAATTTGACAGTTTATAGGTTATCAACCTGTCAGTGACCAGTGTTAATCGAATTTCGTTTTCAAAACAGAGTTGTTTATTTTTAAGTGATGTTTATTTTAATTTTATAACTGCAACGATGAGTCCCACTTGCAAATATTGCAATCAACCAGAGGATAAACAATTCCGACCAGGTCTAATATGCGAGGCGTGCATTTGTTTCGTACATTTATCATGTTTAAAAAGTGCAGGAACGCCGGGGGATTTTGATGGCGATGTATTCTTTGAATTCACATGTGCAGACTGTTCACCTAGTAAAGAAGAATGTTTCAATCGTAATAGAATTCTGTGGTGAGTGTCGAGTCTGTAATTGTTTGATTCTTTTAACTTTTTGGTGGAAAAGATAGACTTAGTTAACAGTAAAAGAGTCGTGTTTGTAATGTATTGGATCACGATTCACCAGTATTCTACTGAGAAACTTCTTTTAAGTGAAATTTTAGATAATTTCAACACTTTTAAATATTTGGCATTCCATTTTCTGTGGAGTATGTTAATATTAACATTAACCACACTTAATAGATGTAACACAAAGATGGTAGATAGTTTTAGATAATTCAAAGGATATGAAAATAATCTGCATAAAAAGTTAAATAAAGAGCAAGCACCATGTAGCATTTATCATATTAATGAAATTGTTATTTAAATTGTTTTCAGGGTAAATGTAATTCTGCTAACACTATACCACCTCAGCAAGCACATGAGTGGCATCAGCAACCACGGCTACTTTCATTACAAGACACACATCTGTTCCTTCATTGATAGATATTGGGTTCTACTCTTTGGAGCTAAATGGTAAGTTTTTGTGGGTAAGATTTAAATAAACACCAAGCTAAAAGAACCTTTATCTATACCATAATATTATAAAGCTGAAGAGTTTGTTTGTTTGAACGTGCTAATCTCGGAAACTACTGGTCCAATTTGAAAAAATCTTTTGATGTTAGGTAGCCCATTTATGGAGCAAGGTTATAGGCTATATGTCATCACGTTAGGACCAACAAGAGTGGAGCAATGTGGGTGAAACCGCAGGGCACAGCTAGTTATGTATAAAAATCAATTGCTGTGTGTTTGCCCTAAAAAACTAACTGATGATAAAGAGAATTTATAAGATAACTAGTTTACCGCCCGCGGCTTCGCCCGCTTTGTCTAAAACCTAATAAATTATATACTAAAACCTTCCTCTTGAATCACTCTATCTATTAAAAAAAAGACGGGTTGCACTCCGGGAGTGCCGGCAGAAGTGAAAACTTGATTATTAACGTTGAGCATGTTTGATATTTTGGAATGTTATCCGTCTTACGCTTTTTCGATCAGGTCACGTGTTTAAGATTTTATACCCATTACAGAAAAAGTGCTCAACGCCGCTAAAGAAGTTTTTACTTCAAAAAACCGCATCAATATCTGTTGCGTAGTTTTAAAGATTTAAGCATACAAAGGGAAATAGGGACAGAGAAAGCGACTTTGTTTTATAATATGTAGTGAAGTCTTCATCAAATTTCACAATATAATATGTTACAATGTACAATGACAATAGCACACATTACAATTAACACAACTATATGTACTCGGTTGAATCGAATTTCTGCCGCCCCTCACTTCCTCCACTGCTGAAACCGGATGGGACGCTAGCTCACACTGCCGCAGAGAAAGCGAACCTATTTGCTACTCTGTTCGCAGAAAATTCGCGTCTGGATCCTGCAAGCGCCAAACCTCCCAGTCTACCTGGTTGCGAGGCGAATATGCCGGAAATTCGCATCCGTCAGACTGAGGTTCTTAAAACGCTGCGGAATCTTGATGTGAATAAAGCTAGTGGCCCTGATGGTATTCCAGCCATAGTACTTAAAACCTGTGCGCCTGAGCTCGCTCCTGTTCTGACACGCCTCTTTCGCCTTTCGATGATGACTGGAAAAGTACCGAAATCATGGAAACTTGCTAATGTGCAGCCTGTGCCCAAAAAAGGTAGTCGTGCCGACCCCTCCAATTATACGCTAATTTCAGTCACGTCCATACTCTGCAAGACTATGGAGCGTGTACTGAACAGCAGGCTTATGGCACACCTAGAAGCGAACGATCTACTCAGTGACCGCCAATACGGATTTCGCCGAAATCGGTCCACTGGGGATCTTCTAGCGTGTGCTACCTATATCTGGAGCGAGGCCATAGAGAATCATGGGGAAGCACTTGCTGTCTCCCTTGATATCTCGAAAGCCTTCGACAAGGTCTGGCATGATAGCCTTATTGGCAAGCTTCCATCGTACGGTCTGCCTGCTGGTTTCTGCGCATGGATCTCAGATTTTCTGAGAGACCGGTCGATTCGAGTAGTCGTCGACGGCTGCTCGTCCGACCAATTGGCTATAAACGCCGGGGTCCCTCAGGGATCAGTTCTCTCCGCAACACTATTCCTGCTACACATCAACGATCTGCTGAAACCCGGTATCTATGGGTATGCAGACGATAGCACTGTTGTGGAGAGATACGTATCCAACGCGCGTGCTAGTACGGCACAAATCCAGTCTCTGCGGGAGGCGATGGTCGATCGCTTGAACTTGTCCTTACAGGCAGTCTCCGATTGGGGCGAGGCCAATCTGGTCAAGTTCAATGCGACTAAGACCCAGGCGTGTCTATTTTCCGCTAAACGGAGTCCTTTCAACCTGACTCCGTCTTTCCAAGGTGTATCTGTACCGATAACTGACCACCTCGAGCTTCTTGGTATCACCTTAACGCCTACTCTTAATTTTGGTTCATACATAGAATCAAAAGCCCAAGTAGCCTCAAAAAAGCTTGGTATTCTGGCGAAGGTGAGACAGTATTTCAGTCCGGGACAGTTGCTCAATCTTTATCAAGCACAAGTCCGTTCGTGCATTGAATACTGTTCTCACCTCTGGGATGGATCAGCCAAGTACCAGCTGGAGGCGCTTGAGGCGATAGAGAGGCGTGCCAAGAGGCTAATAAACGACGATGAGCTAGTAGGCAAAAAACTCCAGAGCCTCGCCCATCGTCGCAGAGTGGCAAGTTTATCGGTTTTTTATCGGATACACTTTGGTGAGTGCGCTGCGGAATTGCACGATCTAATTCCGCCATCCCCTTTTTTCCATCGTTCGTCGAGGCGCACGGACTCTAGGCACCGCCATATGGTGGACGTTCCATGTACCCGGACAAAGCGGTTCGGATCGACATTCTTCATTCGAACCGCGAGGGACTGGAACATGCTTCCTGAGTCTGTGTTCCCCGACGAGTACAATATGGAGGTCTTCAAGAAAAGAGTGAACAGGTACCTTCTAGGAAAGCGCGCTCCATCTTAGGCCACATCTCAGCTTTCCATCAGGCGAGATAGTGGTCAAGCGCTTTCCTATCAAACAATAAAAAAAAAAAAAAAAACCCAAAAATTACAGTAAACAGAAGAAAAACTGGATAGGCACAATCGCAGGTGCGCTATCAAGCTACAGCAACCTGCTCGTCCAGTCTGGTTCCGTACAGCTTGGTGAAACAGGCTGGTGGAAGCTGAAACATGACTTCACACCAGCAGTCGCTACTCATATATGTAAGTATTAGTTTAATGAGTTTGTCTATACTAATATCATAAAGAGGAAAGGTTTGTACTTTGTATGTATGTATGTATGATTTTCACGCATAAACTACTGGACCGATTTTGATGAAATTTGGCACAGATAATCTTTAGACCCTGAGAAAGAACATAGGCTACCTTTTATTGCGAAATATGTACCACGGGCGAAGCCGGGGCGGACCGCTTGTCTGCTCTAAAAGGAATATGTTTGTTAGTATTTTTCGTTGCTGTTAGAGTCTTCAGTTTGATTACATTTTTTAGAAGTAGAAACTGAAATTAAATATAAGAGAGTAGTTACTTACAAAAAATATTATTTTTCTCTTTGTTCAAAAACTATTATTATTATGATCTTTTCAAATAACCGTAAGCATTTTAAACCTATGAAGCATAGAATTACAAATAGTTTTCAAAATTTTCAGTACAAGAGATATCTCGCGACAAACCAAAAGGGAGACTGAAGAACCTCACTACCATACAAGATAGAGAACTCTTCATAGAAAAGGTCACTGAAATGGGTAAGATATTTAGTATTTAGTCAACTAAGTGTTTCCTGCAGCTTCACCTGGTGAAAGAAAATTAAAAATTAGTCCTTTCTACTGCGTCTTAACTATATCAATACACAAAATCATACAATAAAATTGCTCTGTTTCAACGTGAAAGAAAGACAAACCAACACTTTAACATTTATAATATTACTAGATTTCCGCCCGCGGCTTCGCCCGCGTTTTCAAAGGAAAACCCGCATGGTTCCCGTTCCCGTGGGATTTCCGGGATAAAACCTATCCTGTGTCATCCTGTGTAATGTGTGTATGTGTTAATCCAAGTTACCCTCAAACAGTAAAGAGTAACAAACACACACACATCCTCACAAACTTTCGCATTTATAATATTAGTAGGATAGGATGATTATGATATTAATATTAGTGATGTCTAGTTTTTCAATTTTTGTCAGTTTTTGTCAATATGTTCTTCAGTTTCTTTGAGGCATGACGAAATATTGTTTAAAATTATACTTATTTTATGGTTGAAGATTCCTAAAATTTATGACGTATTTTTTGCTTGTAAATGGTAAAAATAAATACTCCATACAATGTTGCGTTCATAAGAATTTTCCGGAGAATATAATTATAGCTTACTTTTACATTTTAGCCTCTATATTAAGATGTCATTTTAAAATGTAATCAATATGTATCTTTCACTAGGTTACAAAGATCTTCTAGCAAATGAGGAAGAGGATTTAAAGCCAATATTAAATCCAACGCCGGCCAAAAAACGTCGCTTGGAGTTCGAAGAGACGTCCAGCACCTCACACGAAACATTTGATACTGAAATCAAGTTGGTAACTTTTAATTTTAATGAAGGTATATGTAGAAACTAGGCAATAATTAAGTTCTTATCTTCTAAATGAAGTTTTTTTCATTATGATATTTGTTAACGTAAATAAAGATTGTATTTTTATTGAGCTTTTTACAGTAAAGACATACGAATTTGAAAAATCTATTTAATAGTGATAAGAATATTTAATATTATAATTTCACAGAAAAGAAGAGAAGATAACACATATCAAAGAAGAGTTAGAAGAAGTTTATGATACTTCGGTAGCGAGTTTCTCTTCAAAGGACAATTATTCTGACATAGAAAATAATTTTAGAGGCTTTGAGTACGCACCAACAAGTCAATTGTTGCCAGTAAGCTATTATTCCTTATTATGAAAATAAAAATGGTGAATGAAAATATAAAATAATTTTGAAGTGATACTTCTTAAGGCGCGTTGAGAGTAAAATTTCAAGGTCACGTCATGGAGTAAGGCGACGATTTTGGTATCTATAAATCTTGTCAAAGAAGTTTCACTTCTGATACGTGTGCTTGGCATACACGCTCTTTTTATATAAAAACTAGCGGCCCGCCCCGGCTTCGCACGGGTGCAATGCTGATACTAAATACACTACAGAAAAACTGTGAACGTTGTACATATATAAAAACATAGCGGCCCGCTCCGGCTTCGCACGG
Organism: Colias behrii; assembly: GCA_029959065.1. Lineage (NCBI taxonomy): Eukaryota > Metazoa > Arthropoda > Insecta > Lepidoptera > Pieridae > Colias > Colias behrii. The sequence goes on from JARWMC010000001.1 coordinate 15,882,289, forward strand.
GTATAAAATATATAGCCGGGCGGCCGGCCGGTACCGCCGCAAACGCTACGTCCCGCAATTTTTAAATCTGTAATATCTTGGAAAATATTCACTTAAATCATACGGTGTAAAGGGCCATATAGATCTATATTAAATGAACAATGTATTCAAGGTATTTAATTGGTTAAGGATAAATGCTGTATTGGTTAAAATCGCTTCGAAAATTAGCCATTATTTGTCGTAAAAAGTAAATGACAAAAAAAAGTTATTGTGGGTTATCCATAAGAGATAGACATATACCATCGCTGACTTTTCTGTAGACCTTTTCAATGTGTACAATACTTAGTACATTATTTTGATAAAACTCGTAGGGTAACAGTACTTCTCCACTATTTAATGGATGTTATTATACATATAAACCTTCCTCTTGAATCACTCTATCTATTAAAAAAAACCGCATCAAAATCCGTTGCGTAGTTTCAAAGATTTAAGCGTACAAAGGTACATAGGGACATAGGGACAGGGAAAGCGACTTTGTTTTATACTATGTAGTGAAAACCAAATTAATATTTTTTGATAAATAGAAAGGACTAAAAATACTCGTTCACCCTTTTACAGAGTGATTCCTCAAGCGTGCACTCTTACAAGCACTCTTTGCAATACGACTCCGACTCCCACAGCTCCCACAAAGACCTCACTGATACAGAAAAAAAGGAAAAGGAAAAGAAACCAAAAGAAAAACCATACACAAGACGAGAGAATTTATTCTCCAAAGAATTAAACTCAATAGACATGCCATGGTTAGAAGTGGGAGAAATTAAGGAGGTGGGAGTTAAAAAGGAAGTAGTGGGGATGATGGAATACGAAGAAATGCAATTGCTCAAAAATGTCGAGAATTTAATAGTGAAAGTTAGAGATGTGGGAAAAAGGGCCTATTTGTGCAGGATGAGGGCTAAATTGGCGCTCCGGAGATTGAAGAGGCATAAACACTTGCCGATCTTTGATTTGGATAAGTGAGTATGTACTGTAGGTTAGGGCTGCGAAAATTATTATTTAAAGATTATAAGAAAATAAAAAAATGGTAACATAATAATAATGAAATTTAAAATCTTTGCCTAAAGAAAAACTACTGTCAAATCTTCTCATCTCTCTGTGAAAGTAAATAGCTAGCTTACTCGACAAATATACAGTATATTTGTCACGGCTTATTTTAAATAATAATTGATAAATAATAAACCTTTTTTTTATAGGACTGTAAGAATATTGGGAGGTTACATATTGGAAGATCGACAAACCATCGCAAATCCAGAGAGAGTGCTCGATCGGTTCCAGAGATCGGTATGTACATACAATTAGGTTTTAATCAATTTTAAATTATTTTTTTGTTCAAGGTTCAGAAAAATGTTGTTGTTCAACACTGAGTGTGTATAAATCTTATTGGGTTTTTTAAATGTTTCGTATTCGGTTAGCAATAAAATTAAATTGTAAAACTGACATGATTAAAAAGAGCAACTATGGAGTTTCTTGTCGGTTCTTCTCCGTAGATACTGCTTTTCGAATCGGTGGTAAATGTTAAAAATATGTAATGAGGTTTCAAAAGTGCTTCTAGAAGAAGTCTAATTGAATAAATAAATGTTTGAGTTTGAGTTTGAATGGTCAATTTTTAATTACTGAGTTGAAGTTACAAAAACGTATATTGTTTATTTTTGTCTGTAAAACTACTAACACAATTGTCAATTATACAACAAATATTTACTACATCTATTTTACACAGTATCTTCTTGACAACCTGAGCGGCACGGTAGCAAGCACGAACTACGGCACAGTGCTGCTATCGAACATCGAACCCACGCCCTTCCGGTCCGCGTACTCGGGCGCCACACTGCGGCCCTACATCCGCCGAGACGCGGAGACTTCGCCCCTCTGGTTGACGCTCATGGACGAGCTATTGCGGAAAACGCATCGGTAAATTGATGGCAACACTAAGCAATCAGAAACATGAACACGCAACACAACATGACACACGCAATACAATACATCATATGCAACTTAACACAACATTATATAAACAGCACTACAGTAGACACACACGCAACACAACACAACACACCCAACACAATACGTAATACGCCACTCACTCCACTTAACACGCAACACAGCACGTCATACACGCAACAAAATACGTAACACATCACTTCACACGCATCACAACTCGACACACGCAGTTTAACTAGATCACTACTAAGTGCCGCAAAATACACTAAATTGTTTCTTGCTTTTATTTCTGTATATTTTCGTATCTAAGTCTGTTCAGTTGTATTAAGGAGTAAAATAAATATAACACAACACACGCAATATTATAACAAAACACACAACACAGCACGTCATACACGCAACAAAATACGTAACACATCACTTCACACGCATCACAACTCGACACACGCAGTTTAACTAGATCACTACTAAGGGCCGCAAAATACACTAAATTGTTTCTTGCTTTTATTTATGTATATTTTCGTATCTAAGACTGTTCAGTTGTATTAAGGAGTAAAATAAATATAACACAACACACGCAATATTATAACAAAACACGCAATACACGAGTCACGAAACATAATACGACACTCGCAACACCACATCATCATTTATTATACGACGATACTAATTTTTGAAGTGAAAACTTCTTTAGCGGCGTTGGGTATAAAATCTTAAACTCGCGTCAGGACACGTGACCTGATCGAAAAAGCGTAAGACCACAGAACATTAAAAACAAATAGAAGTGCTATTATGTCATAATTACTATGAAAACCAGTGTCGCCAAACCCACACATTTAAACCGATAGTTATACAGTACACTACAAGTAATCTATGCCTTTGATTGGACAGCTTAATTTGAGTAAAAACTGACTTAGGTTATAAATTCAGCATTTCAATATGTACCCTAACGCACCATGTTACGGTTTATTTTAGTATAACATCCCTAGGTATATTAGCTGTTTTGTTTCTCATTGCACAGAAATTCCAAATTCGAAAACATTCAGCTACTCCACAACAGAGGGCGTTAGTTTTCGATAGATATAACTTTGAACCTCAACACATAGAGATAAGGTTGAAATTTGTGTCACTCAACATTAATGACATTAACTTGATATTTATCTGATGCTATGCCCTGAGGGATGTCAGCCTTGTTATCGATAATTCACAAATAAATATTTTTTGTGTATTTTTTTTTCTTTCTATTATATGAGTATAGTATAATGTGTCACATTTTGAAGTATGTTTATTACTACTAAGTACGTCTTTTTATATTATTATTATTAAATAAAAAACGGAATAGAATAGTATAATCTATATTTACAAAATACAAACAGAAAATATGCATTATTTTAAATCTTGGAACTGCCGTAGGTTTGCTGTATCGGTGGCCTTTGTTAGACCGCTTAGTGCTGTTCGGCATCCAGTTAACTCGTCACGTTGCATTTATCCATTTCTCTTTTAAATTAGCCTCTTTGGGAAATCTATAAATAAATTGGACAAATGAAAGCTAAGGAAAAATAAAATAAAATTTAATATTTATAATGTTTGTCTTTTCTAAAGTATCGATACTGTCGATATGCGCCACAAGCATCACTAAAGCGACATTCGTTTGTTTATTGCAATAATATTCCAGAAATTCTTGTTTGCTGTTCAATCTATAATAGTACTAATTTCTTACGGATTAAGGTTCATTTTGTCTAGATATTTGTATACAATTTTGACAAATTACAAGCGAAGTTATAACATAAAATATTATATGTAAAATAAATAAAAATAAGACTTACCGATGGTATGAAATGCCTCCATTGCTGATATTATTTCGTCTGCTATCATTTTTGCACTCTAGTACCGAACAACACGTCCTAATTAATGAATAAATATGGAAAAAAGGTTTGACAGCTGACAACCGACTCGAATATTTTTCTGCGCACAACTGAGAGCAAGTTAGGTGATCTTACCTTACAAGTGACACGTGGGCCACGCCCACATCACACTTCTATCTACTTTATTGTTCTGTGCGTAAGACGGATTGTATAAATCCCAAAAATGCCACAATAAGAGTTTTGAAATAAAAAACTAGAGGGCGTATCAATCGTAAGTATATTATCAACAACAATAATGTTATATTACGGTTTTAATAAAACATTTCGATAGCGCCATCTAAACAACTTGTGACGCCATCTATTGGTGAACATTGTGACTTAACAACTTAACTTAACTTAGGATTTAACACGGATGGATATCAAACATGCTCAACGTTAATAATCTAGTTTTCACTTCTGCCGGCACTCCCGGAGTGCAACCCGTCTTTTTTTTTATAATCGGTATTTTTACCACTATAGTCACGAGCCGGACTACTCCCCCCCGCCGCACAGCACCATCGACTACTCGTACGTGCGGCCACAACACATTGCTGCGGTTAATAGATTGTGCGCACAGTACTTTTGGCCGGGGATTGACTGTAAGTTTTTAATTTTTTTTTTTGTAAAATTTCGTTCGATTCCCACTGCACTTATATATATTATGTGAAAAATAAAATAAATTGTAACAAAACACTTTTATTAACACTTATGGGTTCACTAAATCGAGTGTGTGCTGCAGGGCTCTGTTTAAAAAAGTATTTTGTTTTTATATTTCCTATTTCTGCACCTAACGAGTGTCAATGTATAAAAAAATACTACTAATTTCTACTATTTTTTCGACTACACAGTAACAGAATCGCTCCAATACCCTGAATTCAGTTGCGTTGTAACATACAAGCGCATAGTGGTAGCATGCGCGTTCCTCGTACCGGACGTGGGCGCGCAGCACGCGTACATATCGTTCGTGCTCGCACGGCCCGAGTGGAGGCGTGCGGGCATCGCTAGCTTCATGTTGTACCACTTACTACAGGTAAGGAGGGAAATAGGTATTTAACGGGTAAGTAAGTGTAAAAGGGAAATAAATTTTTTTGAGAAAAAAAAGGGGGGAGATTTTTTGTGATTTTTTGAAGTTATTTCACAGTTGGTAGGTGTGGGTGGGTTTTTAGGGGGTAGGGATTGGTTATATTATGTTGTGAGCGTGCCTCGTGCGGGCGCGCAGCACGCGTACATATCGTTCGTGATTACACGGCCGGGTATCGCTAGCTTCATATTATACCACTTACTACAGGTAAGAGGGGGAAACTAGGCTTTTTGGTGGGTTACTTGGTCTTTTGAAAAAAATATATAAAAAATGGGGGGGGAGATTTTTGCGATTTTTTGTAGTAATTTCACGATTGGTATGTGTGGGTGGGTTTTTAATGGGATAAATTTAAGATATGTTATGTTGTGCGCATTCGTCGTGCCGGACGCAGGTGCACAGCACGCGTACATAATATCGTTCGTAATCGTATTGAGTTTAAGTCTATACTAATTCATATTTTTATTTTATATAAAATACTGTTCATAATTATTTTAAAAATACTGATCTGTGTAATTCAAGCTGTTGAGTCTTTAAAGTTTTGTAACAAATTCAAGTTTTATGCTTCATGTTTACCAAAATCTAAATGGAGGAATAATTAACCCATATTATATTTTTCAGACATGCACAGGGCAAGATGTTACACTACATGTGTCACCAACCAACCCAGCCATTTTCCTATACCAGAAGTTTGGTTTTAAGGTAAGTTATAAGAGCAGAAAGAACAATTATTATTGAGTAATTCTGCAAAATATTTTTTATCAATCAATATCAAAATATTTCACTGATTCATATGTTATTTTTAATTTCTGGATTAATATAAATCAATAAATATAATGAAACAAAAACAACTATTTTTTATAAAAATATTTATTTACATATTAGGCAAAGGCTTACTTATGAATCCTTCCTCAATAAAGTAATCGTAGATCTTTCTTGTTTTATTCACATCTATTTTAACTATTCTCCTTGCGTCCAGCAACCGAAGGAATCCTAGTTTATTGTTCTCAGCTATAAGTAGGTTTTTAATTTCCAAATATGTCCGTGGCGCCAAACGAACATGCGAACATAATGTCTTCTCATTCTCTGATAGCAGATGAAAGCTTGGCATGTCTACTATGTCAAGAGGCATTGATGTCTTCCTATATTTTTTGTTAGACACAGCACCACCATAATAACCTATAACCAATTTGTTTTTAACAGGCGACTGACTGTCGTATTTCTTTGACATGACGGAAGTAAAATGTTTTTGTTCTTTAAATGCTACTTCATTTTCCTTCTTCAAGTGTCTGTAAAGGCGAGCAGACTGCAGTGTTTTTATGCCATTCTTACGATATTCAATTAGCCGAGATATCTTTTGCAAATATGTTTCTTCTAAGCTCATGGACTCCATGAAGGCATCAAACTGCATGCCAGTCATAAATTGCATAAATGACAGCAGCCTCTCGGCTTTCACTCTAGTTATTGTTATGTCAAACTTTTTTAACCATGACAGTAGTTTATTTGGCATAATTAAACCGTGGTTTTGTATTATTTTGTATCTTCGCTGCCTCTCTTTTAAGCGTGTGTTTAAAGCATTTGCCAAACTGACTTTTAAAGCATCCATACAATCATCTTCGTCATCAGAATAAGTGTCTTCTATATTGAAAATATTTTCAGCATTCTGGTCATAACTTAGTTCAAACTCTGATCTGTAAGCATTATATCCAGCAAGGTGTTGGTCTCCAGGATTATTTCTTGGCGGATTTGTACTTATTTCCATGCTATATAAATATGGTATTGTGGGTTTGGGAAATAAAGACTGTTCTGTCTCTGGGAGTAGTTTAAGCTCGTCATATTGAACATTTTCAATGTAGTATTTCTTGTAGTGTTCGAGACATTCAAGTTTCGATCGCGTGTGTACACTTTTTGATATTTCTTCCCAATTTCCATAGCCGTATGTTGATAGTGCCGAAAGTAGTTTGCATTCTTCTTTTGCCGACCAGTTACAATTATCGAAAAGCGGGAAATCGTTTCTTCTGACTGCGTATTTGTGGTCACTTTTGTGTGGGCCGACTTCCTTGCCTGATGAGAAACACGGACAGCATAAATTTGTGTCACAGTCGCAGCATTCTATGTACGGCTCGTGTGCCGCCTCGCTGCAAGCGTCGCATTTCACTTGTAATATATCGTTTGACATGTTTCAATGTTTGTTTGTTTACAGGTTGAAGAGCTGATTCAAGACTTTTACGAGAAATACTACGACATCGACTACAAGGGCTGTCGGCATGCACTGTTTTTGAGACTAGTCAGATAATAAATATAAAAAATTACATGCCTTTTGTTTTATTTTCACTTATCACTTAAATTATAAATACGAATGATCTGAAATCGATGTAAAGCTTTGCAAAAGTTGTTTTCTAAGAGATGTCAATGTCAATAATGATATATGAACTGTCAAGTGTCAAAGTCCAAAGAAAATAAATATTCTCCAGAATGTTGCAACACAGTTGCAACTTCAATAATTTATTAGGACACGAAACGAACAATAATATTTATTTTTCTTGCTCTCTTCGTATCAGATGTAAATTCTGTAGAATATACTTAATATATAAAATAATAAATAACTGGCCCATGACAAGAATTCATTTATTATCACTTTTTTATTATTATTATATACAAGGTCATTGAACATTACATCGGACAATGAACGCTCTATAGCTATATATTGTTTTAAAGCTCTATTGGGGTAAACGCACAGGCGCGGCGTTCGGGAATGTTTTTTTTTTGGAAACGAAAATAAGACAGGCAAACTTCGCATTTATCTTTTAAATGGTTTTTCAAAATTTTATTAGTTTCAAAATTTAGATCTTTCAACAAATCTCTTTACGTTTAGGTTTACCCATTGATGCATATATAAATATTTAGGCGCCTGTTAGTTTACATTAGCACCAGCCACCAACTGTTATCTCTTTTCTCACGTACTTAACTTTATGTCATTACATTGTTTTAATTATTAAACTGTGAATCCATTGCTCAATCGTCATAAACATTAATCATTTTATAGGCATAACAATACGTAATACTTCCATTTACTATCACATAATCATATCAAAACCTGTAAATATCGCTATGTGCAACGTACATTGCATTATTTATAACAATATGCATGCAAGAACAACAGCAAACTTGCAATGGAGAGAAGCCGCGTTATACCAGCAAATAAACGTGAGAAATATGAAGGGTTATCGGCATTCGGTAATCGGTATTCTAGATTCAATTGAGCGGACACGTGAATGTCTCGCTTTTTCTTTGACCTACATCCCGTTTTATCGTAGTCACGTGTGCCTAATGTATGTATATTGTATGCGATTCGTATGTATCATGAATAGTCTTCTTAATGAATTATTGACTATGCAGTAAATTAATTGTGGAATGGTTTTACAGTTACTGTCCATTTTTTATAATTCAGTTTCTCGTAATCACATATAAATTTAAGGGCAATACACAACTAAACCTATCATAGGTACCTATTTTAATAATTATTGTACATTTACTAGTACTTATAGCCTTATAGGTATATTTTTATAGTGCATACACGTCCTATTTTATAACAAAAGGTTTATAACCTGTGTGCGTAACATACCTACCCTACCTAATAACATTCTGGTTTGGAATATGGTAGGTACCTACTGTTAAAGGAACTTATGCCATCATTAGCTTTAAGGCTTATACATGCGCTAATAACCTTGACCATACTTGACGGATCTCAAACCTCTCCCGCTGCACCTTCTTTTTTCCTCGCTTTTTTTATTTAAAAAGATACCAATCAGTGAAACAAAAAATCCTCGTCAGGGATTGTTGTGTAACTGATAATTTATTAAACATAAAATTTTCAGAGCTCTAAGTCAGCAGGTTACGAAGTTTATAGAGTATTTGCGGAAAAATCGATGACCACGGCACATTTTTTTTCTAGAAATCTATTAACTTTGGAAAAAAGTCCTCGCGAGCAATTAAAGATCAAAGACCATCCTATTTTATATATTTTTTTCGGTATTGTGCTTTATGTTGTACCAGACTTTATAGAGGTTGAACATAGTCGAAATTGCCGGGTAACGCCTTAACGTTATGAATCATAATTAAGTAGGCAATCCATATCCCAGACCTTGGTCACGGTTCATTATTCAGTAATCTAGGTACTTAGGTTAAGACTTAGGTATATACTTACTTATTAAGTAAAAAAAAAATAAAAATAATTCAAAATACACAAGCAAGGTAAACGTGCATGATAGGTATTTTAAACTTTTGTGATTCTTATCTACCTAGGTATATTTCCATTGTAATTTATTGTACATCGCTCTTCGTAAAATAAATTGAATTAGAAATGTTGTAGTAAAAGCAAGCTACATAATAATACCTACCTATACCTTATATGTTGGTACATAGGCATACCTACTTAAAATCTTTAATTTCTTAAAACCAAATGAGCTTAACGCGCAATTTAAACAATATTTTTGTTATAATCTTATAATATAGTTCCACCATTAATTTAATAAAAACTAATCATCTCTCTTTATAAATTAAATGAACAAAAGTAGTAATAAAAATAATCGCGTTGCTTTCTCTATAATATTTATATTTCACACAACATTGAACCTTATTGCAACTTGTGATCTGATTTTACGTAGATTGTTCTCATTGCAACTTTTTCTTTCCATTTTGACGTTGTTTTTATTTCCGTAGTTGCTATTGGATATTTTATAATTGCTTGCAACAATGCTATTGGTTTATTTTTTTGCGTCTCTTTAACGATTGGCTTAAATATTAAATCTTTGTTTGGGTACATAGAGAACAGACTTATAATACGTGCGACGTCACGCTTGAACTTTATAATGTGGCCATGTTTGAACAGTTGGAAATATATTTATCTCTTTCTATCTCAAGAGATTTTCAATGTTACCGTGTATTTTATCTCGTATCTGCGTCGAGTGAAGGTCCCAGAATGTTCTAGACGTTTTAATGTATAAATTTTGGCGCGACGGCAGCGCTACGTTTCATTCATTTGTGAAGTAGATAGTGTGAACTTGTGAGTTGTGTTGTGTGTGATTATTTTTAGCAAAATCTGTAATTATTTGTAGATTTCGGGTTTAAAAGTAAATTGTAAGTATACGTTGTATTTATCGTGTTATTGTTGCGTATTAACAGCTTCTATTATGAGTTTTGTTCACCAAAACTGAAAATAAATTAAAAGTTCTAGAATATGTGAATTGTGCGGATCATCAGTAAACGTCTCCAAAAATGGTGTTAACCGTTCTAAGTGTAATCTAATGAGAATCTATTTCTTTGTTGTAGGTAAAAATGGCGAAGGATTATTACAAAATATTGGGATTGTCAAAAGGTGCAACTGACGACGAAATAAAGAAAGCATATCGTAAATTAGCCCTCAAATACCATCCGGATAAGAATAAATCGGCTGGAGCGGAAGAAAGGTTCAAGGAAGTCGCAGAAGCATATGAAGTGCTGTCAGATAAGAAGAAGAGGAAGATTTACGATGATTACGGTGAAGAAGGATTGAAGGGAGGAGTCGGAGGCCAGAACGGACCTGGCGGCGGCCAGTCCTTCTCATACACGTTCCACGGAGACCCAAGAGCCACGTTTGCACAGTTCTTCGGCGCCGCCAGCCCGTTCCAATCGTTCTTCGACCTGAACGGTGGAAATGCGGGCACTACGATGTTCTTCGATCGGGATATGGACGTGGATTTCGATCCATTGGCGAACATGGGTATGGGCACAGCGAGACAGGGCGGCCCAGGCGGCGCGTTCAGAAGTCACAGTTTCAACTTCAACAGTTCGCCGAATAGAAAGGAGAAGACCCAAGATCCCCCGATCGAACATGACTTGTACGTGTCGCTGGAAGACATCGCGCGAGGATGCGTGAAGAAGATGAAGATATCTCGTCGTGTGATGCAGCCAGATGGCACGTCGAAGAAAGAGGACAAAGTGCTGACGATTCATGTGAAACCTGGCTGGAAGGCTGGCACCAAGATCACGTTCCAGAAGGAAGGCGACCAGGGCAGGAACAAGATACCAGCAGATATTGTATTCATCATTCGCGACAAACCAAATCCATTGTTCAAGAGAGAGGGCAGCGACATCAGATATACGGCCAAGATCTCACTTAAACAGGTAGGTGTTTTCTTTTATTGTTTATTTTTTAAATGTTTGTGTTTAAGAAAACAATTGCAATACATTCTTTGTACTTAGCTTTATTTTTTATTCTCCATGAATGACTAAATATTGGTTTAATTATAATAAAGACTGCCTTTTACATTGTTTAACTGTAACATGATAATTCACTTGTAGTGAACTTCCTCGTAATCAGGAATATGTGATGAGTCACTTGTCATGGAAGTATTATACATGTAAACAAATCTCGAAATTTCTATGAGTACTAACCAATGTTTTTGTTTACAGGCCCTCTGTGGAACTATCATCCAAGTGCCAACAATGTCTGGTGAGAAGCTGACTGTCAACCTTCAAGGTGAGATTGTGAAGCCGTTCACTGTGAAACGCTTCCCCGGCTATGGATTGCCGTTCCCCAAGGAGCCCACGCGGAAAGGTGACTTGTTAGTGGCATTCGACATCAACTTCCCGGACCGACTCACCACGGGAGTCAAGGAAATCTTAATGGACACATTGCCCAATTAAAACCAAACAATTGGATATCTCAAGAACGGTTCATGCTCAATCGTTGTGGGACATTCCTTGTAGTGTTTGAATTTGGGAACTTCGTTATTTAATGTCGCTTCCGTTATAAGAGTAGGATCTGCATTTGAGCTAGGTTATTTGTTGCTGCAGTTGTGGTTATTGCCTACAGTCATTTAGATAATTTTGTGTGGCTGCTGTGAGTTTGGATAGCATTGAATAATTTTTTAACACAGTGCAGTGTGTACTGATTTAAGTGATTGATTTTGTTGTTCTTTTATTGCCTATCTTTTAGTCCGAAACATCCTTTATTTTGTCAAAATTTCCTAACAAGTGAATCTTTTAATAACAGTAAATTATAGCTGATTTTTATTTATAAATGTTAATTTATGACAGATTTACTAAATCAGTATGCACTGTTAGTGGATAAAGATGTTGTTGTGACTGCGTTAATTCTTTGTGCGTTTTAGTACAGAGACTGACTATGTGCGAGTATTTAAATTTGATAGTTGTAAATATTTTGTATTATTCATGTAAATATTAATTAGCAGTAATTGTAAGTTTTAGGTTTCCGTACTTAGGAACTTAGCTCACAGTTACAGTTGCTTTGGGAATAGAAATTTGTTGTGTGCAGTCAGATTTATCTTGTATCTTAATCACTATATTCACTCTATTTAATCAATAGTTCTAGAAAATGCTTAATACTGATATTATTCAAAAATTGGTTGTCTGTAAAGTCGATTTACTGACGATAGTTGAACGTGACAACGTCCGATTGTGCTTCTTTGTCGCTCGTTCCGCGCTCTCGCTTGCACTTCAAGCCTTACATGGAACGCCTCAGAGCGAGGTAACGCCGCATGAGTCATGTTTTTTCGTGCGTGCAGCCGGCTCTATCGAATTATAAGACATTGTCACGTCAAAATTGGAGCTGACTGTATATACCAAAACTAGGTTTCAAAGACTGATCATTAATATTTAGGTTCAATTGTTTGTAAGTGACAAAACTTATAATTATTGCTCTTAAAATAATGACTAATAAAAGAAGAATACTGAACTATTGATTTTTATTTCATTTTCCCTTCATGTTCTATTTTAATCTCAAAACCCTGAAGTTAATTCTGATTTATATCAGACATAGTTGAAATTAAATAACACGGGCTATGACATTTTGATGAGAACACGGAATTAGAAAACTAAAATAGAAAGATAATATTAGATCTGAAGACAAAATTTGTTCGTTCGAGAACTGAAATAAGTAGCGCCGCGTCGCCTTGGCGCACAGCTGTGAAGTGTGGGGTATGGCGTCATCGACTGGCACGAGTGCACCTTGAGTGGGGACCATTTATATAAAAAATTAAAAAGCTAAGCCATTTCTATCAATTCAAAAATATTGAACATGTGATAATAGTACGAATTAATAGAATACAGTTGTTATATGGGCACAATTAAAGAAAAAAAAATTGGAGAAAGAATCATTGAGATACACATATGGAGACGACACCGCCTACATCACTTATGTTCCGCTCAACATACGTCATATGGCGTAACTGCACTCAGTCGCTTACTCGCTCATTGGCGCGAACGTCACGCTCATTTTTTATTTGTTTTAAAGTGAAACGCATCAAATATGCCTTCGTGTGTGTTACGATATTGCACAAATAATACGGAAAAGTGCAAAGGAATAACTTTTCATCAGTAAGTAACTAGATAATAATTTTTAAAACTTAGTTAGAGCAAAATTTTTGGCGGGCGACATTTTGCGTCATTTGTCATAGATTAAAAATTTAAGATATGACATTGGGCATGAAATAAGTGTTGTTAGTAATATTTGCTGGCGTATATTTTTATAGTATAAAATAATAATTTTACATATTTAGAAAAGCATAGACTGGTTGTTAATTGAAAAAAGGTGAAATCATGAAATCATAATCAATTACTTAATCACCAATTTTTTTTTGTTAATTGATTTTAATCAAGTTTTTAATTGATATTGTATAAGCTACTGACTTGAACGTATAATTGAATTATTATTTATTTATCTGCACTAATATTATAAAGAGGAAAATTTTGTTTGTTTGTTTGATTGTAATGAATAGGCTCATAAACTACTGGACCGATTTTGATGAAATTTGGCACAGACAATCTTTAGACCCTGAGAAAGAACATAGGCTACTTTTTATTGCGAAATATGTACCACGGGCGAAGCCGGGGCGGACCGCTAGTTCAGAGATAAGTAATTAATATTTTTTCTATTCAAGGTTTCCATGTCTGGGCCGTGAAGAAAGGGAAAAATGGGTAAAATTTGTCCAAAACAACCGCAGTGAAGAAACCTGGTTACCATCCGATAGAACTTACGTCTGTTCATTGCATTTTCGCTTAGATCATTAAGTAATGGATAACACTCACAGGCGCTTCCCCTTTTGCCGAGGTATAAGATTATTCGAATCGAAAAGTCTTATGCTTTCATAAAAACTATTTGCGTAATCGATTACAAACACTCTGCGTATTCGTAAAAACATCGAAAGGACGTCTGCGAGTGCTCCGCTAAAATGCCGTTTTGTGCTGTCAAGTCTTGCAGAAGGTTACCTATCTTAATCTCGAATTTTAATATTCCGAATATCATAATCCAGAAAACGTTTGGACATTTTTTCATAACCCCGAATTTTAAAATTTCGAAGTTTTGTTTGCCATATAATCGCAACTCCGAATTTCATTTGCCCATTTCTTTATTTGTACGACGTTTTACAATCCAGACGAATGAGTTCCAGACATACGAAATCTAAATGCACAAAATTCAGATGACCGTAATCCATATGCACGAAAGCCAGATTTTTAAAACACAAATTTTTGAAATACAGTTAATTGATATCCAGACAAACAATGTCCAGATTTTTGAAATTCAAATAAACGATATCCAGCAAAACGAAATCCTTCCAGGGGGTCGCAGCACGAACCTAACCTAACCTACTGAATAGATTTTAACACTTTAACCTTTCTGTAATGGGCAAGTAAAACAATAGCGAGTCAGTTCTAGCGTGGGGGTCGTAGTTCAAACCTAACCTACTGAGTCGACTTTGACACTAAAACCGGTCTGTAATGGACAAGTAAAACAATAAATTTACTTACTGACAATGTTTATTTTCAGTCGATAGTAAAGGTATAATCACGATTGTATGGAAATCAAATAAAAAGATTATGAAAATCTGGCAATAGTTTATCTGTTATACGATTATATGGGAACCAAATAAAAAGATTATGAAAATTTGGCAATAGTTTATTTGGAAAATGGTACGATGGGAAACAAAAAAAAGTATTCTGAGAATCTGGTATAATGAGATCTGTATTATGAGAATACGGGAAACAAAAAAATACTTTTTAAAAATCTGGTTTTGGTGCATCTGGAAATTGATTCATCTGGGAAATTAAAAAAGGAATTTTAAAAATTTGTCATTCATTACATCTGTCTTTTAAAAGTTCTAACAACCGTTTTCGGGGTTTTAAGATTCGGGTAATAGAAATTCGAGTTTTTAATAGGTTACCCTTGCGGAAACAAGTCAAACACATCAAGTATTAAAAAAGATGGAATAACCTTTCATTTGTAAGTATTTTTTTATTTTTTTTACGTAAATATCAAATTAAATGCAATTTCTAATAATCGTCGATGTATCGTTTAGCGATATGATCAAGACAAATAATCGAGTCATGTGTTTACTCGATCATTGATGCGGCTTCACGAGACTATCATGGAAAGAAAGTATACAAATTTAATCTTTATGAACTAAGAGATAAAGTTGAATTTAAAACGCGATATTGAACCGCATTCCCCACGAGACTATAAAGCGATGTAGCGAGACTATCTTGAAGAGAAAATATACAAATTTAATCTTTATGAACTAAGCGATAAAGTTGAATTTAGAACGCGATATTGAACCGCACTCCCCACGAGACTATAAAGTGATGTAGCGAGACTATCTTGAAGAGAAATTCAAATTTAATCTTTATGAACTTAGTGATAGAGTTGAATTTAAAAACTCGTCGCTTAAAAGGTCGTAAATTTTTACGACTTTCTTAGTGACGGACTGCTTTTAACTTGAACGTCGATAAAAAAATATTTTTCTAAGTATAATTTGAAATGAGATGAGAATTAATCTTTATTATATTAAAATTTTACACAACTACATAAAAAGGAGTATAATGTTTATTTTGTAAGTCTTGTATATATTTATTAAAATTTACCTACGCTCGGTTACTTTTAACTGGCAGAACATTTTAATGGTACGGAACCCTTCGTGTGCGAGTCCGACTCGCACTTTTTTGTAATGTTAATCTTGTAACCTTTCTATTATGTAATCTATACTAATATTATAAAGCTGAAGAGTTTGTTTGTTTGTTTGTTTGTTTGAACGCGCTATTCTCGGGAACTACTGGTCCGATTTGAAAAATTCTTTCGGTGTTAGATAGCCCATTTATCGAGGAAGGTTATAGGCTATATATCATCACGCTACGACCAACAGGAGTGGAGCCACGGGGGTGAAACCGCGCGGAGCAGCTAGTTTGTTTATATGTATGTATTAATATTGCGTATATTTCAGATTTACAAAAAATCCTGCTTTAAGGCTAAGGTGGATTGAATGCTGTGGGAGAAAATCAGAATGGACACCTCGGTACAGAAATAATAAAAATTTCTGTACCGATATTTATTTTATTGAATATAATATGTGATGTGTTGAATAAATACATATTCAAATACAAATAAAATGGCGTTTTATTGTTTTTTCGTATGCATATAATAATGATGAAAACGTTACAAATGACCTGTGTAGTATTTTTTATGAATATAATATTAATGTTATTTCTAATTTCAACAAAATTATTATTTTTGTAATATCGATATGGTTACATCCCTTTAGAGCGATTGTATTATTACGTATATGTACAGAGATTTTTCTGTGTAATCGATGTATGTGTGCAAAAACATGCTAGTCTGTCAATTTTGTAATAGTTTGAGTTTGTAAAGACACAAATTATTTTTGTGAATGTGTGATTGTGTTTCAAAGTGTGAGTTACCCTCCCCGCACCAAAATCGGCAGAAAGTTTAGTTAGAACATTTGCCAGCGTGCTCCATCCATTACTTAATGATCTAAGCATTTTCGCGATGAGGATAAATATACCACAAAAGCGGGAAGGCGTTTTCTAAAGAAGTCTGCTGTTCCTTGTATTGATGTTAGTAATAATAATAAAATTTTACGGATTTGTATAACAAATAAAATATTATTTTAGCCATCACTAACATTATGTTATATTTATTTTAGCCGAAGATGTGCTACAATAGTACTGGAACAATACTAGCAATTTCTGATCCGGGAACATGTTCTGAGGATGATGAACTAAATAAACATTTTGTACAAAATTACACGGCTTTTATTTTTTTTTTCTAAAAAAGGCTCAATTTGTAAGGAATGAAACTTCTCATAGCCCTGACTGAACCTAAAACCCGAAAAAAATTAAATTATTCCATATGACGTCACTATTTACATTTTACATCATCCTATATTATATGCCAGATATTGTTAGCCCCGCGTAGTTAAGTCAGTTTATACCTAAAATAAATATTAAGTAAGTACAAAGAAAATTTCAAGTCAATTTGTAAGGAGTGGCACCCAATAAAATAGACAGAATGAAACAAAGATGTGTCGCCTCTATAGCGGTGAGTCAGTAACATCGCATAATCTATGCCTGTCTAGCCGTCATTCGCGCGCCCCGCGCCGCCGCGCTTGGCGCACAGATTTTGTTCGTGGTGTCTGCTCCATACGAAGTAATATTATCTCAATGGAAAGAATCGGCATAAATTTTGTCGTTATCATAATATGCATAATTATCAATTATGTATTGTTTTTATACAAAGAATCTCATTTATATCATCACAATTGTTTTGTTTACAAACGAAAAAGATGTCTTGTTTCTCAACTCAGTAGTAAGGAAATACTTTAAACGTTGTACCTACATAGTTTTAAAATAAAGTGAACCTAAGTTAGTAGGTACATATATCTCGATGACCTAAGTGCACTTAGTAAAAATATACGTCCATGATTGTAGGCATGTTTCTGTTACCTATGTAGATGTAGGTATTGATTGTTTACTAGTGTCGCATTGCGCATCTCTGATGTTTGACCTTTGATGATACTTCATATATGAATTTCTGATGAAGGATATTATGCATTCAAAGCCCTTTAATGAAATTCCACACGTGACAATTTTATTCATACATTCCAACGATGTTTTGTGTGCTTAACTAGATATACCCTATTCATCAATTAGGTATTGAGAGAAAGCTCGAATCAATTTTGATTGATTTTTTTAAAGCTACATGAGTTTTATTCAAGAAAGATTAGAATGTATTCGTTATAAATATTCTAGTAATTATTTACCCTAACGAATTAACGATTAAAAACGTTTATTTTGGTGTTTTTAAAATGATGTTCTAGCACACCCCGGACACTCCATACAAAATTATCGTTTTGACAGTCACACTGTAGAGACTGCAAATGTGTGCAGTGTGTGTTAACCCTTTATGGTTGGCACATTTGTGACTAGCGTAAAAAAAAAATTCGCGTTTTTCTGATGAAATACATCCGTAAACAGCACAATATCTAACCATTTTCTACGAAAAACGATAATCACAAATCCCCAATAATAAAATTACTTTAAGTCAATTTGATTAATGTTGTCAATCTTCGTTGCGTATCGTCCTTGCAGAAAAATGTGGCCCATTTTAATCATGATCGTGCGGGGTCAGGGGTGAGGTAAGTCCGTAAGTGTTTAAATTTGGCGGGAGGCGGAGAGTGTCCGTTCTGTAGCGTTTAGCTACTATTATGTATTCTGTGGTTCTAGGCAGATAATCGCGCATGCGCTGTTCACACTACAGTCTATATTTTGAGCAATCTCAATCAGATATAAAAATATCTTCTACGGGGGCGGGCGCCTCTTGATTACATAAAGATTGTCATAAACTGCAAATTACAAGTTTAATTTGCGATAAGGGGCACGTGTGCATAAACTATATTTTGTTTTTTATTGTTATACCTATAAATAAATTAATTGTTTGTTTTACTCACGATGCAGATGTTAGACTATACATCAAATCAAATGCGTACCTACCTATTCGATGTAAATATTATGTAGGTAGGTACCTACTACATTTATTACACACCTACCTATAATACCTTTATTTAAATGTTTATCGAGAATAATTAAGTACCTAACATTACATTAAACACAGACCTACATAACGCTTTTCAAATATGTACCTATTTAAAAAGCAAGTAGGTAGATCATAGATGTAAGTAGGATCATTACAATACATATCATAATTTTCGAAAGTTCTTATAAAACTCGTGGTAGGTGCCTAGGTACATAAATAGCTCTCATAGATCACGTGCGTACCCAACGGTGAAAGAATTTTTGAAATCTTTTTAAAGTCCGGTCGCGGAGGAATTTCGTACAATGACCTCTTTACCTACTGACAGTGGTCACAAACATTTTTGAATGAAGTGCAGTTTACATGAAATATTTGGAGGAGAAAATGTTTTTTACTAATTTATTAAATAAATGTCCTTTATTCATTTACAATACTTATTAGTTAGTTACATTTTAACTTTTTCAATAACCACGATATATTATATAAAAAAAAGTGTGCGTGTACACACATAAGAAATGAAACTTCTTTATGGCCTTATTTTTCAAAAAATAATTTACTATCACTACATAGTATAAAACAAAGTCGCTTTCCCTGTCCCTATGTCCCTATGTCCCTTTGTACGCTTAAATCTTTGAAACTACGCAACGGATTTTGATGCGGTTCTTTTTAATAGATAGAGTGATTCAAGAGGAAGGTTTATATGTATAATATCATCCATTAAATAGTGGAGAAGTACTGTTATTTTTGAGGTTTCTAATGTGATGTCGTAAAAAATTACATTTTCTCCGCTTACATTGCAAACGCAGGCTGAACCCTACGAGTTTTATCAAAATAATGTACTAAGTATTATACACATTGAAAAGGTCTACAGAAAAGTCCGCGATGGTATATGTCTATCTCTTATGGATAACCCACAATAACTTTATTTTGTCATTTACTTTTTACGACAAATAATGGCTAATTTTCGATGCGATTTTAACCAATACAGCATTAATCCTTAACCAATTAAATAGCTTGAATGCATTGTTCATTTAATATAGATCTATATGGCCCTTTACACCGTATGATTTAAGGGAATATTTTCGAAGATATTACAGATTAAAAAATTGCGGGACGTAGCGTTTGCGGCGGTACCGGCCGGCCGCCCGGCTATCTATTTTATACCCGTGCGAAGCCGGAGCGGGCCGCTATGTTTTATATACAACGTTCACAATTTTTCTGTAGTGTATTTAGTATCAGCATTGCACCCGTGCGAAGCCGGGGCGGGTCGCTAGTGTACAATATTACAGAAATACGTTAGTCTAACACGCGATTTCGACTTAGGCGGATTTTGATTGGACATAAAGAGTTTGAGGTTTATTCTTGTAAATTTTGAATTCACAAAATCATAATTGAACACCTGACACCAATCAAGCAAACACAAACCTTACGCTCTCAGGTTAAAGGTTTACAATCCCTAAGGACGGCGGTCATTGCACCTGTGCGAGCAAGACACATTATTTTTACAAGGGAGTGACTGTGACAGGTAATAACAGGTTAATGTACGAAATTCTTCCTGCTCCGCGACCGGACTTTAGCAGTTCCTGATATTAGCGTGTTCAAACAAACAAACTTCAGATTTATATTATTAGTATACACGTAGGTATTAGTAAACTTATATTCTACGATTTAAAATATGAAACATTAATTGCACGCCTCATAAGCGAAGCGTTGAGGTGGGTACTACTGTCACTTCGCGCAAAACATCTGATTTTTCAAACTTAAAATGTCTTTATGTATCATACATTGCACTTGTAAGATAATACATACACACACATATTAAGAAAAAACACTATTTTTAACATTCATGATATTTTTGATGTCATTTTTGTTATTTAAACTAGTTAAAAAACAGTTTAAAAAAGTTCTGTCTTGGACGTCCGTGTGTCTGTATGTGCGGAGGATTTTCTTGTTAACACGATAGCGACCGAAATACTTTACTAATCGAGTCTTTTTTTTTCTCTTACGCTTGAGTATGCTCAGGAATAGAACCCTTTCATTTTTCAGGGTCTGATTCGATGTGGTTTAATTGTTATTAAATAAACAAAAATAATAATTAATAAATAATTATTAAAAAAAAATTATGAGGCGTGCACTTTTGGATTTTCCAAATTTTTTTTTTATGTTTAAAATGAAGTTTTTAATTTGAAGAAGGAACACCCTTATTCATAGGTTACACGCTCAGTCTGGCGTCAGTTCAGTCCATCAGTTTGATCCGGCTTAGACTGATGCCAGAATGATGGATGAAAAACACGGGTATTCTGAACCATCAGTCCGTCAGTCAACCGGTTAGACGATAATTCTCCCGTCATTCTGAGCAGACTGATGGACTGAACTGACGCCAGACTGAACGTGTACGGTGTAACCTATGTCTTAGAGCAAGTAAACATATTAAACCAACGGAACACCCATACAGTTTAAAGCAACAAATTTTTCCATGCTTAACTTAAAATAAAGATTTAGGCCAATGTGTTGATAACCAGATTGTTTGAAATAGGTGAGTCGAGGCGGAATAAATTTCATTGGAACAAGGGCAATGGACGCAGACTTTAGTCATATTTTTCTCACTACAACAACCTATTTTCTCTTTTTTTTTTCGTTAAGAAGAACATCTGTTGTATGATCAATATGTATTTTTGGTCGGATATTGTATAATAAAGTTTTTAGGTAACAACTAATTATAGCTAGGTACATAACAAAAAAGTAAAATGTACTCAAAACATATTGTGTTTTGATTTTTTTTATATTACTTACTAACTATTTATTGAATTTTTCATAATTTTTTTTATTCGAAGGAGGTTAAAAAAAAATTGTGTGGTTTTATGAAACCACGGTAAAAGTGAAACTTTTCCGAACACTGCTTTATACCTACTCGGCAGCCGACCGTCACGCGACATGCGCTACACAGACCAAAAAGTTTGAGACGATGTAATAAAAGTTTCACTTTAAAAATTCAAGTTACGCATGCTATTTTTAGTCTACGACAGTTATATATAACAAGTCAATTTGTCTATGGCTGAAAGAGGTCGTTTGAGTACCTTTGCACCGGAACACAATGTTATATCACGTTATATCATCTCAATAATGCATTATGCTCCCAGTATATAGGACATCACCTGTGCCACTTACCTAGTTCCTCTCTGCACTATAGCTAAATCTGATTCAATTGTAAGCCAATCCACTGCGATTAGTAAATAGTTACTAGGTACGTGCAGAATAGTAACTGCAAAAAATTTTGATTTACGTCCAGTAAAATTATATAGCCTAAAAATATTAGGTTTTTAGTGCACTTCATGTAGGTTATAGGTAGTTTAAACGCATTCTATTCTGAGCTAAATCTAGTATAGTGCAATAATATTATCTGTGATTTGTGAAACTGCTGTACTTTGGCTGTACTACAATATGTACATTGTACCTACATAATTGAGCTATGCTATGCCCCGGAAAGTATCTACCTACTAGCTGAGAGGATCAACTATTTTTTAGCTAATCTGAAACTAGCCTAAATAAAACCTAAATAATAGAATTAATAAAAAGTAAAAAAAAAAAAAAATGTTGTGTGGTTTTATGAAACCACGGTAAAAGTGAAACTTAGGCACAAAATTATCGTATTTGTACGATAATAATTATCGTACGGTTCCGAACACTGCTTTATACCTACTCGGCAGCCGACCGTCACGCGACATGCGCTACACAGACCAAAAAGTTTGAGACGATGTAATAAAAGTTTCACTTTAAAATTTTTTTATGAAACAATATTTATTTTTCAGAACAGTGAGATAGGTACCTAACTCATGAAATTAAAAATGATTGTATTGTCACCGGTCCTTGATAAGTGTACAAAATTTGAATTAAATCTATCCGTTAAAAGTGGGTCTAGTTTAATGTGATAAGTGATAACAATATAAATAATTCTAAGTGAATAACTTCATCCCTAAAACTATCAAATGAGTGCCAAATGTATTTATAATTGATATTACCAATATATTAATAGAGGCTACAATATTACATTTTAAAAACTTGCCAAGCCTGAATAAAACCTGCACTTAAATTTAATTTAGGTCAGTGGGTGAAAAGGTCAAGTTATGCATTTTCTCGAACGAGAATTATGTAAATTTTTCACACACTATGATGCATTCCTGAACAGCATTTCTTGCACAGATTAAATAATACACACCTTAACACCCATTTTTTATTAGATAAAAATTAAATAGTACATTGTACTAAAATTAAACCCGTAATTTCCAGAAAATGCAACAAATAAAACTGAAATTGTAATTCAATTGGTGATCGCAGCGATTGTTTAGAATACTTAACTAATGAAATTATGGCATATTTATTTAAGTCCTAACTCGTGATTATAGTAGATGTGCCTATTAATATTATACGTAACGATTGCGGAAACTAAGCTAATAGATCGTTGCAGTTGAACGTTCACTACGCGATGCTTCGCGACCAAGCTTCCAGTGCCTTCGAGAAGGAATAACCTTAGGAGACCGGTATCTGCATTCTGCGCGCAGCTACACAACATACATTTTATATTATAAATATGTTCTAGCAAACCCGTTTGGGCTGCCAGATCCCTAAACGCAAATATCCTGAAAACTTTTTTTAGAATTGTGATATATACTGTCATGTAAAGATACTTAAGATTTTTTTTTTAATAGTTGATTCTAATTTACAAAGAAAATTTGTCGTTTTTGAAATAAAAGAGTAGCTTGGGTCTCTACAATCTACATAATATGGAAAAAGATACTTAAGTCTACCGATATGAATTATGAATACATATTAATTAAAAAACATTGACGCAGCACTGCACTGTTTAGAAAGCGAAATAAAAAACAAATAAATCTAATGCTTGAAAATATAATTGTTAAAAGTATTTGATCATTACTACGCACGGATGCCAAATCTCCCCAAAAATAGGCAAAATTTATTATGCTGCTCCGTTAAAAAAAAGAATACACGTGCTCTGGCCGGATCACGTGTGCGTAAAACGTGACGTGTGATTACAATTTACAACCACGCGACTTCATATCGAGCGCGCAAACGTCATTATTAACCGACCAATTTGAAAGGTCATTTCACAAACGCCTTGTTTACCCAGGTATTTTAAATAAAAATAAGCGCAAAAATAATGTATTTTATGTTTCATCACTTAAGAGTAGTATTAATTTTCTATTGTACATACCTATGTAAAGGTTACGAACTTACGAGACAGTTTTTGTTAAAATAGCGATACAGTCTGTACTCTGTAGTATTGCATAAGTCCTCTTTATTTTTGTCGGATTATGCATATAAGACAGCACTTTGACCGTGCTCTAAGTGCTATAACCTAATATTTAATAGGCATTTCCTTTCTTTCGTGACTTGCAATGCAATTTATAATGTTCTAGTTGGTTTACTTTGGGTATACAAAGAGCTATTATAGATATGTATAGGTACCTACTTAGAGATCGAAGTAAATTAATTTTCTTGAGTTGCTGATAAATTAGTGAATAGTAAACAACAACAAAACATTTATCATTTGTATTGCAGTTAGGTATAATTTACTATTTTAACGTCATTAAAATAGATCATTCAGTCTTAAATATACCATATACTTATATTTAGGATTAGTACAATACAGCATATAGGTACCTTAATGATATAATATTATAATCATCAGTAACTAAATAAACAGTAACTACAAAAACGCATTGTTTTTTTATGGAATGATAGGTACTAAATATCTAAATATAAAATAACAATAACTGTTCTACGTACGTTGCATTTGAATTAGCTACTTCTAATTTTTTGGCGTTAAAACATTTTTAATTATTTTCGTTTTATTAACACACATAAAATCGGTAAAAAAATTCTATGATGCAAAAAAAATAAGTATATAAATTCTATAATGTTACATTGACGTTAGTTAAGACGCAAGTGCGTTGGAATCATCTCGGAATTCATGATCAAGGTAGCATCAATCAAGATAAGTCAAGCAGGAGACATTGTTATCTGTTGCATTAATATTATTGTCTGCGGAAAACCTGCCAAAAGCGTACGTCGTTTAATTTTCCCGCCAAAATAATATGTATACAGTATATAGCATTCTATATAAGTATTGCATTTTTTTACCTGCTAATTATAAATACATACGTTTAACGCTCTTGAATGAATATAATGCAATTTGTTTTAAGGAATAAATACTGATAATTAATTGTACATTCACAAGGTATACGGCCATCATTAGTCATTAATAATTAAGATAATTATAAATTATTATATCGAAGACAAAGGAGTACGTCATTCGCTAAGACGTCACCAAATTTGACTTTTTTTCCCTTTTAAGCACGTACATTTCGAGATCATTCTTGAACTTTAATTATATGTAGGTTATTATTTTGGCGTCATATGCAATTATATTATTAAGTATGTATATCTCGTAGAAACGTGCAGTAACGATAAGAACCGTAGAATTTTCTCGAACGCACCTTTGTGTTGTTTTTCATTATCAATGACATGTGGTAATTTATTGAGGCACGTGTGAAAAAGATAATAATTTGATATGCGCGTTTGTTTCTATTGATATTGATATCTTAACTAGTTGCCTAGTTAAATGTTAGAACCAGCCGTGGGTCTAGATCGTGTCTATGAAGTATGATCTATCTAACGTGGTAGGATTAAGTGCGTTTGCTTTTTCTCGTCCTTGTATCTCGACCAAGAAGCTTATATCTAATACTAGCGACCCGCCCCGGCTTCGCACGGGTGCAATGCTGATACTACATAAAAACTGTGAACGTTGTATATAAAAACTAGGGATGTAACGATACCGATACCGATACCGATATATCGGCCGATATAATCGGCAAGCCGATATATCGGTATCGCCGATTATAAAACAACCGATACCGATATCAAACAATTCAAAAAACCGCGCCCAATGAACGATGCGGGAGGCCGCCCGCGCGTGCGCACTTTTTTTTTTGAAAAAACTACCAATAGTAAACTTTTATTAGGAACTGATTGTATGTGTATAACTTAAAGTTTAACTGACTTTGCAAAATAATAATACTAAAATAAATGGTTTCCTGTTTTTTGATTTGGCATTGTTATTTAAAAGAATACGATTTACAGTTGAGTCTCTGTTAAATGTTGGTAACTTTTATGCATAATTCACTATTTATTTTTCTACCAACCATCGATATCGGTATCGGTATCGGTATCGCCGATATTTGATTACAAATATCGGTATCGGTATCGTATCGGCAAAATCATGTATCGTTACATCCCTAATAAAAACATAGCGGCCCGCTCCTGTGCCCGCTCCGGCTTCGCACGGGTATAAAATATATAGCCGGGCGGCCGGCCCGGCCGGTACCGCCGCAAACGCTACGTCCCGCAATTTTTAAATCTGTAATATCTTCGAAAATATTCACTTAAATCATACGGTGTAAAGGGCCATATAGATCTATATTAAATGAACAATGTATTCAAGGTATTTAATTGGTTAAGGATTAATGCTGTATTGGTTAAAATCGCTTCGAAAATTAGCCATTATTTGTCGTAAAAAGTAATTAATGACAAAAAAAAGTTATTGTGGGTTATCCATAAGAGATAGACATATACCATCGCGGACTTTTCTGTAGACCTTTTCAATGTGTATAATACTTAGTACATTATTTTGATAAAACTCGTAGGGTTCAGCCTGCGTTTGCAATGTAAGCGGAAAAAAATGTAATTTTTTACGACATCACATTAGAAACCTCGAAAATAACAGTACTTCTCCACTATTTAATGGATGTTATTATACATATAAACCTTCCTCTTGAATCACTCTATCTATTAAAAAAAACCGCATCAAAATCCGTTGCGTAGTTTCAAAGATTTAAGCGTACAAAGGGACATAGGGACAGAGAAAGCGACTTTGTTTTATACTATGTAGTGACACTGGAGATTTCAGTATGAACATTAACTTGTAACAAGAAAATATGACCTTGAATGACGCCTGTATGTTTTTTATCCCTTTCACACCTAACTTGCCAAGTTAGGTGTGTAAGGGATAAAAAAACATACAGGCGTCATTCCATGTCATATTTTCTTGTTACAAGTTAATGTTCATACTGAAATCTCCAGTGTATTAGATATAAGCTTCTTGATCTCGACGTTTTATTCCTCAAACCAGTTTGAAAATATTTGTTCCAAAAAGGTCTCTTATTAGTATTTACTATTTATAATATTAATCCTAACAAATATTTCAATAAGTATTAGAAATACCATGATCAAAATAATAAGTGAAATGATAATTAATGGGACCAAGGGAATCCCTGTGCCCTGAATAATAACACAGTATTACCATCTTATAGGTACATTCTTACCTACTTTCTGACTGGTTTATAGGTAGAATCTTATTACAATACTTCCGTTTCTATATTTAAGTACCTAGGTATTTAATTCATAAAGCGTGTAAACTGTAATAAATAAAATAAATACCTACCTAGTTAAGTTAAACTTATTTTTTTTATTCCGTACTTTTGTGAGTTGAACACTTTTTATAGTAAAATATGTTCCAAGAGATTTTCACAAAGTTACATACTCAGTCACCTGCATGTCACCTGTCACGAGCGATCCATATTACAATACATCATATGTAGATTTCTCACTGGCTCAGTGGCGCTTGTGGGTTCGCTTTCTTTGATAAAATATGTATAAACGTAGTACATAGTAATAATTAGTAACTCAATGGTATGAATATTTTATTTTATTTATTTTTGGACACAATATTTATCTACCGGGTTACCTTACTAGTAATTGCAGCCATATGTAGAGCTGCTTTTAGTTGAAACAGCAACAAATATTTATCTAAACAAATCAGATTAAAAATTGAAATGGAAAAGATCTGTCGGTTTGTTACCACGTGAGCTGAAACTAACAACAATCGAATGTAATTCTATTACATGATGCACAATGACATTATATAGGAATTAGAGATACATACTTACCATTAGATAGATACATACGCCACCAACGCACATTCCCTATGACGAACGAAATTTTACGCTTCAACTTCAACTATGAAAGTAACATACCTAGGTATAGACTACGGGCCCAAGTTGAAAAATTTATGGGTCATTTGAACCACCAGGTGACCTATCTAGAACGATATAAGAGCATAAAATAATAAGATTCAGCACTATGACATCACTTGTAAGCTGTCCAACTGAGTGCAGATGAGAATTCGAAAGTACAGGTAGACATTTTTCCCCCTTGTCTCCATGATTTTTGTACGGCGTTGCGGAATAATGGATTAAAAGCAGTATTGAAATAGTATGACACAGATGCCATACAAAAATCCACAAAGTCGGAATTTATTTTTATTTTCCAACAATTTGCCGGGGTAAATTTGGTCATTTGATTTTGTAAATTATCTAAATAAACCAGTAAATATTAGTAAAATTGCCTTGTAGTTCTATTGGCATACCAAAATATCTCCAAACGTTAGAATTTCGTAGTTATATGCAATTTAAACAATAGTCAACATCTCGTAAATATCGTAGGTGTAATGTGAAATGACATAATGCGTTTTGTGCCAAGATGCCAAACTAGTCTCTCGAGTCAATGCCAAGGCATATTTACTGCATTCAACATATTTTATTTCAGTGCCATAAAACTAGTTGATGTTGGAAAGTGAAACGTTTTGATATATATGCAGAGTATTTAATTTTAAAAGCTTATTATTAAGTACTTATATAGGACACAATGATAAATATGAGGTCCTGAAACGAGTAATGAAATGTATTAACAGTATTTTTTAAATAATTTTCATGAACTTTTACCTATTCAAACAGAAAATAAATTAGTTAATGGTTGTTCTTTTTATATTATAGAAGCAAAATTTATTTGAATATGAAAAGCAAACGGCACTATGTATAATATATTGTATAACTAGCGACCCGCCCCGGCTTTGCACGGGTGCAATGCTGATACTAAATACACTACAGAAAAACTGTGAACACGCTCTTGCCGCACCGGGCGGCCGGCCGGTACCGCCGCAAACTCTACGTCCCGCAATTTTTAAATCTGTAATATCTTCGAAAATATTCACTTAAATCATACGGTGTAAAGGGCCATATAGATCTATATTAAATGAACAATGTATTCAAGGTATTTAATTGGTTAAGGATTAATGCTGTATTGGTTAAAATCGCTTCGAAAATTAGCCATTATTTGTCGTAAAAAGTAAATGACAAAAAAAAGTTATTGTGGGTTATCCATAAGAGATAGACATATACCATCGCGGACTTTTCTGTAGACCTTTTCAATGTGTACAATGCTTAGTACATTATTTTGATAAAACTCGTAGGGTTCAGCCTGCGTTTGCAATGTAAGCGGAAAAAATGTAAAAATTTACGACATCACATTAGAAACCTCAAAAATAACAGTACTTCTCCACTATTTAATGGATGTTATTATACATATAAACCTTCCTCTTGAATCACTCTATCTATTAAAAAAAACCGCATCAAAATCCGTTGAGTAGTTTTAAAGATTTAAGCGTACAAAGGGACATAGGGAAATAGGGACATAGGGAAATAGGGACAGAGAAAGCGACTTTGTTTTATACTATGTAGTGATAATACTCAGAAATGTTACATACCTAGCTACCTATCTATAAAACGGAGCGCCTGCTAAAATATTAATTCTTTACTGAGTCCTAAAATGCACTGACACATTTGCAAACAAGCGCATCAGATATTTAAAACATCGAGTGTAAAATATATTGGTATATATAAAATAACTAACTACCTACACTTAGTTTCTTTAACAAATCTAAAATTTTCCAAACTTGTAGTTAGGTAGGTAAGTAAATATTTTCTATGGTTTAAAAAATATAATACTATTACAATTATTATTACATCAAAGCTAGTATTATGATCTCATTCAACACAAAGCCTTCATACAGGGCCGAACTAACATTGCCTAGTTTTTATTTCATGAAAACATCTGTGCATGTTAATCTTTCTTTTATCTAAAATGAACTTTAACCAATACAGTTATGGTTTATTTTACCGTATTCATAGTTCCCTAACTATTATGTCATGAAGGATTCAAGGTTCAGGATCTAAAGACGTCGTTATTTCATATCCATAGTACCACATTGTAAAACAAATTCTCAACCTTATTACTATAGAATTAAGTTCATTTTTGTTAAGTGAAAATCTAGTTTTATATATTTGCAAGGTCAGCAACTGCCTACAGTTCGCCAAATATTGATGCAAAGACATGAGTCATACCATAAAGAAAATATTATTTTTCGTATTGTACTTATGTAATATTATAGTTTTAAGCTATTGCATAGCTTCTATCGCGGGCCTTGAGCGCGGGGACCGAATCCAGAAATTCCGTAACGAAAAAACCTCACGCTCCCCACTCCGACGCACACGGAGGTGTGGCTTGAAGGCATGCTATGCAATAGCTTTACCGCGGCAGTCCCCGAGTGCCACACGTCTTTTTTTAGTTATGTAACAAGTTAAATAATTGGATATTATATTAATTTTATCATAATCCTTATTTAAATATTTAATGAAGTCCCGTAAACTCTTGACTTGAGAGAATGCATTTCTATTTATATTAGACTAGCGACCCGCCCCGGCTTCGCACGGGTGCAATGGCGGCCGGCCGCGTACCGCCGCAAACGCTACGTCCCGCAATTTTTAAATCTGTAATATCTTCGAAAATATTCACTTAAATCATTCGGTGTAAAGGGCCATATAGATCTATATTAAATGAACAATGTATTCAAGGTATTTAATTGGTTAAGGATTAATGCTGTATTGGTTAAAATCGCTTCGAAAATTAGCCATTATTTGTCGTAAAAAGTAAATGACAAAAGTTATTGTGGGTTATCCATAAGAGATAGACATATACCATCACGGACTTTTCTGTAGACCTTTTCAATGTGTACAATACTTAGTACATTATTTTGATAAAACTCGTAGGGTTCAGCCTGCGTTTGCAATGTAAGCGGAAAAAATGGAATTATTTACGACATCACATTAGAAACCTCAAAAATAACAGTACTTCTCCACTATTTAATGGATGTTATTATACATATAAACCTTCCTCTTGAATCACTCTATCTATTAAAAAAAACCGCATCAAAATCCGTTGCGTAGTTTCAAAGATTTAAGCATACAAAGGGACATAGGGACATAGGGACATAGGGACATAGGGACATAGGGACATAGGGACATAGGGACATAGGGACAGAGAAAGCGACTTTGTTTTATACTATGTAGTGATAATCTCTGTTTCAGTGAGATTTCATCGTATTTAACCTACCTATTATATTCAGTGTGCGTATTTTTGAAAATCATTGATCAGAATAGTAAATAAAAAAAAATATTTTCTTTTCATTAAAGCGAAAAAGGATCAGGTAAAAATAAAGAAAACAAACATAGGTACAAATCAAAACGAACTTTATTCAAAATCGCATAAAAACATCAAGTCACAATATTTAAATTCGTTTGAGGCGAGGGAACTCTTTAAAAATAAGCATTATTTATATCAAAATTATGAGGGTTTGGCACAGTTTCAATTCACATATTATATGCATATAAAATTCTATTAATTATTGGGGAAATTACATATTTGGGGTGATTCCAAAAATTTAAGAAACTTGTATGCGTATAGATAGGTAAAGGATCCTACGTAATAAATTATAGGACTAAAACAGTAATAGTGAACTTTCTTGAAGAAAAAAATCGATCGAATGCAGCTATGCATTCTGACTTTATGTTTTTGACGTGACAACGTCTTATAATTCGATAGCGCCGGCTGCACGCACGAAAAAACATGACTCATGCGGCGTTACCTCGCTCTGAGGCGTTCCATGTAAGGCTTGAAGTGCAAGCGAGAGCGCGGAACGAGCGACAAAGAAGCACAATCGGACGTTGTCACGTTCAACTATCGTCAGTAAACCGACTTTACAGACAACCAATTTTTTTGTTTAGAATAATTAGGTTGCATATTATTATGCATAATATAATAACAAGGTTACACACCTACGCATACAAGAATCACCTTTTTGGAAAATCCCGCCATTTGTAATAACCCCAAAGGATTTAAATCTATTATTATTATAACATGAGATATAGAGTATAAACGATTTTAATATATTATATTGCCTACTATGACGTATGAAATATCATCTAACATATTACATCTTTAAACGATATAATAATACATTGCTTTATATTTAGAAAAGGTAAACATATACATAATAAGAACAGCATAGAATTTGATAACTTTGCCGTTTTGTAAGAATCTCCTTAAAACGAAATACCTATTACCTACTTAGGTATACGTATACAAAATATTAAAATAAGTATGTAATTACCTCCTATTCTGGAACCTAAATAAAAAGAAGTTAAATTCAATACTATAAAAGGTTGTTTAAATTAATATTTTTAAATATTAGGAGTTTTATAATAATTAGCTTATGGTCCCAGTATTGCACAAGGTAAGGCACTTATTTATTAAATTGGCTATATTAAATATAATACATATTGTCATTATGGGTAACTGCAATGTTACGTACGTAGCGTAGGTATATGCCGAGCACACGTGTCAGAAGTGAAACTTCTTTGGCAAGATTCAAAGATACCTCTCCATAATGTGTAAAATTTAGTTGTGTGTGTTAAAAATGTGTTAAATACTATAATTTTAATTTTATTTATTTATACCAAAATCGTCGCCTTACTCCATGACGTGACTGTATTGTCATGACGCGAACTGGAAATTTTACTCTAAACTCACCTAAAGAAGTTTCCCTTCAAAAATATTACAATTTTAAAAATTAAATGAATTTTCGATTTACAATTGTTTATAGTCTCTAATATATTACGTAGAAGCATTTTTATATTGAATGTAAATCCAAAAAAGCATATTAAAAAATGTTGTGTGGTTTTATGAAACCACGGTAAAAGTGAAACTGTTCGAACGGTTCCGAACACTGCTTTGTGTAGCGCATGTCGCGTGTCGGTCGGCTGCCGAGTAGGTATACCTACTCGGCAGCCGCGATACACGCGACATGCGCTACACAGACCAAAAAGTTTGAGACGATGTAATAAAAGTTTCACTTTAATAATGAAATTAAACTATAATAGAAACATCTTTATAACTTAGGAACTATAACGACTACGACCCATTTCATTTCTAGCTTTTTTTGACAAAAATCAGGATCTTTTGTCTATTTCAAGTGTGTAATATTTTAAAACACAAATTATCAAAATTCGACATAGCCACATAGGTATAATAGAAAAAAAAAACATTTATCTATAGAGTAATATTAATGATAGGTATGATATTTTTTATTTTCTGATGGTAAACATTGAAATTATTCAAGAAAAAAAATGTGTGCGTGTACTAGTGTACCTACACAAGTAAGAAGTGAAACTTCTTTATGACCTTATTTTTCAAAAAATAGTTTACTATATGCAACTTTACAGAAATACGTCGAATCACGCGTGGTAGGGATAAGAAAAAGATGGCGCGTAACGGAAAAATGTCACGCGTAACGAAAAAATGTTACACTAAATTTTTTTCCAACCCCGATAAAGAAGTTTCACTTCAAAAATCCTTAGTAATAAAGAAAAAAAAGCAAGGCTAAAAGTATAAAATAAATTGACTTACCGCTTTCCTCTCAAGAGAATAAAGATAAAAGCGTCCATAAAACATAAACAGGATAATAACAGTAATGTATCGATCCATTAGGAACTTTTATAAGGAATGCAATTGGCTTTAATCAAAAAGATTAACCAATAAATTATTATAATTAATTCTTATTACATATCTATATTGCTTTAGTATCAGTATAAAAAAATCTTAAATTATATGTACTTTATATGTAAATAGCGAGTTCATTCGTTTTTATCTCTACAATATAAAATTCGTGTCACAATGTTAGTTACGATACACCTCCGAAACGGCTGCACTGATTCTCATGAAATTTTGTGTGCCCATGGGGTATATCTAGGAATCGGCCCTATTTTCATACCCTTTAGTGATAAGAGTCAGGCAGAACAACGTTTGCCAGGACAGCTAGTTCATCAATACATATAATAAAATTCTAGAAAAGTGGTGTCTGTACAATGAAAATATGTAAAAAAAATTTAGCAGGGGTTATTACTAAATCGATCCCAAACCCAAAACTGTCGTTAAAATTTTTTTTGTCTGTTTGTCTGTTTGTCCGTTTGTCCGTTTGTCTGTTTGTCTGTATGTTTGAACACGCTAATCTCAGAAACGGCTTATCCGATTTAAATGCGGTTTTCACTAATATATTGTGGTAATCTTCATTTAACATTTAGTGTTTATTTCATGTCAATCGGTTTATAAATAAAAAAGTTATGACCATTTAAGTATTCACGGCGAACATTTGCTAAGGCATTCTATGGTACACTATTATACAGTGTACGATAAAACGTAAGTTATCTGTTATACGCTACAGTTATTTCTATGAAATGTCCAGGTGATCATGTCGAAAGTCCCCAAGGGTGGGGTGGGGGTGGGGGGGTAAGCTGAGGTAGTAGGGGGGAGGGGCAAATTAAAATTATGCTTATTTTTAGGTAAATTTTATACATAAAATGTCCTTTAAATTATGTCGTATTACATATATTTTTAAGCCCCGACGCAAAAAGATGAGTGGTAAGTGTTTGACCGCTATGTGTGTCTGTGTGTGTGTATCTGTTTGTTCCACCGTAGCTCGCTAACAGGTAATCCGAATTAGATGCGGTTTTTTGTTAGGCAGCATATTTTCCGACGCTGGTTCTTAGATAAAGTGTATCAAAATCGGTTCATCCATTTATTATACCTACCTATAGGGGTAAAAGTGGGAATGAAAAAAATTAAAGTTGTCGAATCTAAGTGATATATATTAAATGAAAGTGAACGTTTTATCAAAATCGGTTCATCCATGTATTTGATATAAAGCGGTAGCGATATAAAAGCGGTAATAAAAAAATGAATTTTGTCAATTATACTCAAGTGACATATGAAATGAAAGGGCATGACGTGTAAAGTTTAATTAGACGTATTTAATCAAAATCGGTTCATCCATTTACTATATACCTATATATAGATAAAAGAGGGAATGAAAAAAACGAATGTTGTCAAATATACCTAAGAGACATATATCAAATGAAAGTGCATAACGGGTGAAGTACAGTTAGTTATATTTTTATCCAATTCGGTTTATCCATTTGTTAGACTACAGAGGTAAAAGTGGGAATGAACAATAATCGAATGTGGTCAAATAATATACTCAAGCGGCATATCAAAATATGAAAGGGCAACGTGTGAATTACAATTAGTTAGTAATGTTTTATAGAAATCGGTTCATCCGTTTATTACATACTAGCTTTCCGCCCGCGGCTTCGCCCGCGTTTTCAAAGAAAAACCCGTTCCCGTAGGATTTCCGGGATAAAACCTATCCTATGTCCTTTCTCGGGAATCAAAATATCTCTATACCAAATTTCATGCAAATTGGTTCAGTAGTTAAGGCGTGATTGAGTAACAGACAGACAGACAGAGTTACTTTCGCATTTATAATATTATATATATATATATATATATATATATATATATATATATATTTATATAATATATATGTATATATATATATATATATATAATATATATATATATAGTATGGATAGGGCACTTTAGGGTAGGACTGTTGATAAAATATCTATATATCGAAATATCGATATTTATTACTAATATTTTTTGGACGATATATCGATAGTTCGGTATTGAAATATCGATATCGATGGTCGATATTTTTTTTAATAATTTTTTTTCCGTAATTTATTTAATCTAAAAAATCGTCGTAAACTTAATGTTAGCAGTCGCTTGACAATTTTTTATCATCTGAACGAGTTGCTTCTTCAATCAATCTTTCAGTGCCTAACAATCTTAGTAGCCAAACAGCTGAACATATTTAAAACAAAGAGTATTTTTAAAAACTCTTACAGAAAAATATTGGTATTGGTATACATAGGTAATTGTCTTATTTAAATTTAAAAAGTAATTACCAAGAACTATATCCTACTACGTATGTACATTCATAATTTAATTTGTTTAATAAATCTACTAGACTATAAATTGTGTAATCATTTTTGAGCTGACTTACGATTTTTTTTAAATAAAGCCGATATATCGAAATATCGATATTTTTTTCGATATATCGAACTCCGATACTGATATATTTGAAAATATCGATACATCGAAAATCCGATATTTTAAAAAATATCAACAGTCCTACTTTAGGGGTGACAGTTGTTGGATAAATAAACCAAATGGAGCATCAAACGACAGGATATGACGTGTACATATAGATACAATTAGATATGGTTTACATCAAAATCGGTTCTGCCATTTACTAGGGTTGGAAAGGGAAGTCTGTGAAAGAAGAGGGGACATGGGAGCGAGAGGATAGCCACACCCTGGAAATTTTGAACTCTACTCATAGCCACATAGGCCTGGCCCTTGGCAATTTTTTTTCCTAAATATACCTTCTTCCTACTTCTTTTGCCACTGTGGTCCATTGCAATTTGTGCACGGTTACGGCCCAACTTAACACGTTCGCTGCGAAACAGGGCTTGAAACACCCTGTCCGTGTCTCGTCGTTATAGCGGTAGGAAAAAACTTAAACTTCTCTGTCGTGCGGGAGGCATAACTTCCATCTGGTTCAGTGTAGGAAAGTGATATCTATATATCTGAGATGTGCTATTGATTCCTAGTTCAATGGTATACTGACCTTAATACCGGGTTTCTTAGACCTCGTGCCGCACTGAACAAATAAAAATTCTAACACAGTGCGGAACGAGGTTGCGAACACCTCGTACCATCGCGCACCTCGTACCGCACCTTAAGCTAGCTTCACGCGGTTAGTGTTGTGCAACGCATTCGAGACTATTTGTGGAACAACTTATTGAAGCTTTTACAAAGAAGGACCTGAATGTGGATACAGGTAATTTTCAAACATCCTAACTACTTGTTATAATAAATATCGTTAATAGAAAGGTGAATGTGACATGTTGAGTAACTTTCTTCAAATAGGTTGATAATCATGATTACTATTAGTGTGTTTGTTCATTGAACTAGCGGCAAATCCAAAACACCCGGCAATCGGTGTATGGCTCATCAAAATTTAACTCTTGCCTAAGTCAACAAGCCAACAAACAAGGCACATCATCTCTTAAAGGGATCAAAGAAGAGGAGATGTGTAGGATGTTACGAAAAACTCCGCACCTTCTTAACAAGTCGTGAGGCCGACAAAAAAGTAAAGGAAATTCTCACAGAATGCACTGGTTGCAAACAATATTCTGGTTTGGCCTGTTTTAATAAAAAACATCCATAAGTTTGATAAATAAATACAATTAAATAAAATCGATATTTCTTTTCCCATCACTAAATTATATGAAAAACTGCTATTGTTCAGTGCGGTATGGGGTACATCAGACCCCACATTTTATTTTACCCATAGAATCTAAACTAACTAATCTAACCACGGGCGGCGGTAGATTTAGGTTAATGAACTCATTGTTAATAATAATCACGACAAAAGCCGCACACTTTGTCTTATTTGGCGCCAAAAAAAGGATTTTGGTCTCCTACGGGCGGTGGGGTTTAATATGCCTCGTGCCGCCACAATCTCTGGTATAGGACAAGGTTTAAAACGACCCGTAACGCAGTAATGGAAAGTACAGATATATCTGTGCCGCAGCGAACGTGTTAAAAGATTTCAAGGAGCAAAAAGCTTATAGATATCAATATGATGTAGGAATGTAATATGGAGGTAGAATTGATAGCTCGGTCTCGCTCAATTGAAAATATTACATGAAAATAAGAAAATTAAATTATAAAAGAAAATTTAATAAAAACAACCCAACGCAATGAAGAAAAAAATTTTAGGAATAAATAATTTTACAAACTTTCCGACGATCTTTAAAATTAAGTACCATTATAAAAGAAAAAATATGATATATGTATTATGTATTATGATAATGATGGCATGGCAGCCCCGACGACTTTGTTTTTTATTTTTATAAATATTTAAAACTAGCTTTCCGCCTGCGGCCGTTTCCGGGATAAAACCTAGCCTATTTTGCTCAGTGAAGATGCAGCTTTCTGATGGTGAAAGAATTTTTGAAATCGTTCCAGTAGTTTATGCGTGAAAACCATACATACATACATAATTACAAACATTTCCTCTTTATAATATCAGTATAGATGGTATTTATTTTTAAAGATCGTCGGGAAGTTTGTGAAATTATTTATTCCTTTTTCTATGCACTTTTATTCGTTGCGTTGGGTGTTTTTTAATTTAATTTTTATTGCATGGTCTAAACGGTAATTAATTACTACATGCGTGGGACAGGAAAGATCTGATTTGGATTTGGTGCTGGATTTGATAAAAACTGAGTATCGATTAAGCTGATCAGCAGGCCAAGACTAATGTCAGAGAATAGAATAACGCTAAAGAATAGAAACTACTATCGCTAATTTTTTACATAAACTCATGATATTTTAGTAATGGTTCGGTCACACTACCAACGGCGACGACGACTACGACCAAAATTGTCCTCCAGACAAAATTGGTTTAAAAATATATTAAAATTTCCCGTCATACTGGTACTCGAAAAGAAAAAAAAATTCGAGGATAATTAATATAAAAATAGGTTTTTTGCGATTGTCGGCGAGACGGTAAGTTAATCATATAATCATCTTTTACCAAAATTGTAGATCATAAAATTATCTATAAAAAACTTCAAATACATTTTTTTTCTAGGAGCCACCGTTTCTACGAAAAATATATTTTTTCATTCATTGATCTCAAAAAAAAATCCAGGCACCAGAACGACAGGAAATTTTAATATTTTATTTTTAATTGTGTTTTGCACAATTTTGTTAAATTGCGACTGAATGAAAATTTTGTTCGTGGTCGTCGTCGTCGTTGGTAGGGTGAACAAATCCTTAGCAAAACATCATACGCTTATGTCAATTAGTATCGATAGCGGATTCTATTCCTTTGCGTTTTGACGTTTGTCTCGGTGCTCAGTTGCTGCACGATACATTGTTAAAAACACACATACAAGAAAGGAAGGTAAATAAATTTGCTCCCCTCGACCCTGGTGCCTAAAAAATAATATGACATAATTTAAAAGAAATTTTACGTAAAAAATTAATTAGGCATTTCTTTTTTATTTTGTAGCTCAGTTTAGTCATAAATTTTACTAACAGTTCTTTTAATTATTTATGGTAGTACGTGTTTACTCAATAAAAGTTAAGTAGTAACTACTATACAGTCACTATTCCACGCGGACGAAGTCGCGGGCACAGCTAGTACATAATATGAATATAACTGTAGGTAACAGTTTTTAATTACACGAGTATTATACATTTAGAAATTAAAGATTTTTAACGGATTTTAAACGCGATTTATTCCTTACTATTATTTATTTCCGCTCGCGGCTTCGCCCGCGTTTTCAAAGGAAAACCCGCATAGTTCACGTTCCCGTGGGATTTCCGAGATAAAACCTATCCTATGCGTTAAGCCAAGTTACCCTCTATATGTGTACTAAATTTCATTGTAATTGGTTCCGTAGTATTTGCGTGAAAGAGTAACAAACACACACACATCCTCACAAACTTTCGCATTTATAATATTAGTACCTAGGATATTATTTTCCCAACGTTTCGCACACTTTGCAGCGAGCGAGGTCACGGGGAGAATGTCTCCCTTATAATGATAAATCGCGTTTAAAATCCGTTAAAAATCTTTAATTTCTATGTTTTCAATAATTTGCATCAAAATATGTGACTCGTAACAGAACTAAAATATTTAAGTTTATGTCTGTCTTTCTGTCTGAATCGACGACAAAACAATAGTCACACATATTTTTACCTACATTATTATTATGTAAAACTAGTAGATTGGAATAATATAAAACGGTATAATTATATGTATTTATCATTGAATAAACAAGCAACATTTATTAACAATATGTATAAAAATATGAGAAAGAGCTGCAACAAGAAATAGATGCTTAGAATATGTATTTCTATTTTTAACAATGTATAATATCATCGGTGATGGTTTATTTCTATTGTATTTTTATTTATAAGATCTACATCTAGAACAAATAATTGAAAAAATTAAATATAGCGGTAACTTTTCTTACAAACCAAAAAAGTAACATTTGTCTTGTATTGTATCCTCCACTTAATATTTTTGTTATTTAAAAAAAATTAAGCACGCATCACGCATAATATCCAAGATAAAAAAGAACCCAATCAAAAACTACTGTAACTGAAAAAAAAATACATTATATCTAAAAAATCTAACAAAAAGCATTAAAAAATAAACAACGAGATATCAAAAAAATCATCTATCCATCTTCATCACGAATTTTTCTATCATACCCCCCTACGTTCTCCCACTCCTCCCCCCCATTTTTCCCTCTTTGGGGGGTGTTTCCTTCCAGGGGGTAAAGCTGGGTTGGGGAAGTTCCTTGCAATCTATCAGGGGGTTGGTGGCACTGAGGGCTTCCATCACCCGGGGCTGGGCTTGGTCCAGGAGTTCTTCGTTCGCGCAAATTACCCCAGCAAGTGTGGATTTACGAATTTCGTATAGTTGTTCTAGGGTGGGGGGATGAAAAGATTAAAAAAGGAGGTAATAAAAATAATGGTTGTGGTTAAAAGTGCAAATAAACTGTAATAGCCAGATTGTCTGAAAGTTTGAAGATAGACTGTAATATAATACGAGCAAAACTTCGTTAGTATTAAACTTTTCTATAACAAAACTTCGACAACTATAACTTAAGGTTGACTATACTTTAACCAAAGGTCGACGATATTATAAAAGTCTACTATAAAAAAAACATCGACTAACATTAAACTCAACTTATACCAAAGATCAAAGTATTAAACCATTTTAAATGCGTTTTTATTTTGAAATCCATAAATCTAAGTGGTCTGCTAACTTACCAGGCGTGAACCGCACATCGGTCTGGTCGGTCTCGTACCAGAACCGATCGCCCACCTTGATCCGGTAGAACTGGTCTGCTACCAGACACGTGAGAGTGGCTCCCAGCAGACGCCCTCGTGGGTCTTCTGCTAATGCTCCTGTGTATAGGTCTATATCATCTACGCTCCTGGAGGGGGAGATAGTATAAAGTTTGGTTTTAGGGTTCTATTTTGTGTATGCGTTTGTGTGGAAGCGTAAAGTAGAGTTATGTTATATTGAGAGTCTGATACGTTTAAACGGGTGAATCTGATGAATTTATAAGTGTAAAAAGGTCAGAATTTAATGTAAATATTACATAAAAAAGCTAAAGTTTCTTATAAAGTATACATAAGTAAACATTTAAAAAAGATAAGTTGGAAAAACAACCTCTAAAAACAAAACTCACTTATAAATATTCGAGATCCGACTCAGTGACATATCATCAAAGACGCCCTGTAGATCATCAAAGCTAGTCGGTCTGGGGAGACCGCACAGTTCCCTCCACGCGGGATACGCGGGGAGACCGTGGTCTCGTCCCCGCTGGATGTTCAGGGAGACCAGGTCCAGACCACACGGGTGGGGAATGGCGTCTGGCGATGCGAGCGATGAGTTCGCTTTGGGACGCTCGAATAGGTGGTTGCTGAGCTGTGGGGTAATTTGTTTGTTTTGGAAAATGATTGTTTAATTGTCGTTGTTTTATTTATATGTTACTAATTTCGTTATTGTTCGGTGCAACCGTACAGAGCGCAACATCATCATTTTTTGTATGTCACGGCATTTTCATTTTCATAAAACATTAGTTCATGTACAAACGTCGCGTGCCGCGTTCTTGTGTAACTCTTAGCATTATAGCATAGCAATATTAAAGCATTTATCTTAGTAGCTTAGTTTTATTATCAACAGCAGCATCCCCAGGTGAACCGTACAGTTATAATAAGTAAGATTTCAGAATTGAGGGAATTTGGGGTTATCAGACTGTTTAAAAATATGTTTATTAAAAACGCTATAAATAATGAAACAAATGATAATTAATAAGTATAGTCGACTATGGTCTGAAATGATAACGATGACGTCACTGCTGCTACCTGTGATATCGATGATGTTACAGCTGCTACCTGTGATATCGATGATATAAAAGCTGAAACATGTGATATCAATGATGTTACAGCTGCTACTTGTGATATCGATGATGTAAACGCTGCTACCTGTGATATCGATGATGTTACAGCTGCTACATGTGATATCGATGATGTTACAGCTAATACCTGTGATATCGATGATGTTACAGCTGCTACCTGTGATATCGATGATATAAAAGCTGAAACATGTGATATCAATGATGTTACAGCTGCTACTTGTGATATCGATGATGTTACCGCTGCTACCTGTGATATCGATGATGTTACAGCTGCTACATGTGATATCGATGATGTTACAGCTGCTACCTGTGATATCGATGATGTTACAGCTGCTACCTGTGATATCGATGATATAAAAGCTGAAACATGTGATATCAATGATGTTACAGCTGCTACTTGTGATATCGATGATGTTACAGCTGCTACCTGTGATATCGATGATGTTACAGCTGCTACCTGTGATATCTATGATGTTACAGCTGCTACCTGTGATATCGATGATGTCACAGCTGCTACATGTGATATCGATGATGTTACAGCTGCTACCTGTGATATCGATGATGTCACAGCTGCTACCTGTGATATCGATGATGTCACAGCTGCTACATGCGCTATCGATGATGTTACAGCTG
This sequence comes from Colias behrii, assembly GCA_029959065.1. Lineage (NCBI taxonomy): Eukaryota > Metazoa > Arthropoda > Insecta > Lepidoptera > Pieridae > Colias > Colias behrii. The sequence goes on from JARWMC010000001.1 coordinate 15,924,988, forward strand.
CTACCTGTGATATCGATGATGTTACAGCTGCTACCTGTGATATCGATGATGTTACAGCTGCTACATGTGATATCGATGATGTTACAGCTGCTACCTGCGATATCGATGATGTTACAGCTGCTACATGTGATATCGATGATGTTACAGCTGCTACCTGTGATATCGATGATGTTACAGCTGCTACCTGTGATATCGATGATGTCACAGCTGCTACATGCGCTATCGATGATGTTACAGCTGCTACCTGTGATATCGATGATGTTACAGCTGCTACCTGTGATATCGATGATGTTTCAGCTGCTACCTGTGATATCGATGATGTACCAGCTGCTACCTGTGATATCGATGATGTTACAGCTGCTACATGTGATATCGATGATGTTACAGCTGCTACCTGTGATATCGATGATGTTACAGCTGCTACATGTGATATCGATGATGTTACAGCTGCTCCCTGTGATATCGATGATGTTTCAGCTGCTACATGTGATATCGATGATGTTTCAGCTGCTACATGTGATATCGATGATGTTACAGCTGCTACATGTGATATTAATGATGTTACAGCTGCTACATGTGATATCGATGATGTTACAGCTGCTACCTGTGATATCGATGATGTTACAGCTGCTACCTGTGATATCGATGATGTACCAGCTGCTACCTGTGATATCGATGATGTTACAGCTGCTACCTGTGATATCGATGATGTTACAGCTGCTACCTGTGATATCGATGATGTTTCAGCTGCTACATGTGATATCGATGATGTTTCAGCTGCTAAATGTGATATTTATGATGTTACAGCTGCTACATGTGATATTAATGATGTTACAGCTGCTACATGTGATATCGATGATGTTACAGCTGCTACCTGTGATATCGATGATGTAACAGCTTCTACCTGTGATATCGATGATGTTACAGCTGCTACCTGTGATATCGATGATGTCACAGCTGCTACATGCGCTATCGATGATGTTACAGCTGCTACCTGTGATATCGATGATGTTACAGCTGCTACCTGTGATATCGATGATGTTACAGCTGCTACCTGTGATATCGATGATGTTTCAGCTGCTACATGTGATATCGATGATGTTACAGCTGCTACCTGTGATATCGATGATGTTACAGCTGCTACCTGTGATATCGATGATGTTACAGCTTCTACCTGTGATATCGATGATGTTACAGCTGCTACCTGTGATATCGATGATGTTACAGCTGCTACCTGTGAAATCGATGATGTTACAGCTGCTACATGTGATATCGATGATGTTACAGCTGCTCCCTGTGATATCGATGATGTTTCAGCTGCTACATGTGATATCGATGATGTTTCAGCTGCTACATGTGATATCGATGATGTTACAGCTGCTACATGTGATATTAATGATGTTACAGCTGCTACATGTGATATCGATGATGTTACAGCTGCTACCTGTGATATCGATGATGTTACAGCTGCTACTTGTGATATCGATGGTGTTACAGCTGCTACCTGTGATATCGATGATGTTTCAGCTGCTACATGTGATATCGATGATGTTTCAGCTGCTAAATGTGATATTTATGATGTTACAGCTGCTACATGTGATATCGATGATGTTTCAGCTGCTACATGTGATATCGATGATGTTACAGCTGCTACCTGTTATATCGATGATGTACCAGCTGCTACCTGTGATATCGATAATGTTACAGCTGCTACATGTGATATTGATGATGTTACAGCTGCTACCTGTGATATCGATGATGTTACAGCTGCTACATGTTATATTTATGATGTAACAGCTGCTACCTGTGATATCGATGATGTTACAGCTGCTACCTGTGATATCGATGATGTTACAGCTTCTACCTGTGATATCGATGATGTTACAGCTGCTACCTGTGATATCGATGATGTTACAGCTGCTACCTGTGATATCGATGATGTCACAGCTGCTACATGCGCTATCGATGATGTTACAGCTGCTACCTGTGATATCGATGATGTTACAGCTGCTACCTGTGATATCGATGATGTTACAGCTGCTACCTGTGATATCGATGATGTTTCAGCTGCTACATGTGATATTGATGATGTTACAGCTGCTACCTGTGATATCGATGATGTTACAGCTGCTACATGTTATATTTATGATGTAACAGCTGCTACCTGTGATATCGATGATGTACCAGCTGCTACCTGTGATATCGATAATGTTACAGCTGCTACATGTGATATTGATGATGTTACAGCTGCTACCTGTGATATCGATGATGTTACAGCTGCTACATGTTATATTTATGATGTAACAGCTGCTACCTGTGATATCGATGATGTTACAGCTGCTACCTGTGATATCGATGATGTTACAGCTTCTACCTGTGATATCGATGATGTTACAGCTGCTACCTGTGATATCGATGATGTTTCAGCTGCTACATGTGATATTGATGATGTTACAGCTGCTACCTGTGATATCGATGATGTTACAGCTGCTACATGTTATATTTATGATGTAACAGCTGCTACCTGTGATATCGATGATGTACCAGCTGCTACCTGTGATATCGATAATGTTACAGCTGCTACATGTGATATTGATGATGTTACAGCTGCTACCTGTGATATCGATGATGTTACAGCTGCTACATGTTATATTTATGATGTAACAGCTGCTACCTGTGATATCGATGATGTTACAGCTGCTACCTGTGATATCGATGATGTTACAGCTTCTACCTGTGATATCGATGATGTTACAGCTGCTACCTGTGATATCGATGATGTTACAGCTGCTACCTGTGATATCGATGATGTACCAGCTGCTACCTGTGATATCGATAATGTTACAGCTGCTACATGTGATATTGATGATGTTACAGCTGCTACCTGTGATATCGATGATGTTACAGCTGCTACCTGTGATATCGATGATGTACCAGCTGCTACCTGTGATATCGATAATGTTACAGCTGCTACATGTGATATTGATGATGTTACAGCTGCTACCTGTGATATCGATGATGTTACAGCTGCTACATGTCATATTTATGATGTAACAGCTGCTACCTGTGATATCGATGATGTTACAGCTGCTACCTGTGATATCGATGATGTTACAGCTGCTACAAATGATAATTGTGATATAATTGTTGCTGTTAATAAAAATGCCACCTCAGCGGTAACGTGCGGGTGCACGCTGTGCACTGGAGTGTACATGGCAGAGTGCACGGCTTTACGCCCCGCTTCCTTCGCGTACAGCGCGAACGGGTTGAACAGCATCTCGTGTAACTGCGTGTAGCTCACCGTGCCTGACTGTAAGTCCACGTGCTGGATCAGACCCTGAAGAGACAGCTTGGTTAAACGTTGGAGCAAGAGCACTGTAAGTCAAGTCAATGTTATAAAAAAGGACATAAATATATTACTTTTAAAAAAAGAGCGTGAGAAGACGTGTCAGAATTGAAAGTTCTTTGGCAAGATTCAAATATTCCAAAATCGTCGCCTTTCTCCATGACGTGACGGTATGGGCATGACGCGATCTTTAAATTTTACGTGCCATTTTAAAAACTTACTGGAAGCAAAGTATGTGCGAATCTAAAAGCGGCTGCAGAAAAATGATTCGCCATAGAAGGATCAACTGTAGGGTCGTACGCGCTGGAGAAGCCCTCACTTTGCAGCGTCAGGTTCAGCGCCCACATTACATCCATACCTGAAACATTTTGATTCAATTGAGATGACATTAATATCCAAGTCGTCAAAACGTCTTTGTTATAAGCTTCTGAGAATACTAGTAAAAATTCTTTCGTGCAATATTTTTATTGGCTAGCTGACCCGCCAGACATGTCCTGTCTTCGCGCGAACTGTACCTGTGAAGTTTAAATATCTTCTTAATTTTTACGCGCAAATTTCTTGACATAAAATTTCGTAAGATCCTTCTCCTGACAATAACGAACACATCAAAATATTCTTATCGAAATCGATCAAGTCGTTCACGAGTGATGCCCTGACTAAGGGAAATAGTGTTTCATATTCATAAAGAGATTTCCTCACCCAGTATAGCAGGCAGGAACTCAGCATACGTGATGTGTTGCATCTGAGCACCCAGGATCCTCCGTGTCTCCTGGAACACCACCTCATCATCCCAGTGCGGGTTGAGCCGTTGTAGCTGTACAGCTACACGGTTGTGTTGACGTGCCCAGATTAAATGCATGGTGGTTAGATGCAGGTTCTCATTTGCTCTGTCGTCACCTGTAAAGTTTAGATAAAAAAGTTATTTTTGGAAATAAGTCTTTGTTTTAATAGGTACACATATTTAAAAAAAAAGGTAAGTAAAGGTATATGAAGTTGAGTGAATTTTATCTGGTCAAGTAGAACACACAGATAAGTAAAGAACAAATTCCTTGCCAGAATCTTTCAGTGTAAATTAAAATAAATGGCATTTTTCCAGTGTTACAGTACCTGTTTTAAAGAGACAATAAAATCAGTTTTCTTTAGAAAGGCACCTTTAGAAACAAGTCTAGACGTGTTCATATCTCGTGCTCTTCAACAACAATACCCATAAACAAATCTTACCAGACTCAAAACAGTATCGTCCCTTCGCATTCATCTCCACGGTATTACACCCATCCTTGGGATCAGTGGAGGGTGGCAGTAGATCTCCAGCTCTTGCCTTCAACATGCGCAGAGTGCCGTTGGTTCCCGTGCGCAGGCGCAGGGTTTTGAGTTCCGCGGAACTGTATACTGCGGACGCGTCCAGGAATGCGGTCGCTTGGTTTAGTTGCTCGCGGGCGCCTGGAATATTTGGTTAGTTTGGTTTTAACGGACGCCAAAAAAAGGAAGAGGTTCTCAATTCGGCCGGTTTTTTTTTTTTGCATTTTTTTACGTCTAAGATGATTTTTTTCTATGTGCACTTTGACAACTAGGTACTAGTCCCGAATACCATCCAATTTGAAATCACACTGCGAAAATCCACCTTATTAAGTTTATTGTAAAATCCTTTGAAATAAATGTTTCTAAATCAAATACGTCTTTTATTTCATTGGGTCAAAGAACATAAAAAATAATTTGGATTACAATATAGAAACTCATTTAAATTGATTCGATTGATTGTGATTGCGCATATAACCAAATAAATTTAATATAAAAAAAAAATATAAGATATTATAGATATTGGTGACCAAGATAACTTTTAATCATGTCTCGTTATATAGATCTTAACTGCTGAATGTTATGGAGCTCATGACTTATTACACTCAATAATTTACAAGAATTAAAATTACCTAAACAATCATCCATACATAGATGATGTGGTAGTGATATTTCATTATTGATTCTATTCCAAACTACTTTACAAGTTACTGAATTTGCATGGGAAAAACATTCTTATCTTGCAATAAAGCGGATTAATTGAACCAAATTCTGGTTGTACCCGAGAACATTACAGACATACCAAAATAACAAATAGGCGCCGGCGCAGACCTCACAAACTCCATACAAGTGATGTTATAGTTCTGGTAGAAGGGATCCTCTTTGTCCAGCTCTACTGGAAAGCACTCTGGGTGCAGTGGCTGACCTGTCTTACAGCATTGGAGGGATGAGCTGTTTGCACCTGAAAATTTTGTTATAGTTTATAGAAGATAATTAATATTACATTTTGTGATACAGATGACCTTGTTAAATTGAAGGTCTATAAGAAATGAAGTATAAAAAAAAAACCGGCCAAGTGCGAGTCGGACTCGCGCACCGAGGGTTCCGTACAAACCTGCAATTTTTTTTTCACGGGTTAAAGGCAATTAGATCTAAGTATTTGATATGAATTTCAACTTGATAACTCTACGCGTTCATGAGGAAAAAAGTAATAAGTTAAAAATTATTAAAAAAATATATATTATGTGATGTAACTAAAAATTTATGGTTTTCGTAATTTTTCCTTTATCTATGCTATAAGACGTTGCTTCGTACCAAATTTCAAGATTCTGAGTTCACGGGAAGCACCCTGTAGGTTTTGATTCCCTTGCAAGTGTCGAAAATTTGCGGCATAAACGGCTGTATCTTTTGATTGTGTTGGCTTAGAAGTTTGATTTTTTCACAGCTTCAAGGGACAGTAGACCTGAGTAATTGATATAAATTTCAGCTTCATACCTCCACGCGTTCCTGAGAAAAAGGGTCTTGACAGACGGACGGACGGACGGACGGACAGACGGACAACAAAGTGATCCTATAAGGGTTCCGTTTTTTCCTTTTGAGGTACGGAACCCTAAAAAGACGGGTTGCACTCCGGGAGTGCCGGCAGAAGTGAAAACTTGATTATTAACGTTCAGCATGTTTGATATTTTGGAATGGTATCCGCATGGAATATAAGGGCTAAAAAAAAAAAAAAAAATCCGTCTTACGCTTTTTCGATGTCCTGACGCGAGTTTAAGATTTTATACCCAACGCCGCTAAAGAAGTTTTCACTTCAAAAATGTGACTTAGAATTTTGTGTAGTGATGTAAGTTTATAATTGACTGCTATAGAAAGAGAGATATATGTATATGATTTTTTTTTATAAAAACACTGTATATTTCGTTGGCACGATTTGGAATGGCTATATACTGGAACAGTCGGTAAGAAACCGGTCGGCTGTTGATGAATGAATAAATTATTATCACTACATAGTATAAAACAAAGTCGCTTTCTCTGTCCCTATGCCCCTTTGTATGCTTAAATCTTTAAAACTACGCAACGGATTTTGATGCGGTTTTTTTTAATAGATAAAGTGATTCAAGAGGAAGGTTTTAGTATATAATTTATTAGATTTTAGACAAAGCGGGCGAAGCCGTGGGCGGTAAGCTAGTATATAAATAAAGTAATCAAATTTAAAGGAAATAAAGTTGCATTGTGTTTGTTTTTTTTTACTTTCGGTTGTAAATAATCCTTACCCTTGCTCAGCGCGGTGGCAGTGATATCGTGGTCTATGAACTGCCCCCACACGGCGAGCATGACGGTGAAGGCGGAGTCGTGCGCGTAGCTCGGCCGGTGCACGGTCACACTCACGTCACGGGCGCTGGGCAAAGAGCCGTTCTTGCCCGTGCGGGGTGAACTAATACCTATGATATAAGGATTAACGTATTTAAATACCTAGGTCCTAGACTATGTTCAAAATTGGTTGTCTGTAAAGTCGGTTTACTGACGATAGTAGAACGTGACAACGTCCGATTGTGCTTCTTTGTCGCTCGTTCCGCGCTCTCGCTTGCACTTCAAGCCTAATACCCCAGCCACACTATGCTACTCGTCCTGCTACTCGTCCTGCTCCTCGTCCTGCTCCTCGTCCTGCTCCTCGTCCTGCTCCTCGTCCTGCTCCTCGTCCTGCTCCTCGTCCTGCTCCTCGTCCTGCTCCTCGTCCTGCTCCTCGTCCTGCTCCTCGTCCTGCTCCTCGTCCTGCTCCTCGTCCTGCTCCTCGTCCTGCTCCTCGTCCTGCTCCTCGTCCTGCTCCTCGTCCTGCTCCTCGTCCTGCTCCTCGTCCTGCTCCTCGTCCTGCTCCTCGTCCTGCTCCTCGTCCTGCTCCTCGTCCTGCTCCTCGTCCTGCTCCTCGTCCTGCTCATCGCGCTGCCGCTCGCCTCGATATTGCCGTCTGGCCACACACTGCTCTACTCGCGCGATTAATCGCGACGCTCTTCACTAGGGATGGGTCGTCGACGTATTTTTCATCAACGAGACTAGATCGTTAAATGTCGTTCATCAACTAGTCGTTCAACTAGTTAAACTAGTCCATGTGTAAAATAAATAACTATTATTAAATAAATTCTTAAAACAATAAATTCTAATCTCAATAAAACAATTAATAAATGTTTATGCTTTCTTACAAAAATTATACTCCCTAAAAAAAGTATTACTAAAAAACTTATTATCGTTTGTTTTTATAGTTTAAATTCAAAACATTGGTCTTGTAAACCAAAAATATATTTTTTAAAAACTTCAAAGAAAAGAATTTATTCTTATCAATAAGACTGTTTAGCCGTTGAATTCAACTAGTGCATTGGTGAGCGATGGACTAGTCGAATCGTTGAGTGTACATATAGACGGTTAATTTAACTAGTCCGTTGATTCCATGACGCCCATCCCTAATTCGCACTCGTATTGCCGGTCCTTTGACTCGCGCGCAAAAGCCGACAAAATAGGGAGCTGTGAGCAGGACGATGAGCACGACGAGTGGCATGACGAGTAACGTGGCCACACTACGTCCCTGCCTACTTCCCTCGTCACTTCCCATACCACTCGTCGAGTCGTGTGGCTGGGGTATTACATGGAACGCCTCAGAGCGAGGTAACGCCGCATGAGTCATGTTTTTTCGTGCGTGCATCCGGCTCTATCGAATTATAAGACGTTGTCACGTCAAAAATTGTGTGAAACAAAACTCTGCCTACGCGTCTATTAGGCAGTTTTCTACGAGTGTATTTAAGACGGAACATTACTAACACGAATTCAGGTGTTAATTTGTATTGATATTTTGTAAAACGCCGTTTGGATATTTTTGGCGACCTTTTAATAGACGATAGTGTGTATGTTATGCTGTTTGTAACTATGTTGTTATATTATAGTGCCTTAATAGATGTAAAGGATAGAACTGACACCGAGGATGAATTGTTTTTTGTGTATTTTTACACAAGTATTTTACATGTTCAAGAAATTACAGACTTTTAAACGGATTTGAACGCGTTTAACTACATAGTAGTATTTATCTTCTCTAAAAAAAAAAAATCGAAAAAAATATGCTTATCATAGAAAAATTTGGTCTTTAACTTAGCAAGATCTAATGTTTAATCTATCAATATTTTTACGCAATTCGGTTTAATTTTTTTTTCTAGATCAAATACGTACTACGGATCTTAATCTATTTTGTTTAACTAGGCGTAACAAATCTAACAATTTATTTGATTCATTGATTAAATATTAAAATTGATATTTGGTAACATTTTGATAGTATAATAAAAAGTTAATCTGATATTTCAATATTATCTAAACAGCTGTTCAATAGTCCAGTATGGTAAATTCTTTTTAGGTCGCCGTATAATTTTAATTATCGATAGAGAACTGTCCATACCTATCACTTAATTAAAAAGACTTACTTTTAATTAGGTGATTACAACTTGTACGTGCATAATATTTCTCAGTACTTTATATTCCTTGTTAAATGTGATATTTCAAATACTTAAATATTATTTGACGACGCGGTTGGCGCAGTGGTAAAGTAACTGCCTACTGAGCTGACGGTCCCGGGTTCGATCCCCGGTCAGGGCAAATATTTGTGTGATGAACTCAATTATTTGTTCTTGGGTCTGGGTGTTATCTATATATGTATTTATAAATATTATATTTATCGTCGCCTAGTTCCCACAACACAAGCCTTAATTGAGCTTACTGTGGGACTAGGTCGATTTGTGTAATAATGTCCTATAATATTTATTTATTTATTTATTTATTATTACGAAAGTGATTACATTTCTTGACTCAAACACTTTTATCGACAATGAAATTCATCCAAATTACTTAAATAAATTTTAAATAAACGATCGAATATTCACAACACTGAAAAAAATCCTTTTACATATCCTTCCACTCACACATCCATACAAACACTTACCATCCCCATAATCCGCGGCCAGAACCCTTCTAAACGGGGTGTTAGACACCCCCCACCTCAACGGATTCTGCAAGTTATTGCAGGTCCCGTCCTGGCTTCTATACTTCGACACCACACAGGGGGTGTTCTGCGGCTTGCAGTATGGCGGCTCTGGGAACGAGCCGTTGATGTCTGGCCCTATGCCCACACTACCGTCGTAGGTGGGGGCTTCTGTTCTGGAATTTTTAACACGCTTTTATTAGCTTTATCTGTATGTCTGTATGTAACTGACATGTTTGTATGACCCATTTTAAACGGACATAATATTTAATTTAATCTTTGTAGTTACACTTACAAGGTTCGGTTACAATGCAATAAATTCATGAGAATTAGCGTTTTTTGTAGTTTTTTTTTTATATACTACTAAACTTATCAATTACTCATAGTGTTTTTTAATTCGACCCTTAGCGCACCTTAGCGTATCCTTACTTTCTTTTTATGGGCCAAGACTTCTATTCTATTTTTTAAAATTCAATAAATCAAACGTCTATACTCTATGTAATTGTAACTACCAAATGGAATTTTAACCAAGTATCCTATAGATATTCGTTCTTAAGTTATAGACAAATAAAAAGTACCTGTATAACGCCGCATTGCATAAATTTTATATGATTTGCAAAGAGTAATTTAATTGTCGTCATATGGCAATCAAGACATCCATTAATTCATCTATCATAAAATCGATCCAATTTAAATCCTGTGCGCCTAGTTAAATATTTCGCATAAAAATGTCTAGCTTACTATTGATCAAATTTAAATAGTCGATAAAATAATGTTATCTATCTTTTAAACTTGAATAAGGCACATTATTTTAAGAGAAAGGATGCTGGATGAGAGATATATGTCTCGTTCATTGTATAAACTATAAAGCCTAAAGTTAGAATAAGTCTGATCCAGTATTATGCTCTCTATTTTAGATTTATTAATTAATTCGTACTAATATTTCTGTGTAGGCGCTAGTATAGCCATTTGTTCGCAAGTTATAAATACCTACGTTTGTACTAAAACGCGGAAGTAACTATGTTTGTTTGTCTGCTACATAGCCTTGAACATATTTTAATGAGATTTAATCTATTTTTTTTTGTATAAGAAGAGGGCAAACGACGTTCATCCTCTATGCCACGAATTGACGTCGCAGGCGCTATCGCCAGCTCTGTAGTCTGTATTACAAATAAATAAACAAAATATATTATTATCTATAAAAATCGAAGTTGTCCTCAAGAATCTAATCTTGTCCCGAATGCAAAGTGTCTATTTACTCAGTGTTAGACATAGTTAAGCAAATAAATACTAAAAATTTTTGATAAGACTATGGACACAACATGCTACACATTTTGTTGGTTGATGATTAGATTCTTCCTGATTTTATCACTTTCACCTTACCAAATAAATTTGAAATTTCATTTGTCTGCTCTCAGAAGACTACAAGGAAATTATTCTCTAATAATTTCCTTGTAGTCTTAAAAATCAGACAATTGAAAAATTAATTAAATTGGAAATAGGACGAACCTACCAAATACTCTCCATTATGTTCTTATCTTGTAACTTAAACCTTCACGAACATCAGTAATTTTCTCCAGTTTATTGTAATAAATCTGCAAGACGTTTTTTCTTACCGTTAAAAAGCTTCATCTACCAAGGCATACATAGACTACTTTTTAATTCCGGGTCAATCCAGACGAATTCGGAACAAGCGGCTAGTAAAATATAGATCTAAGAGATTCAAAGGCTTCTCCAACCGAAATGATCGTTCCGGTCCAATACGCAACCAAATTATCCAATTACCAGTATTTGGCCCATTATGGCCCAAGAAGCCAAACCAAAGCTAGACTGGTGCGGTTTCGTATCGCCTTACATGTCAGGATTACTTCCCGGGAGGTTATTGGTTACATCGTTTAGTCGTTTATAATCCCTTTTTATAACCCACGGCTTCGGAAGGTCGCTAACCGGATCAGCTGGGACTCCAATGGAAGTGAAGATATATTTTCTTATGAATTGGTGGGTATGCGATGGTAGTAAGCAATATTTCATTATTACAGTACTAAACTAAAGAGTTAGTTGGTATTAATATAATTGTGTCTCTTGGTACGGTTTCCATTAATTATAGCATTAATTTATTTATATAGGGCACCAATCTATAGATGTAATTTAACTGCGAAAATCTTAAGATATGATCAGGAAAATTATGCTCCATTTTTTTTTTTTTCAAAATATTAGGTATTGTCGAAAATTGCAAAAAATAAAGGAAATTGATCTAATTACTTTCGAGTTTGTAACCACATCTCTTGAATTTGACAGATTTCCAATTAATTGCATTCTAGTTTTTCATATTTATCCTACCTAGTAAAACAATTCAATCGATATCCAGTATGCACCAATACAGTTCTTCTTATAGGCAATTGAGCTAATTGGCCGGAAGTCTTAGGTCCCAGTGTATCTAGGGCAAGACAGTCATCCAATTATACTCAGTTAAACGTTAAAGAAAACGTATTTATAAGGGTTGTGTTCAGGTTAAATGCTCCTTTGTGACGTTTCTTAAGAAATCAGAGCAAGCGGGGCTTTTCAGTGCTATGTTCGTACTCATGTTCGTATTATGTATATTCTGGATAGCATTATTGTTCATTTTCATAATATCACCTATATGGTATTTTTATAAAATGATCCTTTTTTAAAGTGAAACTTTTATTACATCGTCTCAAACTTTTTGGTCTGTGTAGCGCACAGGTGTAGCGCATGTCGCGTGACGGTCGGCTGCCGAGTAGGTATAAAGCAGTGTTCGGAAAGTTTCACTTTTACCGTGGTTTCATAAAACCACACAACTTTTTTTTTCTTTCTTTAATTAAACTGTGAAGTTCAGACAGTTTTCAGTTTTAAATGGTACCTTGTGAAGTCTAATAGAATCCTAAACTTAAAGTATTTTAAATGACCAAGACTCCATTTCATATAATTTACAGACGTTTCCATTTTATTATTTTAATAAAGATTAATAATCAATTAATCGTAATTTTAATTTGGCCTCAAACACATTTTTGATTTGTTAATTAAACTCTCACATTTGCCCCGACTTCGCTTTATCTTAATATACATATATAAATCTCGTGTCACAATGTTTGTCCTCAATGGACTCCTAAACCACTTAACCGATTATAATAAAATTCGCACACCATGTGCAGTTCGATCCAACTTGAGAGATAGGATAGTTTAAACATGTAGGTACCACGGGCGAAGCCGGGGCGGACCGCTAGTCGGTTTATAAACTTTTCAGTTCAATAGTGGTGAGGTAGGTGTATGAGTTAATGCTCTAAGTGTATGAGTATTTCATTAAGGGGAGGCTCCCTAAATTTTATGTGAATTTGCATTAATATTCTGAAACAGTCACACATACAATCAAAATGGAACTTTAGTATATGATTTATTGGGTCTATTTCTTTCCATGTTCGTACGTACAAGACAGTTACGTAATTGTAACATTTTCGCTCGATTCATTTTTTATTCAAAAATTATGCCTTTTTTAAGGATTATAATACATTTTTTTAAAGATTTACTTGGACTTTATGTCTAAAATAAATGTTAACAGTAAGAAAATATAGTTTACTATCCAATCCCAAGATATTTTTCTCTAGATCAATTATTACTTTAGTTATAAACGAAATAAGAATTGAGACTTACGAGATTTAGTTTCGAGCTCGAACGCGATCAAAGAGCGCACGCGATATTCAACTTTATTACGGCTGTGTCTAACCGGTCTCTCAGTGTCAGAAATTATGTTAGGGAGCCTCCTCTTAAGTTCTAGTATAAATTATTAGTTTTACTTCTATTTATGGGTAGATAAATAAAAGTGTTAGTTTTGTTGTTCTGAGTACAAAATTTATTTCATAGAAAACACACACTAGCTTAACTAATAAGCAATTACCAAACTCCTACCTGAAAATAGACAAGAAAGATTATTTAGTCTTAATGGACTATGATATTAAATTGTACCTTAACTATATAAATGAAAAATTGAATGCTTTGTCTGTTTGTTTTTTTTTTATTAAAAATTACTGAGATGTTCGTTTATTTTGAACGAGTTTCTTACCGATTCTTCTTGTTAGAAGGTCCCCAGGTGGTAGTACTAAAAATGCCAATTCAAAAAACACTCGTATAAGTTCACATGTATAAATTTTGAGTTTTAGTTTGAGGGTAATACGATACCAATTATATAAAGGAGTGTCGTAAGACGGGGCGAAAAAAATTAGTATGAGTTTCGTTTGTTTCTTACCCACTAGGTGTTCGTGTTACCAATGTTTAAAACATTTCTAGAAAGAAGTAATCTCAGGAACTACTCAATCAATTTTATCAGGTCGTGGTAGAACATCACACAAAAGACTACATACTCCAAATTTTGTGTAGGTATACATTTAATTACAGTACCGCCAGCACCCATCATCAGGGATTAGAGATTTTAACTTAACATCTATACTGCATTGAAATAAGACAATTTTTTTAACAACACAATTCCACCTGGACGATATGATACTTTTTTAATCACAGCGGACAACGGTACCGCAGCTGTTGTGTCAGAGAGTTGAAGGAAATAATTGTCAACAGAAATAAAGAAAAGAAAAAGGCTGGGGAAAAGGAAAGATCTCAGATGTGATACTTACTCATTAATCAGTATCCTGGTGGCTTGTTCGGCTGCGTACGCAAAGTCCGCCAAGGGTTTCACATCTGCTGAAGTAGCGGCTGCTCTCTGTGCCCTGGAGGCAGGTGAATCAATATCCAGGGGAATGAGTGTACTCTCCATCATACTGCGTTTGCGTAACGCGTCATTCCCCTGGGCGACTGCTGCCGCTATGTCCGCTTTGGCTATAGGTTTGTTAGGCCACTTTCTAGGTGGTGGTCCTGTGGAAATATAAATCAAAATAGATTTATATGGTATCGAAGTAATAAGTACAATGGTGTGTAGATATTATCGATTTTCTTTTAATATTCTTTAACCCTGTTTCCAAGGGCGAAGCTCCAAAAATATCAACAATGTTTTAATTACATTAATTAATTAATGAAATAAAAAAGGCTATGCATGAACTAAATAAGTTCTATATTTGTGAAAGCCCGCGAACGGTTTGAAGTTACATGCAGAAAAGTGTGGTCTTGGCAGTAGAGCAAATATTATAATTATTTAGACGGTACAGTACTGTTCTATGTAGTAATCATTTTAAAATAAACCAAATTTACTGCTTAGATCTAAAAATTACAGTCGATAGTTAGATAGTTTTTGCATCACTAAATTAACTAGAGTAATTCCTTGTTTATGATTTAAACATAAACTTTATAAAAAAAAAAATATAACATCACTATTCTAGTCTATAGATTTTAAGGGTCTACTTTTATTATACTTGTCATGGACAAATACTTGTACCTATGTAAAATTATGAATGCATTGCAATAAAAACATACTTCACATTTTTGAAGGACCAAAAAATCTTAGGTTCGTCGACCCTGTGCTAAATTTGGCGAGGTATTTTTAGCACTGTAACACTTCGAAAAATTTATCTGAATGGTTGACTTCGATCAAAATTATTCAAAAATAAGTTTTAAAACCGGTCAAGAGCAGGTCGGTAGGGTGAGAGTACCGTACAATTTAGATTTTGAAAATACGTAACAATTTTGTCACATCAAGGACAGTTATCGGGTTAGGTCACTGGATTAATCTCGATGGAAGGATTCTTTTGATATTCATTTCTTAATACACTTGTTTCATGTTTGTATTCAAAATTCAAATTAAATTTAAGAGCACTTGGAACAGAAGCGTTTAAGAATTCGACTAGGGTCGAAACATATTCAGTTTTGTTCTGAAAATATATTATAATGTAATGGTATTTTACATAATTAACTCTGTTCGTGTCTCATCTATTTTAGAGCGGAATATTTGCAAAATACAGGTTGGTCCACTTGGGCGGATATCGTTTACCGCCTTTATATCCTGCACACTGCAGTTTGTGTTGTTTACTTATTTTGCATTACAATCCTGTTAAAAGCAAAAGCTTTAACATGTATTGCCATGCTTTGATCCGTTTTTTAAAGCTGTATAAAATAGGTGATTCTATTGTCTATACGATGTTCATTATTTGATTCAGGATTATTTAAATATATTTAAAATTCCAATTGATAGCTTATTTCGTTAAGAAACAATTAGGTTATTCAGCATTTATCAAATATTTTTCAATATACTGAGTATCTAGTATAAGACTAGTTTTTGATAGATATGTGGTAAAGGAAACATTAAAACACACCACACTTATGTACGTCAAAAGAGAACATCTCTAATAGAAATACGTTGAATGCTCCATAGTTTTTCCTGAAAAGGTATTTATACGTGTCTATAAAATCCAATTAATCACCGTATTAATCTCTAGGTCATCCGACGTTTCATTAAACTAAGTTTATCCATAAACTGGCCTACTTATCAAATAGTATCGTGGTTAATATAAAGTGTCGTATTTACTGTGATGCAAAATGTGGTCAGCCAATCGCTTCTCAAATGACAAAAATATATATTGAGGTTAATAGAATTAGATTGTTTCATATTTTAAGTACTGCATTATGAATTTCGAGGTCTTCGATAGATCTAAATGCTCTAAGAAATAGCTTAGGTAAGATTATAAAAAATATGAAATTATGAATAACAAATGAAAATGTGTAAGCCAAAAATCTATTATATGACAAAAGACAGCAGTTAGGCTTCCAATTAATTTTAATAACGAATAATTGTACTTTTAGGACAAAGAAAAATTTGGACTATCAAGGTTCTTAACGATCCTTCTCGGTGGAAGCAAAATTTTGAACTGGTTCTTTTAATAAAAAAACTCAAAAAAGCATAAGCATCGCTCAAATCAAGCAAACAAAAACTATTCAGATGTTGATGTTTTTTTCACCATTTAGGTTACATTGAAACAATTCAACAAGCAGGTCACAGAAGACTTACTAATGCAAAACCAGAACTGCCACAGTTTATTTTCATAATTATAATCCACGTGGCTTAGCTAGAAATTAAAGTAAATAAGATAACTTCAACTCTTTACTCCAGATTTCCGTAATTGTTTTATCAATTTTTTCTAAGGCTTTCGTAATTTTCTTGATTGGTCTGCGGACCCCCTGGGATATCCTCGCGGACCCCTAGGGGTCCCCGGACCCCAGGTTGGGAAACGCTGAGTTAGAAAATTAAACAGGAAACATACCGATAGAAAAGTTATTAGCGGAAAAGTTTGAATAAATGTGACGATGTTCGTTCTTTTCGAATTCCTAAACAATCTAGATAGGCTAAACTTACACAAGTTAATTAAATATAATTACATTTCACAGCTTACGATCTAAAATAAATTCTACCTTCCTAAGCTACAATAGTTACCTTCCAAAGGCCAGGTCATCTGCAGCAAAGGCGCCATATCGGGATTGGTTCCCGACAAATTGACCACAGGTGTAGGAACTGTCGTTTTGATGATTTCGTCTCCATTTAGGTTGTAGGATACTGTTACCAACATTGCTACCGAGAGGATTACTCTGTGGAGAAAAAGTATGATTAAAGTCCAATTGGCTTAATCTATACTAATATTATAAAGCTGAAGAGTTTGTTTGTTTGAACGCGCTAATCTCGGGGACTACTGGTCCGATTTGAAAAATTCTTTCGGTGTTAGATAGCCCATTTATCGAGGAAGGTTATAGCCTTCCTCGATAAATGGGCTAATGGGCTATATATCATCTCGCTGAGACCCACAGGAGCAGCGAGAAGCTTTTTTGGTATTGTTTAAATATAGGTATAAATTCATTAATACCGTACCAATTATTGTAAGGACATTGAAACGGGCATTAGTTAATGGAGGAGTAGCATGTCCTTATTTGCTTGATGGGTGCTTGACATACTTTTGCTTCTTTCAGTAATTGACAATTTTCTAGGAAATTATTGGTGAATTTAAAAGAAAAAGAAAATCTCTACACCAACTCTACACAAAGTTCTCCTGTCACGTTTATATTATGGCTCAACCAGAGAGTCAGAGACCAACAGAGTTGAAACTGATTTTCATGAATTTGGTATAGTAATAATTAAAGGTTTACTCTGCTATATTCTACTCTATTCCATGCTATTCTACTCTACACTGCTCCACTGTACTCCCTAACGCAATGCTACTCTACTGCACTCTACTCACATGAGTATCACGCATATAGCGCACTGGAACTTGCGCAGCCGCTTCTGGTAGCTCCGGGAGATGCTGGACTCGAACACGTAGGTCGGCTGCACGAGCGGCGTGCGCTCCTCCGTGCTGCTGCCGGCGCGTTGCATGCTTGCTGGTGGTTATATTTGTGAAGAAAGTTGTCAAGAAAGAGGGAATTAAACTTAAAAATAATATTAAAATAACACATACGAATACATGAGTTGAAAAGAGATACTTGTAATGGTTTCAAGTAATGAAAAATAAATTAAATAAGATCGGTTGAGCACGACAGAGAAAATAAAAAATGGGTTCTTTTATTAAAAATTTTGAATAGTTTTGGTTAAATTACATTCATAGTAACGTAAAGTCGTTGCATACATAATTAGATGCTAATAATAATAATTATTGAGGGTTTCAGGCTTCAGCCTGCTGTCTTTTTGATTGGCCTCTAAAAATGAGACGAAATTTTAATAGCTGATTTCTTACTATGTACTTGGTTTAAAATGGACGCGACGCTTTTATTTTCTTATATAACATAATGTAAATATTTAGAAAATCTTGACTTTTACTTTGTTTTATACCTACTTATAGATTACGATGATAAGTTTAAGTATACTTTTAAATTTTTTTCACAATGACTCCATATAGTTAAATAAATAAATATTGGCACTCTTAAACTGCATCAGATAAAATTGGAATTACCTCGTATTTTAGAAAATGTGAATTTTTTTTACATCAATGGCACACCTTTGGTAATTTTCTCTTCGATCGTTAATATTTCTATAAGATACACTTCATGAACTATTTCTTTCTTAGCTATTACCAAACTCATTCGCAAACAAAAGGCATTATTATTTAAACAGTCATGATTGTGTTGAGCACAACAGCAGACTGTTATATGATAAGATAAAATTCCACTTTTTCATTAATGAACTGTGAATGAAACGATTAACGATGTAGTTTACTAGTTAGGTAGAAATATAGGTAGGTAATTAATTATTGTTTTTTTAGTTTAACTGAGTATCTTTTGTTCCATTTGTCTGGAAGAAAGTGTCCCCTCTCCTTTTTTCTGTATTCATTAATTCTATAACAAAAAATTTGTCTTCTCTCTATCACATGTATGCCGACGATCTCCAGATATATACCCAGTCATCCCTTGAGAATTTACCTGATGCTATCAAGACTACTAATATCGATTTGCAAAAAATCTCGGATTGGAGCCATAGTTTTGGTCTAAATATCAATCCTGCTAAAAGTCAGGTAATAATTATTGGTAGCTCTTATTTTATATCGCGCATTGACTGGGAATGCCTCCCTAAAGTATATATTGGCGGCACAATAATTGAATATAGAGATAACGTTAAGAACCTGGGAATATAGAATATAGAATATATATATATATATATATATATATATATATATATATAATACTTCTCGACTCAAATTTGTCTTGGTCATATCACCTGAAAGAAACTAGCCGAAAACTTTACGCTGCTTTTAGTTCTTTGCGTCGTTTACGTTATTTCTTACCGATTTCCACCAAAATTATGCTAGCTAAGTCCCTTCTTCTCCCACTCCTTGATTATGCTGACGCTTGTACCACTGATCTAAATGAAGACCAATTAGATACACTTGAGCGTCTCCAAAATTTCTGTGTACGTTTTGTTTACGGTCTTCGTAAATACGACCACGTTTCCCAATTTCGAAAAAAACTCAAGTGGCTTCCTATAAGACTTCGCCGGAATGCAAATACGTTGAAGCTTCTATTTTCTATCCTTTTCGATCCCAAATATCCTTCCTATTTAAAATCCCAGTTCAAATTCCTTGATTCTGATAGTTACTCCCTTCGCTCTGTTGATAACCTAATCCTTAGCTTTCCTTCCCACCAAACTAATTACTTCGGAAATTCCTTTGCTGTAACCGCTGTCAGACTTTGGAATTCTTTGCCATTAGCTGTAAGACGAGCTTCCTCTCTTAAGTCCTTTAAAAATCTTTTACACCAGCATTTTTTAAATATAGCATTTCCTGGATATTAACTGTAACTATGTATTTTATTTATTTATATTTATATACACATTATAGTTACTTTATTGTATTCTATTATGATTAATACAGGTTTCTCTATAACATAATAATAATATGTAATATATTATATTACTTCCTATTTTATTTTTATCTCATAATAATATACAGGAGGGGCTATAAAATACTCCAAGTAGTATTTTAGTGTTAGAAAGGAGAATTAATTAATAGTGTTAAATTACCACCTATCGTGTCTTAAGGTTTTAACGAATCTGTTCCACATATTTTATAAAATTTAATGTTTATAACTTGTTGAATAATATATTATAATTGTTTAAGATTTACAATTTGGACAATTACTGATACATAGTTGCGTTAGTGGTCAATTAAATATCTATTAATTTCTTTAAATATAAAAAAATTATATCTACGTTAAGTTATACATTGATTACTTAATTTACATTAGATTTACGGCAAGATAACTTTTAATTGAATACGTACATTGTTATTTTGCTTCGCACTACTTAATTCTTATTAACATAACTTTAAAAACATCAAAACATCAAACTTTAAAGGTTCTATAGATAATAAAATATGGAAAATATTTGGCAAACTGGTTCAACAAGTTTTCCGTTCATGATTGTTTATACTTACGCTAAATTTAACTTGTTATACATAACTATTTAAAATTATTGAAACTTTAAATACATTTGAACATTGATATAGTTTATTTGATTATTGGTATTATTCAGTTCATAGGTAAGTATATATTATATAGTCAATATTAAAAAAAAAACAAACACAAATTAATCATAAAATCTTTTACATTTGACGAATAAGCAATAACAAGCTTAAAATTTTAAACTTTTCGAAGATCATTAATAAATTATAAATATAAAAATAATTGTTAACTACTTACTTACATAAATAAATGAAAAATAATTAAAAAAATTAAAAATAAATCTCCGTTTCCAACTTACGTATTAATTTAAATATTGACCACACACAATTTTCACAATTTCGAAATTATTATAAACTATAACAACGCGATCGATACAAAATTTAAACACCCTGATAAACAATTAAAAACATACTCACATTTAAATAAATAGACTAACTAAACATTTAACCGTTCGCGCGTAAGTCACAACACAGACTACCAAATTGCTACCAAGTACCAACTACTACCGACTACCGACTAACCCCGACCATATAGTATTATCTGTACCCCTTATCCCTGCGCACGAAGCCTCTACAATCTTACGGCTTACGGGTTTCGGGACGATGACCTTAAAGGGACGGGGACGTTCAAATTATCTTTACGCACAACCTACAAATAAGATCGCTTATGTTTTGTCTACAATTTTTTTTTCTTACTAATATTTAGTACCTAATACATAGTTAAGATTGCAGTGGTGGCTCAGTGGTGAGACCTCGGACTTCGAATCGATAAGTCCGGGGTTCGAGACCAGGCGAGCGCGCAGGAAATAAATTGATTTTTCAATTTATCTGCGCATGTTGTAACATCACCACTGCTCGAACGATGAAGGAAAACATCGTGAGGAAACCGACATGTCGAAGAATTAAAAAGTTCGACGACATGTGTCATCCGCCAACCCGCACTTGGCCAGCGTGGTGGATTATGGCCTGTACCCTCATAGGAGGCTCGTGTCCCAGCAGTGGGAACGTATATGGGCTGATGATGATGATGATGATGAGTTTAAGTTATATGTATAAAAGGCTGATCATAGAATAATTTTGAAATATAGGAACTTATATAATTTCACTTTTCTTTATAAAGTTAGCAGTGAGGACTTCTTTGAACGAATAGCTTTTGCCGCGAAAACTAAGGAGGTGAAAGAAAAGAGGTTTAAACACAAGATTGTTGGGGTCAAAGCATGTTATACTTATGATAGTAGAGCAGTGGACGAAAAGTTCCTTAATTCTGTCCTCTGTTCCTTGTTTCCTGTTAGAAAAATTATTTTCACTTATTTTTCTTTTACAATATTTCTCTTGTAGTGTTGAAGTCACCATTCAATGCAATGGCTAAAATCTATACTAATATTATAAAGAGGAAAGGTTTGTAATTATGTATGTATGGTTTTCACGCATAAACTACAGGACCGATTTTGATGAAATTTGGCACAGATAATCCTTAGACCCTGAGAAAGAACATGGCTACCTTTTATTGCGAAATATGTACCACGGGCGAAGCCGGGGCGGACCGTTAGTTTTAAATATTTTATTCCGAGTCTTTGGAAGACATCCATCACTACATAGTATAAAACAAAGTCGCTTTCTCTGTCCCTATGTCCCTTTGTACGCTTAAATCTTTGAAACTACGCAACGGATTTTGATACGGTTTTTTTTAATAGATAGAGTGATTCAAGAGGAAGGTTTATATGTATAATAACATCCATTTAATAGTGGAGAAGTACTGTTATTTTTGAGGTTTCTAATGTGATGTCGTAAATAATTACATTTTTTCCGCTTACATTGCAAACGCAGGCTGAACCCTACGAGTTTTATCAAAATAATGTACTAAGTATTGTACACATTGAAAAGGTCTACAGAAAAGTCCGCGATGGTATATGTCTATCTCTTATGGATAACCCACAATAACTTTTTTTTGTCATTTACTTTTTACGACAAATAATGGTTAATTTTCGAAGCGATTTTAACCAATACAGCATTAATCCTTAACGAATTAAATACCTTGAATACATTGTTCATTTAATATAGATCTATATATGGCCCTTTACACCGTATGATTTAAGTGAATATTTTCGAAAATATTACAGATTTAAAAATTGCCTAACGTAGCGTTTGCGGCGGTACCGGCCGGCCGCCATTGCACCCGTGCGAAGCCGGGGCGGGTCGCTAGTAGGTATATATTTTGCAAAAACGTCATTATTACTAATGTGAACAGGGGTCTAAATAAAATATTAAAAAATATGGGTATATTATTAAAACAGAAAAAGTTGTAACATTTAAATTTCAATTGTTTATAGCAAACGGATGTGAGACGTTTACTTAAAAATATAAAAACAAAACAACATCGTTTACCTGATTTTGAATATCGGTTATTAAGAAGTGATCATATTCATTTATTATTGAGTGCTTATTAGCTATTTCACATGATAGAAACTTAATTTCAGAAGATCGTAAGTATTTTGTTGGCAACAAAGTATGAAATACCTACTAAATACCTACTTACTAATTTCTATCGTGGTAAAGTCCTGCTTGCCAAAGGCCTCTGAAATTTTATTTTTCTCAGTAAGTATTATTTTTTAGACTGCGTCTATAACTGGCTATAACTGCATAGTATTAAACAAAGTCGCTTTCCCTGTCCCTATGTCCCTATGTCCCTATGTCCCTTTGTACGCTTAAATCTTTGAAACTACGTAACGGATTTTGATGCGGTTTTTTTTAATAGATAGAATGATTCAAGAGGAAGGTTTATATGTATAATAACATCCATTAAATAGTGGAGACGTACTGTTATTTTTGAGGTTTCTAATGTGATGTCGTAAAAACTTACATTTTTTCCGCTTACATTGCAAACGCAGGCTGAACCCTACGAGTTTTATCAAAATAATGTACTAAGTATTATACACATTGAAAAGGTCTACAGAAAAGTCCGCGATGGTATATGTCTATCTCTTATGGATAACCCACAATAACTTTTTTTTGTCATTTACTTTTTACGACAAATAATGGCTAATTTTCGATGCGATTTTAACCAATACAGCATTAATCCTTAACCAATTAAATACCTTGAATACATTGTTCATTTAATATAGATCTATATGGCCCTTTACACCATCAGATTTAAAAATTGCGGGACGTAGCGTTTGCGGCGGTACCGGCCGGCCGGCCGCCCGGCTATCTATTTTATACCCGTGCTAAGCCGGAGCGGGCCGCTATGTTTTTATATGTATACAACGTTCACAGTTTTTCTGTAGTGTATTTAGTATCAGCATTGCACCCGTGCGAAGCCGGGGCGGGTCGCTAGTTTCAAATATAGGTGGAATCGCCTGAAACGAGCGCATTATTTGGAATACACATTAAAATTAAGCTTTCTACTATCAATTTTATTTTTAGCTATTTTGGCAACAATAAGTTCTTGAACAAATCAAAATTTAAATTCTTGCATCTAAATGGGCATATAGGATAAAGTTACATTTGTGTCGATATAATCGAAATTGCAAGTTGCAATTTCGGAAGCGGGAATCAAATCTCGTTTAAAGAGGTCAATGCCCCAGATTTACAAATACAACTTTATATTATGTTTCAATGTAGTGTTTATTTAGGAACATTGTCGATTTTCTCGAGAATTTGAGAGATTAGATAAGAATGAATGAATGAATAAAAAAATCTTTATTGTATCATAAGGCAAGTTATAAAAAACGAGGAAAATTAATGAGTCATGCATAGTATGTAAATATATAGAATTAGTTCTATTTACCTACCTACTAGATAGAGATTATTAGTGGTTTCTTCTAATTTTCTATTTTCCACTTTTGTTTTCCGCTCGCCTTACCATATTGGAAACATCACGAAATAACGATATTGTAGTGCGGGCAAAGCGAGCATAACGTATGATTCAGAATTGTGCCCACAGAAGTTTCGTAAAAGGAAGAGAGGACAGAGGTAGTCACCTACTTAAATTTTGAAGTGAAAACTTCTTTAGCGGCGTTGGGTATAAAATCAAACTCGCGTCAGGACACGTGGCCTGATCGAAAAAGCGTAAGACGGATGTTTTTTTTTTTTTTTTTAGCCCTTATATTCCATGCGTAAGACGGATTCCAAAATATCAAACATGCTGAACGTTAATAATAAAGTTTTCACTTCTGCCGGCACTCCCGGAGTGCAACCCGTCTTTTTTGAAGTGAAAACTTCTTTAGCGGCGTTGGGTATAAAATCTTAAACTCGCGTCAGGACACGTGGCCTGGTCGAAAAAGCGTAAGACGGATTTTTTTTTTTTTTAGCCCTTATATTCCATGCGTAAGACGGATACCATTCCAAAATATCAAACATGCTGAACGTTAATAATCAAGTTTTCACTTCTGCCGGCACTCCCGGAGTGCAACCCGTCTTTTTTTTTTTTCTACAAAATTCTACAATTTTATATGTCAATAGTAAGTATGAATATTAATAACTAGCTTTCCGCCAGCAGCTTCGCCCGCGTACTTAAAGAAAACCCGCATAGTTCTCGTTCCCGTGAGATTTCCGGGATAAAATATATCCTGCATGTCTTTCCTCATGTCTCAAGCTATCTCTGTACAAAACTTGAAGTTTATCCATGCAGTACTTTTTGAGTTTATCCCGGACATACATACAGACAAACAGCCAAAAATTCTAAAAACTTTATTATTGGCTAGGTAAGTTTAATTTAACTTATGCCTTATCATGTTACACACCTAAGTTGATTATGACTAGGAATTAATGAAATCAGACATTAAAATTTATTATTCGAATTCCTTCTTTATCTTCATATTACAATCGCTTAAGAAAAGAGATGGGTTTTTAATTATTTATGTACCTATTTTAATTAAATTTGATAGAGTTTTATCTCATAGATATGCTGCACTATCAAAATGCAAGGTAGGTTCTATGCTTTTAATAGATTTATGATTTCCATGGTATTTTTGGTATAATGTAAATTACTAAATTGTAATCATTACTAATTCTAAATAAAATTAATGAAATATAATATTAAATTACCTATTATCTATTCATTCTTCTAAGAAAGTAAATTTTAGTTTGTTTCACAAAAACAGGCACTGTAAATTTTAGTTTGTTTCACAAAAACAGGCACTGTAAATTTCGTTTATAAAATTATAACATAAAATAATGTGAGTGACTTAGTACTTACGTACTTACCTACATATTATAATATTATTCTAGGTAGGTAGTAGGTGGCTGTTTTCCACGCTAAAGCAGTTTTCCCGCGAAAATCGCAATCCTCCTTGATTACATTGTCAGCTGTCGTAAACTCATAAACATTATCAAACGATTTTTATTTTGTGTCCTCAAGGTGTTGTCCCCATTCTGCTTGATTTAGGTAATTCGTTATTCGTACATAATTACTTTTTTGGCTTACTAAAATTGTAAGTTGTATTGTTATAATTTGTATTTCGTGTATTTTTCTCTTACAGGCCATAGTTAAGATGCGTTCAAACCACAATTCACACGATTGAAAATTGTAAAACATAAAAAATAAATTTGTTAAAAAGTTGTAACGTTACGTTTAAAATTACAAATTAGCTATAAAATTCTGCAATATTAAACAAATTGCAATACTATTGTTATTTTTTGAATTTATAAGTACACCAATTATAAATTAGTACAGTTATAATAAGGAATTATTGAAACCATTAGATTTTATTATTTTTCGTATACTTTACGGTTAAAGAGTAAACCTACCTACAACAATATTTTATGAAGACTTTTCCTACGGAAAGTCTTATCTCTTAACCTCTGTTCCATAACCATAACTATGAACGCGTTTGTACCGCGGCAGCGCTTAATGCTTGCGTCACGGCGTAGACAGAGTGTCTACGCGTCACGGTGTCAGCGTGACATTGACGTATAATAGCTGTCATTCTCAGCTGCAAAAAGGGAGAGTGTCTGTAATACAATAGCATAATATAACAAAAAATTGTTAAAAATGGCTAGTGTTGAAGAATTGCAGAAGAAAGTAAGCGAATTGGAAGCCAAATTAGCGATCGCTCAAGGAAATGCCGGTCCTGTGCGTCAGAAAATCGACGTTATGTCCTCTGAAGTTATGGACTCAAACCCTTACAGGTTTCGTATTAATTTTATAATAAGTTGAAAACCTGTGAGCTATTATTTTTATTTTATTTACTGCAGTTATTATCCCTCAGAATGTTTATTGCATATTCTGATGTCCAGAATTGAATTTTAGCGTTAAATTTAATACAATATGTTGTACCTTCTTGAACTTAAATTTCCTATGACTGTATAAGTCACTTCTTAATCACATACTTCTTAATTATTAATAACAACACATCTATTATCATTTAATATTTAACAAACTTACGGAATCGTTTTGTATGGTGAAATCAAAACTGAATGCAATTAACATATAATACCAAATATCTTAAAAATAAAAACTATTTGTTTTAGTCGTCTCATGGCACTAAAGAGGATGGGTATAGTGGACAATTATGAGAAGATCAGAGAGCTTTCTGTAGCTGTTGTGGGTGTGGGCGGAGTGGGCAGTGTCACTGCAGAGATGCTGACCAGATGTGGTATTGGGAAGGTACAAATTATATATTGACATGTTCTTAAAAGACTACTCTTTGCATGCTATTGACTTAAATTTCCATTATTATACAAATATGAATAAATTCAATAATTATGCTTTCTTAATATAGATGTATATCACTATAGGAAATGTAGTTTGTGAAAACTGAACAAAAATATATTTTAAATTTAAAAAAATGCATTACTGTATTTTCATTTTAAGGTGAAATGAGACCCAAAACAGACGTTTCGAGCGCACGGAGAATTAATTTTTTTCTTCAAAAACTTTGAATTTGATTTTTTTTATTTATCGATTTATTTATTTGAAGAATTTGTTTAGTGACGTTTGGGAACCGAAACACGATTGACAAAATTTGCCTCGATAGAAAAACGTTGTGAAGTTGCCCAAAAATTAAACGGAGAATCAATTTCATTTGGACAATAGTAAATTAATATCAATGAAACTTTATCCACGTCCACTTCCATTCAATTCTTGAGAGACGTACGGGATTAGATTTTTCAATTAATACATCAGTTATTAAAAAAAAATATATTTATAAATTATGAGCAAAAAATTGCGCGTAGGCCGGTCGCTTCCGCCGTTCCGCCTCCTGTTAGTCGACGCCAACGCGTCTTAGAGAGCAGTCCTGTACAACTTTTTCTCGCGGTGCCGTTGTCTACTCGCATACGTGATTTAGTGTTAGTGTTACTAAAGTTTTTCATAAACATGGTGAATTTTGGTGGCCAAAACATTGATGGTGAGAACATTAGGAAGAAAATGTTGCGAAGGCAGATGAAGAAACTACAGTTATTGAACCTAAATAGGTAAGTTTTGTTTATCATGCTTATTTATATTTATTTCGTCTTTCGGCCGCTACAAGTCTAAAAATTTCAACTTCCAATATTTTGATTACTAGGTTTATGTTTACAAGTCTAAATTGAGAAACGCATAAATGAAAATTTGATAGATATTTTTATTTACGTAATAGAATTGAATAAGTAATATTATTTTAGTCATATTTTGAGATTTCATCTTCCTATAATTTGATTACTAGGTACCTATTTATGATTTTTGTATTAGTACATATATGTTTACAAAGTCTGAATTTAGCAACGCACAAATCAAGATTTTATAATTTTATGCACTCTGTCTTTATTTTTATTTATAATTTTATTATTGGTATAAATAAGTAATGTAGGTTTTAGTTATTTTTTGAGATTTCATTTTCCAATAAATATACTACTGATTTTTGTATGTATGTTTATTTCTAACAGCGAAGCGCGACCACGAAAAATCCGATGAGCAGCTTGCAAGCCAGGACGCAATAAAAGACCAACCATGATTACCAGAAACTGATGTGGATCTTCAGACAGTTTCATATAGTACTTTTTTTGTGTAAGTTTATTCTTATTTCATTTATTTATAAGTCATAAGATTGAAGATAGTGGAATATTTCAGACTAGTGTAAGTTATCACTGACTGGTAGGTAATTACCATTGAGATCAGAAACAATTTTTATTTCAACCCTATTGCGTATAACTTTTTTTTTATTATATTATAACAGCTATTGTCTGAGGTCTTTCACTGCACCGGTAATTGTAAATTTTTTTACTTATTAGATACCATGCTATTTTAGGCTTATTGCTGATCTACTAACAATTCTATACACATGTGAGGAATCCCAAGACAAGGGTAAAAATTAGATATTATCCATACTAATATTATAAATGCGAAAGTAACTCTGTCTGTCTGTCTGTTACTCAATCACGCCTAAACTACTGAACCAATTTGCATGAAATTTGGTATGAAGATATTTTGATACCCGAGAAAGGACATAGGCTACTTTTTATCCCGGGAAAATGACGCAATCCCGGAAATCCCACGGGAACGGGAACTATGCTAGCTAAGGTGCGGCAGTATTTCACATCTGAACAGCTTCTAACTCTTTATCAAGCTCAAGTTCGATCTTGTGTGGAATACTGCTGCCACCTCTGGGCAGGCACCGCCAAATGTCACCTCGAGGTTCTTGATGCTATGGAACGTCGCGCCAAGCAAATTATAGGAAACGACCGGCTATTCGAAAACCGGCTTCTGAGCCTTGGTCATCGCCGTAAAATCGCCGGTCTCTCAGTTTTCTATCGACTCCATTTCGGGGAATGTGCAACTGAATTACATGGCCTTATCCCAGCTTCGCCTTTTTTCCAAAGGACGTCCAGGCGTACGGCGGGATACCACCCTTATCTGGTAGAAATGCCGACTGCACGCACAGCACGCTTTGCGTCTTCTTTCTTAATGCGAGCTGCCAAAGAGTGGAATTCTCTGCCGGCGTCCATCTTTCCAGAGAAGTATAACATGGGAATTTTCAAGAGACGAATTAACAGGCACTTTCTAGGCGGGCGTGACTTACCACCTTAGATCTCGTCACCACTTTCCATCAGGTGGGACTGAGGTCAAACGTCCACCTATCTAAGTATAAAAAAAAAAAAAAAATGCGGGTTTTTCTTTGACTGCGCAGGCGAAGCCGCGGGCGGTAACCTAGTATACATATAAAGCTACTTATACTAGATAAAGGATATTTATTTATACATATATCAATTCGAATGAATGTATGTATGAGTAATTTTTTAATTTGTTTTTATGAATACATATTATGCATAAGCATAATTACTTATAAATTTTATATAAAAAATATTTGAAAATTTTGTAGTTATGTAACTATGATGCCGACAATCGACTTTTTTACGAGCTAGGACAATAGAGCGATAAACGAACGGACACAGCTGCAAATTTTTTTACAAATTTTTATAAAAGCACTTGTTATAATAATTGCGGTCAACCGTAAAATGTTGCAAACAAAAGAACGATTTTCTCAGAAAGTTTGCTATGTATGACGCCGACAATCGAGTTTATTACGGGCTATGATAATAAAGCGACAAAGGAACGTACACAGCTGCGCAATTTTTTCTAGTTTTGATGACAGTATCTTTATAATAATCGTGGTATTATAAGAGGTATTATCAATGAATTTTTCTCCTATTATAACTTATTATGGTTGTTTCAGCACCTCAATGTACAAGGACAGCTCAAAGTAACGGGCAAGAGACATATTTATTTACGGAACAAGGAGAAGAAGTCATATCAAGAAGATAAACATTGGCAGAACAATAAAATGGTACCAAAACCAGCATTCGAAAATATCTGATGTTAAATATATCAAAATTTCGGATATATTTATTCAAAAATAATCAAAATTGTAAATAATATTTTTTTGTCTATTATTGATTTTTTTCAATAAATATTATATAAAAACAAAAATCCGTTTTTTTAAATCTTTTAAAACCGATAAAAATGTAAAAAAACCAAACGTAAATAGCATTATTCTATTATGTATTTTTATTATCATATTGTACGTAAAGTCCCCATGTCGAAAAACTATAAATTTTGTTTACAAAGATTTGCAAATAAGCTAGTAACGTAGGTAGCGACAATTCTAACAATAACAAATAATTACATCATAAAATAATTTAGTCACAAGCTCACTTTTTGTAACCAGATTTGTACCAATTAAAAATCGACCTTCGTGCAAAGGAACAAAGGTCGATTTTTCTAGTCCGATGGGCCCGGCAACGAAAAGACGTTGCCGGATCGCTTTATTCAGCTTTAACCGCGCGAATATAAGAGTATAAGTAAAGTTCATTGAACCTCCGTTAGTTCCGTATGTTTCCGTCATCTATTCAGTTGTGTGGCGTGGCGAGGGGATTTTCGTGAAGCGCCCCGCGCGCTCTTATGCTCCACCCTGGGGGCGTAGCCCAAAAGGTGCACAAACATGATTGTATTTCGCCTTAATGTAAAAAAAATTGAATTGAAAGAGTTGAATAGTGAATTTATTTAGATCTTGCATAAATTTATACACAAATTAACACTTAAGTAGATAAGCTATAGTATATTATAGTAAGATTGTAAAAGTGGTAACTATATTTATAACAAAGATAACTAACAATTTTCAGCTGATCCTCTATGACTACGACAAAGTAGAACTCGCGAACATGAATCGCCTTTTCTTCCAACCGCACCAAGCTGGGCTCAGTAAAGTAGCCGCAGCGGCCGCTACGTTGCAAGCTATCAACCCGGACGTGGCTATAGAGGCGCACAACTATAATATCACCACGGTGGATAACTTTCAGAAGTTCTGCGATTCTATCAGGTTTGTGTTTGTTTTAATGAAAGTTCTGTTGTATTTTTGTGTATAATTAAGCTTCATATAATAAGCATAGCATAATAAGCATAGCTTCTATCGCGGGCCTTGAGCGCGGGGACCAAATCCAGAAATTCCGTAACGAAAAAACCTCACGCTCCCCACTCCGACGGGCACGGAGGTGTGGCTTGAAGGCATGCTATGCAATAGCTTTACCGCGGCAGTCCTCGAGTGCCACACGTCTTTTTTGACGTGACAACGTCTTATAATTCGATAGAGCCGGCTGCACGCACGAAAAAACATGACTCATGCGGCGTTACCTCGGTCTGAGGCGTTCCATGTAAGGCTTGAAGTGCAAGCGAGAGCATGGAACGAGCGACAAAGAAGCACAATCGGACGTTGTCACGTTCAACTATCGTCAGTAAACCGACTTTACAGACAACCAATTTTTTTCTAAATATATATTTCAAGCTATACATTATTTCCAGTAAAGGCAGCCTAACCAATGGCCCCGTAGACCTGGTACTAAGTTGTGTGGACAACTTCGAGGCCCGCATGGCGATCAACACAGCCTGCAATGAACTGAACCAGCGCTGGTTTGAGTCTGGTGTGAGCGAAAACGCTGTTTCTGGACACATACAGTTTATTATACCGGGGGAGACTGCTTGCTTTGCTGTGAGTTTGTTCTTTTATTTATTTAAGACACTGTTTTGGATATTTTATACAATATAATTTTAATAATAAGTTATCACTACATATTATAAAACAAAGTTCTCCATTGCGTCCATGTGTCTGTTCACAACCAATAGTTTGATATTTAGTTTTATAGTATTCAAATGGTTTAAATGAGAAATGCAGAATAGAAAATATCCGATGACGATGCGGGATACGAACCTATGTTGCTTGCATTGCCAATATGCAAAGTCAAATTGCAAGTATGACTTGCAAAGTTGCCTGGAATAAATCTCACATAAGCGATAAGGCCACTTTTGCCTCGAAATATTTATTTTCTTGTAAATTTTTCTTACATATTAAACAACTTCAAAATTTTGTAATATATAATAATTATTATTATTGGTTCAGTGTGCCCCACCACTCGTGGTAGCGTCTAAGATCGACGAGAAGACGCTAAAAAGGGAGGGAGTGTGTGCCGCCAGCCTCCCCACCACTATGGGGATTGTGGCTGGATTTCTGGGTAAGTATCGTTAAATATTCGTATAAAATAATGTTGTTTACTCCATATAATATTTATGAATTTATGAATTTGATTATTGAGGGTAGTTAAGAACTTACAAAATATAGTATGTGAATATTGAAATAGTAATTTATAACAATTTGAGAACTCGTGGTAAAGGGCTTAATGATGAGGTCGACTTGCATTTAATTTTTTAAGCCCTTTTCACAATAGGCAGCGTTGGGCGAGAAGAGGCAACAAAGATATAGTCTACTTGATAAGTTGAAAATGGCGTAAAATAGAGATAAGTCTCTTAAAAATACGTGCGATAGCTCATTTGATTCGGAATGACGTCTAGAAAAATGTATCGGAAATGTTTATTAGCACACAAAAAATTGCAAAAGTTATAAACAAATTAAGTTGCAAAAAAAAAGGTATTTCGTTTATTGTTAATAACTCCGAAATTATTAACATTTCAGAAATTTTGAAAAAAGATTCTTAAAGAGGAGGAAATTTCCAACGAAAATCTTCCGACTCCCGGAATTCTATCTCCATTATTTATAATTTTAATTAAACGCTGAAAATAGCCCTCCGCGCGGCATTTTTAGTTAGCGCGCGCGGCTTCAAAACCGAGCACGTCACACTAATTATTTTTTTAAAGTGAAACTTTTATTACATCGTCTCAAACTTTTTGGTCTGTGTAGCGCATGTCGCGTGTATCGCGGCTGCCGAGTAGGTATACCTACTCGGCAGCCGACCGACACGCGACATGCGCTACACAAAGCAGTGTTCGGAACCGTTCGAACAGTTTCACTTTTACCGTGGTTTCATAAAACCACACAACATTTTTTTAAGGTATTAAATATTAATTTAAAAATTAATACAAAGAACACTTCAAAGAATTTGCTCCCGTTGATAATTTTACTTAAAGTTAATTTTTCAACAAATTAGACAAATGTTAACTAACGAAATTTTTTTGAACTTCCGTCCTTATTGCACATTAAAAAAAGTGTTTAAATAATTGTCGGTAAAATTTTTCACTTCGTGGAGCCCTTCATATAAATATACTTAACAAGATCGCGCCATAAAAGTTTAAAAAATGTTAATACTTTGTTTATAATAATTTTTTCAATTTAACAAAAAACTAGAAATTTCTAGTTTTTTGTTCAAGTTACTTAACTTTTACTTAACTTTATTAGGAAGTTTTTTTGCGTCATTAAAAACAACTTGTTTATTGCATTAATTGGATTCTTTGATTTTTATTTTGTCTTTATTTTCAGTACAAAACACGTTGAAATATCTCCTGGAGTTCGGTAACGTCAGTCACTATTTGGGATACAGCGCGCTCACAGACTTCTTCCCTGCCATGAGTTTGAAGGTAACCATTTTTTGATTTCTTTAGAATATTTTTAATGTTATATTAAGCGATTTATTCGTTCTTTTCTTTTATAGTTGTATAAATTATTTACGTATAGATCTTTCAGAATGGTCGAATTCTTGCAAATAAAGTGAAAAAAAAAAAAAACGTTTTTAGGAACTAACAATTTTTTAAACATGAGAATTTTGAGGTTTTAAAAACGTTCAGAATTTGAATATTGTTGGTAAAAAATGTTTTATTATGTCATTTAAATAACTTGCAAATGTGTTTTTTTAAACAGCCATTTAATTATAAAAAAATGGATTTTATTCATACATAGAGATTATAATTATTAGAGATTATCTATACTACTTATAAATAATATTATAAAGCTGAAGAGTTTGTTTGTTTGAACGCGCTAATCTCAAGAACTACTGGTCCGATTTGAAAATTTATTTCGGTGTTAGGTGTTAAATAGCCCATTTATCGAAGAAGGCTATAGGCTATACTTATATCATCACGCTAAGACCAACAAGAGTGGAGCCATGGGTGAAACGGCGGGGCGCAGCTAGTATTCGATATGATCGAAAAAATCTAATAATGATATAAATTGCAGCCGAACCCACACTGCGAGGATTCTTACTGCCGTCGTCGGCAAGCGGAGTACAAAGCGAAGCCGGCCGTCGAACTCGCGACCGAAGTGAAGGAGGACCCCAAACCGCTGCACGATGATAATGAGTGGGGTGAGGGATATAGATATATGCAGAAATCTATACTAATACTAGCTTCCGCCCACGACTTTGTACGTGCATCCCCGTTTTTCCCCGTTCTCGCAAGAATTTCGGGAAATCCTTTCTTAGCGGATGCCTACGTCCTAACATCTACCTGCATGTCAAATTTCAGCCCGATACGTCCAGTGGTTTGGGCTGTGCGTTGATAGATCACTATATCAGTCACCTTTGAGTTTTATATATATACTAGCGGTCCGCCCCGGCTTCGCCCGTGGTACATATGAAAAATAGATGTTGGCCGATTCTCAGACTTACCCGATATGCACAGAAAATTTCATGAGAATCGGTCCACCCGTTTCGGAGGAGTATGCAGACTAACATTGTGACACGAGAATTTTATATATATAGAGATGATATAGATTATAAAGCTGAAGAGTTTGTTTGTTTGTTTGAACGCGCTAATCTCAGGAACTACTGGTCCGATTTGAAAAAAATATTTCGGTGTTAGATAGCCCATTTATCGAGGAAGGCTATCATTACGCTAAGACCAACAGGAGCGGAGCTACGCGGGAGAAACCGTGAAGCGCAGCTAGTAAAATATAAAATGGATAAATTATATTTTAATAGTAAAACATAGGGGATGTAATATTCACTTGGAGTATGTGGTGTCAATCATTTGGTATTCGGGTAAAAAGTAGCCTATGGGCCAGACTAAATCTGTGGCAAAATACAGATCTGTTATACAATAAAAATAAAATATTTTTAATTTCAGGAATCAGTTTAGTAGATGAAAACTCGCCGATAGAAGAAACTCCCGCTTTGAATCTCGTTGATGGAGTTCAGGTATTTAAGCGTCATTTCTTATATCTGAGGCTATATTTGTGCTACATTTAATCCAAATCGATTCAGTAGTTAACGCGTGAAGAAGACAGAGTTACTTTCGCATTTATAATATTAGTTGAAAATTTACACTGTTAAGGGGAGGCTCCCTAAATTTTATGTGAATTTGCATTAATATTCTGAAACAGGCACACATCCAATCAAAATGGAAGTTTAGTATATGATTTATTGGGTCTTTTTCTTTCGATGTACAAGACAGTTACGTAATTGTAACATTTTCGCTCGATTCATTTTTTATTCAAAAATTATGCCTTTTTTAAGGATTATTTCATTTTTTAAGATTCATAAGATTCACTTGGACTTTATGTCTAAAATAAATGTTAAC
Source organism: Colias behrii (assembly GCA_029959065.1). Lineage (NCBI taxonomy): Eukaryota > Metazoa > Arthropoda > Insecta > Lepidoptera > Pieridae > Colias > Colias behrii. The sequence continues at coordinate 15,960,813 of JARWMC010000001.1, forward strand.
AGCTGTAAGAAAATAGAGTTTACTATCGAATCCCAAGATATTTTTTCTCTAGATCAATTATTACTTTAGTTATAAACGAAATAAGAATTGAGACTTACTTTTCGAGCTCGAACGCGATCAAAGAAAGCACGCGATATTCAACTTTATTACGGCTGTGTTAGCGTCTAGTACAGTAACCGGTCTCTCAGTGCCAGAAATTATGTTAGGGAGCCTCCTCTTAATCTATCTTATATCATTAATATTACAAAGCTGAATAGTTTGTTTGTTGGAACGCGCTAATCTCAGGAATTACTGGTCCGATTTGAAAAATTCTTTCGGTGTTACATAGCCCATTTATCGAGGCAGGCTATAGGCTATATATCATCACGCTAAGACCAACAGGAGCGGAGCAATGCGGGTAAAACCGCAGGGCACAGCTAGTTATAAAAATATACCTAAAGTATAATAATTTTAATTTTAAGCATTTTGACGTGACAACGTCTTATAATTCGATAGAGCCGGCTGCACGCACGAAAAAACATGACTCATGCGGCGTTACCTCGCTCTGAGGCGTTCCATGTAAGGCTTGAAGTGTAAGCAGAGCGGAACGAGCGACAAAGAAGCACAATCGGACGTTGTCACGTTCAACTATCGTCAGTAAACCGACTTTACAGACAACCAATTTTTTTTTTAATTTCTCCAGGTCGCCTACAGCATTCCAGTAGATAATAGTACTCCAGAGTCGAGTACAGGTGGCGCTGTTGCCGCGTCTGAATTATCTCTCGAGGAATTGATGCAACAGATGAAATCTATGTAATTTTGTGTATATCTTGTGTAATTATGTTAAATTCGAGCCATTTTTTGTGTATAACTGTTGAAAGTAATGAAAATCGGTTGTTAAATTAAGTGATTTTATTTTTTTCTGGCTCATAATTGTTTATGGTTATGAAAAATACGTAATTTATGTTTGTATATTTTGGTTTTATGATTTTTTTATCATTCATCCATTAAAAGTTTAAGGATTTTTAACAAGATGCATTGTTATATACCTGATGAAGAAATAATGAATCCAGATATGATTACGGATTTGGCTGATATTATGATATTTTCATATAGGCCAAATGCAAACAAAGCTACCGGCAAAAGTAAGTATGTAAATATGTAGTATGAATGAATCTATACCGTACATACTCTATTTTAAACATTTCATTGTTTTTCTCATGAAAGAAAATTTAATTTTATAATTTTCTTCTTTTTTGTCTTTTGTTGTATATTCTGCATTTAAGTTCAATAAAGTATCTAAGTAATAACTTAACCAGCTTATAATGTTAAAGAGACATATCTATTATTAAAAAGTCAATGTATGTTCTATGTGATGCTTTATGAAGTGATTTATGTCACAGTTAAGTTAACATGGCCTAGTTCCATAGTTAATGGTTAAGTTAGAAAAAACGCGTTGTGTAAAATTTTGTGAATTATAATATCAATTATGTATATTGTATTTAAATTATAGCTATTGGAATTATATTAGAGAATTATAATTATAAATGTGCAAGGGATGGATTTTAAATGTATATGTATGTAATTGATATTGTTGTGGACGGAGAATTATGTATATTCTATTTCATATCTTGAGGGAATATAGTGAAATTAAATCTATGACTTAAAAAACATAGTAATGTAAAAATTCTAAAACTTGCCGTTATACGGATTCAATTTTGTGTCGCAACTGTTACCTAATGCTCTCTAATAAAAAAAAGACGGGTTGCACTCCGGGAGTGCCGGCAGAAGTGAAAACTTGATTATTAACGTTCAGCATGTTTGATATTTTGGAATGGTATCCGTCTTACGCATGGAATATAAGGGCTAAAAAAAAAAAAAAAATCCGTCTTACGCTTTTTCGATCAGGTCACGTGTCCTGACGCGAATTTAAGATTTTATACCCAACGCCGCTAAAGAAGTTTTCACTTTAAAAAATAAACAGCCACAAAAACTAAACATCGACAAATTATTTCGTGCTCACTTTCCTCACAGTATAATAAAACTTCCAGCTTCGGTTTTAGTCTTATATTACATTGTATAAACGAATTTGACACGAATACAATGACGTCACTATATTTCCTAAAGAATAAACATTCCCGTATTTATTTAAATGTAGCGCTATTTATAATAAAGTTATTTTTTATATATTGAAATTTTATAAATCAATGTTGCTTAGCTTAATTATTAAATGTTTATTGTAAGAAATTGAATTTTTATTAAATGTCTGCAGAAATCAGCTGTCTCTTTGTTTTATCTGTAATTCTGTTCAATTTCTCCATTATTTTCTTGTTTGGCTTTGGCAGTTGGTTATTCTGAAACAAGAAATATTTTCTTAAAATACAATTTGTATCTACATGAATAAGCAACAGAATTAAATTATTTATTTGTAGATCTTAAAATATTATTAAAATATTCATGACAAACTTTTACACGACAAGGCTCAAAGTTTTTAGAATGCATTTCTAAACACAAATATTTTTTTCATACTTTCTTTTTATTATTATTCACGATACTCAATTGATATGTGTACAATGTTTAAATTATATCTGTCCGTTAAAAGTTGGTCAAAATCGAGTCTAAAGGAGTCGGTTTCATACAAACATACAGTTGAATCTAAAATGAGGTTTTTTTTAACATTTTTACTTAGTAAAATAAATAGTAAAATTATAATTTACATTCATAGCACACAGAACATCTTTAGCCCGCGCTAGTACATGTTCCTCAATCCCGCTAGAGCGCGCCACCTGGTGGGCAAAACTCGACTCACAAGTACCTTCCGTTATACGGAACAGAAATATCACTTCGCCGTCTTGGATTATGTGCTCGAAGCTCTGGAATGTGTTAAAAATGATTTTTTAAATATTGTCAATTTATTTATAAATATGATTATTTTCAGATTATATTGAAATTTTGCGTGATAATTAAGTTATTAAAATAACCGTTCTGGTTTAAGGAGGCACTAGTTTCTTATTCATAAATATACCACTAATAAAAATAAGTTTCAGCATGACTCAACCAAATTATTTTATCCATTAATGCCAGAGATTTATAATATATTTTACGTGATGTAGATTTGTTGACTCTAGAGTCAAGGATAATTTTCAACCAGTCAGCTAGTAAATAATAATAAAATAAAAATAAAAACCAATAATTTATATGAACTTCCATCATCTTACCAAAAACTTAACAATCGGCGTGTCTATAATAAACTCCTTAACATTCAAGAAGTGTGTTGACAGAAACACGTGCGGGCACTCCTGCCCCTTAAATAAGAGCGTGTTCAGACAAGCCGCTAGTAACGAGAGGCCGTCTGACTCTGAAGTGCCTTTACCGAACTCGTCTACTAGGATGAGCGAGTTGGAAACCGATTCCTGAATAGCTAGCGCCATCTAGCGGGGTATCGATATTGAGTTTTGATATTTTTTGAATTTTTCGTCATTTTTGTCAGATAAATGAAATGCATTTATAAATATTATTATGTACAATAGACAGCAAAAATTATTATTAAATAATTATTTTGAAAATCTTATAATAATTAATTAGTTTGAAAAGGTTTTCTTTTTTCACAATTTCCTGTTTGGATTTAAATCACCGATTTTTGGAAAAATAATGTAAACAATCAATAATAGGTATTGCGCTGTATTTAGACTTAAAATAAAGCTTCATAACCTGTCTCAGATCAATAAGAAAAGCGGACATATGAGCCGCGATACATTCAGTGGACTGAATCCTGGTGAATATGTTGGATACGATACCAATAGTTGCTGATTCCGCGGGCACAAAACTGCCGATGTGAGCTAGATATACTATTAAACCTGAAATGTTGATAACTTAACAAAATCAACTGTTTTTGTTTGAAGAAAAATCATTCCTAGGAACAGGAACTCATGTCTTACTGCAGTTTTAATTTCAGTGTGGAAAAATGTCAGAAAAATAGGTTTTCTTAAGAGTTATATCTAGCGCCATCACTTTTCCAAACTGGAAATAATACTGCTTTAAGATTATTTAAGACCTCCGAAGGTACCTATGAATGAAGAACCTAGTTGGTTCTAATACAAAAGTGATGAAAAAGATTAGATTTATTTTTTTGGAAACAAAAATAAGACCTTATCTATACAAAAACAATACAAACCAATTTGTTTCATATACACCGACTTTCCACTAGCATTAGGTCCAGTCAAGATTTTAACAAAACCACCATGTAGACTGCTATCTGTATCATTTGGCACAAAATTATCACATGTTGTGAGGTATAAGGGATGCTTCCCCTCTTTTATTTGTATTATTTTGTCTGTAGTTAATTCTGGGCGAGTGAAGTTTAGTTCTTTACAAGCTTTTGATATTGCTATGAGGCTGTTTAAAAAAGTGAAAATATCAATAGTATGATTAATTATAAAATAATTAATGATTTGTCTCTATCATGACACAATTACGGTTAACACGTGAGAGTAAAATCGAAAATCGGGGTTAGTTCGATTGAAAAAATGAAAAAAAAAAATTGATCGCTTAGGTGCTAATCACAGATAGATCGATAAAATGAATGAAGAGCATCTGCTCTATTTTTTGGGTCGTGAGACATGGCAAATGCTTTTCATATTATGTACTAAACCGATTTTAAAACCTTGCCCCTTAATAAGGTATCTTTATTAATAAAAAAATAGGAAAATATCCTGTGGAATAAAATCCTCACCAGTCTAATTCAGCACATTTATCTATCAATGCTGCTAATGTGTGCAAGTTCTCCAATATAATGGTTGTGAGACGCATCATTATGCGAGTCTCATGGGCAACTATTTCTGGGTAAGTGTCCCCTATTATCATATCTAGTTCTGTATAAAAATATAATATAACAGAAAATATTAGTAAATTTCTTTAGATTCCAGATCAATGTAGAAAGTATGAAAAATATATTTTTAGGTAAGTAGTTCCCTAATAGTCCGTTTTCTTATGGGCATGCTTGTATGGAAAGGTATACATTTTTGAGTAAAGCAATGAAATTTGGTTCGAATGTTGTACTCGTCCACCTAAGCCCAAATCGCCTGGTAGCCAGTGTCTACTCCCCGGCAGAAGGGAGGGAGGGCGGGTTATAGAACAGAGCGCCCGGCGCTCGGAAAAAAAATTCTGGCGGATTCATTTGGCCCTTTGAGTCGAGTTTGGTGTCGTTATCAGGTAACTAGATGATGCCCGATTCATTCCACATACCAGTTTTTTAGGGTTCCATAGCAAAATATGTCACAATCTTTAAAATAATAAACTTTTGGCAGTGGCAAAATCCAAACAAAACAGGATATTTTTATATTTTTCTACCAAACTTCGTTTATAAAAAATACTGTCTGAAAGGCCATTTCATGCAGATTATAAAAACATTAAAATGTAACATATATCTTACCATTTTCAATGTGAAATAAATTATAGAAAGTACAGAAACGTTCGTCAGCGCAGCGTAGGGGACGGCTAATAGACCCGAAAAATAAGCAATAACATAAAATAAAAACCAGCCAAGTGCGAGTCTGACTCGCCCATCGAGTGTTTCGTACTTATTTGTCCTATACCATGTTATCTTGTCTGGTAGGACCTGGTTAACTGATACACACACACTTTCGTCTTTATAATATTAGTGTGATTTTTAAACATCTTTAAATTATAAATGAAGTCAGGTAACATTGTTAAAAATAAAGATATATAATAATAGAACGTTTTTGTATTACTAATACAATTGGAATACATGATATTCTGTACTAGCCATATCTATCGACTGTTCTTAACATTATTTTGGCTACTACTACTATATCGTGTGTTCCAAAGCTAGAAGGTCTGAAAGAACTATAGGTAAACATGCATTTGAGGTATGGAAGGCATATCCGAATGGCACACGAGGATTTGAAGCACTTTACAGTGGCAAATATGCAGACAGTGAAATTGAAAAGTTTGTGATTACGATGCATGATAGGTAAGGACGGTCACGATATTTTAAGGATACTCTTATCCAGAACTTATATTTTTTTATAATTATTATAAGTACATGTTTGTTTTTCACATTGTACCCCGCTGTGACAGTAAATGAGGGTCGCAAACAAATTTTTAACAAAAACGGACAGGCAAATCGAAAATTTGCTTCCCACAGAAGCTGCCCTTAAACAACACACCTTAAGGGCAGTTTTACAGGCTGTATATATTTAGGGACCTAAAAAAATCGAAATATTCCTTGCCCATCTGAAATAAAAAGAAAAGAGAAGCTTTGAATTGATAAGATGTCGGTGCGTGAAATCTTGCAATTCCAGATTAAAGTGTTTTATACGCCAGCTCAAATGTACCGTATTATGTAATTGTGGAGGTGGTTGTCATTATTATTAATACAAAAACGTTCTATTATTATATATCTTTATTTTTAACAATGTTACCTGACTTCATTTATAATTTAAAGATGATTAAAAATCACACTAATATTATAAAGACGAAAGTGTGTGTGTATCAGTTAACCAGGTCCTACCAGACAAGATAACATGGTATAGGACAAATAAGTACGAAACACTCCATGGGCGAGTCAGACTCGCACTTGCCCGTTTTTTTTTTATGTTATTGCTTATTTTTCGGGTCTATTAGCCGTTCCCTACGCTGCGCTGACGAACGTTTCTGTACTTTCTATAATTTATTTCACATTGAAAATGGTAAGATATATGTTACATTTTAATGTTTTTATAATCTGCATGAAATGGCCTTTCAGACAGTTTTTTTTTATAAACGAAGTTTGATACAAAAATATAAAAATATACTGGTTTGTTTGGATTTTGCCACTGCCAAAAGTTTATTATTTTAAAGATTGTGACATATTTTGCTACGGAACCCTAAAAAACTGGTATGAGGAATTAATCGGGCATCATCTAGTTACCTGATAACGACACCAAACTCGACTCAAAGGGCCAAATGAATCCGCCAGAATTTTTTTTCCGAGCGCCGGGCGCTCTGTTCTATAACCCCCCCTCCCTCCCTTCTGCCGGGGAGTAGACACTGGCTACCAGGCGATTTGGGCTTAGGTGGACGAGTACAACATTCGTACCAAATGGCATTGCTTTACTCAAAAATGTATACCTTTTCCCATAAGAAAACGGACTATAACTACTTATTCTTAAGAAGACAAGTATTTTTTTTTTACAAAAAAAAAAAATAAAAAATATTGTTTCACTTACCTTCACATCCCTTGCTTTTGTAATGAATGTAGTCGTTATTCTGAAACTGAAAAAAATAGAGATGAGTTAGTTACATTTGGCCAAAAAAATAAAAAATAGTTTAATTATAGCTTTCACGCGAATCTTACCATAAACTTCATATCAGGTAATTGCTTCTGTTCCATAGTAAGGTTATCGGCCCAGGCCTTTACCCCAAGGAGGTATCCCAAATGGGGCATATACAACATCGTACACTCTTCTATGAAAGTCGGTAAACGGTCCATTTCTATTTTGGCCGTTTCTGACATTAGTCCGTGTAGACTGGCCATTATTTGTTTCTCTTTGGTAAAAAAAATAACTTATATTTTTAATACTTACCTACTTATATATTTTTTGTGAATAAATTTTATAAAATTGTGATAAAAAGTTCTAAGAGATAAAAATTCCACAAATATTAGGGATCATAAATTGTCGATTTAGCTGAAATTTTTTGCACCTACTTTGACAAAACTTTATCATAATTTTATCGAGGGAAAAACTTACTCATATCCAAATCTTTATCAACTCCAGCTTTTACCGTGAACTTTCCTTCTGATTTTGATAAATCAAAATCGATGATTCTATTCATGTACAAGGCCATCTGTTACGATTACAATCGTATTTAAGAAAGAGAAGAGAAATTGTATTTAAAGTTGAATATAAAAAATACATTATTAAAAAATCTGAAACTATCTTGCCTCGTATAATTTATTGGTATCAAAATTAGATATTTCTTCTAAATATGAACTATTGCGTGCTACAGATTCACAGATTTCACTTATGAGTACTGCGTTGTAAAGTGTCTGAAATTAAATTTTATTAAAAAAATAATTATTGGTTTTATATGCCCTATGCGGTTTGCCCAATTCAAAAAAATATAAAAATGATAACCAACATTATAAAGAGATTTCCATTGATATGCCTTTGCAGACAACGCTTTTATTTTTGCTAATATTCCCTGAAAAAACAAATCATATACCTATTAGCACATACTAATATCTAATAATATACTACGTATACAACTATTTAGTTATATTGTTTATTATTTTTTCATTCAATAAATTTCCATAAAATACTGATAAGACCAACACATACATTAACATTTTTAATGAATCGTAGCGAAGTACAGATGTTTCTTACTACAGAATCGCTTTGAGGTTTCATGAAGAAGGTTATTGCATCTTGGCGCTGTTTTAGCGTAGTTAGATCCTTTGTTGGATGACGTAACAGGATTCTATTTATAAAAAATAATTTTTTTCATGAAAAAAAAAAATGTTTGCTACAACTTCTAAACTCTAATGCAAATATAAATTTAAGGTTATCGTAATTTATATAACAATTTATATTTATCGTAATACTAATAAAAAATTTCAACTAGTGTGTACGTTTTTAAAAAAATAATTTAAGTATTTGATATTTAGTTTTATAGTATTCAAATGCTATATATAAATGAGAAATTTTAAAGTATAGAAAAAAATCAGACGATAGTCGTGGGTTGTGATTGAATTTTTTCTATTCTTTAAGATAAATATTATCAATGGTTTAATCGTAAGACTACAAGACACCCGATACCTCATCCGTCTATGTCCAACCTTCGAAGAGCATTTACTAAAAATTTGGAACAAACTCAGGCCCTCTTTATTAGAACCTTGCACCCCTTTCTTGAAGTTACTAGGGTGAGATTGTGTGCTGAATATTTGTAGACCTCTGTATGTGTCTTCGTCTATTGTTACTATGTCAGATCTATGGGGATATGTTGTTTTAATAGGTATATTATGTAGCTAAGGTAGAGTTCTAACTTATATGAGTGTGTCATCTAAGTACTATATAAAAATAAGTCGGGTTTTCCTTCCTGACGCTATAACTCCAGAACGCACCAACCGATTTCCACGGTTTTGCATTCATTGGAAAGGTCTCGGGCTCCGTGAGGTTTATAGCAAAGAAAAGGTGTCTCTGGTGGCGAAACGGAGTTCGCCCGGTTTGCTAGTCACGTATAAAACAAATTAAGAACTACAAGAAGAAACGAAAAATCTATGGAAGATCTTGCAATTTTTATGTATCCCTCACCATGTTTTGAATTTATTTTATAGTATATTACGTAGGTACAATACCTAGATACTCATTTTAATACCAAGATGATTAATTTCTATTACAATAAATTCAATATCATAACAATTACAAACATCACAAGACAGTAAATAAATAATTAAAAAAAAAAAAAAACTCACAGCGAAATTCTCTTCAAGCCCAAAAACTGCGGTTTACTATGCAAATCCATGCATAAATTCGACCAATTCAGATCTAAATACCGAAGCAAAGCGCCTAGTGTGTGTACACTTTGGTTTTGTGAGAAATCCAATACTGTACGAAGGAACAGGGTTCGTTCCTCGTCAGTGCAGTTTGGGGGTTCGTTGGGAAGGGATAGGGAAAAGATACGCCGCTTGCAGGCTTCGAAATCTGGTAAAATTGTTACTTGTAATATGAGAAATAGGGGAATTTGGTAAATGCGTATCAGTATATGAAAACAAAGTTATAATATAGTAGATCAAATGTAAATATTGTGTAGCACTATTATTTATGACTGAACCGAATTTCACAAATTGCTCATTTTATAGGAGTACGTAATTCAATTAAATGGAATGTGTGCCTGTATGTCACCACTGAACCAATTTTGATGAAATTTGATACACATATAGACTAAAACCTAGGGAAACATGTGTACATTTCCTTGCAGAAAATAACTATATGGGTCACGAAAGGCTCAATAAACTATGCAAAATCGATGTAAAATCAGAAAATAAACTTACTATAATCTTTAGAAGACACAAAAATGAGTTTACATTTCCCGTCAACATTTGTTTCATCGTCAAAGACGATTTTCTTTACCGCACTTATAAAAGTGCCCTGGCTTTTACTATCTAGTATTATTTGAATCGGCTCTATTTGCCGGAATAGTGACACGAAAATTTGATGTTCTGGAGCTCGATCTGATATTTCTTCAAGAATTTGAAGCTGGTATGAAAAATAGAAAAGAAAATCACTATTAAGCTGAACTTATAAAGTAAAAAGGCAAAAAAGAAAGTGCAATAGACTAGTAATAGTGCCTAAATGTTTCAATGAATAAGTATTAAACTTCCTACTACAATTTTTCCCTCACGCAAATTCAAGAATAAGCTTGTATTAGATATATTAACTATGAACAAAAAATCAGAGTATATATATGGAGCCAGCTTTACAAATATTAAAGAAATTAATACTAATACCTCTCCAGTTTGTAGCGTATAGCTGGCCGCCCCGAGTTTACCTGATTTGCAGCTGACAGCAAGCAGGCGCTAAAATAACTCTAATCTTCATAATCGAGATAATTAACTTTAACTCGTAATAATATAAGGTACATTTTAATTGAACCAATTTGTGCTCTATTTTCCGTAAGAAGAGTTTTATTTTACAGGAAAAAAATTACAGCTATGGTTTAGGTAGTTTTGGAGCAGTGTTTTACTTAATATTAACTTAAAACTATGTTTGTAATGTTAATTTAACTAAAACAACGTTATATCATATATGAATGGCCTGGCCATGACTTGGTTGGTAATGACCCCGCCTTACAAGCCAGAGGTCGTGGGTTCGATTCCCATCCAGGGCAAATATTTGTGTGATGAACATAGATGTTTGCTCTGTGTCTGGTTGTTAATTGTGTCCGTGAGTGAAAAATGTCCTGAAATATTTATCTATACTAATAGTGAAGGAATTAAGAAAATAAGGTATTTTAAACTAAAGTGCACCAAACTAACACGAATTATAATAACAACAATCTGATACATTTGTTTAGTATAAATATTTCTACAATTGCCATAGTAATAATCTGAAATCTATATTAAACAATGCGTGTAGAATAACATTTGAGGTCAGTTAATGTTGAGAATGCGATAACTACAAATATTAACGTTTACCGTGTCGCTATTTTGCGATTAAATCTGTCTTTCTATTACTGAGATTTGACTCTTGAGTTTGACATAATATTGATCAAAGATAATAAAGGTCAAAAACCATAAAAATAAATAATCCCAAAATCTAAAATAAATAGCAATTTGTGGTGTATAAATTTGATGGTGATTGATAGACTGACAAACGTTATTAATTTAATAGTAAAAGTTCCTGAGTTCATAATTAATAATATTACAGTATGTTAAATTAAGTATGTACATATTAAATTACCTCCTCGATATCTGTTTCATCGGTATCTTGGTTTTCAGTCTCACTTCTGTTAGGCAAAACATCTTTATTTCTGTAATATTTTCGATTTAAATTTAATTTATTTTAATTTACATCTATTTTTGTATCAGTGAAACAATGTTAAATAATACAGGTCTATCTATTCATATTAAATTGCATATTTAAATAATAAAATGTCTGCACACACCTTTTGCATTTCGAAATGATAAACTGATGTGAAATTTCACTGTTACTGGAGAAAGTAGACCTTGGCGCTACAGATGCAGATGTTGTTTCATTCATTTTAATCAAATTATACGTTAATGTGTTTAAAAATCCAAATATTTTAAGAAATACGTGGTTATTAAGAGAAATTGTCAAACAATAGTATTTTTGAAAAGGTTCTATAATTTTCCCGCCCAAAATGGTTTTTTTTAAATCCCTTGGAGGCAAATGCAAGATGTTTTTTAGAAAGGAAAATCTCATCAGCCAGCGATAAAAAAAATATTGCAGTATTAACTACCTATTTTGTTAATATTTTTCAGTATATTATTCAGGTATTGTGTAATATAAGCGTATCAAGTAATAGATACCAAACCAATAAATCAATTATTGTGCGTATATTACTACATAGTTCATTACTGTAGGTATAATAGGGAAGAAAATAATGAAAAAAAAAAAAAAAAACACATTAAATATTCAAACATTTATTCGTAAAGGCACTTTGGTACAACTTATTATTATATATATTATATATATTATATACATTATGAGTACAATCATACTATATTTAATTAAATTGTTAGTTTGCAAACGTCCTTATTGTTAATGGTGAAAGCATTTTTAATAAGAATAGTAACAATACAACTAAGTAATTAATTATTTTAAATAATCTATAAAATTTATCATTAATAACGTTCAATATTAAATCTAGAATAAATTACGTAATTTAAAATTCTTAGAAAAAACACACACACTGCCATCAAGATCGAACAATACCATTTTCAAAATTTGAAACATCAATCAAAGCGAGTGCGCGTATCCGAACGTTTAACTTTTTTATATAATTAGCAGATCCTTTTCTTCAGGAGCATCATTTCGCATGTTGACTCTGATGTGCCTGCATGCATTGCCGACAGCGTCCATCAGAGGGGCCACGGTCACGGCGAGGCAGGCCTGCACGAGCGTGCGGATTGACGCGAAGTAAATCTTTACACAGCGCAAACAGGGGGTCGCGCACCAGATTTGCTGTAGAACATTTATGAATTTTAGTTAGGATACATTTTAAATTTACTAGAGAACTAATGAATATAAGTCTAAGTACTTAAGGACGAAACTATTGTAGTCGATGGTATTTTACCAGAGCGTTATTTCAAACGATTTTGTCAAGCATATTCTACGTTAACGTAGCGTCGTGATTATACGTACGAAGCAGTTACCATATTAAGTACTAAGTAATCACTCGCAAATCATTGCAAAATAATTTCGATTGTAAGTTAACTCATATTATAAGTAGATAGGTACCTATCTAATAACAACGGGTGCTATTTGTTTATGGACTATCTTAGTTAAGACTAGCTGCGCTCCGCGGTTTCACCTGCGTGGCTCCGCTTCTGTTGGTCTTAGCGTGATGATATATCCTGTGGCCTATAGCCTTCTTCGATAAATGGGCTATCCAACACCGAAAGAATTATTCAAATCGGACCAGTAGTTCTTGAAATTAGCGCGTTCAAACAAACAAACAAACTCTTCAGCTTTATAATATTAGCATGGATATATACTCACTTCAAAAGCCAAGCACGCAAATCCGACTCCCAACACCAGAGCACACGGCGGTGCGACCAGCACGGACAGCACTATATAGCACCAGTTGCGAGCGTGCCTGAAGCAGAAGTGGCTGATCCGCCACGCTCGCTCTGGACTCCGGACGCCCTCTGGCTCGCCGATCACGTCGTCCCATATTATCTGTGGAGTATATATTGATATGTAAAAAGATAAATAACTAGATGCTGGAGCCTGCGGTTTTGTTTTCGTGAAGCGCAATCAGTGAAAAAAGAAGCCTATGTGTTGAGACGAAGAAGCCAGTCTATATTTGTACCCAATTTATTACCCGTTTTTGTGTGAAAGGATAACAAACTTAAGAACTTTCAAGTTTAAAATACATATTTGTAGAATTTGATTTTATTATTATTACAGGTAAAAGTTTTTTGTTGTAGGTATGCTTTTATGTTTGTAATAAATGAAAGCCAATAATAAACATTAACTTTAATTCTGCAGACAGACAAATATAGAAGTCACAGACAGGCCCCGTTTTACCGCTTGAACATGGAACCTTAAAAAATCGTTACATTTTCGGATTTCTCACAAAAACTCTACCAAGCAATTACTGAAACCTCTATAAATATATTCCACAAGTCATTCGCTATTCAATTAAGCAATAAAGTAATATTAATATACCGTACATGACAGATGACCTTTCGGCTATGTTAAAAATATTTGACCGTTCGACCAATTCTCACCCCTTGCTTCCAGTCACGCGACGTTCCTTACCGTTTCTTTGTGAACTCGATCGATGAACTTATGTATTTTATAGAGGAATATTGCCTAGATTTTTGGTAAGGCGTTGTAATTTATCGCTTGCCTAATACTGAACTTACGAAATTGATTGAGTAATTTTCTAATTAATAAAATAACATGACGTGTATAAAGCTATTTTTGTCGTAATTTATTACCTATAGGCACAGAATACATAATAGTAGGCAGTAGCTAAACGCTACTATAGGGATGTTTTAGAAAATAATGGGGTACATATAGAAATAGCGAATAATAGGTGTCCAAAAAGAAAATTGACAAGTAAAACAGAAGCACAGAATACATAATAGTAGCTAAACAGAAGTGAAACTTATCACAAATGGAAAAACTTATCACTATATATAAGTCATAATGATATATGCACAGTGCACACATTATCGAGATATTTTAAATATTATACATACGAGTATAACATTCATAAATTACTTGCTTGAAGACTAGAAGCCAATTTTTTTATATACTGAAAATCTTATAACATGAGTTTTCTAAAGTGAATATGATAGGTTAAATTAATAACATTAAAGATATACCAATAATATGAGATACAACGTATATATTTTGATAAAAGGCCTCATTAACTAGCATGATAGGACAAATACATAGAATGAAATATCGTTTATCATATCGGATTCAATGGAGGCTTCACATGTTATACTCTGTAAGGGTTAGTTATTTGTTCACTACTTACTGTTACAAAATTACAAGGGCATCAGAAACGCAGTCCTTTGGAATCTTTGGAAGATTAAACCATTGGCTTTTTATATTTTTGAAAGCTACCTGTAGTCTATCTATACTAGAAGTAATTTACAGCTATAAGAGTTTGAACGCCCTAATCTAAACTACTGGTACGTGATGAAAATTTATTTTTGTCGAGGCTATAAGCTTTATTATAACATAATACTATCAAAGTATTACAATAGTGATACTACGTTAAGGTATGATTAAAACCAAGGGGCACAGCTAGTATATTAGATTTAACTTCCTACGTGTGTTTCATGTGTACAGTGTACAGTGTACATTTAACATTAAAATGTATAGACTAATATTTATGTAAAATGCATTATAATATTTAATTAAAACCGTAATCAAGTACGTGGCCTCGTAGCTTTTAAATATGGTCATTATTTTGTCCAGTTGCAAATGCAAATGGTTTTCCGTCGTATGAGGTGTTTTTCATGGACTTCATTTCCATTCTTGCTAACTGCCTTTGTTTGTGTTAATTTACTTATACATAATATTACATCCATCTAGCTTTGTGGTACAGTGGTGTTAGTCATTATCATTCTAACGTAAGGTCTGGGTTCGATTCCATTAATGAAAATAAGTAAACAACAAAATAAGTTAAATCATAGATAATGATAATGGAACATCGCATTATTCCATATCATAAATAAGTAACGGTTTTAAATATGTATTTCTCAATATTTTGTAATAATAATAATATTGTAGTAAAAGTCTAAATTTTTTCAAAGCTTCTGATGATTAAAAAGTGTTAAGAAATGAATATATAAATACATTAAAATACATATAATGAGCTAATAATTATATTAGATACTCGTGTGGTCACGTAAGTGGTCTAGCACTCTAGTAATTATACGCCTCTAAGGCGCCATTGTAGTAAAATAAAATACATGGGTTCGTTTCCCGCCGAACAAAGCTTTCGCAGTTTCAAAAATATTTACCGTTGAACGAGTAGTCTATGTAAGATAATGTGGCTTATGTGGCAATAGATTATTAACCAAAAAAACCATCAAACTTTTCTCCCTTAATATATTAATTAAATAGTTACCAATGATATACTTTTAATTTCATAATATTTGTGCATTTGTTGTCCAGCATACAATTACCTGTACATGTTGATTCAGATTATTAGGATCTCTATCCTCCAGTACCTCCCGTACACCACTGTTTGGCTTCGACACCTCCATCACTTGCACCCTCACCGCAGTATCAGCCACCAGCACTGGTGGTGCTGAACCCGGCTCCGGGATATCAGGCAACAGCTTGGCTGATATACGACAGTTTCAAAAAACCGGCAATGCCGAACGGTGTAACCGCGGCTTTATGGAATTTATTAATCTGTTGTTTTAAAAAATTGTAATTTCATGATAGCCGCCTAAAAAGTTCTAGATTTGAAATTGGAATGTTGCTTTTTATTGTCTGTTTATTCTGAATGATATAAAATTTTTATAGTAAATTGAATGATATAAATTTTTTATATTAAATTTAATTCTTTGTACGTAAGTTTCTTATGAATAGAAATATGTGTAAGTAACTAAATTCGCGTGCTATCAACACTGTTTGTAAGCTCACTACTGAAAGTTATTATCAATCCTTTCAGTGTAAGCTGTGCAATCCAGAGCAAGCGAATGAAATAATAAATACGAATACAAGACGTGTACAAGACTATGTAATTTTTAGTGTAATGAACATTGAAGAAGTATTTTTAAAAGATTTACAGAACGATAACGATTCTATGAATAAAAATATAAAATATTATTTTAATCCAAATAATCTAAATAAATAAAATATAAATTTTATCTACTTATACCAATTGGTTAGCTAATGGTCCGGATGTGAAAAATATAATTAATCGTAGGTTACTACAATTCGGACAATTAATGATTTTATAGCTTACTTATCTTTAAAGAATTTTTAAATCGGTCAAGTAGCTTTTCTACGTATCATTCAAACAAAAGTCAAATCATTCTTTTTTATTACGTAAAGTTTAGATTTGATATTAAATTAAGAGTACGAAATATTTTCGCTTATACACTGGATGAGATGCCTTGAATAAAGTGATATGCGCATGCGTGGCGACTGTTATTCAAAAGTCTAGCACCATACATTAGGTTTAAGTTTTTATTCATAGGGCTTACAAAGTACTATGCAGGTTTTAAATTGTTGGTATGGGTTCTTAAAAAAAGCCAGGGCTCTACTCATTAAAGAATGAATATTTTTCTTAGGTAGGTTCTAGTCACTTCTAGATATCTCTATAATATTATCACCTAATATACCAATTTCAGGTAACACTGATTCTTACAAAAGGTAATCTTGCATGTAAATAAAAAGACAGCATAACTTGTTGTAAATATATGTATTTTCTGATAAACTTATACAGCTATATACATTCACCGTGATATATACATCTTATAATATAACGTAAGTACATTATATAAACCGTTGAGCGTACACGTGGTTTATGGTATAAAACATAGACAGTCTTAATGTATTCTTTATTATTGCACCTATTATTCTGTTCAGTGAGAATTGATAAGAAAAACGTCATAATTTAACTTTACTGTCGTGATTACTAAAATAGCAAAATTGCCATAAAAATTCAGTCAGTTTTATAAAGACTGACGGAAAAATCTAAAACTTAAAAACACCTCGCTTTCTGAACATTCTATGCTTTGAAATTTATATTTAATTTGAAAGCTCTTTTTATCAACTCCCACCAAACAGACAGTTTATGTTACAAAGATAACAAATTGGACGGGGTATAAAAATCCTTAAGTAAACGAAAATTTGTAATAGCCAAAAAACGAAAAGAAGACATTTTGCTACATTATAATCGATAAAAATAACATTTGTTCCGGTTACAATTAACCTGGTTTCGTGGACATTACCACATGAAATATTATTTATGGTTTATGAACCTTTTAATGGTGTTGCCAGTCGCAATGTAATTGGATTGCTGCAACAGAGTAAATACACAAATGGAAGGTATTTTTATTTGTAGCGCTATAAACAGTGAAGCTAAAGTAATAGATAAGACACATAAGGAAAACATTGCAAGCTTGAATTTTTTTTTAAGCTGGCAACACTTTTCAGCACCAATGTACTTAGTTACTTTTTATAAATGACTCTTTACTTTATTCGTATAAATGGAAATAGGGTATAATGTTTAAAAATAATGGTATCTTAAAATATACAATCTAATTTTTAAGTAATAGAAAAGATTACAGCGAATAATTTACTTAGCACCGTAAATTAAGAATTAGTTATTTATTAATAAGTTTAAAGCTTCAGTATTTTTGCTTCAATTGACGGCGATTGCATTGAAATAAATCAATAACAGTAAAGAAAACTTAACTATCTTCAAAATTATACATCATCTTAATTTATGAATAACTTATGATTAAGCACTTAATGTTATAAACTCTCGAAATATTTACGTTATAACTTATTTCATTAATAATGAGAGACTGAAGAAAATAATTACAAAACGTTAGTTTGAACACAGACTAAATAGGTCTATTACTAAGTGCTAATAGATATTAAAATAGCACCCAGTTTTGGCGGTTATATATCTCACATAAAAATTGTATTAGAAGATGTAACTGACCAATACGAAACAAGTAAAACAGATAAAACTTCATTGTAAAAGGGATATAAGATCGTTTCTTTTTGCGTTCGTTGTCTTTTGATATTTTAAATTTTTCAATAAAAAGTTTCCCTCCAAAATTCGCAAACTGTCAAAATTAGAAACGACAAACATTGTATTGAGTAGGTTTTTTCGTTAGCTTTTTATTTAGATTATAGGACCCTTAGACTTAAATATTTGTAAAGTTGTTTTTTAGGAAACGTATTGAATCGACAGACGTGACAACACAGCTTGTAAACTTCTCAAAAATACTACTACATACGCGTACTGGCCAGTAAAAAAATCATTCTTGACTATTTATTTGTAAGTGATATTTGTTCTTTTATTAAACATTTTAGATTCAGTACGTAAATGTTCAAGAACACACTCGAATATTCTTTATCGTATAGCGACACTAGCCCGCGCTGGTCTGGTGGGTCGCAATGTTGGTACAATTATTGGTTCTTCAACATCTTCCTTTGTGGTTTCACTGTAAAACAATGTTAGATTGGGTTTCAATTACATTTTTGTTAGACATTAATTGGTATTGGTACCAACACGTATGAAAAAAATATAGAACTGAAAGGGAAATTGAAGAATGATTAAGTTTAATTTGAGAAGTCTATGATTAACTATCGTATTATTTTGTCAAAATAATTATCTATTCAAGTCATTAACCTTTTTTTAATGTAGGATCAATTACAGCTTCGACAGGAGTTAAATTGTTGAACTTAAGCGTCTACAAAATGTTAGGCTAATTACGGAAGCACTCACCTTATTTTGGACAAGGCAGTTAGTTATATCTACTCTTACTCCTTCACCACCTTGAGAGAAATAACCATTGTTAATACAAACTAAACATGCTTATACTAGTATCTGAAATAATCGCTCTGATTTTTTTTAATCACCATCGCTACATCCAGTACCTCTACCATGAGTTGACATAGTTAAATCGTCTGACGTAACTACAATAGTAAACGTGAATAGTTCACGAGATTATTTTCCGTGAATGACGTATCTATCATCGAATAGTTATAAACTATGACATATGTCAAAATTAGAACTCATGGTGCAAAAATTGTATGGTTACTACAGCGAGTGTAGTATAGTTTACTATACGTTATCTACTGTAGTATACTATAATGCACCTCATGGTAGGCTTTTTAGTTCCGCTACGGCACACTAGGGGCGCTGTACGAAATTTCATACAAACCGCTTACTACAATCGCTAGCGAGTATCGTGTGCGTAAACTCATGGTAGACCTACAGAACGTAGAAATTACTTTAAAGAAATTCACACATGTAATAGAACTAATTTTAAACTGTCTCCAAGCAAAATTGGATTCATGCAAACTTAGGGATCTAAAGTCAGGGGTTTTCAAATTTCATGCAAGTCAAAGTCAATTTAAATAAAACCGTTCTTTACTAAAAGCATAAAAGATCTCGCATTACCTTTCTAGTCTTTCCAAGTACCAAAAGTTACTAGAAACTTCCTTATGTTATCTATTACAATTTGAATCTACATTCTTGGTTATGCATAAAAAATATTGCCAGAGCTTTCATATATTTCATTTATAAAGATCTGTTCCTTGTTCTTGTTGTCGCGAACAACCATAAACTAGTATTTCTACACCTAATCTGTATTCTGGTCTATAAGCTATAACACTGCAAAGTTTAAAATCCGTTGAGTAATTTTGTTTATATTCGTTCAAAATACGAGCTTAAAATTTAACGATAATTAATTTGTGTTAATTTCACTTTTGTTAAAAAAACACTGTATTGTCATTCAGTTTTATACTTTTGTAATTTTTTGTCCTTTAACTCACGCGAAAAGTTATTTCGCGGAAGGAATTCATAGATCATAGTTTGGATTATAAATCAGTATCACGTACCATTTTTTCCTTCCAAGGTCAAACCCTACATGCGTAATCTTTATTATATTTTGAACCAGAGCACGTTTGTGCGTGATTTACAGTTCAAAAACAGTGTTATCTTTCTCAACGTGTTTTGATGGACTAAATACTTTGAAGTATAAGCGTTAGTTAAATTTTAAAATAACGGCAATTGAAAAAGCTACAAAGCCTGAATCAGATTGCCAGCTCTATTTTTTCTTTTTTTTTGTGACAGGTAAGGTAAGGAAAGGTTTTTCGTAATTTTTTCTATATTTTTTTTAATATTTAATAAAATTAATTAGGTATAACATTAAATACAATCAATACATAACAAATTCGTTCTACACTGAAAATTTACCAACTTATGATCCTAATATAACCTCCTACACCCAGTTACCCTTCACTTACCTGATCTTAATAGGCTGCCGCAGCGATATCTCAGATCCCGAAGACGAAGGTGATCTCGTAGCGAGCAGGCGGGGCGGGCGCGGGGTGCGGGGCGAGTGGGGGGAGTGCGGGGAGTGCGGGGAGCGGGGGGAGTGCGGGGAGTGCGGGGAGCGGGGGGAGTGCGGGGAGCGCGGGGAGCGCCCGCCCAGCGCGAACTCGAGGCGGTAGTTGTCGGAGCGCGGGCTGCCGCTGAACGAGCCTTCTACACCTGGAATATTATGTTTATGAATATGTAATATAGGAAAAGTTTGTTATGAAGCTTTATGAAATTATGATGTACAAAATAATGTTTTTAAGCTATTGCATAGCTTCTATCGCGGACCTTGAGCGCGGGGACCGAATCCAGAAATTGCGTAACGAAAAACCTCACGCTCCCCACTCCGACGGGCGGAGGTGTGGCTTGAAGGCATGCTATGCAATAGCTTTACCGCGGCAGTCCCCGAGTGCCACACGTCTTTTTTTTTTATTTTTCTAACAAAATACTTAATGAATAGTAACTTTTGGACCGTGTCCTTCCAGACAAGCGCGGATCCAGGGGGGGGGTCACGGGGTCATGACCCCCCCCCTGGGCTAGGTCCACGACCTAAGTGGACCACTAATTTAATATTAACTTTTTTAAATTAACAAATTAATACTGTTCAACATGATGTTTTTATTGAATTTTGAGACATAAAAGTAATATAGAACAATGAAATCAATTACAAACGGTAACGGAAGAGAATATAACAAAAATTATAGAAAAAGTTTATTAGGGTCGACCTGTGGTCGTAATTAAAGGACAAAAAACAGGTTTTTCGATTTTTTAAAAAATCTATATCTGCGGATTAAAGTGTAATGGTAAAGTTGTATGTAATTAATTTTTTTTCTACAACTTTTGCTGTTACACTTTTCACACAAAACCTCAAATATCGAAACATCCCAGTTCGTGGATAAGACATAAAATAGCAAATTTTTTTTTAAATGAACAACAGAAAATACAGTCAAATTACAACAAAAAATCGGCCAAATGCGCGTCGGACTCGCGCACCGAGGACTCCGAGCAAACATATTTTTTCATTATGTTGTATCTTACAATTTTGTTTAAAGGATTTTTTTCTTTATCTGTGCTTGTAAGTGCTTAAGTCGTTGCTTTTAACCAAATTTCAAGACTGTGTTCACGGGAAGTATACCTTGTAGGTTTTGATTGATGATTCCCTTGCAAGTATAGTTGCGAATTACAGAATATGCGGCTCTAATTGCTTTTTCTTCAGATTGCGTTGACTTAGAATTTGAATTAAATAACAGATTTAAGTTATTATAGACCTGAGTTCTGATGTGAATATCAATTAAATACATGTATATTTTTATTTAATTTAATTAAATAATTAGGGTTTTCGCAGTTATTACAACATCTGTGCTATAACACGATACTTTTTACTCAATTTCAAGACTGTGTTTACGGGACAGGGTATTGATTCCCTTGCTAATGTCGAAATCCTACGGTCTACGGTCCCTTGATGCTGTGAAAAATTCAAACGTTTTAGCCAACGCAATCAAAAGATGCAGCTGTAAATGCTGAAATTTTTCGCAAAATTCGACACTCCCTAAGAAATCAAAACCTACAGGGTAGTTCCCGAGTACACAGAGTCATGAAATTTAGTACAATCAAACGTCTTATAACGCAGACTAGCTTACCACCCGCGGCTTCGCCCGCTTTCTCTAAATCCTTATAAATTATATAACAACTATTCCCCTTGAATCACTCTATCTTTAAAAAAAACTGCATCGAAATTCGTTGCGTAGTTTTAAAGATTTAATCATACATAGGGACATAGGCACAGAGACAACGACTTTGTTTACTAATTGCGAAAAGCATGAATCTTTCCTTAGATTATAATATAAAAAAATATTTTTAAAAATTTTTAACTATAGTACAGATACAGGAATAATTGCAAAAAATATATTTTTTTCAAGTTTGTCTGCCTGTCAAGACCCTTTTTCTCAGGAACGCGTGGAGGTATCAATCTGAAATTCATACCGAATACTCAAATCTACGGTTAAAGCTGTGAAAAAATCAAACTTATAAGCCAACGCAATCAAAAGATACAGACGTTTATGCTGTAAATTATCGCAAATTTCGACATTATCGCAAGGAAATCAAAATCTATAGGTATTGTACTACTTCCCGTGAACACAGAGTTCTGAAATTTGGTTAAAAGCAATGTCAGCACAGATGGAGGAAAAATTGCTAAAACATACATTTCATGCTTATCAACATTCGCAAGTGTTGCCAGGAATCAAAACCTAGAGGGTACTTCCCGTGAACACAGAATCTTGATATTTAATCTTTATTTAATAGAAACTTACGTCTTATAGCACAGATAAAGAAAAAAATGCAAAGAGCATAAATTTAATATTAAAACATATAAAAATGTTTGTACGGAACTCTTGGTTCGCGAATCCGACTCGCACTTGACCAATTTTTTTTAAATCTACGTATCAATTAAATTACCAAAATATAGCTTTTGAAAATTGCCCACGTCTATGTGACCCCCCCCTGGCACTAAGGCTGGATCCGCCCTTGCTTCCAGATCTCTAGCAGTACCTAATCTATAAAATTTACCACGTTCGTGAAATCTGGTAACTTCCTTTTCAGTAAAACGGTAAAAAGATTAATGAGAAACTATTTAAGGCATTTATAAAACCTATTTGCCCACCGTCGCGATATGTAGAAATAGTAATAGAAAGCGTTTTATTTGCCACAATGTAAAAATTATAAATCTTAATAATCTAACACAGTCCATAGAACAGAAAAAAAAGATAGCCATATGTGGTAAAGAGTTCCTATTACCATTTAAGGATTAATCAAAGACAATTCATTTTATATTGGCATTTATAAACCTATCCTTCTTCATCGTTTGTCACCTACATTGTACATAGTGGAAACTCCGGATATACAAAGGGGTTAGCATAAAATGTATGTTACTGTGGCAAGGTTAAATTCATTTAATGCATCGCTACTGTTGACTCACGTAGGTGTGGTGGATAATTGCCAGCTATCGGCGATTAGAAAGCACTCAGTGAATATTTAAATGATATATCGGTTTGTAGTTTGTAAGTGTTTAGAAATGGTTATAGTTTTTTATTTGGTCAAGTGTTTGGAAATATTATATGACTCTTCATTTACCAGAGAAACGATAAATGAAATAAGTAAAAAATATGATGTAAAAATGATAAATTTGTAAGGATAGGTAACCTATCGTTCCTCGCCTGAAAATTAATTGATTAGTGAAAAAACTAACTTCAACACGTTGATATTTAAAATATGTACGTCCAATTCAAATAGTCTTATATTATGGCCTTAACATAAAGTCACTAGTTGCCCTCGAGACAAGGAAAATATAAATTATGTTTTATAATTGATCATCCGCACTTACAAATAATAAGTTTATAATCAAATCACGTATAATACAGTAAGCAATATGGGCTGGCGGCCTCGACATCGCTTCATGTGGGACATACATTTCATTTGCATTCATTGACCCTTTTTGCTAGTATTTAGTATGGTAAGAGATAATTTTAATTTATGCAAACGCTGGTAAAGAAGAATGTACTGCAGTTACTATTTTTCCTTTTAATTTTTAAAATTTTAATCCGATGTAAAGAAATGAGGGGGTTATCATTTCGTATGTTTTTTTTGTCGTAGTTACCTCAGAACTTTTGATTGGGAGAACAGATTTTCAGGTTTTTTTGAAGTTGTGTTTATTTGAAAGATTAGATTAGATTTCTTATTTTTCAGCACTTTAGTTTTTTGTTAAATTTTTTGTACCTAGTGAAAGTTTTTTAGGTGCGTTGACACTAAAATTTTAAGGTCGCGTCATGGCAATACTGTCACGTCATGGAGTAAGGCGACGATTTTGGTAATTTTTAATCTTGTCAAAGATGTTTCACTTCTGACACGTGTGTTCGGCATACACGCTTTTTTAAAGTTGGTGTATCTTATTTTTTAGCGTTTTAGTTTTTTGTTAAAAAAATGGTTGCCTGTAAAGTCGGTTTTACGGGCGAAGATTTTACGTGACAACGATCATAGTTGAGTGGGAGAGAGACGCAAGGCATTCGGCGGGCCTCTCTCTCGTTCGGTGACTCATCGTAACGTTACCGAGCGTTACACTTTTTCATAAGTGGCGCGGCTGGCAACCTAATTTAAGACGTTGTCACGTCAAAAATATTTTATATCTTTCAATATAATATCGTATCCCGGTATAGCCCCTCGCTCACCGTGCGCGTGCGGGTGCTGCGAGAGCGGCATGCGCGCGCAGGCGGGCGGGTGCGCGTGCGGCTGCGCGAGCGGCGCCGCGCTCCAGTCGCGGTACACGCGCCGCGCGGCGTTGCCGTTCGTGCGCCATTCGGACAGCTCCACGCTGAGGACCTAAAGGAATTCAATGATTAACTTGTTGTATGTCAGATTTTGCAAAGGTACGTCGACGGATGAAACAAAAATTGGTTGTCTGTAAAGTCGGTTTACTGACGATAGTTGAACGTGACAACGTCTGATTGTGCTTCTTTGTCGCTCGTTCCGCGCTCTCGCTTGCACTTCAAGCCTTACATGGAACGCCTCAGAGCAAGGTAACGCCGCATGAGTCATGTTTTTTCGTGCGTGCAGCCAGCTCTATCGAATTATAAGACGTTGTCACGTCAAAAATTGCCTAAAGAAGGTGAATACATAGGAAATGACGAGGAAGGTATAAGAAAATGATCCTGCCTCTGCCATCTAAAATAATCGTACGAAACACACACAATAGCATTCAAATACTCAGGGTATATAAGACACACAGAGTATCCTGTCCGATAGAATTAATCATTAAACAAAAAATAAATTTGTCTCAAATCTACTATTATTTCAGAAATAAATATTGGTGTGACCACTCAAAATTATTATTTATTCTCAAGGTAATCATTAAAACCTCTCAAATCATATCAATCATAACCACTCACCGGTGTGGAACTCTTGCTCCGGCCACTAATATCCGACCCGTTACTTGTCCTGTTTCTATCTCTACTTCTCTCAGGAGACTCGCGACAAGAACCGTCGGGATCATCGCGAGACTGGAAGATGTACAATTATAAATTAAAGATTTATTAAGAACAGCTCACAGTTTCAGTTGGTAAAACTTTAATGAAGGCACATGACTGTTCTTATGGTATTTTAAGTCGGAAAAAGCAAACACACGAATTTAGTCACGATCTCCAGTTTAGGAGAAAGTATTCATTGACAATGTTACCTCATAGTCGCTCATCAAATTAAAATTATTGTAAGGTTTTTAGTCCGGCGATTTCTTATTTATGAGTAACATGTTATATTCATTAAAAACATTAGTACCTAGAAACACAAGCATCACAAATTTTAATCGAATTGTGCCTTACCTTTTGGTGATTTGAGGTCGGCATGCTATTAGCGCCGCTGCTTACGAGCCGTAGTTGCTGTCTTATATTCGCCTTTTCCCTCGCTCGCTTGCGTTGGAACTCTTCTTCTACCCTGTAAATATATTTATTTTTATTTTAAATGTATTTTTGACATTACTTTATTATTAACAAAATATTAACTATGCCTGAAAATAGGTCTTTTAGGTTAGAACTTTTCAATTCAAATCTATCTAAAAATTAAGCCAATCCATTTTATATATCTTCTATATCAGCACGCACCTCCTCATAGCTTCCAGCTCGGTTTTCCTCTGCTGCTCCTTCAGGTCGGCCTCCTTGGACAGCTTCTCAGCGAGTCGCCGCCTCTCCAGCTGTCTGACAGTCGACTGGAATGTGAACCTCTTGCTGCGGGGTTGCGGGTTCGTGCGCTGTAAAGGAAAATTGGAATTATAATGATTTTTTTTATAAACTTTTACCATGTAAATATGCAAAGTTGTGATTGGCTTGGAATTATTAATTGAAGGAATACTCAAATGTAGATGTTATTGCAGGAATGTAATCGTCCATTATATTGTCTCCATAAAAATTGTAAAAATTAAAAACATTGATATCATAAAAAAAGAGAAAGATACAATCTGGAACTTCGTAATCCAGGAAAATATGATTACCTATTGTCCTATAATAAAATATATCACGTATACAGGTGTCCCACTATTGGTATACTAAGCGCGAAGAGACTTGTAGTTTAGCATACACTGATCACGTAAAAAATACTTAAACAACAAAATTACGTTAATATCCATGTTTCCTTCTCTAGTTTCGCGCAGCCGGCATATACCGCTTCGCTAATGTGAGCATTTTGTCTATGAAAACATAATCTTAAACGATAGCTCACGTGCTGGTGGTAAAGTTGGGCGGGTTGCTTGTTATGGGTGTACACATAGAGTTTTAAGAATTCATCTATTTAAAAATAAAAATGCGTCTGGAATTTTATTAGTATTTTTTACGAACTCAGCGTATGCAAAACTATAACCTCCTTTGAGCTTAGTATACCAACAGTGGGACACCCTGTATAATGGTACCGTACTTAATTAACTAAAGGCTATTCTTTTCAATTGTTTTCGAATGAATTCTATTAACTCAATATATTTTAGCCATAACAGCTAAATAATTCATAATTTCTCTCGTCCCGTCATCACCATCAGATTAGCAAGTGAATTAGTGTCACCAGTCAACACATCAAAACACAAAACACAATAGATGATTTCTTCTTACAGTGGTATCTTTTGTGTGGGCTCACTTAGGCAGCATTTGGAGCGTGCGAATGGACGGGATCTAATGATCAGACCTGGTTTCCTTATGAGCGATTTGGAGATGAGATGACCTTTATAGTGTCACGCTTATGAGTTTTTGAGATATATGCGTTTAAGAACTTTGAATATTTTTAGAATATCTGATGTGACGTCGCAAGGAAGAGTGAGTTTTTCACATATTAATATGAATGAATAGAGCAGTCGCAAGTAAAGTTTTCGTGGTTTACAATTTTTGAAGAGTAACTAGCGTATATTTGACCCTGGGTCGTCATTATTACACGGCGATGCGGGGTAACAGACAGACACACAGCTGCAATAACTATTATGTATGACTGCATTCTAAACGTTAATGTGACTCTTATATAATAATGAACCCACAATGCAATTTTCAAATAGTGTGAGTATTATTTTAATAACAAAGGCAATGGAAAGCAGATGATTAAAATCTGGGGCATCCTTGCGTAAGCGGCCTCACTGGATGCGTGGTTCCTATTGTTTAGATTCGCTAATTACTGCGTAATTCTAATGCATGGTTAACAGTTTGATTGAGTAGGATAAGTGCAGGGCTTACGTTAAATTTGGTTAAAAGGTTTACAATTAAAGATTATCTTGATTGAAGAGTGAAGACAAAAGCTACAATCCTTTAAAATTCTATAAAGTTGTCTGGTATTGACTTCTGCAGGCTAAATTATCGAATTTCCTACTAATTATAATCCATACGAAAAATAAATTTGTAATAAATTAAAACAACATTTAAAATGACTTTAAAACAACGATACAGGTACATGGAATAACTTTACTCTTCTCCAGTAGGAACGGTGATCCACAATCTGTCCGGAAGTCTTTACAAATATAATATGTTTTATCTAACTACATTATTGCTATCAAGGAAAACGCAGCTTTACGTGACACGCGTGAAGGAATTCCGCCAAACAATTTCCCGCTCAAATATCTTAATAACGATCTAATTCAACTATTAGTTCCACGCGAATCGAGATGAACAAACATCATGTGCCATCTATTTTGTGTATGATTCATAATAATAAGTTTCTTAAGGCTCTTCGTTTGCTATAATTACCTCTAGGTTTATGACTTATCTACATAAGATTTTTCTTTCATAAATTAATAACGTGAATAATTATACCTTCAAACTAAGATGAAATTGTAATTGCTAAATCTACCGAATCTTTTTTTTAACGTTGGAAAATGCATTTACGCATCCCCCTCGGCAGTTTTGCTGTCCAAGGGGGTATGTGGGACTCGCACGAAGCCATACCCACTAAAACCCAACGGTGGCCGTCTAGATACAACAGTCTTGCAATCTAAAAAAACGTAATTTATTGAAGTATACAATTCAGTCGATCTATTATGTACTTTTTTATCAATTGTAATTGGCAATTGCGTCTAACGATTAAACATATTATCGTATTAATATAAAGAGAACAAAGTCTAAACAATACACTCCTATTAAATTAAATGGCTTTTTCGTGGTTATAATTTATTGCTTTTGTTATTTAATGGTTTAAATAGAATATAAACATAGAGGTCATTCGTTATATTATATTATCTATTCTTTTACCATACAAATAGATATAAATCGACCACCAATTATACTTTTACACGTAGCAATTAATTAAACAAGCAATATTATTACAACTGTGTTTTGCTTTGTTACTTGAAAACGTTATACATTAAGATAAGTACATAAATGGCTAAATAGATAAGCTACTAACTGTTCCGACTAAATTCTTCTAGGACCCCTTAATTTCATTTAATAAAACATAAAATACCTACCTACCTAGTTTATGAATTGCGATCAATTCGCAGATAAACCTAATATATGAAGAAAACGTATTTAATTTTTTTCTTTAATTTGTAAAAAGACATTTTTCATAATTTTATTCTACGAGTTCACGTTTATTAAAGAACTAACCCTTTTTGTGTTTTCCTTCATTAAATCGACGTTGCTTTCTTGACTATTATACGTTTTCCCACAATTAAACACATATTTCAGTATCATTATGTAGTTTTAGTTCATAATGATGTTGTGGAAAAGCTGATTAAGGCAGAATTCTAAGTATATAGGTGTAACTAACACATTCTACCCGAAATGAATATTTTCAATCTTCGACTATCTAGAAAACTACATATAGTAGGGACGATATTTTACTAAAGAATATGAAATTCCCACGTAAAACATATCAGGATTACGATTCCTTCTATATTATTTGATGTGCAAAGAAAGTGCATACTTATACTATAAAATCATTTGTATAATTAATTATAATCCTAACAGCTAACAGGTAAGAGCGGCTTTGTTCTTTGAGTTTGAACTTAAGACTCCGATATGGCAAAGCAATAATGCTTTGAATAATACAAGGTATCTGAAACACCCTACGCGCACAAAACAATGACCAATTAGAAACGGAGACAAATGTCGCAAAATAGGAAATAATTCGAAAGAATACAACAAGTAACGCATTTGTTCACACTGGAGCGAATTTAGTAACCGGTTGCGTTTGCATATGAGAGAATAGCTGTTTACAAAATCTGTAATCACACTGTAATCCTTATTGAAAATCTGTAAATAGGAAAGATTTCCTCTCTTATTGAACTGATCTGATTGAAATTTGGAATGCATACCTATAGATATGGAGAGAAAAATGGATAAGCGTGTATATCCTGGAAGCCGGAATAATATAATATAATCATATTTGTTAATTAAGTTTTCAGCCATTGAGTTACTATGTACTACGTAGTAATAATACCTCAATGTTTTCAGCGGATTAAATTTTTGTAAAATTAATCTTTAAAATGGGCATAATACAGACAGGAAATTTTCAATTAATATCGTTTTAATAACTTAATATAAATTTTTAGCATACTGTGGAATGTATGGTGGCTATTTACTGATTAATATTACATAAAATTCTTTGACATTTCGTTCGTTATCTTTTCCCGCCATTAACGTGTTTATGTCATTCCTACGATGTCATATAAATTATTGGTGCATTCGTTAATTGCTGCATTCTAAACCAAATTGATTTAATTTTTAACAATGTATAAAACTTTCTACATTTCTTCAATATCATAAACAAAGCTAAGAAACTTGTCACGATCGTGTCGATGGTGTTACGAAGTGTGCACACAGCTGTTTAAACATTCTGTGCCAACTGTGCATATTTAGTTACGATTTCAAATCTAATTTTCACTTACAAATTATGAGTTTGGGAATAACATACTTAAAGACCCACCTTTATTAATCCATTTTGAATAGAAATTTTTTTCCTACGAATTTAGAAAAATCATTTAAAGACTGACAAGATAATGAATGTTTGTTAATGTGGTCTGATTTGATTTTTACGTGAGTAAAATACGTGTTAAAGAAACAAGGAGGGTTTATTTATAAACGTCGATATTAGCTTATCAATCGTAATGAAATAGAACGATTGAATAAACATTGAATAACTGCGACAAAAATGCCACCCCACGCGCAATGATTCAACAAATAATTTATATTATGACTACTATATTGTTGTTAAACAATGACAGACATTCAGGGCATGTCCATGTGTTCATTGTTCGACCATAATGTAATGTCCTTCGAAGACAGGATAATGTTAGTGATAACCATAGACGCAAATGCATGTCAAATTTTTTTCAAGATGGTTCGTAAGCGCGGGAAATTATGACAGCAGCTGTTTTAATGGACGAAGAAGTCTATGGTTTGTCACAAAAGTAACTTGAATAATTATTCATAAGAAATATCTAAATTGAGCTAAATTGAGCGTTTATCGATCAAACAGTGATTTCAAATACAAAAAAAAAAATAAAAAAATACAATAGTTATATCAAAAAATGTTGCTTCTATCGATGTATCGTTTTCACCGGTTACATGTTGCTTATGGGGAAATACAGAAAACATATCATAATATATACAGTTTAATGTAAATCATACATTACTACACTTAACTCACCTCAGCGTAACTAGGACAGCTTCACGGTGTGTTCGCAAACAATGATGTTTGAGGACAGGCGACCTCGCGTGCCGATATATGTATTTACCGACAGATGACTTAATGGGACTTGTTTTGAACTAATATTTGTACAAAGATTTTTGGAAAACATTACCAAATAATCAGAAAAACAAATAGCATGATATAAGTCTTAACACGCTTCTATTAGCTTTACCTGTATATTTGTATGTAACCGACTCGTTTAGATTCGATTTTGACCCACTCTTAACGGACAGATTAAATTCAAACTTTTTACACTTATCAAGGATAGATGACAATACCATAATAACACGAGTTAATCATAACAAAGCATGCATTAGCTAGGTATTCAACGTCATCCACTAAAACGGCCAAGTGCGTTGGTTGATAGTTGATGGCTGACAATTTTTTTTGTTTATTCGAGAACATTTAGAGGTATCCGTTTCATCGAGTTATTTTCCTTTGTTGGACTGCTCCAACAAAGGAAAACAACTCGATGACGATGTTGTTATGTGACAGTTCTTAATTAATTTTTTTAACAATTTTTTTTAATAGGTAATTATTTTTTTTAACAAAGGCCCTTTTTTATTGATTTTGATAAGCGTTATTGAAGTGTCTTTGCACTTAAATACAAGTTTGTCTATACGTAGACGGTAGACACTCCCTCTTACCTAAGAATAAAATTTTCATTGCTTCAAATGTAAGTTTTAGCTGTAGTTTTAGCATTTAACTACTTATTAATAGCACAATTTTATTTCCTAACATTAACAGTTATGTTACATCAAATCGTATTAATGCAATAAAAAATTAAAATTCATTATTAATGGCCGTCTGTAATCTATGATCTTCTGTTATTGCTATTTACGAAATGGATGCTTTAACTAGGAGTATTCATCATTATGTTAATATAATATGTTTGTTGAAAGTTGTTTAACAAAAAAAAAAAAACTTTAACAAGTCAGGGTAAAAATAACTTTTCGATACTAAAATAATCGTTCGGACCATACTTTCCTGAAGCAATTATTGATATCATTTCTATGATGCACGGACCACATTCAGTTTAAATTAGACTTCAGATAATAATGTGTATACCGAATGAAGATTATTAAAAACTAGCGGTCCGCCCCGGCTTCGCCCGTGGTACATATTTACGTTTTCTCTACATAAGAACCATCCTCGTACTTCAAGGAATATAATAAAAGAAGAATTATCGAAATCGGTTCAGCCGTTCACACGTGATGCCGTGACGACGCGAAACGGGTGCGGACCCGCCGCCTTTTTATAGCTCCCGCGGCCCGCCGCGAAGCGCGTCGAACGCGGCAACTGATACACAAAAATAATCCTTATGGCTGCATGATTCTGTATTCACGCGCGATGACTTATTATAGCGTATTTCATGTATAACTTTGGTGTTTCTACACCGATTTACATGATTCTTTTTTTATTGAATAGGTAATAATGTTAACTTTTTTTAATTAGGGATGAGTGAGAGTGTTGTAAACGTAAGAGTAGACAAATATAATCAGAAAGCTCCGAATTGCTAAGCTATTGAAGTTTCACGTGTTATTGTGAGTCAATTTTAAAAGATAGACATATTATGCTGTCTAGGAATTTATTTTTATATAATAATAATAATTTAAGAACATTTGTGTCGTACATGATTTCTATGTAGCTTTAACCATTAAGGCTGCACACGCGACGGAAGCTTAAAAAATGGAGTAACTTCTCCCGTTTTCCCAATATTTCCCTTCACTGCTCTGCTCATATTGATCGTAGCGTAATAAAAAGTATACTATAACCTGCCCAGGAGTATGAAGAATAATTGTGCCAAATTTCGTTAAAATCCGTCGTGTAGTTTTTGTTTCTATAACGAATATACAGACAGACAGACATACAGACAGACAAAAATTTTACTAATTGCATTTTTGGCATCAGTAGCGATCCCTTATCACCCCTTCATAGTTTTTTTTAATATATTTCATGTACAGAATTGGCCTCTCTACAGATTTATTATAAGTATAGACTAGCTTTCCACCCGCAGCTTCGCCCGCGCAGTCAAAGAAAAACCCGCATAGTTCCCGTTCTCGTGGGATTTCCGGGATAAAACCTATCTTATTTCCCGGGGTAAAAAGTAGCCTATGTCCTTTCTCGGGTATCAAAATATCTCTATACCAAATTTCATGCAAATTGGTTCAGTAGTTAAGGCGTGATTGAGTAACAGACAGACAGACAGAGTTACTTTCGCATTTATAATATTAGTATGGATTATAAATATTAAATTGCATAATAACTACTTTTAAGAAATGTGAATGTATAAATAATCGTGCATGCATCAACTGCATAGAAATAGGGAAAACAATACAATATAAACTCTAGTATTTGTATCAGAAAATGATTATTTTTATCTAACCTTGTATTTAGATCTTTTAAATTATTATTATAGGCAAATAAAAAGTTCAGTATGTTAAAACAGTTTGAACCCGTTACAAAGCTGTTGGAAATAAAGTAAAATAATTTGGAAAATCCAAAAGTGCACGCCTCATAATTTTTTTAATAAATATTTATTAATTATTATTTTTGTTTATTTAATAACAATTAAACCACATCGAATCAGACCCTGAAAAATGAAAGGGTTCTATTCCTGAGCATACTCAAGCGTAAGAGAAAAAAAAAGACTCGATTAGTAAAGTATTTCGGTCGCTATCGTGTTAACAAGAAAAAGGATCCGCACATACAGACACACGGACGTCCAAGACAGAACTTTTTTAAACTGTTTTTTAACTAGTTTAAATAACAAAAATGACATCAAAAATATCATGAACGTTAAAAATAGTGTTTTTTCTTAATATGTGTGTGTATGTATTATCTTACAAGTGCAATGTATGATACATAAAGACATTTTAAGTTTGAAAAATCAGATGTTTTGCGCGAAGTGACAGTAGTACCCACCTCAACGCTTCGCTTATGAGGCGTGCAATTAATCGGGATAACTGTCCGTCAATCATCGTGTTACACGCAGCGGGAAATTTTGTTATTATTTTGTTCTTTATTGTTTTACAAAGCTTAACTATCTTGGAACTAACAGTTACTACAAGACCAAGACTCTATCTCTTTTAAATTCTATCTCTATCTCTTTCGAAACATAATTTTTTTTTGTATTTGTAAAATTTTCCGTCTATACAACTCAATATTCAGTCAATAACTTTTTAGTACCTAAAAGTAATTTTTTACCGCATACGATAAAAAACTTTGGTAAAATCAACACTGGTCCTAAAAATATATATTTTTGAAATTCAAACGAAATAATTACAAAGATACGCGTTACGGTTGATGTGTGAAGTGATAGTTGTTTTTTTTCTTTGTTGCAAAGATTATGATTATTGCATTTGATGTAAATTTTTAACTTTTGACTCCATGTTGTCAAAACTGCGCAATAAAGCATATTAACTCATATTAACATTAGCGATGAAAAACACTTTTTCATCACGAATAAAATAAAAATTTGATAATTTAAATCCAATAGTAAGTGGAACCTGTTGAATATATTTTGATCATGACATCAGCGGAGGTTACACCCAAGTTTTTAGTTTTTATTGTAATTATGGAGTGTCAGAAATTAATCATCTTTACGCTGTATTTATTAGTATGTTGTCCCCGCTTCGTGCGGTATGATTTTCTTCCTTATTTTTATCACTACATAGTATAAAACAAAGTCGCTTTCTCTGTCCCTATGTCCCTATGTATGCTTAAATCTTTAAAACTACGCAACGGATTCTGATGCGGTTTTTATTTAGTAGATAGAGTGGTTCTCGAGGAAGGTTTTGGTATATAATTTATAAGGTTTTAGTCAAAACGGGCGAAGCCGCGGGTGGAAAGCTAGTTATCCATAAATCTCAAATCACGTATTAGCATGCAAATAAAACATTGTTTCTGTACATTATGTTATTGTTCTTGTTCGTAATGCATTATTTTTATATTTGAATTAAATCATGTCAGGGCTGTGAATATAAACTTGGAAAATCAAGGTGTCGAAAATGGTGAAATTATTTAATTACCGGTATAATTTGCGATCTAGATGGCAAACCGTCAATTGTAAACTATTTATTTTGTGTTTATGATTTTTTTAATGTAAGCAAAGTTAAACATATACATAGGAAATATTTTTATGTCCGAAACAATGTGAAAATATTTATCATAAAATTTATTATTCTCATTTAAACCGGTCATCAAATCAAACCCAATAAATTAAGTAAAAAGTTTCTTCTAAGATACGAATTTTTCATAGTTCAGTTATTTTTATAATGTAACTCCATACACGCAACATTTACTTAGGTACGCACCTTGGCTAATTCAGATTTGTTATGCCCTGATTCTAACGAAAAAATATACAGTTAGTGAGTAACTTTTAATTTTGTCTTTTAAGATGCTTAGGACATGTTTAAAGTATTTATCGATATATCTTATTTTTTTATGTCTTAAATGTTTCGTTCTGTCTTTTCTTACTAATCGATTTTCCATTTTCCGAGACATTTTTAATTTTTAAATACGCTTTTTTGCTTCAAAAGTGTAGGCTTGTAACCATAATTGTGTAATACATCCCTGACACTGACTTGAACTTAGAACAACACTTAAAATGATATAATTATGATCGCAAATGCGCACAACATAATGATGGTTCGTGGGATGACATCACGAAGGTCACCTCCATGTAAATTGCATTGCTATTGTCAATATTCTTCATGTATTTATTACGATATGCCACCATAGTAACGTTATAAGTGAATTTTATTTAAGATGCATAATTTTAATAGTCGTCTTCCTGCACTGCTCAGCTGACAAACTATAATCTTTATTTAGTTTAGTAACGGAGCCTTCTTCTCTTACAATTTTTTTAAAGCCACATTATTTTTTTTTCAATTAGCGAACCTTATTTTGTTACGCCGTAAGCGACTATTTTTTGTAAACTCAATTTAAAATATCTTGCCTGATGCCTGCCTGTCAAACTTCTAAACCATTTTTATATTCTTTCAGCTGCCATAGGTACATTATTTATTCTCGATACCTCTTACCTACCAGGATTAAAACGCACCTATTATTCAATAAATTATCTATTTACATAATATTTCATTCGATTATTTATCAATAATATGTAAGTATAATATTACTTAATACATTGTCACGTCAATTGATACATGATAAATGGTTATATAACCCGTGCTTATGCAAGTCTCATCTCCACATCATTAAAATATGTAAATGGCTGTCGATTTATATAATTTTTCAATTAATTATACATTTTATGTGAGCTTTAAACACAATTGCTTAATAAATACAACACTTTATATTAATATATTTGCTTGCATTAGAATCTTTACGAAAGTGTTAGGACATACCTAATATTATTATTTCATACTTTTTAATTGAAATCAAAAGCTACTGAACCAAAAATGTATGTTTGAAGGCTTTGTTTTCTTTTATTATCGGGTAAAAGCGGAGCCGGGAAGAGCGTTAGTTTAATGTAATAATAATTTGAGAAAACAATCGAAATGAATTAATTAAATTATTTAGAGTAACAGGAAATTATATAATATGAATACGTAGATATGTGAAAGTACCTAGCATAATTGTTTGTAAGTATTTTTTATTTATAATTTACCCTGTAAAAAAAGTTTTATTAAACTAAAAGAGCACTTTACATAAATTTGAATAAAATAAAGGCATGTTGAACAATTTGATGATAATATCTGATGCATTTCGAAAGATAAAAGCAAAAGTGACTTTCACTTTCATAAATAGTCACGTATAATAATTTATATGAATATTTCTACTAGTAGAAATAAACGAAATGAATATTTCAAGTGCGTATGGATGGCTAAATCTGAGACTAGGAAGAAAATGGAAAAATATTCAAACAAGCTTCGGGACCAATTTTGTATTGGAAACAAAAATGCAATGGATTTATTAAAATTGTGAATCGTAGCCTGAAATTGAAGTTGTTCATTTCGAACAGGAATTACCTACATAATACATATATATTACTTGTACCATGTGATTAAAATAATTATTTTTTTTTATACTATACGAAGTATACATATAAAATTGTAGAACAGAAAATCTTCGGGAAACAGAAATAATTTGGAAAATCCAAAAGTGCACGCCTCATAATTTTTTTTAATAATTATTTATTAATTATTATTTTTGTTTATTTAATAACAATTAAACCACATCGAATCAGACCCTGAAAAATGAAAGGGTTCTATTCCTGAGCATACTCAAGCGTATGAGAAAAAAAAAAGACTCGATTAGTAAAGTATTTCGGTCGCTATCGTGTTAACAAGAAAATCCTCCGCACATACAGACACACGGACGTCCAAGACAGAACTTTTTTAAACTGTTTTTTAACTAGTTTAAATAACAAAAATGACATCAAAAATATCATGAATGTTAAAAATAGTGTTTTTTCTTAATATGTGTGTGTATGTATTATCTTACAAGTGCAATGTATGATACATAAAGACATTTTAAGTTTGAAAAATCAGATGTTTTGCGCGAAGTGACAGTAGTACCCACCTCAACGCTTCGCTTATGAGGCGTGCAAAAACGCGGGGCACAGCTGCTAAAAATAGTCAAGAATTAAAAGATTTCTTCGATCGTTGTTTCGAAATTCGGTTCATCGTTTCGATCTTTCAGAATTATTAATTAATTCATGTAATTTTTATTCTTCCTAAATCACTTCTCGCAATGAACGACTTCCTTCTCATATTAATTTCCTCTCGTTACAAAGAAAGCGGATACGGTCAAACCCGAGGGTTATATAAAGTTCATTTTACATACGTTTTGTAATACAGCATTATATGATAAAATTTATTAGCCGTGACGATTGCCTTTATCGTAACCATGTTGCAGATCTATCATAGTTGTGCACATAGAGTATGATTTCATAGTTATTTTGAAAACTTAAACTCATAATCGCTGGTATGTTTTCGAAAGTTAATAGGCAATAGATTAATTTATAAAATATAAATAAAATTATTTGTTTAATGTAAACTTAGATGATATATGTACTGCTAAAGTTGTACTTACACATTGTGCTCGTAAATTGAGCGTGAAATATATAAACAGACTAGTATAAAAAACATTTAAATATTACTGATGTCGCTGAAATGATAATTTTTATTTATTTTCCTATCACGGTTTTATATTTAAAACATAAGCGCCATTATTATTTTACCTAATTTTCATACTACCTATCAAAAATTCTACCAAAAATTTTAAACACAAATCAAAATGTTACTTGTTTATTTTTTCTTTGTACCAATAATTATATCAGAATGTTGTTTTTATGTATTTTAAATAAACTTTATTATAAATTCAAGACGCGAATAAAATAATAAATGTCATGCTGCTGCTCTACACTCCAAAATTTTCAAATATTTTTTTTTAATAGATGATTTGAAAAAGCAAAGAAAGTTCCGTATATTTCTTTTTTACAATTGCGACGATAGAAAAAAATATTTTTTTGCTTTATACATTATTATATCAATGTCATATTTACTAAGGTTAAATAAAATAATAAGAATTTTTTGTTAACAAGATCCCAGTATTTTCAAAATATAAAAAAAAATATATATATTTTTATAACATCAAATAAAATAGGGTTTTCACCGATTTAGTATAAAAATGTCAAAACTATAGATTTAAAATACAAAATTAAACTTACGACGTAGAACACCAGTGACAAACGCACACAACCAACCTCTAACACATGAACAGACACAACTGCCGCGCACGCGCTCCCCACGCAGGGTTGCCAACCGTAAATTTCTTTTCCTCGTACGTTTGCAGGAAAAAACCTCGTATTTTGGCTTTCGAACCTCGTACATCAATAAAAATCGTAATTAGGTTAAATCAAAAATAAGGCATAAACTACTGAATTTAGGACATAATGAAGTTATCTTTTGCAAGGTTGCTACTAAATAAAAAAACGTTGTAAGTATTAAAAATAATCTTGTTCACATAATATATGTACCAGAAATAATAAAAAAGAATGCTTGGCAGTAAGTAACTTCTAGTTTTAGTTGAAGTACATCTCCAAATATGAAGTCAATATTTTAGATCAATGTTCTATGTGTTATAAAGACGACTAATGTCAGGAACTCAATATTTTATTTTCTGGTTAATCCCCGGTTATTGACACACTAACTTCAAACTAACCATAAACTCCCTAAAGTGTTTTAATTGGCTTGGATACTTACGATTTAGGCTACAAAATGTTGCCTGCAACGAAAAATTATAATTATAAAATTTCCTCATATCAAAATATCGTACAAAGTTGTACGAGGCTAATAGTGTCCTCGTACCTCGTATGGATGACCACAAATCTCGTATTTGTACGAGGAACCTCGTACGGTTGGCAACCTTGTCCCCACGGCTTGTTTACATGGATGTAATAATTGTTGACATTTTTACGTTATGTACAGTTGTTTTCGAGTTTCACATATGTATAGGTATTTATTTTATGATAGATTTTTGTTTTTTATTGGGAGTTGAATATATTTTGAGTTTTGTTTACTGCTTATGTATTGTTTGATAAATATTTTTTCACCGTAAAGTTTCATAATTAAAAATAAATTAATAAATTAATTTATTTAATTATAAATAGGTACATATTATGCATTTTTTTTTATTATTTATTTTCAATATAATTTACTCTTTTTCTTTCGTTGAAATGGTCTCTTTTTGATATATTATGATAGGTAGATAATATATAATTTATTACACTGCAGCACGCATATAATATCATCACTACATAGTATAAAACAAAGTCGCTTTCTCTGTCCCTATGTCCCTTTGTATGCTTAAATCTTTAAAACTACGCAACGGATTTTGATGCGGTTTTTTTAATAGATAGAGTGATTCAAGAGGAAGGTTTTAGTATATAATTTGTTCGGTTTTAGACAAAGCGGGCGAAGCCGCGTGCGGTAAGCTAGTAATAGATAAATTATGAAGTGTTGGTTATTGAAATCCACTATACTATGATAATTGGGTATTTCCTGTGCACATAAAAATATAAAATAAACGTTTTTTGCTTGCTCATGTACACACTAAGTTATCACAAAAAAATTATATCAACAGGCCACGTTTCCAAGTATTTACATTAATTTGAATGTGAACCGTGCGTGCCAGAATGTTTCCCGACGAAAAGAAGAAACAACGATTCGACATTTAGAGGGTGAATTTCTAAATTTTTAATGAGATCAGGATAATTTTTTGTCACGATTTGTGATCATGGACATTACCCGGGTTCACCATGTTTATGCTGAAACCAAGAAACAATCAATGGCCTGCGATGGGAGCTTCCAAAGTGACCATGAAGAAATTCAAAGTGAAAATTAGTGGGAAGCGGTAGTTTTTTTGGAACGCTGAAGGAATAATTATGGTGGAATATTTTAAGAAGGTAGCCACTATATTGGGCTCTTACTACACAGACCAAATTAAAAGATTGCGGTAGGTTAGTAAGGAAAAGAGAATGGTAAAATGCGGGCTTGAATACTGTTTCACCCAGACAATGCACCAGATCACAAAGCGTCAGTTACAATGGCTGCCATTCAAAAATCGGCATTTCAAATGCTTGAACACCCACCATGTTTGTTAGATCTAGCTCCTAGTTATTTCTATCCCTTTCCTCGGCACAAGAAACACTGTCTTAGCAAGAAATTTTAAGACGACAGCGAAGTGATGGTCGCAGTAGAGGGGTTTTTGTGGATGAAGTCAAAGTTTTTTTTTTTAATTTTAGGAAAAAAAATATCGAAGTATATTATCTAGTTAGAAGACTATCTAGAGAAATACATAATTATTTCAACTGTAATGACCTTGTTTAATATTGAATATCATTACTTTTGGATCAACCCATGTATATTATAATGCATTGCTATTTGCTTTTTCTATAATAGGCATGACGAAAGATTTTGAAATCCTCTTCCATAATGTGTGTATACGTTTACTATACAAGAAGAACCCTATATTTCGGTAATATACTTAAATTTAACGAAGATAATAGCCATTTTTCAAAAAATATTTATTAACTGTGCCAAAACAGCTCGCAGGTGTCATGGCGTAGGCGTGACGTCACTCTTTCGTAAATACGTAATTATTTGTACGCATTGCGAAGAAAATTAAAAAAATATTTATTTAATATGTGTTATAGAAACGAATTTCAAAGTTTATAAGTGGTGTGCAGTATTGCAGTGTGAATCCACATAAAAATAATGCTCAAAAATGTGTTAGTAATTATTTCAAGCGAGAAAATAATAAGAAATGATTGTATAAAGTTGGCGCGGAGAACCCCGAACCATGTATTCGTGAATTCGCAATTATATTTCTGTTCTGAGTCGATAAAGCATACGTGAAACAATAGAAAATAAATAAAAATGCGTATACTCAACATATTCATAACAACAAAACACATCTGACGTGAGTTGTTTACGTATGCGTGACGTCACGCGTGTTTTAGTCAAAATGGCCAACTGCAGAATTTCAATGTTTTATTTTATTGATAATCTCATTAATCTTAATGTTTTTAAGATTTCTAAGTCACTATATTTAATTTATTTATTATACATTTTCCCTTAAAAACACTAATACGATCATTTATGGATACTGTCGTCATGCCTATTAGATTTGAACTTTAGTCGTTGATAATGTGACATTTAAACTAGACTAGTCTAGAAAAATGTGTCTAGTAAGAAACCTTAAAAATCTATTTTTATCTAAGATATTATTTAAATTATGTAATATTTAAAAAAAATGCATCATGTTCGTAATAAATAAACATGTTTCTTTTATCAACTTGCTAACGGTAATATCTTTACTATATCTAACAATTTGAATATATCCTGAATATTAGAAAAATAAATAATGCATTGTAGGTTTATCTATTAATTCAAATGTCCCATCTAGATCTCAACTTTGAAAACAATTAATCACAAAGGATTTA
This sequence comes from Colias behrii, assembly GCA_029959065.1. NCBI lineage: Eukaryota > Metazoa > Arthropoda > Insecta > Lepidoptera > Pieridae > Colias > Colias behrii. Next base: position 16,003,252 of record JARWMC010000001.1, read on the forward strand.
TTTACATGTATTTCTTATCATTCACAACGAAGCCCATATATTTATTCAGTTATAAATTGAGGGATACAAACACGTAAAATATTAAATTCTGTCCACGTTTCTACAAACACCGTAATACAATTTAAAAGCAGTGTACTTAGAAGTGGACCATTATTATTCTCCATAGTATTGTAAACCAGAAAATGGTAAGTCATGAAGTATTCAAAACGTGCGGTAGCCGGTCACATGTAAATTTATAAAAGAATGTAGAGTATACTTAATCCTACGTTAAATTTAAGGTACTTGACTATTTAATAAAGCACGTTGAAACTTATTGTACGGCCTACATTAGACATTTCTTTTTTATTTGAAATTCATTAGTATTGGAAATTCAAGAGCCACTCTATCATCGTTTGTCTTATGTTTTAAATTTCTACCACAGACAAAACTATAGCTACTATGATGTCTATACACATCATAGTAGCTATAGTATATATTTATTTCGTTACTTTCATAACTCCGTGGCTATCTGATATAAAGATAGACAGCTATAACGTAAAGGTTCTTGTGAAGCATAGGTATAGAAACTAAAGCTAACCTAGTCTTGGGTTGAGTACATCAATGAATACGTTTAGTTGTTTACGAACATAAATAGCTAATCAGAACTTTCTAGAGGGGTGATCTTGTTAAAATAGGTAGACCTTGCTAAGTATGACTAATGCAAAACGTTTTAATGTATGTATATTTTCGATATATAAATTACACAAACCTTATATTTAGTAATTTAAATATTATGAGCCTAACCTTCCATTACTTTATTATAATTTGTATTTCCTCTCGTAGAGAATGTTCGTAAAAAGTAAAACCAAAGTTATGATAATACATATAAATTGTCACATTAAACAACTACAGAATACCATAATCATTTCCATAACACGATTCTAAACGGTCATTAACAAAACCTTTATGGCAGTATTATGACGAAAACTGACATTACCCTCTTAGTATTACGTTCAGGAATTTTCAACAAGCGAGGTCAAATTATACACTAAAAACGTGTCTGTTTCCCTGCTTTTGACTTTACTTGAATCATAATAAGGTGATGATTGGATCATTGGCTTTGTAATGGATGCTTTAATCAACTATTTACATGACTGAGTCAGGAGGATTACGTTTTTATAGGTAGGAACGTATGTGTATTTTGGGCACGCGTAGTGTAAATAGTGTGATGGATTTGAAAAGGGACACTACATTAATTTATATTAGAGAGTTACACTGGTCCTATCGCTACTACTTTTATTTTTATTCTATCGGAGATGGTTTGAGTAGAAATTAAATACGGATCTTGTCTCTCACGTATTCTATATAGTAATTTCCTACTTATAGAAGACAATTGTCTAATAATATTAATGTCATTGTTAATCTAACCATTAAAATATATTGTCTTCAAAATAAAATGACAATTATAAACTTATATCTTAAAAATACAGTTTACAACCATCTTGCAAAGAGCATCGTATTTCCTATTACGCCTTCTGAATCTCAATCAGACCAAAACTTCAATGAAGCGTATCACTATAGCCTATACAACAATGTCCTTGCTTCAAAACAAATTGCGAACAAGCGGCCTAAGTACGGAAGTGTATAGTGCTAATTGTTAGTGCGTGGGAAACACACTTACGCGACATTTTAGAACCCTACTAATTGATAGGACGATAGTTGTTGTTTGGACAAGAATTAAAAAGAAGAATTAGTGCGTCGTATGGTAAAAGTATATGGAAACACAATTAAGCAGATGTTACACTCAGGGGAATAGTTTGTAATAAACAGGTACGAATAAAGATATAAAATTGTGTCACTTGTCCTTAGAGAATATACGTAAGGAAATTATTCAATCCTGGCGATGCTTATCAGGATAATAAGATAATTGTTTTGTCACCGATCGCTGATAAGTGGAAGTTGGAATTAAACCTGTCCGTTTAAAGTGGGTCAAAATTGATCCTAAAAGAGATAGAAAGAACTACATACAGGTGAAACTGATAAATAAAAGCGTGTTAAAAAGGTCTTGTATAGTCGGTGAAGAATTTAAGATGTTCTCCTAAAATATTAAGATAATTGCATTGTCCAAGTTACGAAAAAATATAAACATGAATTAAATAATTTTGCAGATTTTGTCAAAATATTTTTTTTGTTTATGAAATGAGTTTTTTTGTTAAAAATCACGCACTTCATTGTAAATCTGATATTGTGAAAAGTGAGCCATTGCTATTTTAATGTTTTATCAGTGTTCCAAATTTAAATTGCACAGACCGTAACAACTAGTTTTGAAACGTAATCTAAAAAGGTTAGATTTATGGTACATTTTAGATATAGTTTTTTTAGCACTGAAATATTTCGAAACCTTGATGATTTAAGCTATTGCATAGCTTCTATCGCGGGACTTGAGCACGGGGACCGAATCGAGAAATTCCGTAACGAAAAAACCTCACGCTCCCCACTCCGACGGGCGCGGAGGTGTGGCTTGAAGGCATGCTATGCAATAGCTTTACCGCGGCAGTCCCCGAGTGCCACACGTCTTTTTTGACGTGACAACGTCTTATAATTCGATAGAGCCGGCTGCACGCACGAAAAAACATTACTCATGCAGCGTTACCTCGAGCTCTGAGGCGTTCCGTAAGGCTTGAAGTGCAAGCGAGAGCGCGGAACGAGCGACAAAGAAGCACAATCGGCCGTTGTCACGTTCAACTATCGTCAGTAAACCGACTTTACAACCAATTTTTTTATTTATTTATTTAGTTACTCACAGTGACCGGCTCGACCCGCGCTGGCACGGCGCGCGCGAGCTCCGGCGAGGCGGAGCGCTCCCGCTCGCGCATCTCGCCCGCCAGCGCGCGGGCGGAGCGAGCGGCCCGCGCGGCTGTCTCCAGGCAGCCGCTGGATTTGCTCCTAGGGACAACAAAACGTAAAAATTTAGAATGGCTGTAAAAGTGCCGACGATCGTTGACCCGCCAGCGCTAACCACCGTACGTATTGATACCTACGCGTTATTCTAAAACGCTTCATCAGCGCGTGCGTCGCTCAGCGCCGACGGTTCAGCGACAGTGCGCGCAACCCGTCGGTGCCGCGTAGCCACTAGCCGTCCGTGTATATACCCCATGTGCGCTTCCACCTTCAGCGAGCCTTATAAATGTTGCTGCCATCTAGTTAAATCTGCTATTTGATTGAATGACTAGCGCATTTATTGAATGACAATTTGTCAAATTGTTCAATGTTAACGTTCAACGTCTTGACGACGACGACTTGATAGATACACTAGCTTTCCGTGCGCGGCTTCGCTCGCGTTTTCTAAAAAAAACCCGCATAGTTCCCGTTCCCATGGAATTTCCGGTATAAAACCTATCCTATGTGTTAATTTAAGTTACCATCTATATGTGTGCTAAATTTCATAGTAATCGGTTCAGTAGTATTTGCGTGAAAGAGTAAGAAACATGAAACATACACATACACATCCATCCTCACAAACTTTCGTATTTATAATATTAGTAGGATAGGATAGTAGGAAAGATAGGATATGATAGTTCCTATCCTATCTTTCCTACTATAGGAAGGATAGGATAGGATAAGGTTGATTAGGGTATCTCAAAGAGTGATACTTCTGGGCCACCTTTTTTGATAAATACAGGTTCCCGCTTTTACCTACCGTTTTTAACTAGTTTCTATTATGTCTATGTTAAGTTTACATTCTAAAAACATATAATTGAATAAAAAAATACAGTTTTACTTTTAATAAAACCATTATATAGTATGCCAATGTAGATACTCTGTGATAAATATAAACGTACCTGAGGGGTCGGTCGAGCGGCGCGGGCAGCGAGCGCGGCTGGCCGGGCGCGGGCGGCAGGTACATCACGTGCGCGCCCCAGCGCCGCGCCGCCCCGCCGCGCCACACCGCGCTCTCCGCCTGGACACACCGTCAGTGTTGGCGTTACCGACATTCAAAGGTAGGTAATGATAAATAAATAAATAAATAATAAATATTTCGGGACAATTTTCACACACGGCACGATCAGTAGGTCTACCATGAGTTTACGCACACGATACTCGCTAGCGATTGTAGTAAGCGGTTTGTATGAAATTTCGTACAGCGCCCCTAGTGTGCCGTAGCGGAACTAAAAAGCCTACCATGAGGTGCATTATAGTATACTACAGTAGATAACGTATAGTAAACTATACTACACTCGCTGTAGTAACCATACAATTTTTGCACCATGAGTTCTAATTTTGACATATGTCATAGTTTATAACTATTCGATGATAGATACGTCATTCACGGAAAATAATCTCGTGAACTATTCACGTTTACTATTGTAGTTACGTCAGACGATTTAACTATGTCAACTCATGGTAGAGGTACTGATCCCATACTAAGCTTTCGCTTGTGTTATGGAAACCAGATGGCTGATAAACATACATATATAATTTTAAATAAATACTTATATAGATAATTAACACCCAGACACAGCGCAAACATCTATGTTCATCACACAAATATTTGCTCCGGGTGGGAATCGAACCCACGACCTCTGGCTTGGAAGGCAGGGCCACTACCAAACAAGCCAACCGGCCAGTCGCTGCTTTACCAATGATGAATTGATAAAGCAGCAGGAGCAGGAGAAAATAACCTATTTTCTTTTAAGATCGATAGATTGTCGATTGCTTCAATGATATTAATAGGTTCTAGGACTTGCAATGTAAGTGCAATGTCGCTCGGACATTTTTTGGCAACTTTTAATTTAAGAGGCGATTATGATTTGTGCCATCAAATCACAATATTATAACATCATGCTAAACTAATTGCTATATAGTTAATATAATATGCATCTTCATGAAATTCTTACCTTTTCCAAACTCTCCGACTCCTCCTTAATCTCTTCATTCTTAACCCTCAGTGGCTGAAACAGCATCGGATTACTCAGCGAATTTGGCGCGCTTTTCGTCAAGAACCAGTTTTGTTCTGGCTCATTTAACATTGGCTCATGTTCCAAGTCGAACTTTCTAGAACCAAGGGCTGCTCCCAACGCCCCGGAGACAGATTTTCTAAACTTCTGCAGACTGTTGAAACCCTGCTGCATTGGCTTGCCCTGAAAGCATTCGTAGAAACACGACATGCCTTTAAACTATGCGGCGTTCGTAGTTCTTTAAAGCTTACGAGGAATAATGATAAATTGGTTTTTAGCCAAGAGAATATGCTGAATTGGCTTGAAAAGAGTTATAGAAATAAAGATTGAAAGAAAGTTATATATAGATTCTATAGATTTTAAATTAATAAAGTATTTGTAGATGCAACAGAAAAGCACAGTGTAAGAGCTGGCTGGAAATTAGGGAAAGTAATTTGCACCTTGAATTTAGGGAAAAAAATAGATGTAACATAAAATGATTGTTGAAAACTGATGTGATGATAATAATGTAGGTATTCAAAATTAAAATGATAATAAAGTTTCATTTTCCACTATCTACAGAAATAGGTTGAAATATTAAGAATTTAGATGTAGGTATAAGTACAATTATTAAGTTATTAAGTTTGTCGTAAAAATAAAACAAATATTTGTTTTATTTTTACGATTTTTAATGAAAATGTATATAATTTCCTTTAATTGAAATAAAAATGACATTTACAAGTTGAATAGTCTAAAAACTAGACACAGTGATATATGTTCTTTTAACGTTTTTTGTGTAACAATATCATTAGTAAGTCGTTAGTGAGATGTTCATCTCTATTAAGAACAGTAGAAGAGAAGCAAGAGATAGAACAATTTACCGTTATTCCTCCATCGTACACGGGAGGTTAGGCTACTCATGTTAGTCACATATATAAACAAGGAACATAATTACTAGTAGTATGTCTGAAATGAAATATATTATATTCGCTCTTTTGACTTTTCTTTATATCTTTAGTTTAAATTTTTATTTGTCTCATAGAAGAAGGGGAAAGTATGTTCGGTCTTATGGCAAACACTGGATGGAAATTATATTATTAATTATATTATATTAATATATTATTAATTATATTATCTTAGTAATTATATACATATCGTTAAAGATTCAAAAACCAAATGCAAAATCATACGTGAAAATGTCGTATACTTTATCCCGACGTTACTAACAATTTGCATCGAACAAAGTCGTGGACTTTAAAATGTCTTTAATTACTAAATGCATTTAAATTAGGTATAATTTAGGGCATAGCAAGACAGACAAAGCGATCTTTATTCCATTTCTAATATCAATTAAAAGATAATTCATTTCAGACAGTCCTAACGTCCCGTGCACGCAAGCATGCGGCCTCACTTTTTCGAGTCTTGGCGGCGCCCCGCCCTCCGACCCGCTGTCGCCCAGGTCTTGTTGCGGCGTCCATGTGGCATCGGGGGCCACCTGCTCAATAGGAAAATAGTACTGCATGTATAAAAAATGACGCAGAATATTAATAGCAATTAAAAAATTATAAAAATAACACAGAATTAAAAGATTATAGAGCTGCTAGTTGGCTCAGGAAAATCGTTTTTATTGAACAAAAGGTTCTCTTGAAATAGGATCGCGGGGATTCATGAATTCTAAAAATGTAACAGGATCATAAATCAACAAATAAGTCATCAGAAATCGTGTCTACATATTTTTTAAACGTCCAATGTTACTTACATGTCTAGACGGCGACTCTATCCGATGATCACTGTGCGCGTGGTCACCAGATATTCCTGAATCTCCGGACTTATCCGCGGATTGTTCGGAACGGGGTGATGAGTCGCCAGATATATCTGCAGACATCTTCACTTCAACAGCTAGTGGTCGAGTTTCTGAAAATTTAATAATTATTATTTAAAATATTAGTTTATTTTTTGTAACTTTTAACAAGGTTTGATTCAATTATTTTAATATTTCGTTTTACAAGATTCATTGTTATATCTTTAAATTTTCCCCTTTATTAATGTTATCGGAGAGATAAAATTAGATAATGGCTTTCATGGTGACAAATTGTGATTTAAAACAAAAAAAAAAATGACTAATCGCAGTATTTCTTATAGTTACCAGCGAGATGAGCATCCAAGCTGGCGAGCTGTCGCCAGGCGGCGGCGGGCGAGAAGCGCGGCGCGTCGGGCGGCTTCTTGGGCAGCGTGGGCCGCAGCCGCAGCGCGATGCCCAGCGAGCCCTCCGAGCACGACGACGACGAGGATAGCGCTGACTCGGAGGATACTGCCCAGTGGAAGTGAAATAAATCTATACTTAACTAGCGGTCCGCCCCGGCTTCGCCCGTGGTACATATTTACGTTTTCTCTACATAAAAACCATCCTCGTACTTCAAGGAATATAATAAAAAAAGAATTATCGAAATCGGTTCAGCCGTTCTCGAGTTATGCGCTTACCAACACATTTTGCGATTCATTTTTATATATAAGATATTATAAAGCTAAAGAGTTTGTGGAACTACTGGTCCGATTTGAAAAATTATTTCGGTGTTAGATAGTCCATTTATCGAGGAATGCTATAGGCTATATCATCACGCTAAGACCAACAGGAGCGGAGCAATGCGGGTGAAACTGCGGAGCACAGCTAGTAATTAATAAAACCCAGTTTTATCAAAAGAGTAACAATACATAAATTGTAATTAAGTTATAGTAAAAGGATAAAATAGGGCACATAAATATATTTCTTTATTTTGACCTTCATAATACGACACGTTTTTGAACGAATAATCATTAAATTTGGTCAATATTAATCTAATTTATGGCAATGTTGCAAATAATAAATATCGTGTCTTACCCGTCTCAATAAATAACTTCCTATTGCACCAATGCATAAATAAAATAAATATTAAAAAAAAACAAAACACAACAATTCATGTGGAATAATCAAAACAAATAAATCCCTGAAAACTTAACTAGAAATATTCAAAAATGATAATGTTTTACTCACGGTTTCTTTTACAGGTCTGATGGAATCTTTCGTTGAACTTGTCCAGCTCGTCTTCCTCGTGGTAGCCCAGCAGCTTCTTCTCGATGAGGTGGAAATTGCTGAACTCCTCGATGATCGGACTGCCAAGACCCGGGAAGTCTTTTAGGTGATCCTGGGTTTCCGTTTGCTTGCTTTCTATCATGCCGAAGTAGAATTGCTTGGATGGTGCCTTTTGTCTGTAAAAAAACAGAGTGTAAAAATTATCATATAAAAGCATTTCATTCTTTGAAAGAATATTGAATTAATTAATCATTAAAAACTTTTACTTACTTTTCTTGTGGTTTACCAAGAGGCTCTTTTTTCCTCGTCGGTGAGTGTTCAGGTGTAGATTCCTTTCCGGAAGCTTGTCCTCTGTCAGGCAAAGTTTTAACGTTTTCTTTGCTATCTGTTTTTAATTTCTTTGCATCAGTACATTTCAGTTTATCATCAACGGGTTTAGCTTTAATCTCATTGATCCGACTCAATGGTCGTCTAACATTACTTGGTTTCCAATCTTTCGAGTTAAGACTAGACTCTTTGACTTGTGTTTTCGTTGGGTTCACTTTCGTTTTATCATTCTGACTAGTTTTGGTACTAACATTACTTTTACTAACTAACTCGTTTCTTATTCTACTCGTTGCCTTTTTGAGTTCCATTTGAAATTCATCTTTTTCTTCATTATTTCTGTGCAATAATGAAGGAAGAGATTTTCTCAAAGGCGACTTGCTATCCAGCTTGTTTGCTGTAATGTGGTCTCCAGCAGCTTTCAATCTACTTTCATGCGTAGTTCTTGGAGATTCACTTTCACTTATTGCGAGCGTATTATCAAATGTTTTTTCTCTTCTCAGAGAAGGCAATTGAAATTCAGTTTTGCTAAATCTTTCGGAATGTCTGAAGTTCCTGTTCAAAAGTGGCGTTTTCCACGCTTCGTTGTTTTCGTTTGTTTTTGATGTTTTAGCCCGGCATCCACTCACTCGATCTATTTTGTTTCTGTAATCTTGTCTTCCTTGCAACAGTCTTTCTTCTCTCTTCAAAGAAGTGGTTGTCTGTAGCATGTCAACATTGTCTGGGTATTTCAGGTGGTCCTTGTCTTTACACGGTGATCTGTATCGTCTCTCGAAAGACGTGTCAGTAAAGTCAAGTGACTTGAAGTCGGTGTACGTACTTCTGTAGGCGGGTTTCGTTTCTAGTTTTAAGGGATTCAGTTTTTTTGTCTCGTTCCTTGTACGGAACAGTCTTAATTTCTTCTGAGGTTCACGTTTTGAGTTGCCATCCACGCAATCTGGCGACGATTCTTCGCAGTGCTGAAATGCGTTGAAAGGAATTAGTTTTCATACGTTTTAATCTTTTAATTTTTTTATTGTTATTTGTTAAAGAACACATCTATTGAAATTGAAATTATAAGTGAAAAATGCGCATTAAAATAAAATGAATTGTTTGCCATATTAAGTCAGCCAGTCTCAAGTGTCAAATTTTCATTGATAACTAATAATAACGGTCGTTTATAACTCACATCGTTGGCAGGTGGTGGAGGCGCTCGGTACTTCTTGCGGAAGTGTTTATTGTTACACCTCGGCCTCTGCTCCTCCTCTCTGAGGTCCGGCTCCGAGCCAAACCGCTTGTTTAGGCTGGCTGTAATATAAATATAAAAAATAAGTATAAAATTAATCGAGAAAAATACCAATTTGTCAAGAATCCTATAAAATAATTATATAATGAGTATCTACTCAACCGATTAACATGAAAGCTACATCTTCAAAGCCGCAGAAAACTAAACTTTAAATTTAATAATCCTCTAGTATTATGTTATATTTTTTATACATGATCATATTAAATAAAATCCATCACATAAACTTTCCAGATTCAAAAGCGCTACAACTAAGATTCACATTCTTCAATGAAATAAACATTAATGTTTACAATAGTAGTATGTTACTCACAGTCACTCCGCCGTATATCCAGGTTAGTGTGAGATCGATGCAGCATCTCCCTCTCAGACCGGAACTCGCACTCCGCCCCGCCGGCTGACCGCGAACGGTATATGTTGGAATGCTGGAAATTAAATATATAGTAAAGTCAAATAATATGGAAAACAATTATTGTACAAAATACAACGGTTAGAGCCACGTTTAGCCGTTAAATAGAAACAGTTATTGTTAAATAACAAATCCTAATTCGTGAAAAACTTCAGAAACTAATTGCGAATGTGTCAGAATTTAACGTATTACCAGTAGATTTAGAAAAGCATGAATTTTGTAGTATGAATGTAATTAGATAGTTTAAATAATGAATACGTTCCAACGAAAAAATTACGCTCACTTCGAAAAAACTTTTAATCGTCGTTAACTAAATAAGAAACATATGTTGACGTGTAAGTCGAAAACCCAAGGAAAACAACAAAAAACAAAACAAATCAAAGTCAGTTAAAAAACAGAAATGTACTCATTAAGAATAATTACTCCCTGCATATTATCAACTAGGCCCAAACATCTTTCACTAATGGCACCGGGTCCCGGAAGCTTTCAGTTAAGTTATTTGCTCATTACTTAAGTGCCTCATTAAGTGAGCACTGAGCCACTTCATTATCTACATTGTCCCTAGATCTGTATAAACCTAAAAGGCTTTTAAATCAACTTCAGTACTAGGGCACGATGTTTTCTGCGTTTAATGTATTGAGATTTGTAATGTGTACTAATAAAAGTATTGCAATATTCAAAAGACGATTAAATTTTTTATATATAATATAAAAAATAAGCATGTATTTGATCGTCATCTTATATCATGTTCTTCGAATAAACATCAGGCAGAACCGAAAACAGAAGTTATTTCTGACTTCGAGATGTTCTGACACGTGAGCTCGGCACATACGCTCTTTTTATTTACAAAACCCTTTGCAGCAGACAAACATGTGAATATCATTACCACATGTCCATGCGGCGTCCGGTCCACGGTCATGGAGGCGGGTCGGCGGCCGCTGATGGTGCCGCCCGAGTGTAGGATCGCGCCGTTATCCGTGCTGCGCAGGCGCGGCGACTCGGTTAGCGATGGGAGCACCTGCAAGGCGATAATAGATTTATAATAATTTATATAGGATGAAATGGATAGCTCGCTCGGCTCGTGCGGGTGTTTAAAGTACACTAAACATGATCGTCGCTAGTCGCTACACTCCTCGCTTTGTTTGCTAAAAACTACCTACTTAGTACTTCAGCTACCTAAAATAATAAGGAATTTTGGAGTAAAAAGTTACAGGAACTTTCTCTGTTACTTTTGCTGATATGGGACATTGGCATTATTATAATGTTAAATTAATTTGTATTTTACCTTACCGTTTAATTTTTTCTTTACTGTATTTTTATTTTGGTTTAAAATAAAATATGAATGTTTATGTCTACGTCTAAAATTTCACAAGAAAAACTTGATTTTGTAGCCTAATCAGTAATTACCTTAGGCGCATGTCGGAGCGGCTCGCTCGGCAGCGTGTGGACGCGGCGCGGCCGGCCCTCCGCCGGCTGGCTGCCCGCCTGCCCCATGCTACCCCGACCTGATCATCTGCAACAATACATTCAATTGTTATTTATTTACTCCTTGAATATAAGAATGGAAAAGTGAGCAAAAACAATTGAAAAGGGTGAAATTCTTAAACAAAAAGATCTAAATTCGTTTACAAAATTACAAATAATTCATCCCTTATCGACATAATATTTTGTTCAAGCTATTTACTACTCCGGTAAAATCGGCATAGGTAGTAACAAAATAGTAGTACATATTGTAGTTGAAAGTTCTTGGTAGCCGTTATATGGTAAAATCACAGTATTACAATATTATTTCCTACAGTAAGGAAACGCCTTTGATGTCGCGCGATGCCGCCACCAGCGTAGGTACTTACGCTGCCACACGAAAATATGCTAGGGTTGCAACAAATGGGAAATAAAACAATTGTGATTATTAATATGATGATGAAATCATTTATTTATATGTACATTCAAAATAATTGCGATTATTAAATCTGATGTAATTATTTGTTCATAAATATATAATTACATATATTGCACTGCTAAATATTTACGTGGACACTATTTTTGGATGTTCTTAATTGTATATTATAACATTTAACTAAGTAATGCATTCGCATTGGGATGTACAATCTGAATGAGGACAACATATACACAGCTTTGATTAAAATTCTATAGATACAAATACAATCTATCTAAAATATCTAAATAACTTCTGTGATTTCGATGTAGATTTACATCAATACACAGAACAGTTTGTGCGCGCCATTAGAGAATATGTAAGTATAATAAAATTATTACACAAAAAATACGAATGCGTCGTCCTTTCGCGCTAGGTAATGCAAACTAAGCGTGATTGCATTACGCGGCCCGCGTCGCCCGACCCCCCGCCAGTTCCCCTCCGTTTCTCTGTGCAAGTACATTCGTCGCCATACTGTAGGAAATATTGTAATACTGTGGTAAAATTTTCAAAGCCTCATTTGCAGTCTTTGATTTTACATTGACAGATAACAAACAAACTGATAGATTACATTTTTTTATCTTCCTAGACATATTAATAAACACAATAGCCACGCTGGTCTTATATCGTTATACGTTACATAATAAAATACATAATAAACAATCCTAAAGCCTAGATACAGTTAGGTACAACTCAACGACCTACACCTGTGACTCAGTGATCGTGCGTACGCGCCGCGTGACCTGCCGGGTCGCGGGGTCAAGGACAACGGTTTGTAAACAAACAACCGGTTTTGTATTATTAGATTTCTTTATTTGGAGTAATTAATGAAATTGTGGGAAATTATGCAACTTGATATAAATTGAGAATATTATAAAGTGAGTGTATTAAATACGTATCAGACTATGTTACTTTAAAAAAAAATGTGTGCGTGTACTAGTGTACACACGTAAGAAGTGAAACTTCTTTATGACCTTATTTTTCAAAAAATAATTTACTATATGCAACTTTACAGAAATACGTCGAATCACGCGTGGTAGGGATAAGAAAAAGATGGCGCGTAACGGAAAAATGTCACGCGTAACGAAAATAAATAATAATAAACACTAAATTTTTTTCCAACCGCGATAAAGAAGTTTCACTTCAAAAATCAAATCTCTAAAACTATTTTAATAAAATAGGGATGTTATATTAAAAAATAAAAATCTATGATTTTTAGCACAGATTTACTAATCTAAGGATTATCAGAAAAATAACTGATTCCTTTAAATTTAAAGAAACTGCTAATTTATTAATACAAATATTCATTTATCTCAAGAGAGACAAACCAACGCAACGTCGAGTTGCATCTCTCATTGATGCAACTACACAAATCACGTAGATTCCTAACCTACTCTACATAGCTAGAAAACTATCATAGATATGATTTCAGTGAAAAGCATATATTATTTGTGTAACGGATACAGATACAATACATACATAATATTATGTTAAAATATGCGCACACTTGAATTATCTTTTGCTTTTCTAGAAGAGATTAAGACGCGTTACAATATTATGTATGTACCTACATAGCATAGTTACCACCGGTTTGAATTAATGTTATTAATTTCGAATTTAATCCAGTACTATTAACACAAATGACTAAATTTTTACTACGTAACTAATACCCTTAACAATTAGAACCAGCAGTTACGTATTATTACAACCTAGTTACAAAGTTCATGTTTATAACCTTATAGTATAGCTAACTTGAACGACATTTATATGATTTACAACCAGGAGGGCAAATAAATAAGGATTAATAGCTTATACCGGTTAATTTATAGGGCCCGTTAGGTAGCGGTAGGTTTTTGATTGTTGTTAGAAACTGGGCGAGGCCCTTGGATTCACTTGTCCTTTGGTATACCTATTTGAGGACTAGGGTCAATTTAAATGTCATGTCTGTTGTCTATCCTAGAAAGGTTTTGGTCTTTGATCGATTTTCTTCAATCCAATTCAGATTTCAAAACTATATTCTAAACTCTAATGTAATTAAGAGGCAAGATAAGATTTTTTGCGATTACTGAAAACAAGACCGATTAAAAAAGTATATTTTTTTAAGCCGAGTCAACTTAGGCGAAGCCGGGACAAGCGGCCAGTTACCTAAGTATATGGTTAGGTATACTTAGGTAACTGGCCTAATATTATAAAGCTGAAGAGTTTGTTTGTTTGTTTGAACGCGCTAATCTTGGGAACTACTGGTCCGATTTGAAAAATTCTTTCGGTGTTAGATAGCCCATTTATCGAGGAAGGTTATAGGCTATATATAATATATCATCACGCTACGACCAACAGGGGTGGAACCACGGGGGTGAAACCGCGCGGAGCAGCTAGTTTTCATATATAAGTTCATATAAGTGCTTATAAAACCAACATGTATGCAACATAATTTATTAATGATTATTACTTTTATATCGTTTCTTATGACCTCTAAATCCTACGGGAGGTCTACATTAATAACTATTTGTCAAATTAGCATATAACGTAGGAGCCGACATCTAAATACTAGTTGTGCGCCCCGGTTTGTTTATGTCCTCAGTGGGTGTTCTTGTAGGTGACAAGAGTTGTTTAAACGAAGCTGTAAATAACTACTTACATGCCTATCTGCATACTACAAATAATAAAGATGAATGTAGTTTTGGGGTGTTGATTTTCATGAGATTTAATATTGATAATTTACAGGATTTTTTGAACAGGAAACAAACACACACAAGTCACAAGTGGACTTTTGGAAAACATATAATATTTTTTAATAAGTATATTTATATCTTCTACTACTAACACTATTGTGAAATTTTTTCAACCTAGCCGAATTATTTTGCTATTAAAATTATGCCTTTAAACTCGGCTGCACTTATAATAATCGAGTGTTTTAAAACTCTTATCATTTCCTATTAAGATAGCATCTATTCTCACTCATTCATAGGCCTATGTTGTTTATTATATAACATGAATACACGACAAGTATTTTATAAGCCGCAAGTTTTAAGGCTTTATAATATAAAACAAAGCGAGCGTTCAGCGAATAAGCGCATTCCCGTCTCAGCCGGCGGCAATCATTAACATTGGGGCTATGCAACTAGCGATTAGATTATCTATTGATTTTTCTATTTTGTTTTTTCATTTTATTAAAGTGAAACTTTTATTACATCGTCTCAAACTTTTTGGTCTGTGTAGCGCATGTCGCGTGACGGTCGGCTGCCGAGTAGGTATAAAGCAGTGTTCGGAAAGTTTCACTTTTACCGTGGTTTCATAAAACCACACATTTTTTTTTGTATAGAAGTGGTGTGTAGCGTGGTAATTTAGTTAATTATGTTTCGTCCCAGCTCTACCCAACTTGACCGAATTAAAAATAAAGTTATGGCCGTCACGAAATAATTTCTTTCTGCTGGTTTAGAGACAGTTTAGAGACGGAAGAAGAGGTTTTGAATTCGGTTAAACCACAGACAGAGTTTCTGTTACAAGATTAGATCCAAGAAAAGATCCTATATTCTAGCTCTACAATAAATCGCACTAGAATCAGATAACTGATAAATCATAAACCTACCATTATATCCTAGCGTCATCACAACTTATAAGGACGACAAAACATCAGCAGCATCCACATCGTGAATTTTACCATTTAACATCGTAGGTTTCATTTATGTAAAGCGGACTACAATAAAGCAAAGCACCTAAACCTGCTTCTAATGATTATGCAAATGTCTGTGATCATAACTATGAAACAATAATTTTGTATTCTTTAAAAATACCTCATTTAATAACATTTTTGCAATAAAACTAAACCGTGCTTAATTCCCCAAAGCTGACAACCGCCAGTGTCTTAGCGCCAAAGCAACTGTTCACAGTTAGCTGGGAGCATGGACGCGGAAAATTATTCGCTCAACGCTTCCGTGCCGCGATCTCGATCATCACTATATTGCGATTTAATAGCCGATGATTGCAATCAATATGTTCGCTGTTTATTATACTTTAGTGAGTGGCTGGTATTTGAGCAGGAAACATCTGGATGCTACGATAAGAAGTGGGTCACGCAAGGATCTTGTATGAAGGGATGGTTTGATTTGTTACTTCTAGTTTTATCGCGTTGTAAGACTTGTGCAGGCAAGATTATCAAATCTGTTTATGATCTAATCATTTTAAAGATTATAATTATAATTTATATTCAGGTTATGGAGGAAAGGGCTATCTTGTAATAATGAACTTCGTATCTTGCAAGGGTAATAAAAATCGATTATAAACAGCAACGTTATAAGATTAAATACTTTTCAAAGTATCAATAAACTGTGATTAAAATTTAGCATACCTAATCGTCTAATAAAATTAAAGTCATCACTTTTCTGTAGGTACATGAAAAAAGAGTAAACTTATAATCTCTATGTCATAAGGTCTTGGTGAACTAGATTACATAGCAATAAGAACAGTAAACGATATATACAGTTAAGTGTTGAGAACAATGCTGTTAGAATATTACCTTCGATTTCATTGATGCCACATCAAATCGAGTATTAACATTTAAGTTATTCTATTTAGAGATCGCGATTACATAATCCGGAATTTGTGAATACATTTTGAAGTGTTAATCGTATGGGTACTTTTATACTACACGGAGATATAACGATATCGTTGCAATATCGCGTGTTTCTTGTTAGTTAGATGTAGTTTTAGATTCACTGTAACAATATAGTACATTTTTCTTCCGTTCAAGTAGGCTATGAACCTGAACATTACTCGAACTCGATTAGCTAGATCATCTTCTTTCAAAGAAGTTTGTCTCTTATTGATAATTGCCAAATATAACAGTTATAAATTATAGTTTGACTATATTAGTTCGTATAAAAATGGATAAAAGAATAAGAATTGGTAGAAATATATAATAATTGTTAATTAAAATGCTTCACTTACTTCTACTTATATGATCGCAAATGATATTGTCTTTACCGTATGTATTTATTTCCATGCGTGTTACAATCGTCGTGATCGAGTCAGTGTGTCGGAGTCGTGTCGTTACCGTTAGTGTAAAAACATACACGTACGTTAAGGTCAGGCAATATCGATACCATATTTGGATGTTTTGTTGATTTGTTTCGAATCATTTATATAAACACAAATCAGTTTTATTCGCAGACGACACTACCCTAATTGTTAAATGTACTGAAAAGGAAACGTACGAGAGAGATATAAATGAAGCAGTTAAAAATATTGTAAAATGGTTAGAAGACAACAATCTTAAAATTAACTTATTAAAAACAAAAATAATTCAATTTTATACAAAGAATTGCTCCAAAATAAACCTAAATATAAAGTGTGATAACCAAGTTATAGAACAAGTAGATCATCATAAATTCTTGGGTGTTTTGTTGCATGAAAGTCTAAAATGGAACAAACACATTGATTACGTTTGTGACAGAATTAATCGTTTCGTTTACGTATTACGGCGTCTAAGAGATACTGTTTCTATGAATGCAGCAATAAATGCTTATCATGCCTACGTTTCTTCTGTACTTTCGTATGGAATCATTCTTTGGGGACAATCTTGTGATGTGCGGAAGGTATTTGTCTCACAAAAAAAATGTATCAGAGCTCTGTGCGGTTTGAACCAAAGAGACAGTTGTAGACCTCTGTTTAGTAAATTACGGATCCTTACTTTAACTTGCATGTACATAAGAGAAGTATGTTTATTTGTAAAATATCACCCGGAATACTTTAAGAAGAAAGGAGAAGTAAATTCGCATATGTTGACAAGATACCAAAACAAATTACATTTCCCAACGTGTAGAATCAACAAAGCTAAAAACAGTGTAATATTTATGGCTATTAAAATTTAAAATATATAATAAAATACCGGATAATTTCAAGGAACTACCAGTAAATCTTTTCAAAAATAAACTGACGAACTGGTTAATGGTAAAACAATTTTATGACATTGAAGAATTTATGACTTTGAAGTAGTGTAAACTGAATTGTGTGTGATAAGTGTGTGATAATATAATCGTGAAAAACGTAGTGCGTTCGCGTAATTGTGAAAATTGAATTGTGTGTACATTTAAATAATTAAACTAATCAACTTTCTTTTAATATTTGCAGACCCAATCAATGGGTAGAATGTATTAGCCACATAATATTGTAATCAAAACATCTAAAATTTGTAACTACATTCTTGCAAATAAATATAATTTGAATTTGAATTTGAATTTGAATTTTAAGATGCTTTATTTAATATATTTAAACGTCTGATTGTTTTTGTCCTTATACGGTTTCTTTGGCGTTTGATTTGTAGTGTAATTTCAATTAAGCAATATTTTATATGTTATGCCACCTTTATTATTTATTTATTCAAAATAGGAATGTTATAAATATATTTGTATTTTCGTAAAAAATATGAAAATAATTATGCTAGTATTACTAAAAAAAAAATTCTAAACGGTTAGTGCTAATTTAAGTTTATTGTAATTTAGCACAAAATATGCCTTCGATTTTACGTTACCTGATTTTACGTTTTAATTCTCATAAACTAAAAATGTTTTTTATTCGTGTAAACTTTTACAAAATCTTATGAATAGTCATTTTTTATTAAACCACCACCGATTCGGAATATACGTTTACACACATTTAGAAAGCTTTCAACACAGCAATTGCAAGCCTACTAATTGCATGAGTATGTACGAGGAATAAAATTTGGAGGAGATGTCCAAGAACCAAAAAAAATGTTGTGTGGTTTTATGAAACCACGGTTAAAGTGAAACTTTCCGAACACTGCTTTATACCTACTCGGCAGCCGACCGTCACGCGACATGCGCTACACAGACCAAATAGTTTGAGACGATGTAATAAACGTTTCACTTTAAAAAAATTCTACATCTTGTGACAACTGCCAACCTTTACTTGGCCCGCGTGTTTCGATAAATCCCGAAAAGGGCTGAGTAGAAATAGGAACAATATGGGCTTATGATGATGCACAATTAATAACATAATCAACAACCAATAAAAGAAGACCAGTAGAACATTACACAATCTCGAAAGATAAACCGATACTTACTGCACTAACAACAACGTAACACATTCACAGCTCATAAAAGCGCAATCCATTAAATCTTTTCCTAGGATTGTCAATTGTTTTTAGATGAAGTGGGAAAGTCGCTCGCGGACGGAGTTTAACAGATTCTAGTGCGATTAGAAGATAAGCGTATGGTGCTACTGGGAAACAGGTAAATAGCAAAGTTACAATTAAATAGCATAGCATGGAAATAGCTCATTCAGAAGCGATTGTTTTGTTTAGACTACGCTTACACTTTGTTGTAACTAATAAATACGAATAGGTCACAAGACACCTCTACGATATGGTCACGATATCTCACCTCTATGGTCTGGATTCGCACTATACATTCAAAGATTTGATTAGGTAAAAGTTCTTAAAACTGCATTTACTACGGCCAATTTCTACGTCGACTTGACGACGAATGAAATGTTACAGGAGATATATTATACACAAGTTTACATATTCCACCACTTTCACAGTTCCATGGAAGCTCAAGGAGATCAGGGACCGTATTATGACCTCTTATTTCCAACTGTCCCAGTAATACATAACGGGGTTTCCGAGGCAGAGGGGTGTTATAAAAGATAAGGCATGGAGTATGTGGAAGGTAACATAGCATGATGAAAGCATTTTGACTAATAGGATTGGCTTATTTCCACATCTTACAGTTAAATGCTTGATTGGATAGTTGGTTAAGTATTAAATATGTACTATTCATAATTCTAGCATTAAAGCTATAAAGAGAAAAGGCTATCTTATATTAATTTATCTCTATTATTATTAGCTTACGTACTAGTTAATACATTCCATTCGAGAACTAAATAAATGCTGTGTACACCTTTACCTTTTATTGATAAGTGCATAATATTAATTAATTAATAATGTTAATTTTATCAATGTCAAATGTATTTATTGTTGGTGTGCCAAATTAAAATAAATAAATAAATAAATTCCTAAGAATAATAACCAAATACGAGGATATGTAAATGATCTGTCAGCCGGTTGTACAACAATGAACATATAATAGTTTTTATAATTACTTTAATACCTCAAACAATGTAGTTACAACGTGGACAATTACTATATATTCTACAAAACACACTTTCTCTATAAAATTCACACATTAAAGCGAATTTACATATCATATCATCTTCCGCAACAATCAGAGCGTGTACCCTCGAATTCGTAACTCGGTTAACTCACAGACCTACAAAACATGTGTTATTATGTTAATTTTGTGATAGTATAGACAATTTTAACTAGAGATGGTATATACGAGGAAGAAGGTATTGTCCTCAGTGGAGTAGTGAATTTAATTACGTAAAAAACTACGCTATGAATGAAGAATACTGTGACAAACTTCGTCGTTTTTGGAAACATAGATCACAATAATTTCTATATCACAGCATCACGCAAGGTTGGACCAATTTATCAAATATTTTTTTCTTAGGAAAAGATCATTAAGGAGGATTTAAATTAAAAGTTTTAGGTTCAAAATTTCACAGTGGCGAGTCTGTCAGACTCACGTAAAGATTTACGATTCCAAAAAAGCATAAATTAAATAAGTAAAGGTGCAATTAAACACGTAATTGCAGAAGCTAAAATAAAAACTTAGAAAATATGAAAGTAACGCATTGCACAATTACGTTTTTATAATTTTGAAGCTGAAGTTTCTGCATAAGCATGATTGGTCTAATTTGCATAATTCATGTTAATAAATAATAATTTATGAAACCTTTCATGTACTGCAAATATTAATTTATCCAATAGAACCATACCCATGTGACAAGCACACTAACACACATATAAACTGGGCCCTACAAACATGTTAAATACCTAAACCTTTAAGTGCAAGATTTTATTATTTATGTAAGCACTGAGCGGATACATAAATTGTTCAACCTACATACTCTAATAAGTTAAAATGCTTTGGCAAACCTCGGGACCGGTCCCATTAAAAACTCTTGTGACATACAAACCGACAGGCTTATCCTAATAATATTGTTAAGCTAAAGTTTTGTATGGATGAAGGTATTGTGAAGCAAAACTACAAATCCAGTGTACAAAAAGTTTTCCGAGATATACGTAATTACGGACAGTAGACATCAAAAGCAATGTGTTGTGATATGATTATAGTCCTTTTCACCTATGATGATTCCTGTGACACTTCATCGTGTTCCGAATTACGTATTTTATGTTTAAAACGCCAAAATAATTTTAGTGAATAATATTTTTATTTTATGGCGGCATTATTACCAAAAATATAAAAATGAAACATCTTAAGCTTATAAATAAAAAACAGTATTGTTTAGTTTAATATAATGAAAAATAAAATAAAATAACACAAAAATATAATACCTACGCAATTCGTGTACATGAAATGGATCGTTGAAAAATCATAGAGTTGGAAAATCATGTAATCGGCGCCCATCTTGTGATCGTTTGTCAATCGAGTCAATCGTCTGTACAAGTGCGTCAGCCTTATACAAGTTGCATTTTTATATTGATACTTTACGTAGTATTCTGTTATTGTTACTAATTGTTATTGTTGACTTTTTGTTGCTGTTGTTTGCTAAGTTTCCTTAGTAAATTGTTGGCGAAATGCCGAAAAAATTAATTTTGGTACTTTATTCAAATCGATTACATTTCCATATAAAATATTATCGATTATCGGAAACAATTGATACGATTTCAGTAAAGGACATCTCTACACGTGTCAAAAATCGATGTGTCACAGAAATCATCTTAGGTGGAAAGGACTATAATAAACAAATATTTCTTTTTTTATCATCAAATTCCCAAAAACAGCACGATCGAACCGGATTATCGTATTTAAATGGCTAATATTTAAAATTTTCCAATAAACCTATCCAGATTTAAATAAACCTTGCAATGTTTACGATGTTATACAATCAAGAGGTCAACTATAAATAGTCGACTTATTTTGTTCATTGAAACCTTAGGGCTTAGATCATTAAAACGAAACGAGGCACTTGTCAATAGTCACTATTGAAATAATAATATTTGTTTAAAACCACTTGTATGTGTCTACAAATAGAAACGTGAGACGACGGTCAGTGTGTCAGTGAATAAACCCTACTCAAACTCAACTGAAAATAGATTCCAACTCAAAAATAAATGATTCCAAATTTATATTACATCATAGTTTTAAATAGAGATACATAAAATTATATTTAATTGTGATTAAAAACTTGCAAAATTAGACACAATTTTAAAGATACATTTTTAGGGTTATAATTATTATTAATTAGTACTTTATTAATTAGAGAAGATAAGTTATAGTGTTACATCAAAAAATACATGTTGTACAAAACGTTTGAACTATCTAATTACATGAAAGTGAAAATGTATTTAATATATTTAAATCTCTTAAGTATTTTCAGAGCGAAAGTTATTTTTGTTTTTGAGTGCGTTTGGCGAATCTCCTTATTAACCCAGTTGTTACTATCGTTCTTTTAAAAGGACGCACCATAAATAAAATTATTATTAACAATGAGGGCATTTTTGAAAAAAATGTTTATACTCTATCTATTGGCACCTCACGGTTGTGGGAATTGGAAAATTAAAGTGTTGTGTCGTTTTATAACAGTGGTATATTGCACGCCTCATAAGCGAAGCGTTGAGGTGGGTACTACTGTCACTTCGCGCAAAACATCTGATTTTTCAAACTTAAAATGTCTTTATGTATCATACATTGCACTTGTAAGATAATACATACACACACATATTAAGAAAAAACACTATTTTTAACATTCATGATATTTTTGATGTCATTTTTGTTATTTAAACTAGTTAAAAAACAGTTTAAAAAAGTTCTGTCTTGGACGTCCGTGTGTCTGTATGTGCGGAGGATTTTCTTGTTAACACGATAGCGACCGAAATACTTTACTAATCGAGTCTTTTTTTTTCTCTTACGCTTGAGTATGCTCAGGAATAGAACCCTTTCATTTTTCAGGGTCTGATTCGATGTGGTTTAATTGTTATTAAATAAACAAAAATAATAATTAATAAATAATTATTAAAAAAAAATTATGAGGCGTGCACTTTTGGATTTTCCAAATTATTTTTAAATTATTTTAGAATTTCTGCCATTTTCCATTGATAAATCAAGTTAAATGTATTATCAATAAATTACAACCAATTACTTGATTTATTTTAAATACACGTAATTTGAAACGTGTTTTATCAGAAATATATATTACCTACTATTAGATTACATTTTATTTGTGATATTTATGCAGTTTTAATTGCCGTTCTTTTAAAAGGCCAGTAGTAATATGTACTACTACAGAGTACTTTTTTGCGCATGCACTCTTTGAAGAGCATCACAGCATCGGCGAAGCCATGGTGCCCTACTATGGCGGCCATTCATGCAAGCAATTCATTAGAGGGAAACCGATAAGATGGGGGTATGAATTTTGGGTCGGAGCGACACGGTTAGGTTGCATAGTTTGGTGTGATCCATACCAAGGAAAATCGAATGATGTTGGTAATCAAAAAAAATACCAAAAGCCTCTGGGATTGGGTGCAAGCGTTGTATTACAGTATACCGATGTACTGCGACAAATATAGGGCAAAGCTGCATTTCATTTATTTTTTAACAACTTTTTTACGTCCATTCATCCCATTGATGAACTTCGAGTACGAGGAATAAAGGGTACTGGCACAGTACGTGAAAATCGCGTCGCGAAATGCCCTTTACCTGCTGCCTTTGAGAATTGAAAAAGACACCACGAGGTACATTCAAGCATCAATCGACCAGAGCAGAACAAATTTATTTTGCGAATGGAATGATAACAGTGTTGTGACTGTTACATCAAACTTTGATACGATTCAGCCTGTGTCTACGGTAAACAGATTTTCACAACAACAGAAGAAAAATATACTTGTCGTAAAAAAAGTACGAGAAATTGGGAGGGGTGTACAGATCCGACCAGAGCATCGGTTTGTACAAGACATCTATCAGAGGCAAGAAGTGGTATTTTTCTTTGACTTGTCATGGACTAGATACTGCAATACATAATTCTTGGCAAATATATAAGTAAAAGGGGGCCATTATGATTATCTCCACATTCGTAGAAGTGTTGGAACTGCTCTGCTCGAAACATATAAGAATGAGGAACGTAAAGGTGCTAGAGTTTCCATGAAACCTCTGGATTTGATGGGAAAGATCACATCATTAGGTACAGAGACAAGCAGCTTCGGTGTATAGAATGTCACAAGAAAGCCTATTTCTATTGTCCTAAATGTAATGGAACCTTGCATCCTAAATTATGTTTTGAAAACTTTCATATTGCTACATAAATATATGTGAAATGTATGTTGTCATTTTAATATCATAGTCTACCTAATTAGTAGTACATATTACTACCGTCCTTTTAAAAGGACACCATTTTCCGAGATTTCCACGATAGATAAAATTTTTATACTATTATTCCAGTTAAACTTTTTGCAATATGGATGTCGTGGCCATATCGTAGATTTGCTCATTTCATGAAATGGCCAACATAGTTTGATCAGATCGTTAAATCGTCAACGTTTCACGATTTGGTCATCGACATTTGGCCAGATCGTATAAAATATCTTAGAGAGTCCATAAAACATTAAAAAATTCAGAATATTTTAAGAACTTGTTTATAGTCATTTAAGTTAGTACCGCGGTAGCGCCGGCGAATACCAGAAGCGAATGGTTTTTTCAATAGAAAACAGTTAGGTTAGGTTAGACTTTAATAAACAACGCACGAGCCGAGCGAGCAAAGCGAGCGTGCCGCGGCAGCTCCCGGCGAGTGCCAGAAGCCAATCGCTTTTTAAAAAAGAAACAAAAATGGTCGCATTTCGTGAAATGCATAAAAAAATGAATTTCGCAAATCGTGAAACGTTGACGATTTAACGATCTGGCCAAACTAAATTGGCCATTTCATGAAATGAGCAAATCTACGATATGGCCACGACATCGACACAATATGTAAATTTCACCTTAATATGATAACAAAAATTGTTTCAGTAACATCTGGGTTAAAAGCAAAATATAAATATTCAAGTTTTTAATTAGTGTTGGAAGTAAAACCGTATGTTAGTGATATATCTATTTAATATTCTGGTAGCTGCGTGTTCTAATAGATTGTTAGTTCTTACACGTAGGATTATGTTTTTTGTTTCATTTTTGATGTAGTAAGGGAAAATAATTATTGTTAATACCAATGTAATTCTATCAATAAAAATAAAGGAATCAACGTATCTTCTACTTCTTATTTTGAAAATCTAAAAGTTTGTATAAGAATAATTTTATTTTTAGACCAGTGCTTTAACATACAAAAATTAATTATTTATGTTAATAAACGTGGTACATATTTCGCAATAAAAGGTAGCCTATGTTCTTTCTCAGGGTCAAAAGATTGTCTGTGCCGAATTTCATCAAAATCGGTCCAGTAATTTATGTGTGAAAACCATACATACCTAATTACAAACCTTTCCTCTTTATAATATTAGTATAGAAGTATAGACAAAAAATATAACATAAACATTGAATTTAATTTACAATAGATATAAATCAACAAAGTTTTTATAAACATATGAGATCTTAAATTCAGCCAATGATCAACATCCTCTACAATAGAGATGTGTGTCCTGTAGCCAACGGACATCCTAAACAAGGCAGAGTAATTAATAATGTAATGATTGCGTTGAAACATAATTACTGGCTGGAAATAGGATGTGAAAACGAGACTTTTCTCTTCGCGAATGGAAACTGGCCATTACATATTTAAGATGCGTATAACGAGCTGTTGTGACGTCATGAATAGCTATGTATATATATGTATATATGTGTATATATATATGTGTGTATATATGTGTGTATATATGTGTAAGTGGAATGGTATTTTTTAATAATAAAAGTAGTGGCTGTGTTCGAGGTAAGTAATGGTACAAGGAAGGTGGAAAGAAAATTTTAGGTCATTGAAATTTATCTACTAAAAATCAGCCATAAAACGTTTCGATTTCGTTGCAACGTTTGCTGAAAATCTGATCTTCATTTTGTTCTACTTATTAAACTGTTTAAATAAGATTTTAGGATGATATCGGCCTTCTTTCGGCCACTGTTAGTCAGAATTAGATTTGATACGCTTAACTTCATTTGGGCATGGTGCAAATATTTTTTCATCGTCGAATGTCATGTTCTAAATTAAGTTTTTAATCTTCCTGTAGATTATTCTTCCTATGGATATTCACCATAGATTAAATAAATAAATGACTTTTTCGACAGACTCCCACTTTCCAAACTACTAATCTATTATAATAATTACATACCGCTTCTGGCAACCCCACAGGAATTCGTTGCGTGTTGCTAGCAAATTGGTAGCGTGAGGAATGTTGTGTCATTTGTCCAATACATTATAATCTCTGACGCATCAATTATCGGCAATTAGCAACTGATTTATCGATTGACAAACTGTTGTTAGTGCTTAATGCACTTTAAGTCAATATATTTTGAAGGATAGGAAATCCGGGTATTTTTTGTCTTTGGTCTTATTAAATGCCATTCTATTATGTATCCAGCCATCTGTTATACTCTATTGATCGAGATTTAAACTCTTTAACAGCGAAAGTTTTAGCTGAGCGTTTTAGAAATTCCAATTAATATCCCATATATTTTGTTTCCTTTCGCAACTGCTGAATTGAATTTAACGAACCTATCACCCTTATGATTTATTAAGCTACAATTCTTTCAAATAAGTACTTGATTTGCCTAAATAATAATTTAACAAGGACAAAGTTGGGGGCCTCTACCTAGTTTTAATATAAAAAATTACTATAAAGCCCGTTCAAATCACTAAACTACCATTAATTTGTATTACAATTGAGATAAAATCATAATACGCTCAATAAAACCTAATTCTTTGTTCAAATTGTTTGATAATATCTTTCTATAGTTCAAGGTGGAATTAAATATGCAAATTAGATTGATTGGTATGTTACTTAACTGACTATAAATCATAATCTCATTCCAAATTGTAAGATTATAATGTCTCTTTATTGACAAACTGCAATAGTATTAAATTGCAAACTTTTTGGCTGTTTTCAAAACATTTATAAAAAACCGGCCAAGTGCGAGTCGGACTCGCGCACCGAGGGTTCCGTACAAACCTGCAATTTTTTTTTTCACGGGTTAAAGGCAATTAGATCTAAGTATTTGATATGAATTTCAACTTGATAACTCTACGCGTTCATGAGGAAAAAAGTAATAAGTTTATATTTATTAAAAAATAAATATATATTTTGTAATGTAACTAAAAATTTAAGGTTTTCGGAATTTTTCCTTTATATGTGCTATAAAACGTTGCTTCATGCCAAATTTCAAGATTCTAGGTCGACTGGAAGTAGTACCCTTTAGGTTTTGATTCCCTTGCGAGTACTTGCGAGTTTCAAAATATGCAGCTTAAATTGCTGTTTCTTTTGATTGCGTTGACATAGAAGTTTGATTTTGTTACAGCTTAAAGGTATTATAGACCTGAGTATTTGGTATGAATTTCAATTTAATACCTCTACGCGTTTATGAGGAAATGGGTAGTAAGTTTAAAATTATTAAAAAAATATATATTATGTGATGTAACTAAAAATTTATGGTTTTCGTAATTTTTCCTTTATCTATGCTATAAGACGTTGCTTCGTACCAAATTTCAAGATTCTGAGTTCACGGGAAGCACCCTGTAGGTTTTGATTCCCTTGCAAGTGTCGAAAATTTGCGGCATAAACGGCTGTATCTTTTGATTGTGTTGGCTTAGAAGTTTGATTTTTTCACAGCTTCAAGGGACAGTAGACC
Source organism: Colias behrii (assembly GCA_029959065.1). Classification (NCBI taxonomy): domain Eukaryota; kingdom Metazoa; phylum Arthropoda; class Insecta; order Lepidoptera; family Pieridae; genus Colias; species Colias behrii. The sequence goes on from JARWMC010000001.1 coordinate 16,031,112, forward strand.
TGAGTAATTGATATAAATTTCAGCTTCATACCTCCACGCGTTCCTGAGAAAAAGGGTCTTGACAGACGGACGGACGGACGGACGGACAGACGGACAACAAAGTGATCCTATAAGGGTTCCGTTTTTTCCTTTTGAGGTACGGAACCCTAAAAATTGGAGCAAATGTTATGTGCGCCACTTTCAAATTATCGATCAAGGAAAGGAAGAGATTATACGTTTTAACAACGATATAAAATAAACATAGTCTTAAATTAAGGTCTATTATTATAATTTTATTGCTTGTATCTCTGTTAATTAGATATAATGTCTCTTTTATGGCTTGTCTTTGCGTGCATCTCGACCCAAATTACATCGTTGACAAAACAAAAGACCTTGTCAAAATATAACAGAATTTTTGAATATTCTTTATAGAATTCTAGAAGATTACCCGCATGCATTAATACATACCTATTAGAAAGAAAGAAAGAAAGAAAAGGTTTATTTAATATGGCACATACCCTCAATTTATACAATAATTATATGGTATTAAAAATACACATAATGATTAGCACACATGTTATTAATGATTCAATTTCATGTATGTTCTCTATTTTATCACAATAAACATATCTTTTTTTATCTACAAAGTTTTGGAAGGAAAGCCAAAAAATTACCTCACTTTTAGCATACTGAAATAATGGGTAAAATCAGGCATGCTCATTATACGTAAACATTGATAATTAATCATAAATGGATAGAAAAGTTTTTTAAACGTTTATAACCGTACAGAGTTGCGTGCGCATAATGCATACGCATCGAGTAGCGTTCTAAACGCCACTGCAAAAGAAGTGGGTTATTCGGTAGAGTTCCTTTTTCCCAACATTAATTTTTTTTTTTAGAATTAGGCTTATATAGATTTAAACGTGAATTAATAAGGTAAGTACATAAAGTAACACTGTAAACAACAAATTCTTAAATCTACTCTATTATATTTTGCGACCTTTCACAATACTTATTTTAGATGAAAGTACACATCGTCTTTACACACAGAGATCGTCTGTATTGGCCCTTAATTGCAACTTGCAAGGAAGAGTAGCAAGGTCGAACCGTTCACGCTGCACTTGTTACAAATCTCCCAATATTTTCCCACAATACATTTACATTATACTTATTATACTGAATAATATAAATTGTGTTTTGTTGTATGTTACAAATTAACACTATTAGGCCTATTTTCGATTAAATATTTTCTACTAAACAGTAAAGTGTATGTATATAAAAGAGATCTGAGATACGTATAATAAACACAAATACAACAACAACCTCTACGATTAATACATAATTAATTTATGTTAAAAATATGGCTACAGCGAAAGCTAGTTTTCCGCTTGCGGCTCCAGTAAATCTTTTTTTTTTAGCCACAAATAAAATACACAAAAAATGTTGAGTTTTTCAGTCGCTAGCAAATAATACATCATGTACACATTTTACTGCTTTTTTTGGATAAAACGCAAGCTCAGAATAAATAGACGCCAGTGCAAAATAATCAACCATGAAAAATAAACGCTAGTGCGAAAACCGCCAAGCACTGAGAGTAACGAAAAAGTAAAAGGGTGCGCGGCACTCCCTAGACACAAATCGCCCAGTTCGATTCCGGTTTGAGCACATTTCGTAACTACAACGAGCTTACGATATCTCCTTTTGGAACAAACAAACGATTATTATACTCTTTATGTATTTACGGTGAAGTATCAAAATTATAATTCATGAAATAATATCTTTAAAAATTGATGAAAAACTTCTTAAAAAAAAAGAATGTAATATGCAGAAATCACATGAATATCATAGATGCACCTCTCTGAATATAGTCTACTTAAATAGTAGTTTTTACAATACAAATGAATTGAGATGACATTTCCACATCTATCTGATCTATCCATTCATAAAAAGGTCTTAAACATAAGCATAATATGAGAATAAATAATGTACAAATTGATCATTTCATTACACGATTGTGTTTAGCAATAGCAATGTTTTACGCATTGGACATTTGCGTCCAGCGAAGCGTATACTTACACGTTTATTAAAGTAAAGAATTAACATATCTGTTACTATTTCTATTAAATTATTAAATATTTCACTACTTCCCGTATTTGTAAAGCTTTTTGCTAATGAAGAATGTAAACACAGTTTTTGTAATATTTCATTTTTTGACGTGACAACGTCTTATAATTCGATAGCGCCGGCTGCACGCACGAAAAAACATGACTCATGCGGCGTTACCTCGCTCTGAGGCGTTCCATGTAAGGCTTGAAGTGCAAGCGAGAGCGCGGAACGAGCGACAAAGAAGCACAATCGGACGTTGTCACGTTCAACTATCGTCAGTAAACCGACTTTACAGACAACCAATTTTTTTCTAATCTTTTTCCAAACTTTGTCTCAAAGAGATTCATAGCTCGTATTAAACTTACCTACTCGTAAATTCAGCAAACATTTACACCCAACCACAATAACGCACTACCGCACGAAACGTCAAAAAAACGCAGCTTTTTAACGCTCGAAAAACGCTCCTTCTGACCATTACCATTCGCTCGAGATACCAATATAATATAATCAAACAAGTGGAAAGGTCACAGGCCGCACCCTTGAACGTTATCGCGTGAGAAAATTCATTATCGCCTAATTGAATGCACGACTTGACAGCGGATAAATCAAATGATTACTATTATTTGGACACTTGTTCCGATAATATTATTGTTTGTTATTGAAAGTGCTATATGCTGTTTGTGTTGAAATGTTGAATACGCACGTTTCTATTCACATTATTTAGAATAAAAATAAATATCTGATTTTTAATTGTAAACTATGGGATAAACGTTGATTAAATCTCAGTCACATATTATTTTACATAATTATTTTTAAGACGAATTTAATGCTGAATGTTTTTTGGTCAGTGATTTTTTTTTAAGTTAATAACACAGCTATAAATATTGTGGCTCAACTTTGTTATTAACGCACAAAATAGTTCATAAAACAGAATAAAACTCTATAAAAATAATAATCCATTACATAAAAAGATGATCCGCAAGTCGTAGAACTCACATTTACAGATTGCGATACAAATCTGAAAAATAAACGTCGCACATTCAACCTTTTTATGTCTACAGATTGTTTACACTTAAAATGACTCTGTGCCTAGATCGTACTATGATTATAACTGCTGTACGTTCACTTATCAAACACTAACTCCATCTGTTTATTTCAATTTAGGCCTGTTGCACCGTGATCGAGTCTAATGTTATGAATTGTACCTTTTTACGGGTCATCTTTTTTTAAATTGAAATGTAACTGTATTTGCTGCATATATCTACTACAGATTAAATAAGCCAACGACGACAGGTCATCTATAGTCTATACCCTATGAATTTATTTTACTTATATCGAAGTGACGAAGTCTGAAATCTGACCACTGTTTAAAATATTTTCATGACTGAACTTAGAAATTTGATTATTTCCTAGTAGGTACTTAAATATAGATAATGTAAACACGTGCGAATCTGGAGCGGAAAACTAGTCTATAAGAAGGGTTTCTTAGAAAGCTTAAAAATAGCAGCATATATTTCGACCCTTTTAAAGATAAGCACCCTGCATTCTTTTAATGCAGTTTTTATAATGAAGTTAATAAATCTGAAGAAAGGTTAACAGTAGATATGTAAAGGTCACTTGTTTATGAAGCGAGAATGTACCAGCAAAAAGTCCATTTAATGCTCGAGAAAAATATCATCTTCAAAAACTACGCTTGTAATTAGTAAGATGTTCGCACTACGCATTTTATTGTCGTTTTTATTTTTCTCTATACCAAGGACTTTAATGCGACAAAAGGTTTTTTCCTATGACGATTTTACGCTGCTTTAAAAATTTAAATAAAGCTTGATATGGAGATAAGCGGCCCTCGAAGGAAAACATTACTTTTGTAGATCACCACTAAACACTAGCGGCTTACCTAGATTGACCCAGGCATACAAAATTTGTTTTTGTTAGGTTGTATATTACTAAATGTTAAAAATTGGTCGTGGAGTAGTTTTTCAGTAAGATCATCATAAATAAACACACAAAAATGATTCTTTATTACTATAGTTTAGACTAAACAGATACTATTATATACAATTTTATTTGATAAAAAAAATCTATAAAATGACAGTTCATACGGCGGCCATTTTTTGCTATGAAATGTTAACCTGATGGGTTCGAGAGTATCGCATTTGTAACCGTGAAGGAGCAAATTATTATCGTCGTTTATATGTATTCCTTTTATATTTTACACAACTTTATGCCGGTATTATTGAAACAAAGGTTTGTTTTTATGGTCATTTCTTTAAGAGTATGTTTTCTCCTTTTGAGAAGAGGTTATTGACACATTGAGTAACGTTGGTGTGGAATATTCACTTTGATAAACTAGAACTGTGTCCAATAAACATTGATTGATAAATATACAATAGACTTTTGGATTTATTATATAGGTTGGAACTCCTATGGACACAAAATTTTATAAAAGGCGATATATTATTTTTAAATAGGTACTTATAGATACCCTGTTTACCAATAATATTATTCATATTAGTAGAATGAATTCAAAGTGCTAAACAAACCTGACCTTTTATTTAATGAATGAAGCGTAAATTTACGTTTATTAAGAGTTTTAATGTTGTTTCGAAATGTTTACAAAAAGTTATAAAACACGGATGGCAATCAGGTAATAAAATAAGGCCATAAACACACCTCGCGCCGCACCTGTGGTGAAAGTGACCTTACACCTTTATACATCGTAATATTGCATCATTAATTAAAAAAACAAATATTAAGGTGCGTTTACTTCATACTTAATTTCTAAAGTTATTTCTTACATTTTAGAATGAATGGTTAATGGTTGTCTTTTAAGAACCTATTTACAATGAATTATGAATTAGTATCCTTGTCCCTTGTCCCCTAGTAAGATATGGGGCATTTTTATGCCTTTTCCCCTGATTGATTTATTAATACCTTATTAGCTGTTTCAATAAATCGGTATCTTTCGTTATTTTCCTGGCTTGTTAATTGTTTTTTTTTACGTACTCTGTGTTTCTATTTTCTAATTCAACAAGATTTCTCTTCGAAGCGTTTTTGTTGTGTTTTTAATATGTTCCTTTTTTACAATTACATACATTCATTTTAATAATTTGTCACTGCTCTTATAAAATGACGAAAGTTGACGAAACCAATAGTGGTTACAATAAATGTAATCTTACGTAGCGGCGCGTTTGATGTCCGTGGGAAGAGCGATCACTTAAGGCGCAGTAATATTTATACTGTACTTAAGGCGAAGTTCCGCGTTCGATCCCGACGTGTGCTACTTGCATTCGGTATGGCGGAATTGTGTAACGAAGGTTGCTATTACTAGTGTTGATGTTCCTGGGTCTAGAGTAGGTGTTAACATATATTTATATATATGTGTGTTTGCGTGGTAAAGCTAAAAACGTCAAAAAGTTGTTTTGGTAGTTAGTGATTCACTCACTATACTTAATTTACGCTCTGTGGGCATCAAGTATTTATATACTTCATTCACTATGATTCTTATACGTGTTCCTATTATATACATATTTGTATTCCAAGAAAGATGAACTATCTTTAATAATAATTAATGAGAATACATCCCACATATTCCAGAAAAATAACATAAAAACATAAGAGGATCAACGAATAAAATTAAAATTCAACATAACAACAACGACATCGTAAATTGCAGGTAGTAGCAAAAGGTCACGTAATATAAAGACAGCTTATATCTGTAGCTCAGTTTATATTAACCTAGATACCTACTTGGTATTATTATAATTTGTTAAATGTTAAATATGTGCAAATAGCGATAGCATGTAGAAAAATAAACATTAATATGCTTCAATTTCGCCTTGAATTTTACTTTGAATAACATCCATTTTTTTAATATTAATGTGTTTAAAGCCAATATTTATTAAAAAAAATCCTATAAAATAACAAAGTATTAATCAATAAAGTAACAACAGTTTTCTGTCATTACATTTACCTTTTAAATACGTTTTGCTCTTTGAATATATAGTATTGTATCATCTGTGCTTTGAATATAAATAAAATTAATAATAAATATAAAAATGTACTAACGTAGCCTTAAGCTGAAACAATTTGGGCACTGCAGTGACACTGCAATTACCGCTCCACTGCAATTAGACCTCCATCATGTGCCGTGTGTCACTGCACTAGTGCTGACCCGCGGGTTACACTGCGTTCCGAGAATTATTTCCTCGAGTTAATATTGTTATTTATTAATCATAAAATTTTTAGAACTTTTTAAGTCTCATTTCTCGAAAATTCTCGTGAATATGAATGAAAAATAAATCTGGTGAATGTTTTACATAACTTTTTCAAAAGACGGATCTTGTTATTACTAGTCATAGTAAAATTTATATTTCAAAATCATTTACTTCGATGAGAACTAAAAAGTATAGAGATACTTACAAAATATCCGGATTTATAAATGTTTTTATAAAATAAATATAAAGAGCAGTCTCGGAACTACAAAGTTTCCTAAATAAGAAAACGAAAAGCAAATCTGCTAATGACAAAGCCAGTTAAATTTTATAAGTAACGGTACAAAAGCGTAATCTGGTACAACTCGAGAATTCTCCCAATTTCCAAATGTGCGCATCTTATCCAACAATAATTACAATGTTACATAATACACATTACACAGATGTAAAGTGCAATATAATTATAAGACCTCTTTTTGCCGGAATGTTCTTCGTAATCACTAAAAAGGCTGATTGAGTATCACGCACTGTTGTATGGACGTGTGAAACTATTATTAAACCAACATTTATGAAAAGACAATTAAATCTATAGGAATGGAAAAAACTGAAGTTTTTGTTATGTTGGAATAAGAGTTTTCTGTAAAAAAGCAAGAATATATCTTCTAACGTTGAGAAATTTGAAAGTTTTCCCTTTCCTCAAAAGCTAAAAGAATGTAATTATCTATTTCGCTATTACGTCTGAAATACTAAAATGAATTGGACAAATTTCCATGTACAGATATAAATAAATAAATAAACGTATCGAATATACTACGTACTTGGAATAAAATGTTGACTCGAGGAACGCAGTAAATTATGTTAATTTGGTGAAGGTTACATCACCCCGAGATAAGAGAAAGTATAACATATCATTAAAATGCATCGTCTTATTTTCAATTACACATAATTTAATAATTATGTACCGCTAGTATTAAGGTTATTTTACGTGTGAATAAGAAAAGACAAATTGTGTTCGTTCTTGTAACTTCAATTAGTTCTAAGTACACATAATAACACATCAGGGAGTTTAATTTAGGTTATATTAATTAAGAACCCATTTTTTCGTATTTCCTGGTATTTCTATATAAAATTTTATATATTATATGTGTTTATATTCAACATAATATAAAAAATATACTTATAATTGAATTGTGTAGAAAATGCTGAAACTAAAATCTAAATATAGGTAATATGTAGTTGTTCCACACTGTCCATAGGCGTTTGAAATTCCTACAATTTTTGAGGTTATAATGTATTTATGTAGGTGTGATGTTAAAACAGTTGCCTGCTTATTTAATTTAATAACTAGCAAAGTGAAGGATCATCGTGCAAAAAAGCAATATGTTGAAAAGCTGTAATTATAAACACAATTGTAAAGGTTCGACGCGTTCACTGAACAAAATAATATGTCAAGAATGTTACGTGTTTTATTTTTATTGTGATACTAGTGTTGAGTCGCGGTGCTGCTCGCGAAAACAGACTTGATGATAACAATTTCTTATGCCCTTTTTCTGACGATTACAGTAAAAATATTTATGATAATAAAAAAAAGACAATAATAAGCAATTCCGTCTTAGTGCGCTGAAGGATTCGCATGCATTTTGATACAAATATTTTGTTTTATTTAAGTAATCTTCCATACTTTATACGTCTATAATTTTAATATACATAATTTTGAATGTATCAAAGTTCAAATCTCAAACCGTGGCATCGATCCTAAAAAAACATTATCTGTGTATGGCCCATTGAACCGCTGTCTATGACAATGAAAATACACGATTATTAATATTTAATTAAAGCCTGTGCTATATCAGCTAGAGCCAATACAATAGCTATTGAAGTCGGTTCACTGGTGTTATTGAAACGTGTGATATAGTTATTATGTAAGGAATTGTATACCTACAATTTTAACCCATTATTTAATGATTCAATTTCCTTCTTAGTGAAGATGACGTAGGTGTTAAACAAAGGGGAGGTTCTAAATTTGACTCACATAACGGTGCAAAATAGTTAAGTATCAATGAAATCACAGATTACAGAAAACTTTTTAAATACAATAATTGGAATTAGAGAAATCTATTAAATACCTATCTACTAGAAGATAAACATTTATAAAATCACCTGGAGAATGGAAAAGCTATACGGAAAACATACGTTACGATATTACCGAAAAGAAAACTTAAGACGAATATTCGGATGAAAATATAATATGTCTATCACATGTAGTAGGTACATGAATCCAAAACAATAGGCAAACAAAATATAGCAAAATAATAAAAACGTGACGCGCACGAGGCAGCGTGTGGTCCACATTTCGCTAGCGGCCACCATGGCTATCTCTCATCGGCATTGTTTGCTGGACGCTCTAATAGCCAGCAGTATTGACATGTATGTAGATAGCGGCCGGTGACACATCCGCGAAACTATGCTGTTTTTTGTCTTAAGAGAATAAGCGGTCCAGAGGGCAGAGATGGTCTGAAGGTTTTCAAGGTATTAGGATATTAGGGAATAGAAAGTGTAGTACAAACAGGGTATATTATGTGAGAAACAAATAAATGGACATTATTGATACTACTCCTCTTGAAGATTTTCGTAGTTGTGACACAACTACTGGACTTTAAGCATGTTGAAAAGCTGTAATTACAAATTACAAAAAGCAAGGCTTTATAAAACTATAGATAATTCTGACAATCCATTTAGAAGTTGTCCGGAATTTAATGAATCGAATGGAAACTGGGACTTTTTTTAAATGGATCCGTGAATAACATATCACTTCTTTTCTGGGCAGTAAAATCACAGTCGTCAACAAGTATCTACCATAATATTCCTAACATCAGCTTACAAATTCGTTACAATAGCTATTTCTCATTGATAGATACGTTTTAAAACAATATAAATCGTACAAAAACTAATCAAGTAATTCCACTCTAAGGCAAGTTAGGAACGCATTGTATAGCTGCGCCCGCGGCGTTGCTCGCCCATTGTTCTAAGGGACCATTGTTACTGCTTCTAATGGTACATTGAATATTATGCAATTGTGTTTCTGATGCGCAAACTGAATAGAGCCGATGAAATATTTTAGAACGAAAAGCCTTGGGTTCGCTGCCTGTAATGAAGGCAGGGGAATTAAAAATTCTAACACTTTATAGTTTTGCAACGCATCTATAAGGTTATCATGCTCGTAGTTCAGATATAGTGGGATATCGTTTATAGTACATACAAGCTCCCTTAATATATATAAAAAAAACCTGGTTTCTGAGATATTTTGAGATAAGTTTAGTTTCAGCATTTAGTTTAAACACTTGTCGTTTGATTTCATCTATTTAACTAAACTACAAAATTCTCAATTTTCCGAAAACACGGAAAATGTAACACAAATTATCCGTATTTATACGCTCAAAAACCTGATCAAGTCCGGCACGCTTGTGACACCGTCCCCATTGCCCATACGCAGCGCTGCGAGCCAGGCGTTCTTTGCTAACCTTTTTAATTACTCGTCGATAGATAGAGATTTTATTTTATTTATTGCTAGATTTTTGGGGTGTTTTGTAAGTATTGGTAACGTGAAGGGAAATTCCATCACACAATTCAAATATTCGAGAAATGCGCATTGCAAAAGTAACAATGTTTAAAAAATTTACATCGATTTAAATTTTTATTTAGATTACAAAATAAAAGGCAGATGGAGCATGACAATCATCCATCGCCCTTGTCAAAGAAAATACGAAATCAAAAACGAATACGAACCTCCGCCAGTACTATAGCGATTCTAGTGTCATGCAATACGTCAAAAGAGGTTTGCAATTTTAGTAAAAAAATGCTGTCTTGTGATATTAAAACGCTGTAAAATTTGTTCCCGAAAACAAACAAAAAGATAAAACATCGTTTTACAGGTTTTCTATAGATTATTTGGCTTATTTAATTTTGTATACAAATAATAATTATATACGTATATGTAAATACGAAGGAATACAAAACTTCAACGTATGCTGCCAGTATTTTGAAAATGAATTTGCCATTTTTATGGGTAAAACGGTAAAATGGTTAAAAGATCTTCGGGGTAGTGCTGTTGGATTTTTCGATCGTGAATGTGATTACTTGTATAGTGCAATAAAGGTTCATGATCATTATTAGATCATTTTAATAAGCATAATACTTTTTTTTGTTACTTTTATATAGCTTAAAAACGTCAGAGTCGTTTTCGCCCGCGATTTAATTCATTTGAACTCCGTGATGGATATGACAAAATTATTATTATTCAGGAATTATATTTATTTATTATTTTATTTTTATTTATTATCCAGTTAAGCAGCTGACAATGTGGATGTCGTAAGGTGGTCACTGAAAATCAGTGTTAAGTCGTACATCCGCATTCATATATCTTTTGAAAATAAAAAAATAATATAATCACTTATAATACCACAAGAGCTTCAAAATTAATACCATGCAAAAATTAATACCATGTAGGTTGTACCACGTGACGTCGAATGATGCAATTCTATTGGTCGATATTTGGGTCGGAAAAATAATCATTGTAATTTAGAAACATTTTTTTATGTAATTTTTAAGCTATTTCATAACTTCTATCGCGGGCCTTGAGCGCGGGGACCGAATCCAGAAATTCCGTAACGAAAAAACCTCACGCTCCCCACTCCGACGGGCGCGGAGGTGTGGCTTGAAGGCATAGCATGCAATAGCTTTACCGCGGCAGTCCCCGAGTGTCACACGTCTTTTTTAATTAAAAATTGAATACACTTATTATGATCATATTATATAACTTTAGTAGGTAGGTACTTTATCATTTTTGTAACAAAAGAATTTTTACAATATTATAAAAAATAATAATAAACAAGTATTCATTTTAAAATTAAAATTAAAACCTGACAGCTAATATATGTAGCCTACGTCACTAGCACCACTACCATAATAATTCAGATGATTGCAATGTCACCTCATAAATCAAAATCGGTTCAGCGGTTTATACTGCAGGGCGTGCCAAAGAAATATTATACATAGATACACTCGAAAAACATAAACCTCTTTCTTCCATAGTCGGGGAAAATTTTGGGAAAATTTTCAATATCTGGTAACATAACACCCACACAGAAGCACCGTGTACGTACAGTGCAGCGGCGAAATGACAGCACACATAGCTTTAGTTAAATGACGATAAATTATTCGGTTTAGTTCGGCAACGCTCCATCTGTCTTTTATTTTGTAATCTAAGGGTACATAATATTTAACTAAAAATGACAGAATTAAATATTATTATGTTTATTACCTTTAAATAAATTAATTCATTACCTCATTATAGGTATGTGTCATTTTGGGAATTAGCAAAAATACTTGATGATAAGCTTGAAAGAGTTCCAGACTCCAGTAACGTTATTTAGTTTTCTTTCACAACCCTCAAACAATAATTATAGTACACATGATATTCAAAAATAAATGGGTATTTAATAAAAATTCTATCCCTACTTTCCCACGGAATGTCGCTAGTCTTCCCATGGACACTAGAAATAATCAAAAAAGTGTAGTCCAGATAAAATATAGATCGTTAAAGTCGATACAGTTTGAATGCACAGATGGCTCTGTTTTGTATTTTTTTACATGTTCGTGGCTTGTGCTATCTCGCGATCTGACGACTGATTGGATAGTCGGAATATCTAATGCGCTAGGCTGCAAGTCATGAGTGGATGCACTAGGTTTAGCGGTAACTTTGTGATCTAAAGGTGCACTGTGTTGATGGTTGAGTGAGATGAGAAAATGGAGAACATTTGATTTTCCTATTTATTTCATTAAGATATTGTTACACAATTTACTAATTTATTTTAACAACACTTTCTACCGACATCAAAAAACGGGAATGTTCTCAATTGGATTGAATATTTTTGACCGTATTTCGATTTCGATTGGGCGAACCGAATTTGAATGGTTTGTCTCATTAAAATTTTGTTTAGTTCTGAATATTTTAAGGTGGCTCAGTTTTTTGTTAAAAATAATTATGTAAAAATAGAAGAACAAAATCTACGCGTTTCTCAATAGAATAATTCTCATTATTTATCTGTCCATTGCGCTGTATTCGAAAGCACTTATTCAAATCCAATATCTCCAAAGAATATTCGTATAAATCGCGCATCGCTGCTACGCTACTTGCGCCGCAGTTGCGCACGCGCAGCAATCTGCGACAGACGTCTGTAATTGATCAGCACACCTGTCGGTGGCCGACCCACTCCATCTTGTCTCTTAATGCCGCTTAACCCGTGTTATCTTGTTCACTTTGGTAGAGTATAACGGATGAAATAAGTAAAAGTATTAACTAGTCGAACATATTATTGTAACGTTTTTTTTTATTTGCGGTACGTATTGTTTATGAATTTATCCATACGTAGAGGAAAATTCTTGGATATGACTAAAAGGAAATTGCTTGTATGATGTACTGACTACAATTTACAGTCATTATCCATTTTGAGATGATGCAAGTTTTAGTTTTGAAGACAGACTTGTCAAAAAAAAGCAGCTTACCGAATTTTACCGGAATTATTTTCTGAAGCTACGATAAATTACGAGGGTATTATGAGTTATGACGATTCAAAGGCGCTTTAAAAATAAGTCTAGGTAATAGGTATTATGAGTTACGACGATTCAAAAGCGTTTTAGAAATAAGTCTTAAATAAATATGTAAGATATATAACAAAAAAATGTTGTGTGGTTTTATGAAACCACGGTAAAAGTGAAACTTAGGCACAAAATTATCGTATTTGTACGATAATTATCGTACGGTTCGACCGTCACGCGACATGCGCTACACAGACCAAAAAGTTTGAGACGATGTAATAAAAGTTTCACTTTAAAACCTGGTAATGCTCCTCACACGGTTTGACCAAAGCGACAGCCGCTGGCGCAATAGATACGAGCCATTTACTACGTTATTACCAACAAAGGTGACAAAGACTAACATATTAGTTTAAATTACATTAAGTATAATCCACTTAAACGAAAAAGTTCATCGCATTATCGTTTCAATAAATCACGTACATGAAAATTAAGCTTCCATAACCGTTTAACTATACTTAAATCGTATAGTAAAATAAATCATTATTTTACCAACGAATTTCTGTTAATCTGACTCCGTTATTAATTTATTCAATGCCCCATAAGGCTGTATTTCAAGTTAAATGGCGTGAAAGGGAACTTACGGTAGCTGATTAATGTTTTCCATTCGATTACGACATGATACGGAATGTGTAGTCAAAATGGCCGACAGAAGGTACGCCTACCGAAATTATACGTTTTTTGACACATGCAGGTTGATGATATTTATGTGTTACGTTATTGGTCATTGTGGTGTTAAATCTGATTTATTTATACTCTTGCTGATACTTAATATACTTATCTGCCAATGAAGTCAAGTTGGAGAATTTCTACGTCCTACACGATACGTATTTAAAATGTTCAATTACAGGTAAAATAAAAGTTAAGTAGTACGAAACTATACTTTTAAGTTAATTATCTTTATATGTTTTTTGTGGGCCCTATTTATATGAGTTCTGTTTTCGCAATCGGGCGTGGTACTATGATCATTGATCAACAGGTAACTATTGTTTATGTAATTTATCCACTAGTTAAAATCCCTTACATAAAGTTACACATAACAATTATTTGTCAATGTCGTGGCCATATCGTAGATTTGCTCATTTCATGAAATGGCCAACATAGTTTGATCAGATCGTTAAATCGTCAACGTTTCACGATTTGGTCATCGACATTTGGCCAGATCGTATAAAATATAGGTTAGGTTAGGTTAGGTTAGACTTTAATAAACAACGCCAGAAATGTCAGAAGCGAATCGCTTTTTAAAAAAGAAACAAAAATGGTCGCATTTCGTGAAATGGCCATCCACGTTTGACCAAATCGTGAAACGTTGACGATTTAACGATCTGGCCAAACTAAATTGGCCATTTCATGAAATGAGCAAATCTACGATATGACCACGACATCAACACACCTAGGTATCAGTTCTATCTAGTCTTCCCACGAGTTGTAATTTAGGTCGATACCACAGACAAGACACTAATTGTTTTGCACAGATAAAAACAAGAGTTGCTACTCCGTGCTCAAAGTTTGCGTAACGCTAAGGTGGTGATCGACTGAGTCACATAAGGTATAATATTGAAAAATATAGGTAATACAAATAAGAAGAATAACATGGGTTGAAATGAACCCTTCATAGAGGAAATATTCAAAGACAAGATAGTCTTTTGCAAGAAATAAAACGCAAACTTTCAATGATTTTTTGATTGAATAATATAAATTTTGTGCTTTTAAGTATCACCCTTAGACACAATATATCATCATAGCCATTATGGGTTTCGTAAGAAAGTTATTGCTCATTAAACCAACTCGTAAAATAACATAAACCATTAGGACTATAAAGTCATTCTAACTACTTCAAATTTGTGTCAATATGCGAATTATCCATATCATAAGTAAATAGTAAACACAGCACATCATCCAAGTCGATCATCACCTTAATATTTGCACAAGAAATGAGTAATTTATGATCTGTAACGCGTTTGCGACACGTGTTCTCAGAATATAGTAGACAATGTTTACAAAAACAAAGGAAAGCGCTTGTCAAATTACACTGACATGTGGTCAGTCACGAAGGCTTTTAGAGCTAAATCCACAGATAAATAATATTATATGACAGCTTTTCTAATATGTGTATATATTATTTAATCTGTGGATTGATGAAATAAGAGGTTCCAAAGCTTAATATTTTAACAATGTGTCGAAGAACTAAAAAGACAATAATTAAAACGCGAGTCAAAAATATTTATCCTCTTCTTTTTAAAGGTATTTGTAAAAAGTGTATATATTCTCCACATGTAATATTATGTGGCGCATGGAATTGAAATTTTGATTTTTTACAAAATTATTACCTTTTTAAAATATACGGTCGGATCACAAAGGCCCCGCTTCCAGGTTTATCTGTAAAGAAAACAAAATAATATTAGAATTGTCTCCCAAAAAACACACATGTCTAAGTTTTATCTAAATAGATTCTACAAAAACACGTACCTACTAAATTAATTTCAGATCTGCAATTTCGACTTGAGGTTTATAAATGTGAAAAATGAAAATGATCTTTTCCATAATAAACTTTGAATCGAGTACACGAAAGTCGAAACACCTACCAAGTTTACCTTCCTCATATCTAGTATTAAATCGAACACAGAAAAAAAATCAAACTACAAAACATAAAATCATCAAAACCTGGTCAATGTACGTGGTAATTACAGTAACAGGTGCACCCGCCCGGGGCATTTTTACTTTCCAAGTTACCCAATATAACACTTATTATGACGAAATCTTACCTTTCATTAAGTATGAGGAAAATTGTTCAATTCAGAAGAAAAATTGTAATTTTATATGAAAGAAAGGTAACGGTAGTCATATCATAATAGTATGTTATACATATGTATAAATATAGTAGTAACTAGTAATAAATAAGTAACATCATAAAGGTGAACTTCGCAAAACCACAGATTCCTAAATAGTTACAACGCAAAACTTGAATCTTCTGTGGAAAGAGGGCTAAAAATTTCTCATGATTGAATCGTATGTAAACTGTGGTTTGGTGATTCAAATTATAAACATCGAATTTGTATAATTTAAATATTATATGTGCTTAGAAATTATTATTCTAAACAAATGAACACCAGTTTTAAGATAATATATTCTTTATGATTATCATTAACGGTAACGTTAGTATAATGCGCTACATAAGAGATCTTATAAAATCAAAGATATTAAATTAGATTTAATAACCCGATTGAAATTAATTTAATTAAAACTAAAACTTTCTGAATTGGAAAGCAAATACCATGTAAAAGCTGATTAATATACATTCCCGCGCAGACGCAGCGCCGTCACATGTGTACGGTCAGCAGAATTTATTAATAAATTTTCATTGATTAATGTTAAGAATTATTCGATTCATTTTATACTCACAAAAAATGAAATTAAAATATTTAGAGGATGTAAAAAATATACCTATAAAAAATTTAAACTCGTATTGTTTTAAAAAGCATAAGTAGGTACTTGTAAAAAATCAATTATATACTTCCTTATGTATTTATGCTTGAATATAATAATTTCGTTTACAAAGGAACAACTTTTAGAAGAATATAAAATATTTTCTCATAAAAATCATGAATTCATAAAAGGTTCCCACATACAGACTGCATATAAGTCGGAATATGTATAGTGTGTGGTCAAACCAGCGATCGAAAGTTAAACTGTGTGACGTAGATCGGTCAGTGACCCGCGATAAGAGATAACGTGTTACCTGAGGTGAGAGGTCATTCGTTCTATACTTATTTGGATTAGGAAAAGTTTCTAATACTTTTTCTGTTTGCAAAACGATATGTTAATGTTGTATCAAATTAACTCTAATTCTCTAATTGTTGAAAATCTAAGATCTAAAATATTTTAATGGACGTCTTCTAGGTTTTCTCATTACCAGTATCTATATCTATACATATAATAAATCTGTAGATGGGTCAATTCTGTACATTGAAAATATTGAAAAAATAAATAGCGTGTTACTGGATCGATACCAAACCCAAATATGTGATTTAAAAAATTTTTGTCTGTCTGTCTGTCTGTATGTATGTGAAGACATCACGTGAAAACTACCGGTTTCGATTTCGATGAAACTTGGTATAATTATACCTTATTATCCTGGGCGTAAAATAGGATACTTTTTATCCTGGAAAAATACGTAGAAAAAAAATTAATCTTAATTTTTCAGTTTTATCCATAGACGTTGTTCTGTAGAACCGCGAACACACGTTGCGTATTATTATAGGCCTAGCCGTATTTGGGTCCAATAGATATTTTATAAGTAACATTGTCAGAGTTACTTAAGATGGAGAAATAAACCATCCACGCGAAGACCGACATCCGCGCGGACGGAGTCGCGGGCAGAAGCTAGTAATAAATATAGTTTAAAAATCACGTTTCATTAGGGGCCGTCCATAAATTACGTGAGGTGGTTTTATTCAATTTTTTGACCCTTCCTCCCCCTGGTGAGATGTCGTGAGATTTTATTTAACCCCTTCCCCCATCCCCCAATCTTACGTGAGATTTTTTAAAATGTGGGTTTCTTACGTTAACCATAAAAGCATTGATTTGTCATTGTAAAAAGAAAAAAAAAACTACTTCGGGCCTTTTTTTTCCACTAGTAAAAACTAGTAATTAATATTGCTGAAAGTTATAAGTGTAATTAAAATTTAACAATAGAATACTTAAATCGTAACCATAAGATTAAAATATTTCTTCTTATCAGCCGTGGGACGTCCACTGCTGGACAAAGGCCTCCCTCAAGGATTTCCAGTACGACCGGTCACCGGCGGCCTGCATCCAGCGGCTCCCTGCCACTCGGACCAGGTCGTCTGTCCATCTTGTGGGAGGTCGTCCCACGCTTCGTCTTCCCGTTCGTGGCCTCCATTCCAGAACCTTTCTGCCCCAACGGCCATCGGTTCTACGGGCTATGTGCCCCGCCCATTGCCACTTCAACGTGCTAATCCGGCGAGCTATGTCGGTGACTCCGGTTCTCCTACGGATCTCCTCATTTCTGATTCGATCTCGTAGGGAAACTCCGAGCATAGCCCTTTCCATAGCACGTTGGGCGACGCTGAACTTGTTCACAAGGCCCAGGGTTAGAGGCCACGTCTCTGTTCCGTAAGTCATCACTGGTAACACACACTGCTCGAAGACTTTAGTCTTCAGGCACTGAGGGATTTTGGACGAAAAGATGTTCTTTAACTTCCCGAACGCTGCCCATCCGAGTCGGATTCGACGATTTTTTAAAATGTGGGTTTCTTACGTTAACCATAAAAGCATTGATTTGTCATTGTAAAAAGAAAAAAAAAACTACTTCGGGCCTTTTTTTTCCACTAGTAAAAACTAGTAATTAATATTGCTGAAAGTTATAAGTGTAATTAAAATTTAACAATAGAATACTTAAATCGTAACCATAAGATTAAAATCTTTAAGCATGTAAAATTTGGATTAAATGGAACAAAAGAGTACAATTTGTTTTGTTTCAATCAGAAAAAAAAAATTACGTTATATTTCTTGAGACCCCCCCTGTCCCCAACGTAAGGTTTAATGAGATTTGATTCGACCCCCTCCCCCCCTAAAACACATCACGTAATTTATGGACGCCCCCTTAGGTAAGGTAAACTTATGAAATTATTGTATTGTTACAATCCTTGATCAGAGTGCAAATATTCAATTAAACATGTCCGTTTGAAGTGGGGCAAAATCGAGTCTAAAGGTGTTACATATAAACTTACAAGCATACACATTACACATGAAGCTAATAAAAGCATGTTAAAGAATATTTATTTATCTAATGGAATATTTATGTACATATATATCACATGTCCGTCCGTGGGCAGCGACCTAGAATTCAAACTATGATCGCATAATTACGTAGTTTCGAATAAAATATGGCAACATTGCAAATCTGTCAATGAAGGTCTACTTGGAATTAATTTATCACAAAATGGGCATTAGAAGGGAAATATTTTTAGGTGCGGCAATAAGGGTCGAATACGGCAAAGAGCTGAAGTTTGCGGTTAATCTTTAAAGTAGCTTTTGACCGCGACTTCGCTCACGTTGACAAAGCGTTTATTTATGAACTCATGAGTATAGATTACTATACATTTACTTAACTAATTATTTATATTAGGATGGATGAATAGATTTTTGTTTAACTCAATCATATAAAAACTAGTCAACAGATTTTGATGAAACTTGGCCGTGTTGTAGCTTATGTACTAGAATAAGCTTTTACCCGTGGCTTTGCTCAGCTACAGATCACATTTTGTAGTATCACATAGGCTACATTTATCCGGAAACCACATAAAAGAAGTCACGGTCGGAAGTTAGTAAATGCTTGGCAATATTATGGTGATTGCAATAATATTGGCCCATTTTCACGCAAAAACAAGTTTGACATGAAAACGTTATTATATCGTTATTCGATAACGAACCATAACAATAACCGTTATTGGAGATAGCAGTTAATTTAAGCAAACGTTTTTTAGATATAATTTAAATATAGAGTTTGTTTACATTATACTTCGAGCAGTATTGTATGTTCAATTTAAAATATTATAATTGATCAAGAAATAAAACGCAGAAATATAAAACGAAACATTTATAAGTAGCGACGTTTCGATCGTAGCGAGAAAGAAAACAATAACCAAATCGCGATTTAAATCAAATTCCTTCAAACAAATCCACTTACCACAAAAAACAGTAGTTATAACTAGAAATAGATTCATTCACGAAGTATCGATGCATTAAATCGATTACTCAACCTTTCATAGCCCATCGGCTCTGAGGCCGACACGCATCCTTGGTTCACCAGCCTCCGGCTACAGCTGAGGTCAAATAACTAACTTATAAAATATTTGGAATATTAACAATAATAATATTGTTTATAACAATAAATTCTTTTTTTAAGTGATTTACAATTTATTGTGTTTATGAAAAACACAGACACGGTAAAAAGTAGGAATACCTATTATGTTATTAAAATTTATCTGTGCCTAATTATTACAATCAAGACGATATTATGATACTATTACAAATGTTATTGGTTTTGTTTTCTAAACCGACAAGCCTTTCCGAACTAATTGTTTATATTGTAACAAGTTTACAATAAACATTTATCTCAGCAGTGGTGGTCTCAACTCTCAACAATGTACTTATACGAATTTCATTTTTTTATTTAATTTTTGCATGCTCTAGTCTCGAACCCTCGACCTTTCTATGTAAGTGTAGGGATCTTATCATTTAGCCACAGTTCAGATTAATGTTGAACTATTAGCATAGTATGATATTATCTCTAGTTTAGCATACATCTGTTACAATGTAAACAAGGGCCTGTAAGGGCAGGACCGGCTAGCCGCTAATCGTAGCTTTCTCAGTCACTTTCACAGTTTCATATTATTTAACGTATGGGTGTTACTAAACGTTAAAAGTAAAAGTTGGTATCGATAGGCGGCTCTATAGATATAAATTACACTGAGGTACCGGTATTTCATAATATTATATACGTCACTTCACATGTTTTTCTACGTTTACCTATAAAATTACCAAAAACTGATGCAAAATAATATTTTCAGAGTGCGGTAATGGCGTAGTTATTTTTATGAAGAGTACACAAAAAGAAAAAATAATCCCGCATTATCTGGGATTATCTATGAAATTCAATCCCTCCACACCTTTACGTGAAGGAATAACAAACATATACGAAAAATATACATACATAAACATAATACATATATGTATAGCGTGATACATCCACGAACAACCTTACAACTCAATTTACGCTGTATTTGAGGAAATAATCAAAGAATCGATAAATATGTTTGTTCAGGCATCGGTACACTTTGTACCTCTTCAAACATTCTTTGGCTTGACCAAACATACACGAGGTCAATATTATCGAACTTCAATGTTGATTTATTTTATTATAAGGGACGTATTATGCTTTGAGGTTCTACACTAACGCCCATATCTTAGTCCGTGTTACATTAATGTAGATTGTAGCTTATTAAGGGCAATACATTTTTCCAAGATAAAAGCCATTTAATTAAATTTTTAATATGAAAAGAAATAATTCCTTATCAAACCGTTGGAGATATTTCGGAATTTTTTTACATCATTTTATAACTAATAGATATGTACTACAATATTATTCATTTGTTAACTTTAGTACATTTAATATACCACAATCCTTAAAGCTCAAACAACAACTACACTTACCAATAGAATCATTAATCGAAATCAATCGCTTCATCTCAATTACAATTCAATTTCCACTACAACCTATCCTTGAAACACAATTTCAACTCAACAAGGTTCCGTAGAACTGACCATTCATTACATAGGGTTCAGTCGTGAAAGGTCTGGACCTTAGCATTTAAACTACAAGACCGTAAACAAATGCTGCCACTCTTAATTGTAATTTGTAACAAAATAACATGCACAGAAGCTTATTTTCTATTCTTTATAAATTTATAGCTTATTTTCTGTTATCAATAAATATAGAAGTAGAAAGGTATGGTCAAAATGAATTTACTTCTCTTTTCTTTTACTCGTTGAGTTGGCTGAATGAATCGGCTTTATATTTTCTTCGATCCGATCGAAATCAATAGCAGTCTAATCGTAACGAGGTGTGATACATTTTTAAAAAATCAGACATATTCAATTGGTGTCTACAAATTTTTTAAAAAGCTGAATTTCACAAACTATGCATGTAACTTTCACTTGCGAACAGCTGATAGAAAAGTTTAAAAATATTAATTTAATTTAACTTCGATGAATACGTACGTATCATCTAAACTTCTGATCATCCCAGCTTTGCCTGCGTAGACCCGGACTAAATAAACTAATTAAGTTATTAAAGCCTGTAATTCAATGATTAATTATACAAAAAAATATTCACATACATTGAAAACCCATTTATAGGCAACCGTGAAACAGGCGGGAAAAAATGACACCTATCTCACTCAATCATACATCGAACTAGGAAGAAGCCCGCGCTTTTTCAACCTGTCATCCGACGACAGATTAAAAATCCCACGGTTAAATATGGCGGATCGATAGAAAGTGAATATTATGCTAATAGAACCTCTTCGGAAAGGCAGATATTACAAAATACTTTCCCTTTTACGTACGAAGCTTTAATTAATAGATTTTAATGTTTTGACCATTATCAACGCAATAAAAATTACGATTAGAGTAATTTGTTTTAGCTATAATGATTTACATAATACATTAAGTATTAAGTAACCTGATAATTAATGTCATGCTCTGTGAGCCAGAAAACAAGAAAGGACTTGTTTTATAATTATGTAAAATTACTGATGATAGCATATGTTTTGTATGATTATAAAATTAGGTATTTGATTCTCATATAAGATAACATTTCCATAAAAATTTAATTCACTTTTGGGAATGTTCAGTCTGAATTAAAAAAAAAAGACGTGTGGCACTCGGGGACTGCCGCGGTAAAGCTATTGCAAAGCATGCCTTCAAGCCACACCTCCGAGCCCGTCGGAGCGGGGAGCGTGAGGTTTTTTCTTTACGGAATTTCTCGATTCGGTCCCCGCGCTCAAGGCCCGCGAAAGAAGCTATGCAATAGCTTAAAATAGTTTAACTCTTCATCTATGACGTATCTCCTAGCTGTCAATGGCACTGACCATTACACCAATCGGTAGTCAGTATTTAAATGACTATAAAGAAATAGAAGAATGTGCCGCCATTAAAGCTATCGTTAAAACGAACTTATCCCTTTTTCTCCAACACTTTCCCACGAATTGTATAATTTTGTAAGTTAGTTTTATTCCAAGACTGTTTGCTCAGACGTGAAAATTTGTATGAAAAGTTGGATCATAATTTAAAAAATATAGTGATCATCAGGTACCTATTATTTGTTAATAAATAATATTTTAATAAAAAAAAATACTTACCCAATTTAAAAGCGCAATTTCCGCCAAACAGTGCTTTGAATAAAATTAATCAGAAGGACAAAACTATAATTTTTAACGTCGCGTAGGCGTAAATTTTGGCGTGGTGCAACTTTTTAATACAATATGACTTTATAATATTTAAATATTGTTAGTCTACAAGGTAACGTTAATATTTGACATAAAATGAAGATAAAAAATTACATTTTTAAATATTTTATGTCCATGAGAGAGCGCAGTTTCGAGACCATTTATTTTTAACAACACACACAACCAAACCATTTCTATTATGACGATTCAGAAATTTTCCTAATGAGTAAAGTCATATTCAAATGAGAGTGTTATAAACTTATAATTATATGTATAATATATTATTATTATCTAATAAAAAATGTACATGTAAAGGCTTATACACAATTGACACTTAATACTAAATCCCTTAACAAAAAAGTACACCCAGTATTTTTTACAGCAACCAGTTTAATCTAGACCATAAATGGTTCGAACCTCTGATGGATTATTTGTTAGAATTTGACCCACAAAACCTTATACGTTTATGCGTAAGGGCATCTGACATTCTATTTGAAAATATATCTTGTTAACTTTGAATTAAAGATTTAACAAAAGTGGTGTTTATCTGTATATAATCTTATGTTTGTTTATATTTTGGTATGGAAAATACGATTGTAATATTGAAAAACATTGGTACAATAAATGGAAATAAATAGAATGCATTATTTACTTTGAACTGCAATAAATTACTTTTTTGTTTTATAAATTAAACTAGCACTACTTTACGAAATTGTTAGGATCATTTAATAACTTGTAGGTATTGACATACATCGTAAATTTTAATTTAACTAGCTTTTCACCTGCAGCTACGCTCGTGATGTCTAAAAAACTTATACGCACCTAAACCCGTGCGTTATTTTAAAGTTGTAAGTATAATAAGAAACAGACTGAAAGAAAGCGAGAAGTGACCAAAACACATTTGACCAACTACTTAACGAGCAAAGCCACGTGCTACAACTAGTTGAACAACACAATAGTTGGAACCGATCACATATTTACATAAGAAGCGGCGACGCAGCCGGCCGAGACGACGCGCTCCATTTACACCGAGATGCTAGCACTAAATAACATTTCATTTCATATGTACCGTCTCAATCTTAATAGATATAGATACTTTAATAATATCTGTGTTATCGCTCACTTTACTAATTATTTACAATAATGTTTATAACAGAAATGTTAGAAATACACGTGGATCCTCGCGCAGAATCAAACACCAGAAAAAACAATAAACCTGGAGTGAATGTAGAACATAAAAAATAATTTTAAAAGTATCAGAATCGGTAACAATTTATACAAAAAGGGCATACTGTTTACCTGGTGTACCAGCTACACTTAAAAAGTCTTACACGGCCGAAATCGCATGTAAATAATTAGTTTTAACTCAAGCTTTTAAACACGGAAACGCAACCATGAATTAGATAATCAGCCAAGATATAACATTAAATATTTTATTAGAGACAACGGTATAAACCCAGTTGCATAAGTGCCCTAACAAAGAAAAACATTACTTCAATTCATTTCAACTAGATCTGGGTCTAGATCCAGTTCATCTGCGATTATGACAACACATTTACACACATGACCAGCAACAGTGTTGCCTTCCAATAAAAACACTGTTTCAATAACATCTTCATGATTACAAAAAAAGGCAATTTAATATAATTCAGCCATCAACATCAATTAGATGCCAAACTATTAAAAACTATATCAAATTCATTCACGTTGCGTGAACCGGACGAAATGGCGAGTCCGTGGGAATGGTCTACATCGAGGCATGGGCGCAGGATAATCAGAGATTGCCACCGAGTGCCTACGCGTACCAACCATGTCCATTACACATAGAAAAACAACAAACTTTTCTTTATTTTAGTTGCCAGTAAGTGGTATAGACAAGCTCATCTTGCGTCTTGACCATCTTGACTGGACGTTTCGCGCGTAATTTGAAATTAGAATGTGATGGCGCTATGTACTAAAAAAAAGACGGGTTGCACTCCGGGAGTGCCGGCAGAAGTGAAAACTTGATTATTATTAACGTTCAGCAAGTTTGATATTTTGAAATGGTATCCGTCTTACGCATGGAATATAAGGGCTAAAAAAAAAACATCCGTCTTACGCTTTTTCGATCAGGCCACGTAAGAAAAACAAAACATAAACATTTTAAGTTACTATTTACAGATTACAAATTACAAAATTCTTGTTAAGTCAACAGCTTACAGCAGTTATCTTACGAATAACAGCTATGAATATTTCCTTGATAATAGCATAGCGCAGGTAAACTATTCGCGTTTTTTCTGTTTCCCGCTAAATCGCACGTCAAAGCGGGAGAATTAAAAATATATTAGACGCTTTATGACCGTCCACACTTCAGTGTTAAGATTGTGTGGTCTAAATAACCATTATACAGTAAAAACCACAGACCAATGGTCTGTAATCATTGGCTTAGATGCTCTATGAAGTATAATGTCTTTTTGTTACCAGATCGCCATAATAGTGCCTGGAAAGTGGGTGATCTTGACAATCGTAAAAAATACTTCATGACTTTTGCTGTAATATCGACTCTCTTCAATATAAATATGTAAATCAGTACGGCAAACTTGTGCAACTGTGGTGATGTTCGTATTTTTACACGCTTTATATTAGCTTCACCTGTATGTTTGTATGTTTGTAACCGACTTCTTTTTTGGGCGCGATTTTGACCCACTTTAAACGGCCAGATTTCGTTCAAACTTTGTAGATTTATTGAGGACCAATGACAATACAATAATTTGATAAAATTATTCCATTTTTTAGTTCGATTTCTATAAAAAGCGTGTTTTTTAGTTTTTTTAAACTATTATTATTATTGTTTAGTGATATTTTATTTTGCTATTACCTTAATTAACATTTTTACTTAATATACATAGTAGAAGATTATAACAGTAGGTACATATGCGATGTTAATTAAAACTAGAATGCAGAAGATCAATTTATTTTGTAGAAAATATGAGACGCGTTACAAATGATAATAATCAAAATCATTTAAGGTGTTCTTAGACGGAGTGATTTCAGTAATCAAATATTAAATTGTTAATGTAATAGTTGTCAGAATAAGCAATAATAACATTTAAATACGCAATGTGTGATTTCGTGAGAAGTTTCATAATTTAAACAATAAACATACTGCTAAACAGTTAAAAACTTTTTCAATTGATTTTGATACTGCTAAACGGTTAAAAACTTTTTCAACTTTTTTTTGCGAATGCGACTTCAAGTTATGCGTAGGAGAGAACACTTATTAAAATCACCTATGTAAAATTGTATGAGCGCATAATTCAAGTTAAAAAAGTGTAGCGCGACTAGGTATAAGTTGACATTGAGAAATATTTAGCAAACTCAAGTGTTGTGTATAAAATTTTTTAGTATTGTCATAAAATATAAACTATATGTCAGCGTTTAATCCCCGCCGCGTTTATCTGCCTCGTCTATCGGCAGCTTAAAAAGGCCTCGGAAATGGGCCAACATTCCGCGGCCCATTAACCGTGGTGTTACCAGCTAGTGTTATAGTATTTAACTTTTTATTGCCAGATGATATCAAATTCTTGTGACTGCAACACTGCTCATTTTTGTTGGCTTTGTCGGCGCGGTATTTTAATAGTAAAAAGTGACTTTTAATATTCCTAGTTTATTTGAAATCTGTGGCGTTTTTCTTATACATATTTGATTTCACTGGAAGATAAAAAAATCGTTATGAGGATGCAATATAGGTGGTTATATAACTGGAACATCTGTAAATTATTGAAAATTTATAGTAGATACTATAAATTAACAATTATCTTGACTTTTCTTGGTTGCCCTCCAGCGGAAATCGAACCCGTTGGTACAGTACACTATACCGGTACACAAACAAACATTACAAACTTGTAAAGTGACCTACAATTTTCTGTTTCTCCGTGAAATTTTTCTATATATAATCTAAATAAACACTTTCTCCTAAACATATGTAATGTTCAAATTTTTTAGAACCAGTTTTGATTATTGACAGGTATTTTATAATATTGCCAGATGCTAATTATCACTACATAGTATAAAACAAAGTCGCTTTCTCTGTCCCTATTTCCCTATGTCCCTTTGTATGCTTAAATATTTGAAACTACGCAACGGATTTTGATGCGGTTTTTTTTAATAGATAGAGTGGTTTATATGTATAATAACATCCATTAAATAGTGGAAAAGTACTGTTATTTTTGAGGTTTCTAATGTGATGTCGTAAATAATTACATTTTTTCCGCTTACATTGCAAACGCAGGCTGAACCCTACGAGTTTTATCAAAATAATGTACTAAGTATTGTACCTACACATTGAAAAGGTCTACAGAAAAGTCCGTGATGGTATATGTCTATCTCTTATGGATAACCCACAATAACTTTTTTTGTCATTTACTTTTTACGACAAATAATGGTTAATTTTCGATGCGATTTTAACCAATACAGCATTAATCCTTAACCAATTAAATACCTTGAATAAATTGTTCATTTAATATAGATCTATATGGCCCTTTACACCGTATGATTTAAGGCGTTACCCGGCAATTTCGACTATGTTCAATCTCTATAAAGTCTGGTACAACATAAAGCACAATACCGAAAAAAAATATATAAAATAGGATGGTCTTTGATCTTTAATTGCTCGCGAGGAATTTTTTCCAAAGTTAATAGATTTCTAGAAAAAAAATGTGCCGTGGTCATCGATTTTTCCGCAAATACTCTATAAACTTCGTAACCTGCTGACTTAGAGCTCTGAAAATTTTATGTTTAATAAATTATCAGTTACACAACAGTCCCTGACGAGGATTTTTTGTTTCACTGATTGGTATCTTTTTAAATACAAAATGCGAGGAAAAAAGAAGGTGCAGCGGGAGAGGTTTGAGATCCGTCAAGTATGGTCAAGGTTATTAGCGCATGTATAAGCCTTAAGTGAATATTTTCGAAGATCGAGTAGCGTTTGCGGCGGTACCGGCCGGCCGCCATTGCACCCGTGCGAAGCCGGGGCGGGTCGCTAGTAATTTATAAGTAAAGATTATAGTTTACGTAATAATACTGACGAACTTATACATATTGCATAAGCATCTAGTACACAATGACCCTTCATGTTTGTCTGTCTTTTTGAACAAAATTCATCAATAAGATTCGTAGCACAAGATACTTTTAGCGCATAGACTATCACTATACACATGTTATTAAAATACATAATGAATAACGCCGTTTCAGTGGAATTTTCTCATATTTAATTAAATTGAATGACAATAAATGTTACTCAAATCGGATATCGGATATTCTTATCTACTGGAGATTTTAGTATCCATTTTAGTATAATAGCATCATACACAAACAACTCATAACTATCTTCTCCACATAGTTGCATAGAAAGTACAATCAAACGATGGCAAAGCTCATCTTCCTGAGAGGATCGTAAGGTCAATCAAGAGAGTGGTCACACAATACAAGTGAGTGAAAGTGATAATTATTGTTAAACAATGACAAACGAACCGGTTGACGGACTAGAAAGTCATTTATTGATATAACGTTACATAATGTTATTCAATCCGCGACAAGTTGATGTGACAGATCATTTGTGGGTTGTTACATAGTGTTATCCCACTGAAATTTGTCTAGTAGTTATTGTGTACTAGAAGGCAAAAGATAGTAACGCGAAAATAATGCATGCGAATACAATGAAATTAGTTTGTTGGGAATATGATGATGAAACAGATGATGAAGAGAAGTGAATAAAGTGTGTCCTGAAAATAGTTATCGCTTCGCTCGCTTCAGATTTTATAATGAGAAATAAGCTTTGTCCAAGAAGAACATGAGATCTAAATGGATTGAAAGAAGAAATGGATGAAATTTAAAGAAGCTTCAAAAAAAGTTCAGTCGCGGTCGCGAGTATCCGACTATTATAAACTTGAGTATGTACGATAAATACCAGAACCTATAACAAGTAAATACTAAGCATATACATACAGGAAATATCAGATATAAAACTCAAAAATTTGCCCCAGTAATTAATAATTACCAATTCATAAATTAAGAATCAACACGTAATTCATTACATAATGTGTTATGTGTCTCATATTTTATAATTACGCGGAGATCAAATCACTTTTAATCCGATTATGACGTTTGTCTCTTAATATCAAATACGAGAAAATTGTTTCCGCATCTCAAGGCACAGAATCAGGGAACCTAAAGCCTAACCAAACACTTAAACCTATTTATTATTCCACAATCGTTCACACTAAATCTATGGGACTAGATTATCTAACTGATTACCGTGAAGTGATATCCCGTGGGCGGATGGACTATCTGTCTAAAACCCTAATTGGTTGTACCTGTCCATTTGGTAACTAATAGCTATTGTTGGGCGCTAATATTCAGGAAAACCTTTTGTATTTTCATCGTTATTAATTAGTTTGACAGCTGATTAATACAAATGAAAGCAGCAGGTAATCTATCCCAAAAAGGCAAGTACTGAAAAATTCTGTCTAAAAATTTATCGATAAAAGTTGTTGTCTTCCTAATGTCATAAAATTTAAGTAAATGCAAGCTGCAGCTGGTATCAAATTCATACTGGCCATTCGTTATTATTATGAGAAGATTGTGTTTGTTGAGATTTCATTTGCAAAATAAAAAGATTTTCTTTTCTAACGTACCTACACTAGTAACAAATTATAACATTCAATTACTATAAAAATGAAGCCTTGAAGCATTTGGTCTTATCTCGTTTTATGTATTTTATGATTTTGTTTGTTTGTCAGACTCAAACAGATATAATATCAAATTCGTCTTGTTCTAGAAGTCTAAGAAGAAGGCAAACCGAATTAGATTTCAAAATAATACTTTGTATCACATAAAAATAATATAGTATTAATCTCATTAGATACTTACAATAATAATGATTCCACAATATATGCGCTTCGATCTGCAAAGAAACACAGCTGATTAAAATCCAATTTCTCACAAACAAAAGACATTATAAAAGTAAATTAACCAAATAGTACATCATAATATTATAAATGTGCTAACTAAAAATTTGTTGATGCAAAATGACTCAAAGCTTTAGGATGCACTTTATAAACTGGACTTAAGAAACATAATACTTTTCAACCTAGTAAAACAGATTGGGCGCCTCAGAATGAAGACGAATGAAACATCATCTCAATCCAAATCCATCAAGCCGTTAATAACAGAGCAAAACTTAATAAACATTCCAAACTAATATACTCCACAGACCTCTTCCTATCAATCTTCACAATCAATCTAATATACATACTCGAAAATCTTCCGCGACCATCTCTTTCGTAACAGTACAATCCAACAAGTGTACTATGGTGCATGAACACATGATCCGATCGGAATTCAATGAGTCGAGGAGAATCGGCTGATAACTAGTTGTTACGAAAACCTGTGAATTGCTCGTGTGGTCCAAGGTAACGCCGTGGGAGAATTTGATCTGCGTATGGTGTAAGGCATGAGCTTTGAAAAGCTACTTAACTAAACACAATACCAGCAAAAGTCGAGACTACATGCGGTTCTTATGATTATGAATGTAGAATATCTTTGAGAGGACTGTTCAATGTAGGTACATATTTTCCAAAAAACATAGCTGCAGCTATGAATCTGGTCTGTCGAATCGAAAACCACATACAATCTATTTAATAGCTATGATGCCGTAGAAAACATGGACATTACACCATCGGAGGGAACAAACTAATGTCAGAACCTTGTTTTTCTATAGCTTATCTATCCATAACAACGTTCACATTTATAGCATTATTAGCAGAAAATTACATTATGGGATAGAAGGACTTTAGGTCTTGTGTGATAAAGTAATGATTGAAACCACATTAAAGCATTCGGACCTTATGGCTTCGCTGTTGCTTGCACTTCTGCTTGTGGTTATTATCAGGATTTTATGATAGGATAGGATTAAAAGTTCTTGGAGCATATTAAAAATGTCACCAAGTATGATATTCTGAACTAATCTCTCCGCTACCGCTTGTACGTGGACCGTGGGTTACGCAACAAGCAGCACGCGATCATTACGGCTCGTACTGTATCGCTCACATTACCTTAACTGTTATAACAATCCGATATTTTGGTACATTGTCCTTCCACGCGAATTTAGTGGCGTTCAATAGTTTGCTGAATTAACGAAATCTTCTATTGTGTTCATGTAAATCTTTTGAAGGTTATCAAGTCGCGGATTTGGTGAAACGAAATTTTTAGGGAAAAATAACTGTTGATCACTAAGACTTCCTTCTGCTTGCTATTGCAAAAGGATTTTAAATATATTTTCTGTCATATGTCTGTATGAGATATATATTCATTTCTTTAGGTTATAAAACTGTAAAGGGGCACTTTACTAACCTAACTTTTATATTTTCATTACAACGACAATAGATATCAATATGAGAAGCAATTTACGTTTCTAGTCTGTTTTGCAATCCCTTGTCTACGTATCTGTATTGTTGACTAATAAGGCCCTATTACTTCAATAAAAAACATCTCCTAATTACTCGGATTGTCTCCGGACAGGGCCAGAGGCTGTGAGAAACGGACACAATGGGGAATCCTCACAATGCTTGAACGATACACTTTTCAAATTCAAATTGTGCAATGCTATTAGAGGCTTTGAATTCAGACTCCATTCACACATGGATTTTAATTACAAACAAAGCGTTTTCAAGTTTATGAGATTTTCGCAACGTTATCACTTATATATTAATATCGATACATATTTATTTTTGTATTGAATGCCAATCGCCGCGCCTAAATTATCTGGAATACTGTTTCTCAGGAATTATGAAAAGCCTTACTGATGAAACGACTTTAAACGATGATTTTTTGCCCATCACAAACAAACTTGCATAATGTAATTGTCGATTTACAATTATGAAATTTGAAGCAGCAAATTTTAATTAATATTTTTGGCAGATAATTAACTCTTCACTATTTGATTGGCATAGTATATTATGTTAACGAAAACAAAACAACTGATAGCATATTTGCTTTTACAATAAACACCTACGCGTTTGAAGCCTTGATTCTGACAAACATTTAAAGGTCAAGGGAAGTTTCAATGAGTCTTATATCTTACATAACAAAGAAATCGTGGAACTGTTAAATAATTTCACTTTTAATTATTTTTACTAATTGACTCGTTTAAATAATCTCTTTCTCGAACTCCTCTTTTTCGAACTCGTTTTAATCACTATTTAATTTTTAGTTATTTCATAAGCGAAATACACTGACGCTAGAATAAGTATCCATGTATTCTTTTGGTTATAAGTGATATCTCTTATATATTAATAGGTCGTAAATATATATTTTCTATATAAAATTTAGATTCACTATTATTATCAAGTTATCGTGAGTATTAAATACTATTAATAGGCGATAAAACTTGCCAACAAAGATTTACCATTGTTTCCAAGTAAGCAATTATATTTCTTGAAAAATTACACATTTTATAGAATGAGTAACACATTGTAACCTTGAATATTTATCAAACTGGGGAATTGCATAACTAGAGGCTTAGCAAATTAAGAAAATGTGTATAGGTATAATATCTGCTTCATTATTGTAGAACCGGCTTGAATTGGGATAAAATATCTTGTATAATGCTAATGTATGTTATTGATAATGATAAATTGTGTGCTAAATTACGAGATTCAGGCTTTTTTATTTGATTAAGAAGAGAACACAGATTCAAATGCTCATTTACAAATATAGCTCAACATATTTTTTTGAGTGTCTTGAAGGTCTTTTCAAAAATAAACCAGGCAAAGGAAAAAACAGGGATCTTACTCGTATATGAAGAAAATCACAGTGGAAAGTTCAACACAGACAGTTCCATTAAAGCAATCAAAATATTATAATGTTGCTTAAGCCCTTATAAATGCGTAGCACACATTTTCAAAAGGTTTAACAAATTGCACAATTTAATTTAACAGGTACATCAATATCTTCGCACAAACCTCAATAATTAGGTTAAAGTTTAAACGCACGTTTCTCGACAATTTATTGCAAAATAAAACAAATGACATATACTGTATGTGCTTGTGTCGACATCGGACGTGACGGTATGGGAATTAACTTGTGTTCAATATTTGCTTGGCCAATGTCACACGTAGTTATCATCAGTTATTTGTGAATATAAATAAATAGCTGGCGCATGCCTAAACAAATTCGATTATACCTATTACGAGTATTAATTTTGTGTTATATAATACAAAATACACTGGGTAGACTTTATTTAATCAGACGAATAGGTAAATAATAAACGATTGAAACGAAAACGTTTATTCCCTCGGCTTTTCGCCTTCTTTGCGACTTCATAGATCTCACGGCTTATCTTCGGTTGTCTGTGGTTGTAACAAAATGTTTCATGTCTTCATTACTAAGATTATTCACATATTTTATATCAAAATCTTATAATGAAAATGTGAAGGTTCAAAAACACGTTTGAATGTTCGGATGTCTGTGTGTCAATAACACCTAAACGGCTTAACTGATCGCAATTCGTCATACAATTAGACCATGACACTTTTTATACAAGTACGCTTTACGCCGGCCAATGTTTATGAAGACACTGTTAAATTTTGTTTTATTACAATTGTCTGTTTCAACAAGAATCAAATAATAACTCTAATATAAGAAGGTTCCACGATAAACGTGCTTTAAATCGGTTCATATCATACTTTTGAGATACGATGAAAAATACATACAAAAATATTTTACTTATTTCATTAACCTTATGTGTTTTACTGCACGTTTTCTGCTTACTTCGGGAAATAAACATAACGAATTAGATATCTGATGACCAACATGAGGTTTCTCACTTCTCAGTAATTGTTTTAGCGAAGATTGCAGTTAATTTCGCGTCAACAGTGTTTGAAGTTACAACGGCACAAGATGCCAACTGTCTAAACTCTAACGTGTCGATGACCTCGAAGAGTAATTTCTGATCAATTTGGCCAATTGTATTATTATTGGTTACTATTTGACACTGATCTGCAGTGGTAGTACATTCCCCGGTCATGTGTTAGAGGTATGTGTCGTTTTGGTGTAGCTACATATTAGTTTTTCCGTATTTCTTTAGCAACTGTAAGTGTAAATAGAAGCAATGGTATCGAACATAATCCGTTCTTATTAGAACAAGTTTCGGATAGATTGTCTTCAAGACTTCCAAATTTTTATATCATTTTGAATATGTTTAGTTTCATAAGATTTTCAACGCCGTGTCCGAGATTATTAATATTAACTTATCGATTAAGATTCAAGGATATCTCTTCTTATGCCAGATTATATCTACACTCCATAACCATATAAAAGTACCTTCATTACAAGTTGTAAGAGCCATTTCACACGAGCTGACGCAACACCCGTGTGAACAGCTCTTTTGTTCGAAAAGGTTTTTTATTTTGCTTAGTCTACATTATTTTGTAACGATTCATTTCATGTCATATAATACATTGCTTGCATGTTTAGTTGGTGACGAAATGAAATCCACTTTGAATCTGAATGTCGCTTTAAACCGAGTTGCTATTGCTAAGCGGTAACCCATCCGAAGACTGAACACAGCTGGCGTTGCTTAACTCGCAATATGATTATCGACCATTGAATGAATATATAAATAATAGAGCCACATGTAAAAGATAAAATTAAAAGTAGCACAAAAAAAAAGACGTGTGGCACTCGGGGACTGCCGCGGTAAAGCTATTGCATGCTATGCCTTCAAGCCACACCTCCGCGCCCGTCGGAGTGGGGAGCGTGAGGTTTTTCGTTACTAAATTTCTGGATTCGGTCCCCGCGCTCAAGGCCCGCGATAGAAGCTATGCAACAATAGCTTAAAAATGAATATTGTTT
Organism: Colias behrii; assembly: GCA_029959065.1. Lineage (NCBI taxonomy): Eukaryota > Metazoa > Arthropoda > Insecta > Lepidoptera > Pieridae > Colias > Colias behrii. The sequence goes on from JARWMC010000001.1 coordinate 16,065,991, forward strand.
GTTAAATAACCGAATTATGCTAATTTGTATGATATAGATTATAGGTACTACACACATGTAAATATAATGTATGTATATAATGTATGTAATATGTGTCTGGTAGGTTCTTGCCTCACCAAGTAACTAGCTATTGACTAATATTACGTCGACAAAGCTATTAGGTTTCCTTAGTTTCATAGTTTGCGAGTAAAAGTTGTACCTAAGCCTGTATAAATCTAGGCGTACGTATTTAATTGTCTGTGAAATTAACTTTTTAGTGACAGCAATATTCACCTTTCTTTGAAAAAAGTAATGCAGTAATAACGATATGCATGAATAATAGAAAAACTTACGCAATAAAATTTACGGGTATTTTGTCTGTTTGCTTGTATCTTTTTTAATTTTTTTGATATTCCTGTGAAATGTTTCAATTGAATAAATAATGAATTGTTTATAACATTATGAACTATATTCCACGCTTTATTAACAGCAGAGGATATAAATTATTATACATTAATGCAACCTTTTATGCGTAAACTAATATTTGACCGAATACCTAACTCAATGGTGTGAAAAATTGCATTTTCTCACCGGTAACATAGTGTAAAGTAACCGTTAAGTAACTTTTAAATTTAATTGTAATTTGTGACTGCATTCTTATCGTGTTGTCTTGAAGGAATGAGACCAACGAACCTTTTGCGAATTCCGTCTTTAATGTATCGATTTATTGTACTAAATCCTTAAGATTTTCTTTCTACTTTTATAAATAATTTATAAATAAACAAGATTTATTATTGATAGTTCTCTATTATTATTCTATATTATACTAATATTATAAAGCTAAAGAGTTTGTTTGTTTGAGCGCGCTAATCTCAGGAACTACTGGTCCGATTAGAAAAATTCTTTCGTCGTCGTCGTCGCTTCAGCCGTGGGACGTCCACTGCTGGACAAAGGCCTCCCTCAAGGATTTCCAGTACGACCGGTCACCGGCGGCCTGCATCCAGCGGCTCCCTGCCACTCGGACCAGGTCGTCTGTCCATCTTGTGGGAGGTCGTCCCACGCTTCGTCGTCCCGTTCGTGGCCTCCATTCAAGAACCTTTTTGCCCCAACGGCCATCGGTTCTGCGGGCTATGTGCCCCGCCCATTGCCACTTCAACGTGCTAATCCGGCGAGCTATGTCGGTGACTCCGGTTCTCCTACGGATATCCTCATTTCTGATTCGATCTCGTAGGGAAACTCCGAGCATAGCCCTTTCCATAGCACGTTGGGCGACGCTGAGCTTGTGCACAAGGCCCAGGGTTAGAGGCCACGTCTCTGTTCCGTAGGTCATCACTGGTAACACACACTGCTCGAAGACTTTAGTCTTCAGGCACTGAGGGATTTTGGACGAAAAGATGTTCTTTAACTTCCCGAACGCTGCCCATCCGAGTCGGATTCGACGATTGACCTCCTTCCCGAAGTTGGACCTGCCTAATTGGACGGTTTGTCCTAGGTAGACATATTCGTTAACAACTTCGAGAGTAGAGTTTCCAACAGAGACTGGAGTGGGCACAACATGGACATTCGACATAATTTTCGTCTTGTCCATGTTCATGCTAAGGCCCACTTGTTGTGAAACTCTGTAGAGGTCATCGAGCATTGCATTAAGGTCTTCCATGGATTCTGCCATGACTACGATATCATCGGCAAAACGAAGATGAGAGATGTACTCGCCATTAATATTGATGCCAAGTCCTTTCCATTCCAACAGTTTGAAGGCATCTTCCAAAGCAGCGGTAAAAAGTTTGGGCGAGATCACGTCGCCTTGTCTGACACCGCGCTGCAATGGGATTGCCTTTGTACACTGATCTTGTACTCGGACTGACATGGTGGCGTGTTCGTACAAGCTTCTCAATACTTCGATGTACCGATAGTCAATACGGCACCGCTGGAGAGACCTTAACACGGCCCAGGTCTCGATCGAATCGAAGGCTTTTTCATAGTCCACAAACGCTAAGCATAGTGGCAAATTATACTCCTCGGTTTTCTGTATAATTTGCCGCAGCGTGTGGATGTGGTCTATGGTGCTAAAGCCTTTACGGAAACCGGCTTGTTCGGGAGGCTGGAAGTCATCTAACCTGCGTTCGAGACGATTCGTGATAACCCTTGAGAACAGCTTATAAACATGGCTCAAGAGTGATATCGGTCTGTAGTTCTTCAATAGGGTCTTGTCTCCCTTTTTGAAGAACAGAACAACCACACTCCCGCTCCATGCTTCAGGCGTTGTGCCCTCGAGTAAGGCGGAATTAAATAGCCTCTGTAGCATTCTGAGGATTGGTTTTCCACCCGCTCTCAGAAGCTCAGAGGTGATTCCGTCCTCACCCGGCGCCTTGTTGTTCTTAAGCTGTTTCAGAGCTATCCTAATCTCGTACAGGCTGATATCCGGGATATCTTCGGTGAAATGTCGGGTTAGTCGGGCTCTTGGGTCTTTCGCCGGACTAGAAACAGGCTTGGCAACTGAGGTGTAAAGTTGCCGGTAGAACCTCTCGACCTCTCCTAATACCTCTGGCTTGGCCGACACTACTACGCCACGATCTGTCTTCAGCTTCGTCAGCTGGCTCTGCCCAATAGACATATCTCTAGCAAACACTTTCGAGCCTTGGTTTCGCTTAATCGCTTCCTCAATGCTTGAAGCATTAAAGGAGCGAATGTCGTGCCGCAGAGATTTAGATATCCGTCTATTGAGCTGCCTATATGACTTAGCATCTTCAGATGTGCGCAGTGGCATAGAGCGCCGGTCTGCCATTAGTTTCAGAGTTTGGTCCGAGAGTTTTTGCGGATTTACTTTACGGGTTTTAAAGTGGGACCCAACCGCGCGGATAGTTTCTACCAGCCTGTTATTTAGATCGTCCACAGAGACGCTACTGTCGAGGCAAGCGAAGCGATTTTGGAGCTCCAGTTGAAAGCTTTCGGGGTTTTGGATCTGAGCATGGCAAGGGCGGAGCGTAGACTTCATTAGACGTGATCTTTCACGTTTGACATTAATATTCAAGATGCCTCGTACCATTCGGTGATCGCTTCCGGTTTTCACCCTTTGGATCACAGATACATCTTTGAATATTTGTCTCTTCGTGGTCATAATGAAGTCTATCTCATTTGTCGTCCTTCCATCCGGGCTCAGCCAGGTCCACTTCCTGTGATTCGGTTTCTGGAAGAAGGAATTCATCATAAAGAGTCCTTCCTTCTCCAGAAAATCAGCAAGTTTCTGGCCCCTCGGATTACGTTGCCCAAACCCAAATTGCCCCACTCTCAACTCATCATCGCCTCTCTTCCCCAACTTTGCGTTGAAATCTCCCATCACAACATTGAAGTGTGTTTTCGAGGTATGTATGGCTCTACTTACGTCCTCATACATAATCTCCACTTCTTCATCGGAGTGAGCCGAGGTCGGTGCGTAAACCTGTATGACCTTCAGCGAATATCTTTGAGATATTCTGAGTATAAGGCACGCTACCCTGCTCGACACACTCTCAATGCTTACGATGTTGTTGACGAGAGTTTTGTGGACGATAAACCCGACTCCACCTTGGGACTGTTGGTCGCCCTCCCGGTAGAAGAACAAATTACCAGACGTCAACGTTATCGTGTCCTCCCCCTCTCTTCGGACTTCTGATAACCCTATGACATCCCATCGTAATTTGTTCAATTCTTCTTCCAGCTCGACAATCTTTTCGTCCGTCCTCAATGTGCGTGCATTGTATGTTACCAGGGCCAGGGGTCGTGTGGAGTGGTAGCCGGATCTCATCCGGTGATTCTTAGCACCCCTTGCCCCGCCGTTACCATGGCCGCTACCGTAGCCAGGAATAGCGGGGCTGCCGGGTACTAGGGGCCTGGTTGGTGGTGTGCTATCCATGAGGGGATAATGCCAGTACTCGCCACGCTTGGCAGGCGGGTTGGCGAGCGCAGTTGGTGTTAGGTAGTGGATCGCGGAACGCTGCTGCCCGTTCCGGTATGATGTATCCCTTAGTCGCCTTTTACGACACCCACGGGAGGAGATGGGGAGGTGCTATTCTTAAACCGGCACCCCACGGCACAAAAATCAACAGACTGACAGTTACCGCAACATATAAATTAAAAAGAATGGCGGGAAAATTGTGAATTTCTGTATAAGGTTTTGTAATTTTAAATTTAAAGTTCTATACGAAATTATTTCTTCAAATTAAGAAGAATTAGGTAAACAAATACGTAAATGAGAGGTAATACTACTACTGCGACATCAAAGAAGGATAAACGGTAATCGGACCCGGGAAATTATATGTCTCATTATAGTCCTTTCCACCTAAGATGATTTCTGTGACACATCGATTTTTGACACGTGTAGAGATGTCTTTACTGAAATCATATCAATTGTTTCCGATAATCGATAATATTTTATATGGAAATGAAATCGATTTGAATAAAGTACCAAAATTAGTTTTTTCGGCATTTCGCCAACAATTAACTAAGGAAACTTAGCAAACAACAGCAACAAAAAGTCAACAATAACAATTAGTAACAATAACAGAATACCACGTAAAGTATCAATATAAAAATGCAACTTGTATACAAGGCTGGCGCACTCGTACAGACGATTGACTCGATTGACAAACGATCACAAGATGGGCGCCGATTTTATGATTTTCCAACTCTATGATTTTTCAACGATCCATTTCATGTACACGAATTGCGTAGGTATTATATTTTTGTGTTATTTTATGGGAACTATATTTTCTATCACCAAAATTTATATTTGTCATCAAGTTGTATCACCTAATAAATAGATCTATCACCATGAAATATTTTCGTTCTCAGATAAACAAAAATTGTTCCCAGGTATGAATTATCAAATTAATGTTAATATATGTGTAAAATAAGAGATCGATAACCAATAAAATTATATTGCATTACATGAATATAAACTTCGTTCTTTTAATAACAGTTTTGTTACTTAAATAATAGCTCTGTGCTCAGAATGGTAGATCTGTCACCAAATAAATCGATTATCGATCCCTGACTGCGACTCCTTTTTATTTGATATTTTGTCACCAATACAGTAGTAACATTTTATTTCGTTCAGATATTAAATTAATAGTATTCGTTACCAATTTAATACATCAATTAATAATTTTAATGAAAAAATGATCAAAGGGGCGGAGACAAATTGGCGCGCTTTAAAAATTGATTACTTTAACTTTAATTAAGTGTTTTATCTACAATTATGCTAGCCATAAGCCAGCTATTAAATCAGAGCTGATTATTCAGTAGTTATTATTTTTAAGAATAAATATTGATTATTTTAACTTTAATTAAGTGTGATATCTACTATTCTGCTAGCCATAAGCCAGCTATTTTAAACCAGCGCTGATTGTTCAGTGGTAATTATTTTAAACAATAAATATTGATTATTTTGACTTTAATAATTGTTTTATTTACTACTCTGCTAAAATTTTTTTTTAAATATAATTTATACTACCAGTGGCAATTTAGAACCTTGGGAGTCTAGTTAAGTAGCAGAATCTTTTGGTTGAAACGATGATGACAACCCTTATTTTTTATATTTTGAACTTAATGCAATTTTCTAGTAACATAATATGATTTATTGGTGATCTCTTTAAATTAGTTTGCTTAAATACTTATTAGGACACACCTATTATAATACATACAAAAACATTTATTTGGTACTAGACCTTATATCTCAGGATTTTAGGTGATTTTTTGTGGAACTGATTTTGCATTGTTTGGTGACTACATTTTGGTGACAGATCTACTATTTTGAGGACAAACCCTATTATTTAAGAAACACAAAACTAATTAAATTGGTGATAGCTTAAATGATACCCTTATTTTATTTTATGTTTCATTATATTAAACTAAACAATACTGTTTTTGATTTATAAGCTTAAGATGTTTCATTTTTATATTTTTGGTAATAATGCCGCCATAAAATAAAAATATTATGCACTAAAATTATTTTGGCGTTTTAAACATAAAAAACGTAATTCGGAACACGATGAAGTGTCACAGGAATCATCCTAAGTGAAAAGGACTATAGTTAATAATTACTTACCGACCAAAAAAAATAAATAAGAGATAAACATAAATATTGTAAGTTGTAAACAGCTTAGAAAGTAATTGACGGAACGACGCGGACGCTCTACACTACAGAAATAAGTTTTTATCGTAGGCGATAGAAATAATTTTTTATCGTGAAATTAATATCGTGGACGGTCATTACGCGTCTTAGAATTTATTTATATTAACATTTTATTATTTAATTGCTTTTAGAAATATTATTTTTGTTCTAATGGCCAGTAGCATTGATATTTCAACAATTATATTTAGAAGCACGTTTATCTGTCAATTGTTACTGCTATTATAGCCTTTAAGCGCGTCACACACGGTGAAGATACTATAACACTGACACAAAATTTCGGGTCATTTGTAACAGGATGGCGGTTCTACAGGACAAAAAGAAAAATGATGGTCAGAACGCTGATACCGGATACCTTAAGATACTGTAATATTTTATGTTAGAGAATCTTAACATAAAATATTATAGTATCTTCACCGTGTGTGACGCGCTTTATGCCTTTTCATTTAGATCCCGTGCTTATATTAACAATTAAAATACATAGGTACCTACTATATTTTACTATGATCATAGTTTTAATATAATAAACATAATGCAATTTAACAATACCTAATTGCTTTATCTCGAACATCGCGGCCTAATAATCTCAAAATCAAACCACGCCTGTTCAAAGATAGCTTTATAAAATGTCAATAAAAAACACAAAAATTTCCCCATCACTAAATTGTATGCAAATCCGCGTTCTCACAAACACCCGACACCGGAATAGAGCATTTCCTAGCTTTCCTGTGCTCATCACCATTCAGAGCAAGTGGCGGTTAAAAAGCGCGCGAATTTGCGTACAATGCGACCCACTTCAGCAGTTCCGCGTTGAGACGATCTGGGTGTGGCTTTAGTCTTACCTTCCGCTAACATCGGCTAGCTACATGTGCATTAATATAGAGGTAAGATTTTGTAGATTTGTATTGAATAAACTCTATTAACTTATCTATACTATCAAACGTCATATCAGTTTATAGAACACTTAAACTAAAGTACGGTTAAAAATTAAAACCTTATACAGGCAATTTTAGCCGTAGTGTAAACTGTAAACAGTAAATACCTACCGATTTTTAAAAATTTTCACAAGTGGATAGGCTGCTTTGTTAGTCTTTACTCCGGAACGGGTAGTAATCCACTACGTATTATCATAGTAAGTATAATTAGTAATCTGTTGCATTACCACTTTTTCAGCGTTCGTTCCATACCATTTATTAACAAACACAAGATTATTCGATCGAATTTTTAAGTTAAATATGTACATTTAAAATACAAAAATTTATTTTTTATACTGGGTAAAAAAAAAAGTGTAAAATCATAGAATACATTTTTTCTAAGTATAAAATCGGTTATAAAGTTGCTTACCAACATCTTATAAGCAAACTTATTTAAATTACAGCAATGGTATAAGGCCAATATTACGAAACGTTGTCATTGATCGTACATATTACAAATCTGTGGTCGTTGATACTTGATCTTTGTCAATTTCATATATGAATCTGACGTTTTGACGTAGGATAAAAATCGCACTCACAGACGATAATATTATGAACTTGTTTATATTTTATACTTAAACCTTCCAAATAATTGCGTAGTTTTAAAGGAGTAAGCATACCAGTGTATGCTTACTACTTAGCAGAAGTCTCTTTGATTTATACTATGTACTAACAAGTAACTTGTTAACAAGTAAAGTTTATATCAGTGTGTTGGTAATTTTTATTAAATTTTTCCAAGTATCAAATCCGTTCGTTTGTAGCAAGCAGATGCGCCACAAACGCGGTCGACGACACCTGACACCGCGGATCGAGGTTAATCGCCAATAAATGCTTTACCGATCTTCATTTGTGTCGATACGTCACTGCATTGATCGTAATTAAACGCGCATTAGTGGCTAAATGGACTGTTTTGATACTTGCGGAAACTACTAGTTAGGAAGTAGACGTTTGAGATCGGATTTGCTGTTATGTTTTGGATAGGCTTATTAGATAGAATTAAGGCATTATTAAAAAAATAAGGCAAGTAATTTATGTAGGCAATCTACAAATTGAATTATAAAAACAATTTTTGAGCAGTACAAAACATAGCACGCACTCCCTGATAATTTATAATTCCTAGTTTGTACCTAGGTACATAGCTTAGGGTGGCTTAGGTATTTAATTGGTTTGGTAGTGACTTGGACGTAGTAGTGTTTTTCAAATAGGTAGGTACATTGTTTCTCATCTAATTTATAATTTTATAGGTACATTAATTGGATTTCACTTCGGATTAATTATGACAAGGTCATAAAAGAGGTGATTAAGAAATTGTTTTTACACGAACTTAATTCGATTTTGACGACCAAACGTGATCTAAATACCTACTTAATAGGTAGGCATAGACAGGTACCATGTGCCTTTATGTTATTTAGATAGGTACATATATGATTATGTACCTTTGAAGGTAAAATATATTAATAAAATACCTATATTATAGTAAAGAGAGAGTAGTTACCTAGTACCTGTATTTGATCTTCAAATTGTCAATGAAGACATAGTCCACAAACATATAAAAGAACTCAAATCTCAAGCTGTAGGGATAGATGACATACAACTAGATATGTTACTACTTACCTTACCAAATACATTACCAGTGATAACACATATAATTAATAGATCCATTCAGACGTGCACCTTCCCGGAGTTATGGCGGCATGCCCTGGTAATTCCTAAACCTAAAATAAATAATCCTGAAAACCTACATGATCTACGTCCCATAAGTCTCCTCCCCTGTATATCCAAAATTATCGAGAAAATAGTTCATAAACAATTATTAGAATTCCTGGAGAGGAACAACATACTCCCTGATCACCAGTCCGGTTTTCGGAAAAAAAGAAGTACCACCACTGCACTCTTGGATGTGGTTGACTCTGTGATAGGAGCGCAGGATGAAGGAAAGGGAACTCTACTACTGCTCCTTGATTTTTCACGTGCATTCGATACTATAGATATTACTTTGCTTCTCTCCAAATTAGCCTACTACGGATTGAGTGATAATAGCATCAAGTGGTTTAAAAGCTACTTAAGTAATAGAATGCAAACTGTGATGGTCACAAAAGAGGATGGAAGCAGGTTGTTCTCAGAATGTACCAGCATAGGAAGAGGAGTTCCGCAAGGATCAATATTAGGGCCACTTTTATTTATTTTATACAGCGCAGATATTATAAACAACATTAAACACTGCAGTTACCAGATATATGCGGATGATGTACAACTCTATCTCTCATTCTATCCTAGTGAAACTACACAAGCACTTGACCACATGAACTCTGACATTAAGCGAATTGACTCTTGGGCACAAAAAAACTCCTTGATTCTCAATCCCCTCAAAACTAAGTACCTTATATTAGGAAATTCCAAAGTAATTGAAAAAATAGCTGACCACGATCCTGTCATAACAATAAATTCAAGAAAAATTGATCGTGTGCATGAGGCACGTAACTTGGGATTAATTTTTGACGAAAACCTTAGGTTTGAAAAACACATTAACAAAACAATCTCCACCTCTTTCTACAAATTAAAAATGCTTTATAGAAATAAGAAATTATATCGAAACATTCTACGCATTCAACTATGTGATGCTCTTATCCTCTCCAGGTTCAATTACGCCGACACTGTTTATGGCCCCAGACTTCTTTCTCGCACAAAAACAGCGATACAGCGCGTTCAAAATGCGTGTGCGCGTTTTTGCTGGAACATCCCTCCAAGAAGTCATGTCAGCCCCTACCTTAATACCGCAAACGTCCTTAATATGCAAAACAGACGCCAGGTACACTTTGCCACTTTACTTTTTGGATTGATGCAGTCGAAAATACCCGCATATCTCTACGAGAAACTCGCATGGGTAGGTGAACGAAGTGCCTTAAACTACCTAACCAGGTCTGCAAACTGTAAACTGTCCATACCCAAGCACCACTCAGCAGCTTTCAAGGGTAGCTTTCGATACAATGCCACTAAGTGTTGGAACAACATTCCACCACCATTAACCAGTTTGACAAATATTAATAGTTTTCGTTTCCAATACCGGAAACATATTTTAAAATCCTGTTCTAACCCTTAGTGCATTTGTATCGAATTACACATAAATTTTATTAAATATTTATTTTATTTTCCGGATATAATATAACATAACATTATATACACATTTATTTTCTGCCTATTTATTTATCATTATAATTATTAACATTTGTATACATAACTTCATTTTATTTATTTACATTAAGACAGTATATATACATAATTACATACTGATATTATATCTACCTATATTACATGTTTTAACTGATGTATTTATTTATTAGTATCTATCATATTAATAATATCTTTCACATAATATACTCTTGATAAATTATCATATACAATTCTAGACTGAAACTCCAATAGTCACTTGGGGTCACTGAAAATCAGTGGTGGTAAGGTATTAATCACCTTGCCATCATATTACTGAGTTGGCTCCATTTGTCAGGTCACTCACTGCCACATTACTATTCTTAGGAATAAGATTCTTTTTATTTAATTATTTTTCTTTTTATTTCTTTTTTGTTTTAAATGTATCTCGTGTTGTGATCTTGACAATAAATGTTTTTATTATTATTATTATTTATTACCTACCTACCTAGGTATGATATTAAATTTGAAAAATGAGTTTAGAATGGGGTGAAAAAACAGTAGCTATTTGGCTGTCTTCATCCAATACATTGCGCCTGTTCCATGTCATAGGTACCTAATTCCGCAACTTTTCAGTCATCTTTGGGATAGGAAACAGCGGGAAACTTGACTATTCACATGTGACGTGTTTATCAGTGTAGGTAGGTATATCAGTATCATTACCATACTAACAAAAACACTTTGAAACCTTACACAAACACAAATTTCCATCTACTAGTCAATAAAGCATACGGTCTACATTGTGCCTATATCCGGATGGAGCATATTAAAATTATTTTGAAGATATTCTATCTATAATAGAGGAATTTAAAATGATTGGTAAACTTTCTATGATATTCTAGAAATTTTCATATACCTAACACATTAGTCTGTGCTAACACATATAGGCCATTAAGCAAATGTTTAATTCATAAGATATGTTTTGGACGAATCCGGTAGAAAACTTTTCAGAGCGCGATGTACCTAGGTAGGTATAGGGAGGAAGGTGTTCTTTTTAATTGAATTAGGTATTTAGCTCAGTAGTGCCTACCTGCTAACCCAACATAAAATAATATTCACTTAAACATTCAGGTAAATGTCATTAACTAAATATAAGTAATTAAGTAGGTATCGTATTAATCATATTATTTAGTCAATAGTCATACTGCATAGGTACACTACAGTCATACACCCTCCAAAATTAATTTCGAAATAAAACTTCGCATAATTAACCACCAAGAATTTATATGAAAATAATTATTTCTAAACTTACATGGTAACAAATTAAACTTAACCTAAATAAGAGTATCTAATTGTTGCAAATACCAAAGAGAGAGTACGATCATAAACACAACTAAACAAAAGCAATAGAATAAATAATAAATTCGACCAATTAATATGGGCGCTGCATAATGAAATAGAAATTTACAGATATTCACCTGTAGTCTGTGGTAGAACGATTTGAAATTTGAAATTCGAACACTGCACACGCAACAATACACAACACACGCGAGCGCGAGACGTCCTCTCGCGGTAACACGTCAGCCCGTTATGCGCGGCGCGAGCGCAGTGTGGAAAGCGGCCGGTGCCCGGTGTGCACGGCAAAGAATATGCACCATGTAGATACGATAGTTTAACTTAAATATTATGATAAAAGCGTATTTTTCGTTATCAAGGAAACTTGTACGTACTTGCGTTTATGTTGTAATGATTTATAAATTGTTTCGGAAAAAGTACGAATTATATTAATTTTATGTTATTACAGTGACGTATAGAATTATTATTTTTTGGAAACAAAAAGTGTCAAACGATAAAATCCTTACAAGTACAAAATAATATAATCAGTAGGTATAACAAAAGTCTAATAAAAATAATTAAGATAAATGAATGCCGTAAATATGCCTCATATTTTAATGAGACTTTCATATTATATAATACTAGCGACCCGCCCCGGCTTCGCACGAGTGCAATGCTGATACTAAATACACTACAGAAAAACTGTGAACGTTGTATATAAAAACATAGCGGCCCGCACCGGCTTCGCACGGGTATAAAATATATAGCCGGGCGGCCGGCCGGTACCGCCGCAAACGCTACGTCCCGCAATTTTTAAATCTGTAATATCTTCGAAAACATTCACTTAAATCATACGGTGTAAAGGGCCATATAGATCTATACTAGATTTCCGCCCGCGGCTTCGCCCGCGTTTTCAAAGGAAAACCCGCATAGTTCCCGTTCCCGTGGGATTTCCGGGATAAAACCTATCCTATGTGTTAATCCAAGTTACCCTCTATATGTGTGCTAAATTTCATTGTAATCGGTTCAGTAGTTTTTACGTGAAAGAGTAACAAACATCCATACATCCATACATCCATACATCCATACATCCATACTTACAAACTTTCGCCTTTATAATAGTATTAGGAAGGATTAAATGAACAATGTATTAAAGGTATTTAATTGGTTAAGGATTAATGCTGTATTGGTTAAAATCGCTTCGAAAATTAGCCATTATTTGTCGTAAAAAGTAAATGACAAAAAAAAAGTTATTGTGGGTTATCCATAAGAGATAGACATATACCATCGCGGACTTTTCTGTAGATCTTTTCAATGTGTATAATACTTAGTACCTATTTTGATAAAACTCGTAGGCTGCGTTTGCAATGTAAGCGGAAAAAATTTAATTTTTTACGACATCACATTAGAAACCTCAAACAGTACTTCTCCACTATTTAATGGAAGTTATTAATTATTATACATATAAACCTTCCTCTTGAATTACTCTATCTATTAAAAAAAACCGCATTAAAATCTGTTGCGTAGTTTCAAAGATTTAAGCGTACAAAGGGACATAGGGACATAGGGACATAGGGACATAGGGACAGAGAAAGCGACTTTGTTTTATACTATGTAGTGATATCGGATCATAAATTACCAAAATATATAAGGTACTAAACGTAACTTCTGTTTAATTAATCTATGGCATGTGCATGTTATCAATGAAGATGGGATGATAGCCCGCCGAGGGAAAGTGACGACCTCCGGACGGCGGACGGGGTAGGTTATGGTCGCAAATCTACATTTATTGGCTTATTTACATAAACATACAATTTAAATAATATTAATGACTGTGAGAAATAAGCAATATTTTAATAATTTGAATATATTTTACCTTAAAAAACTAATAAATATTCATTTTAATGCATTCTGTTTGGTGAACGATTTTTCATTTTCGTTTATTAATTTAAGAAATTCGTATGCAATTGTAGCGCGAAATCTTGAGTCAACATAATTCGTTCCTATCGTAGCTTTGGCTGTTTTATGTCTCATGGAAAATTGGATGACTTATTAAAATGGGGTCAGCAGAACCAGTATCTTTTTAATTATTATAATACTTAATACATAATTATGTATTATACTGTATACATACTGTAGAAATCAAAGCATGCGATTTGGTAATTATCGTTATCGATTATAAATAAATTGGTAGTTATCGATATTGGAGGAAAATGCTAATAAGTTTGAATTTGGAAATCTGAATTAACCTACGTATGGTTAATAATTAAAATAAAGAACGTTGGTTTTAAAGTTTGTTTGAAGATAATGGGCCAGCTACAGAACTTCCTGATAATCTGTCTGATAGGCTATTAATTATTATTACTTTTAAACCGAATTCTAAAAACAATATGATGGTTTCTATATTATGTTCCTGTGTATTACTAGTATAGTGTAATATTATCAATCTGTAACCTGTACCTATGTATAATAATTAGGTATATTGTATTATGATACATATAGATTACATTATAGATTTTTTGAAACAACGGAATACCAACCATCTATATATATATATAACTAAAACTCAAAGGTGACTGATATAGTGATCTATCAACGCACAGCCCAAACCACTGGACGTATCGGGCTGAAATTTGGCATGCAGGTAGATGTTAGGACGTAGGCATCCGCTAAGAAAGGATTTCCCGAAATTCTTGCGGGAACGGGGAAAAACGGGGATGCACGTACAAAGTCGTGGGCGGAAGCTTGTTGTAAATATAATATCTATTGCTAGACAATTAGTTCTAGTTAAAAATTCCAATCACGTTTGCCTAGAATAACATAATATTCTTGAGGAATTTTCCGATTAATGCACTCATTTGTATGTATGTTACTGTTTATTTAGTGTGTATGTATTTTGGAGATCCGTATCCAAAAGGATAATTTCAGAATTCAAAAATTTATTTTCGCGTTCCTGAGACAGTCTCATTGACAGACAGACAGACGGACGGACAACGAAGTGATCGTTCCGGGTTCCGTTTTTTCCCTTTTGCGTGCCGTCCATGCATCCGTGCATCTCAATTCTCAACATGCCGCTATGACAATTAAATTAAAGTGAGAGCTCTCGTTAGAGAGTAGTATATTCTTTGAGTGAGAGTAAATACAATATTCTCATTCCTAAACGTATTCACAGCACATCGCGGCCTTGACAGCTGCATACAAAACAAGACTAATAATGACAAGCAGAAAGCGCGCGAAACGTATCCTGTCCCAGTGCGTGCGTTCGGGGAGAGAAACCGAGCTTTCCATGATCTTTCTTACGTGACTAGAACTGTTTTAAAATGAGGAAAATAACATAAAATTACACAGAAGTGTGTAAAGTAAATTTTAAAGGAATTTATCTTTAGTTAGCATATTAAATTAGCACTAGCTCTAAATAATTTGGAAAATCCAAAAGTGCACGCCTCATAATTTTTTTTTAATAATTATTTATTAATTATTATTTTTGTTTATTTAATAACAATTAAACCACATCGAATCAGACCCTGAAAAATGAAAGGGTTCTATTCCTGAGCATACTCAAGCGTAAAGGCCTATCCGCACTCGCACTCGAATCACGGCGCGAATCGCGCCGCAAAGCGCGGCGTGGTTCGCGCCTCGATTGCCCAACAGTCCACACTCGCAGTGTTCGCGCCTGGCTCACAGTATAGTGCGCGCTTCGCGCCTGCGAACCCTTTGACGCGGGACAAAAAACCGACAATTTTCGGGGAACAAGCCGCGAAACCGCGAAGAATATGCGAATCGGATCCACACTCATGCTTCGCGGGTACTTCGCGCCTTCGCGCGCGAACCGTGCGCGAGTGTGGATAGGCCTTAAGAGAAAAAAAAAGACTCGATTAGTAAAGTATTTCGGTCGCTATCGTGTTAACAAGAAAATCCTCCGCACATACAGACACACGGACGTCCAAGACAGAACTTTTTTAAACTGTTTTTTAACTAGTTTAAATACCAAAAATTACATCAAAAATATCATGAATGTTAAAAATAGTGTTTTTTTCTTAATATGTGTGTGTATGTATTATCTTACAAGTGCAATGTATGATACATAAAGACATTTTAAGTTTGAAAAAATATCAGATGTTTTGCGCGAAGTGACAGTAGTACCCACCTCAACGCTTCGCTTATGAGGCGTGCAATAGCTGAATTAAAAACAAAGAAACGAAGAGCAATTTTTTGTGCCCATAAAAAACATAAATAATTCAGATATTTTTTGTACCTAGATTAAGGTCAACCAACAAAAGCGGCTCTGTTCATTGCTCTGTTAAAGATTCTTAACTGCTATTGAATTATCACTTATAATACCACAAGAGCTTCAAAATTATCGGGTATTTTCCGATAGGTTCGTTGCAAACAAATGAAGGAGTCAAGTTTTTAGTCAAGGTTAAAAAATCACGACCGCGAAGCGCGAGTGATTTTTCCTGAAAAACTTGACGACTTTATTTGTTTGCAGGGAACCTTGAGGGAAATGCCGGATAATTTTGAAGCTCGTGTGGTATTCGGGGGATTATTTTTCCGTCCCAAATGTCGGCCAATAATTTCACAATTGAATTCAACCTGTCAGTTTGACGTCAACGACCAGAGAAAATTTTCAAAAAATTATCAGTATAATTGACAACGGACCACTTTGGTCACGACACCTGGTGTTCAAAAAAAGAACTAGTTTTAGTGTGCACTTAAGTACACAAGTATATTACCGAATCTATTAAAAATTTTTTTTTTTTTAAATTAATAAAAATTCTTTAAAATTTCTTACTAAAAATAAAAGTAGAGTTTATTGTGCGGTGAACGGTTGTGGTAGTAAATCTCATACGAATTTAGAAGTTAGTTTTCATGCTATACCTAAACCTGGTAGCAGTTTTGTTTATGTTGAAAATTATTTCGGAAAAAAAGAAAAAGTAGATCGATGTAAAGCCTGGCAGCGTGCTTTAAAATTGAAAAATATAAATTCCATCGTGTAATCTACCAAGCTCTGCTAGAGAATCAAATAAAGCTAAAAAAAATATAGAGGCACGACATCAGCGTCTAGTAAATCGGAGTTTAAAGAAGGATACTGTGAAAAAACATAATGATATTAATGAGGATTCATTAATCCATTCATGATCCAACAAATTGAAAAAAATCATTTATAGAAAACATAAATAATTAAAATTGATGACACTAATTCAATGTAAACTTATGGTTAATTCTTTTGTTGCACACAATACGTAGCCATGTTTTTTAAGCCCCGCCCACTGGTCCGTTGTCAATACCATGTAGGTTGTACCACGTGACGTCGAATGGTGCAATTCTATTGGTCGATATTTGGGTCGGAAAAATAATCAAGAAAATCCCTCGAAATTTTGAAGGTGCCAAGCAGGCTACAAGAAAAACTGTATAACAAAAAATTGCATATTTTGGAAGTCATAATATTATTTTATTCATTAAAAAATGATTCAATCGGGTGTGTCACCACTCACCGGTCACTTTGAATAAAACGTTTTCTATAATATGCAAATTATACAGGTTGCAGTATAAGGTTCGTTGATATAATTAAACCAAATTTGTTGGGTTAAATAACAAAATCTTGAAAACAAGCATTTTCATTTAAAAAAAAATGCTGTTTCGCGCATTCCATCAAATGTCATTCGGTATTGTAACTAGAGCAAATGTCCGATGTTTTTTTCATTTTTGAGAGCATGCCTATTTTTTGTTATTATTCTTTTTAACATCTGCTTATTAAGTACGTACATATAAAAAATATACACTTTTCAAAAAATGTACAAACGTACTAGTATAGAAAATTGGGGCTAGTTTGTGTTGTGCGAAAAACCTCCGAATATACATTGAGTTAATATGTACTACGAATATAAAGGTTTTTCTTCACGCACATCGACTTACAAGTCTATAAATATTAAAATACAACTTAATCGTAAGTTTACTACAGGCTAGTTCCCACCAATTAAGATTCGCTGGATGTTAGATTATATAAGAAGTTCTTCCTACAATTAGAGTCAATAAACCTATTCACAAACAATCAAGTTTACAAGCTAAATAAAGTCATAGAAAAGGTATTCACACGTCGACTATTGCGTCACGTTTCCGCGGCTCTGCGCCTGCCGCCTACGCATGTCCATGTTAACATGACAGATCAATCGTTTTGCAACATTCACTAATTTGTTAAATTAAATGGTAGTATGTCTATGAACTCTATAAGCTTCTCACTCGCGGCTTCACGTGGTCAAAAAAAATTCTTATGGGAATGAGATGTTTCACCGTGGTAAAAAGTTCTTAGACAGAAAGCATGTCATAATTTGTTGCACATTTCGTTACATTATTTTTAATTAATATTTGCTAAATTGCATTTTATTAATATTTGTTATATTGCATACATTAAATCCAACAAAATTAACTTGAAAATTTAAATAAAATACAAATTAGTGCTTTCTAATTTTACACTAATGGTGTTAGCTTTGCGGTTTCATCATTCGACCTCCACTTGAGGATGTTACGATGCATAAAGTCACTAAAACTGGATGCATTAGCTGATTAAAACAGGTCCACCATCCTGTGCAGGCGTGATTTCTCCTAGAAAACATTTTGTAAACGTTAATTTACTCGAAATATATGCAAACAAGAGCAATAAATACACATAATTTATTGTTCTACGTTGCTGATTATTAACACTTAATGCGAGATATATCAGTTATAACTCTATATAATCGTGTTACATCTTCATTAAAATGGTAATATGATACTTGCGAACACTGAATAATTCTAAATCCTAATCTAGATGTTGCCGCAATTCTAATTTGACTAATTTAATAATAACAAGCATTTTTTTCTCAATAATACGTAGAGTTCATATATCTTAGATATATGTTAAACGCTTATAAATAAATAACAACTCTAAATCTTTACAAATAAACTATATTATGTGCTTAGTTAGTACATAAAATGGCTAAACTCTTCCGCGATCATACGTTACAATTGCGTAATATTTAATTAATATAATTTCACGAAATCAATATTTCATTGCGATGAAAGGCAATTCGCTCGCATCTTCTTCTACACATCTCGAGCAAGCGATTTATTGGCGACTCTCCATTAGCTAGTTGTAGCCAATTTAATTAGAGGATCACACGGAAGGATGCTGTAACACGGATTATGTTAGGCTACGTTCATCTTACTCTTATCTAGTACCTATTACAGAACCCATATTATTGATTACACAACGAAAATAAAAAATAATATAATATTAGTGGAACATACATTTACGATGTTCTTCAGACCCATATGACCTTCATGTAAGTAACTAATTAAATAAAATTAAATTTCCTGAAACTCTTTGTTACATATTACAGCAATGCATAGGAAAAGCATAACAACCTACGGTACATATTAGCTCTAGGTCTACCTATATCAGTCTTTCCCAACGTGGGCGATAACGCCCCCTTGTGGGCGCTGCAGGCCTAAAGGGGGGCGGTAAGAGACCCAGAAAAAAAAGGGGGCGTTGTGTAGGGCTTTGGGGTCGATTTATAATTTCATCTACCTAGCTAGGAAGACTCTTAGAAACCGACTGAGCTCTCGACTTCGAGAGTCGACATCTTGTGAACATCAACTAATATTAATTAAGATATAGCTCAAAATCGGTTCGATATAATAGACCGCGGGCAATCATGTTTTAACAAGTTTTTGTTAAATAATCCGATTTGTACATTCCTGTATCAATCGGCTGGTTCTATAATACTTGTTCTTGCTTGTCGAGTACGATTGGGCGTCGAATGAGATAAACGAGTTTATGCACGTTTGATGTCTTATTCCTGTTGGTGCGTGCTGCTTATGCAATCCTATATAAACGACGTAAATTTATTTTATTTTCATTTGCGGTTTCGCGCATAATAGATAAGCAGTACTTGATTTCAACACTTACGTATTTCTCAAAACAAAACAATGTCGGAAGTAAAAAAGAAGAGACGGCAATACTCTGCGGAATATATTAAATTCGGATTTATTGAAAATCCCACAAACCCGTCGTCGCCTTTGTGTCTTCTATGTCTAAAAACATTTTCGAACGAAGCAATGAAGCCTTCAAGACTGCAAGATCATTTGAATAAAATGCATCCAGATAAGAAAGACAAGAATGTAGCATATTTTCAAGACCTAGAGAAGAAGCATAATACTCAGCCAAGTGTATCAAAACTATTTTCGGCGGCTGCTAAGCAAGATGACGACGGACTTCGAGCTTCGTACAATATCTCTTTGTTAATTGCTCAAAAAGGCAAACCACACAACATCGGAGAAGAGTTAATTTTGCCAGCAATAAAGGAAGTAATAACTACTGTGCTTCATAAACCGGCCGCAGATATTATCCGAAAAATTCCTTTGAGTAATAATTCTGTGCAAAGACGAATTGATGAAATGGCTGAAAACATTGAAGAATCATTGTGCAATCATCTGAGGACTAGTCAATTCTCAATTCAGCTCGATGAGTCCACTTTACCAACTAATGAAGCGTTGTTGTTATCTTACGGGAGGTTTATTAAAGATGAGAAAATACGTGAAGAACTATTGTTTGCCAGAAATTTGGAGACAGATACAAAAGGCGAAACCATATTCAATACATTGGAAAAGTTTTGTGAAGAGAAAGAGATTCCTTTGAAAAATATTATATCAGTTGCTACGGATGGCGCTCCGGCTATGACAGGGCGCCATAAAGGCTTCATAGCGTACTTAAAGAATAAAATTCCAGATGTCCTTGCTATACATTGCGTTATTCATAGACAACATTTGGTTGCTAGAAACTTAAGTGAACGACTATTTCAATCACTGCAATATGTCATCAAAGCAGTCAATAAAATCCGTAGCAGCTCTTTGAATGATAGATTATTTCATCAGCTTTGTGCTACTAATGACGAAGATTTCAACCGTTTGTTGCTTCATACTGAAGTTCGTTGGCTGTCAAGAGGCAATTGTCTGATTCGATTTTACAACCTGTTTGACTCTGTGATAGAGTTCTTGGAAACTAAAGATACTGCGCAACAATCTCATAACATCAAAGAATGATATAGCTTACATGACAGACCTGTATAAACTGTTCAACGACATGAACCTCCAACTGCAAGGCGATGAACTAAATTTAATTAAAACAAAAAATGTCGTTGCTGCTTTCGCAGCCAAACTGCTTCTGCACAAAAAGAATATGGGCAGACGTGAGTTTCACAATTTTCCGAATTTATCAGTATTTTGCAGTAACGACGACTTGTTTGCCTACTGCCAACATTTGGAAAACCTCCACATTGACTTCACCGAACGATACCAGGACATTTTAAACTTGGAAATACCAGACTGGGTGTTGGATCCGTTTTCAAATGTCAACACAGCAATGTCACCTCAGCTGGAAGAAGAACTTATAGAATTGACAACAAACGAAGAAACAAAAATCAAGTTTAAAAATGGATATCAAGAATTTTGGCTACAAAAACCGATCCCACAATTGTACCCTGGATTGTGGTCAATTGTTCAACGATTCTTGATAGCATTCCCATCGTCATATTTGTGTGAACGTGGATTTAGTGCTGTGGCAACGCTGCTTACTAAAAAGAGAAATCGTTTGCGTGTTACCGAACGTGGCGACTTGCGGCTGTTTTTGAGTAAATTGGAACCTGATATCAACAAACTTATTGAACAGCATCAGATTCAACCTTCACATTAGTTTTTATATAAGAATTGATTATGTTTGTTTTATTTTCAATAAAAGATATTCTACTATAAAGTTGCGTTTCAATAATCAGTTATAAGTACTTAGCGTTTTTTAAGTATGTTTAAAAAGGGGGGCGTTAAAAAATAATTTATTCTTAAAGTGGGCAGTAGACAAAAAAAGGTTGGGAACCCCTGACCTATATGATATAACTTCTTAGTATTATTGCACAATAAATAGTAGCTAGTATTTAGTCTGTGATATAACTCAATAAGACAATACCAAGTACCAAGCGCCTATAAATACATAACTTGACAAGTCACTGTTCTAAGTAATCGTGATAACTTAAGTATGTAACCGATTACATATATCCAATTATATGTAAATTAAACTAATTGGCAGACAATTACCGGCCAACAAACTTGCGTGTCTACTTTTTTGTCCTTTCCCAATTATATAATAAATAAACCTTAATAACTATTGATTACATATTAAGATCTATTAAAACAATATTAATTGTATGTTATTTCAAATATACTTACGGCTACATATTTACCTATACAATATATTAGGAAATAGGAATATTTTATACCTATTTACTTATTAAATTATGATTTGGTCGTATATGTTTTTAGGAAACATGTTATCATAATATGCTCACCGAATGATATCTCCTTTAATGAATTAATTCAGACTCCATTGTGTCCATTGCCTAAGAAGCAGCAAAACTTAACAGGTTTACATCGCGGAAGGGTATCTTACTGCAAACGCATTGATTCCAAATTAATTGCTCGCTAGAGCTTGGTTCGAACAAAATATTTAATTTAATAAATATTGATAGTTTTATTGTAAACTAGCTTTCGCCCCCGGCTTTGCGCGTCAGTTTAGATATTAGCAAATTATATTCCAAAGCCTTGCTCGAAAATAGACAGACATGTAGACACAGTGGAGGACTTTGTTTTATGCAACGGTTTTATGACATGTTGTGATAGGATGCAGTGACTACTACATTATACTTACTGTACAAAATCTTCTATAATATAAAAATGAATCGCAAAGTATGTTGGTTTGGTTGAGTAGGTTTGGAAACTCGAGAACGGCTGAACCGATTCTGTACTATTCCTTGAAGTACGAGGATTCTTAATTCTTATGGAGGGAAAACGTAAACATGTACCACGGGCGAACCGCTATAATGTAAGTGGTTGGTCGGTTATTATGGACCTACGAAATCATATATTTTTATTATTATTATTATATCAGCCTGTCGTGTCCCAATGCTGAGCAAAGGCCTCTCCAAGTCGCTTCCACGAATCGCGGTCTTGTCCTAATGAGAACCAGTCATCTTTAAATTGGTGAAGTTCATCTCGCCATCTCTTCTTCGGCCTGCCGCGATGTCTTCTATGTGTTCCTGGGCTCCACAAAGTGGTTATCTTGGCCCACAGTTCGTCCGGCATGCGACTTATGTGCCCTGCCCAACTCCATTTCAACGCAGCGGCTTTTTGCGCTACATCGGCAATTTTAGTTTTGGAGCGCAGCTCGGTGTTTCGAACACGATCTGTTAATTTAACACCCAGTATACTTCGCTCCATTGCCCTTTGACAGACCTTCAGTTTGGACTTTTGTTCCTTTGTCAGCGACCAAGTTTGCGCACCATAAGTCAAGATAGGAAGAATACACATGTCCATAAGCTTTCTTTTGATGTTGATAGGGAGATCTCCTTTAAAAAATTCCTTCATGGACCAAAAACTCCTCCAAGCATTTTCTATTCGCCTTGTGATTTCGCGATCTTGTCTTGCCTGGAAGGAGAGTACTTGTCCGAGATATATGTATTCTTGGACATATTGTATATCTTCGTTATCGATGGTCATTCTGATCTTGGTGGTATTGGTCATGATTTTGGTCTTGGTCCTGTTCATTTTTAGTCCAACCTCAAGGCTGACGTTGCTTAGGTCTTGTAGCATTTCTTGTAGTTCGCGAGCTGAAGAAGAGAATAGAACCACATCATCAGCAAAGCGCAAGTTGGTTAATTTTGCTCCACCGACAGCAATGCCCCGTTCCATCCAGCCAATCGTAAGTTTTCTAAATATATATTCCAAGGTACTATTGAATAATTTAGGAGATAATGGGTCGCCCTGTTTAACACCCCTTTGGATTTGAAATTTTGGTCCAATTGTTTGCAATTTTATTGAAGCTGTGCTGTTGTTATATACATTTTTGAGTAAATTAATATATGTAGAACCTATATTTTGAGTTTGAAGGGCGTCGAATATTGAATTATGTGTTATACTATCAAACGCTTTAGAGTAATAGCATCTACAGACGCTCCGATTTGGTTGGTGCCAACCATCCGACCACGACCAAATCGGAAAGTGTAGAGAGCGGTCGGTCCGACATAATTATTATTAATATTGGTTTGACGTGGTCGGATGCGCCAGCGATACCGACCAAACCAACTTCCTATCCGACCCAACCAAATTGGAACGTTTGGAAGCTTTGTTCCGACCAAATCGGCTCATTCCATAGAGTAATATAGGTAATTGACTCATTCGCATTCGCAACGCCGTGTCAACATGAACGCCGAGGGAGTTACAGTCACCGAACGTGATATTATAATAAAATTACTGGAAGTATATAAAGACTTTCCCTGTTTGTGGGATTTAACTAACAAAGATTACGCAAACAGAGATGCCCGAAATCAAGCATATATTATTATGTTAGAACTATTAAAAAAAATTGACAGTGGGGCTACATTAAAAACATTAAAAAATAAGTTAGATAATATGCGTACATCCTATAGGAGGGAGCGAAAAAAGGTAAGCAAATTCAAGTCAAATATCCTGTTATGTATATAAATAAATAATGTGTTTTATATGTTTTTAATTTATGAGCATTTTTGTCTGATCTCGATGACATATAAATGAAATGTAGAAACTTTGATTCACTAAAAAGTATTTAATAAATATCAAACCTATTTAATAAATAGCACATCTAAATAATATGTAGTAGGTAATTAATAATATCAAATCTTTTTTATTTTTTACTTCTCCGTTTTTCAAGTCGGTTGTTTTTAACGTAGTTATTTTTATTGCGTTTTATTATGAACTAGCTGAGCCCCGCGGTTTCACCCGCGTGGCTCAGCTCCTGTTGGTCTTAGCGTGATGATATATAGCCTATAGCCTTCCTCGATAAATGAACTTTCTAACACCGAAAGAATTTTTCAAATCTGACCAGTAGTTCCCGAGATTAGCGCGTTCAAACAAACAAACAAACAAACTCTTCAGCTTTATAATATTAGTATAGATAACTAGGTTTCCGTCCGCGGCTTCGCCCACGCAGTCAAAGAAAAACCCGCATAGTTCCCGTTCCCATGGTATTTCCGGGATTGCATCATTTTCCCGGGATAAAAAGTAGCCTATGTCCTTTCTCGGGTATCAAAATATCTCCATACCAAATTTCATGAAAATTGGTTCAGTAGTTTAGGCGTGATTGAGTAATAGGCAGACAGACAGAGTTACTTTAGCATTTATAATATTAGTATGGATGACATGATTGCTAAAGGATTTCGCCCATTCCCTAGACTGGCTTCTACAGTCTAAATAACAAGAGAAATATGAAGTGATATACGGCTGCGCAATATCGAAACATGTCTTGATGTAGCAAGACTAGCAAGTATACATAGTGGTAAATCAAGACATGTTTTGACAATACTTAACAAGTAAAAAAATCATTATAATATATTCTAAGTACTTTATTGAAGAAATAAAACAACTATGGGTTTCAGTAAACAATAAATTTGGATATTTTACATATTTTAGGTGGAAGCTAGCAAGACTAGTGGCGCTGGAAACGATGAGGTGCATACGCCATCACTATGGTACTATGAACACCTCTTATTCTTGGATGAAAAAATCACGCCGACGACAGAGGTTATTGATAATATGGAGACGGATTCTTCCCAGTCACATAATGATGAGGTAAGCTTTAAATATTCAGAGTATTAATCATTCTTTCTTGAAAATGTACCCGGCCCTGATTGTTAAAATATTCAGTGAATATTTGTCTAACAGAATTACCATCTGCAGTACGTTGCCTTTCTGTTCTGTTAAGGCCTACTAAGTTGTCATTTAATCTCCAGTCTCCTGGCCGAAAAGTACATGTTTCAGTATCCTCGGTATCAACACAATTTCTTGTTATATAGTTTGATGACTTTTTTCTTAAATAATTGTGCAGTGTGCATGAAGCCATTACAACTTTGGGTACATTATGAACATTAATTTGAATTGGTCTTTTTAATACTCTAAAACGTTCAGCTAAAATACCAAATGCATTTTCTACAATTCTTCTTGCTCTGGAGAGTCTATAATTGAAAATTCTTTGATCATGTGTCAAATTTCTTCTTGGATATGGTTTTAAAAGATTTTCATTAATGGCAAATGCATTATCTGCCACAAAACAATATGGGGCGATAACATTTGATTGCGGTAAAATAGAAGGTGATGGTAAATTTAGTTGGTTCGATTTCATTTTTTCATGAAAAGTTGTATGTTTGAATACTCCACCATCAGAAATACTGCCATTAGAACCTATATTTACATAAATAAACTCGTAATTTGCATTCACAATACCAAGCACGACTATGCTAAAAGTTCCCTTATAATTATAGTACAGTGTACCCGATTTTGGCGGCTTCTCGATAATAACATGTTTGCCGTCAATAGCACCCAAGCAATGATTAAATTGCCATTTTATTTCAAAGTCTTTAGCTATTTGTAACCAGTCATTTTCTGTTTCAGGAACCTGCAACAAAAAGAGAACGCGTTACGAGAAGAAAGCAAAATGACATTTTAAAGAAACAGTCGGAATTACTAGAGTCTGCTAAAATATTAATATCTGGTGACGGCACATCAGCTGATGCTTTCGGGAACTCCGTGAGTTCTCAGCTCAAGGAGCTCCCAAAAGTACAAAGATGCCTCGCCGAAAAATTAATAGGAGAAACATTGTTCTATGCAAAACTAGGAGTGCTTACTTTTGAAACCTCAATAAATATTAAAAGAAGATCAGTACAATATTTAGGTCAGGGGTACGCGTACCAGCAGCAGGTGCCACAAACATATGCACCATCACCAACACCATCACCTCAGCATCACCAGCCGTCACCATATGCACCATCACCATCACCATCACCACAGCATCACCAACCGTCACCATTTGCACCATCACCAACACCATCACCACAGCATCACCAGCCGTCACCATTTGCACCATCACCAACACCATCACCACAGCATCACCAGCCGTCACCATATGCACCATCACCATCACCATCACCTCAGCATCACCAGCCGTCACCATTTGCACCATCACCATCACCATCCCCACAGCATCGTCAGCCATCACCATCACATAAGTACTCACATACATCACAATCACTTCAACTCAGTCAGCCATCAACGTCATCAACATTACCTCAGCTTCCACCATCATCATACCAGCAACAATTAGATTCCAATTCATTAATTAATTACATTAGCAGCAATCAACAACAGGTAGTCAGAGGAAAGGGGAAGGAGTTAAAAAAATATTTGATTTTTAAAAAGTAATTTTTCAGTGATATTCGTACTTTTCCATTTTAATTTTTACTAGCTTTCCGCCCGCCTTTGTCTAAAACCTAATAAATTATATACTAAAACCTTCCCCTGAATCGCTCTATCTATAAAAAGAGCAACTATGGAGTTTCTTGCCGGTTCTTCTCCATAGATGCTGCTTTCCGAATCGGTAGTAAATGTTAAAAATATGACGTTTCAAAAGTGCTTCTCGAAGAAGTCTAATTGAATAAATAAATGTTTGAGTTTGAGTTTTAGGAGCCATTATTTAAGAGAAGAAGAAGAAGAAGAATTTGAGTTTGAAAAAAAACCACGTCAAAATCCGTTGCGTAGTTTTAAATATATAAGCATACAAAGGGACATAGGGACAGAGAAAGACACTTTGTTTTATACTATGTATACTATTACTTTAGAAAAATAAATAAACTATTTTTTATATATTAAAGTTGTTTTATTGAATACATACCTTTAGGTAATCTTTGAGTACTCTAATGATAGCTTCGCAGGTCTCTGGTATTATCTCAGACAGTAGTTGTGGTGATATACATGTGCTTAATTTAAGATCATTATATTCTCTTCCTGACGCGAGATATTTTAAATTTGCCACTAATCTTTCTTCGGCAGTTACAGCTTGCCTCATAACTGTATCGGTTTTCGCTATATATCTTTTCAAAAGATTTAATATTTCATCGAATGATTCTGGAGTCATTCGAAGATATGTTCGGAAATCTTCATCATCCAATTCCTTAAGGAGCCGCATATGACTGTAATTTTCTCTATTTCTATAGTAGAATTTAGCCCATTCTCTTCGTTTTTTCCTTTGTTCCTTTTGCAGCGGTGCTGTAGCAACAATGGTTGCTGCAACCAACGCTATTTTAGCATTTTTCGATAATACCGGTGGCATGAGGCAAGACGTCCGTTCACTACTTCATAACAAAGTCAACTGCATATATTATATTAACTCTATGGTCAACTGACAGCTGGAAGGCCAACCGTCGGACAATCTGTAGCAATGTCGGAATGGTTGCCATGTCGGTTCCAATATGGTTGGCACCAACCAAATCGGAGCGTCTGTAGATGCTTTAATCTACAAAGGCCATGTACAATGAGATGTTATTTTCTTGACATCACGAAACATCACGAAATCATATAACAAAATCAAAATATTGTTTAGTAGAAAAAAAACATAAACCATATTTTTTTCCATCATAGTCAGCAAAGTCGGACTTCGAACAGTATTCGATACAATATATTTGATTATTTTAGATTAGGTGGATGGCCGTAATTTAATAATGTAACTACTTACTTTGGTCAAACTGGTAATAATTGCTGGACAGTAATTACGATTATTAGTTCTTGTAAGGCAAAAATAAACAAATATGTAAAATTTAAATATTTTATTTAACAAAATATTATCTTAATCGTATTGACAACGGACCACTTTGGTCACGACACCTGGTGTTCAAAAAAAGAACTAGTTTTAGTGTGCACTTAAGTACACAAGTATATTACCGAATCTATTAAAAAAATTTTTTTTTTTAAATTAATAAAAATTCTTTAAAATTTCTTACTAAAAATAAAAGTAGAGTTTATTGTGCGGTGAACGGTTGTGGTAGTAAATCTCATACGAATTTAGAAGTTAGTTTTCATGCTATACCTAAACCTGGTAGCAGTTTTGTTTATGTTGAAAATTATTTCGGAAAAAAAGAAAAAGTAGATCGATGTAAAGCCTGGCAGCGTGCTTTAAAATTGAAAAATATAAATCCGCATATGAGAGTGTGTTCATTACATTTTCAAAGGAATGATTTTATTGTACCAAGTAACTTGACAATGTTTAACCTCAAATATAAATGTAAATATAAATCTAAAACTAATTGAAAAATTTGTTTTTCAGGTGTTATTACTAAAAAGATGACTTTAAAAAAAACATGTGTTCCATCGTGTAATCTACCAAGCTCTGCTAGAGAATCAAATAAAGCTAAAAAAAATATAGAGGCACGACATCAGCGTCTAGTAAATCGGAGTTTAAAGAAGGATACTGTGAAAAAACATAATGATATTAATGAGGATTCATTAATCCATTCATGATCCAACAAATTGAAAAAAATCATTTATAGAAAACATAAATACCTAATTAAAATTGATGACACTAATTAAATGTAAACTTATGGTTAATTCTTTTGTTGCACACAATACGTAGCCATCTTAGAGTATATATATATATATACTATCTATAGAGTGCGAATAACCAAGTGGGAACAGTAGGCACAGGTGGGAACAACACGACGTTCCAGCCGCGAGCGCTCGTAGTCGTGGTTGAGTGCTGTCGAAGTGCGTTGCTCTGAAATTTTTTTCATATTTACGAATAAACATGGTGAAATGTGCAGTTCTATCTTGCAAAAACGATACTAGATAATACACAAAATTGAAATCCAGTATCACATTTCATCAGTAAATCGATTGTTATACTTATTTTTATGAAAATAAATTTAGCATCGCGGGGGTGAAGGGGAGGTGGGAGGCGGACACGCGCAGGCTCGCTCGCGCGCCTCACTGCCGCCACGTGATCGTAGTGATGTGACCTGACCAACGCTGTACTCGATATAAAGTTTACTAGAAGAACTATATTTTAACAAATTATTTATTTAACTTTAAAATTAAAACTCTTTTAAAAATGTATTATAAATAAATTTGTGGTGTGTTTTGTATGAAACACTTTCTAATATTATGAATGCGAATGTATTACTTATAGTGTAAATGTAAAGTATGTACAACCCGGTTACAATATCTGTGGACCTGGCGTCGATGACGTCACGTCGCGAACGCAACGAAATTGCTAACCGTACTGACGCGCCAAGGGCGAGCGCGGGGAGGTAAAGGGGAAAGGGAAGGGGCTCCGCATTCCAGCGAGGTCCACAGATATTGTACCCGAGTTGTAATGTTACGATATATTTTCTGAACCGCTAAATTGATTTTGAAGATTTTGATAGTAGAATGGATAAAATTAAATAAAAAAATTATTAATATAAATAATAAAAATTATTTATTATATTATCATTTTAAATTATTAATTATTTCTTATTTTTATTTAACATTTTTAAAACATTATTATTTTTTTTGATTTATTATTAAAGAAATAGCACTAAACCCGATCTTTTATTTTTATTAACTTTATTATTTAAAAAGTACTCACGTTTTTCTGATATTCCAATTAAACATATTTTTAAAAGTACATAATATTATTAATACAAGAAATATTCAAATGGAACAAACAAACTTTATTCAGTTGGTAAACAAATTTAAAATTACATATTTATACTTTATTCATATATTTTTCCTTTAATAACTTTCTGAACATAAAATTTACTTATGATACATATTTATTTACATAACTTATCGATAATTCAACACGCAATTGATACCTACCCATCCCTATTTGTCACACACACATCTATATAGTATCTATAGCTCATCTGCCTACGATGTGCACCAAGCAATTTGTGCAATACACGCGCTCTATACTATTGTTTATACTCTAAGGTAGCCATGTTTTTTAAGCCCCGCCCACTGGTCCGTTGTCAATTCGATTCGACAAAGTTAAAAAGGTACCTTTTTTATCTGTGCTATGAAAGCGTGCTAAAAAAAATATTTGACATTTAACGTCAAATCGTGTCAACACCAAGTCGCAAATTGTCAAGCTTTGCGTCTGCACCTTGTTCTGCACTTGCTCTGTGGCGTCTACCCAAGCTTCAATTTATTGGACCGAAAACAATGTCTGTTGTTTAATTAATATCAAGTTCTGAGTAAATATAATTAAATTAAGATTAAATTATAAATTACAATTAACTACTGACTATAGTTTATAAAATTCAATATGGATGATATAGAAAAACTAAGTTGCAGTAAGTATTTGACTAAGCGGCATATTTGGAAACAATTTACCATTGTATTAAACGATTATCAATTATTAAACAATAATTATCAATTATTTTAGAGGAAGAATTAGATTTAAGCGATGTGGAACATTCAGCTACAGACGATCATAAGGAAATTGAAGAGAAACCGAAGAAAAATCGTAAGAAAAGACGTCGAGAAATCGATATGGTAAGTTAGTTGAACTTATTTTTAGTATTAGTGCATATTATGTAGAAATAAATGGTATATTAAGAAATGTGTGATTGTGGCAATGTAGAACTGTAGTGTAGAACGTATTTATAGGAAAATTGAGTATATTATGGTGATCAATGAAACTAATGTTAAGGCAGTTTGTCAAATAAATAATAAGTACCTACCACAGTAAGCAGTTTCAAATAATTTTAGATAAAACTGTCTGACGATGATGACACTGATGATGAGGGTCTGGCAAAGAAGTTATTGCGGAGACATAGTCCTGGTCCCAACTCTCCGGCATCCCATAGAGAGCCTCGTACTTGTGTATTGAAGGTACAAATAGATACTTAAGCTTTGTAGTGAATATAATCTGACATTGTCATTAGTATTTTACTTGATCGTCACATCTTTACTGAACTGATTTAAAACTAAGGACCTCTATTTAGACCACACAGCAATTTTGGTTGAAATGCTTATTCAAGCAAGATTATCAATACGGAGACAGTACAGACCAAATATAAATATATTATAAAACTTATAGAAGCATTATACTCTTCATAACCTGCCTGTCACATATCCAAGAGTATATGAAAGCATAATATGTAAAAAATAAAAAATGCTACAACCTGATGCAGAAAAACATGATTGTTATTGTAATAGGTTTAAAATGCACTTGAATGCAATGCAATGTGTTTACCTTAAATGAAATGTTACTTTACTTGTTTAATATATAGATTTGATTTGTACTAGCTTACCGCCCACGGCTTCGCCCGCTTTGTCTAAAACCGAATAAATTATATACTAAAACCTTCCTCTTGAATCACTCTATCTATTGCAAAAAACCGCATCAAAATCCGTTGCGTAGTTTTAAAGATTTAAGCATATAAAGGGACATAGGGACAGAGAAAGCGACTTTGTTTTATACTATGTAGTGATGGTAAACAATGTGCTTAAATATGTCCAGACACTGTGTATATAACTTCTTAATAACTAAAGATACATTTACATTCCAGGCGAGTCAAAAGCGTCGGCCACTCTCCCGTCTTCTAGAGCAGTTGCTGCGTAACTTGGAGAAGAGAGATCCCAACCAATTTTTTGCTTGGCCGGTGAATGATAACTTTGCACCCGGCTACTCAACTATTATAAGACGACCAATGGACTTCTCAACTATGAAACAGAAGATTGATGATAATGAATATAAATCACTCAATTGTTTTATTGTGAGTGAGATTTGAACCTACCTCTTTTGCAGATCTTTAGACTTTTTTATATTCTTTATATTTAATTTGTTTGATTTGTTAAATGTTTCATAACCTATAACTGTTCTCTTTTTGTGAAATAGTCTTAATATCCATTTGTTGAGTGAAAATTTTAAATTAATTTATATTGTTTAACAGGACACATCATTTTACAGTTGCCTTTAATCTATATTAATTCAACAGCTTGAACTTGTAACTAATCCACTTATTTCCTAACAGTCACTTTCAATAGCTAAAAACTAAAAATTCTATAATCATTTATGTTTATTTTTAACTTCCAGAGTGACTTCAAACTAATGTGCAACAACGCAATGAAATACAACAAGCCAGGCACTGTATACCATAAAGCTGCAAAGCGGTTACTCCACGCAGGGCTTAAACAACTAACCCCGCAGAAACTAAGACCACTTGGAGATATACTCACTTATATGTACGAGATACCAATACGAGAACTTGGCTTTGACATCGGCAAAATGGATGTCGTGAGTATATGTGTTTATATTGTACAAATGCAATGTGATAATTATGGGACTGGGAATTGAGAGCCTCTGTCGTTGTTTAAAATTACTGTGTTATTATAAATGTGGGCTATTTAAGCGATTGATGTTAAAAAAATATAAGGTATATATACACTGCTTTGTGTATTCATTAAAATATATCATATTATGATATTTAATTAATTTATCATCAAATTCATTAAGAATATATTGTTATACAAGTAAATTGTATGATTATTATAATTTTAATCACATTTGAAGTATATTTCTAATTATTAAATATTAATGTGTATTTTCAAAGTTCATAATATGTCCTATGAAACAAAAAAGGCTAGAAGATGTTAAGTGCCATACATTTATAGTTTCCTATAATTGTAAAACAGACAACAAACTCATTTTTATTATTTATATTGTAATATATTATGGCACATAAAATATATGTTTAATTATTTGTTAATAATCATATCCACAAGATAATAAAAATGTATATCTTTCACTATATTTATTGAATGTGCCTGTTTCATTAATATTATTTTATTGCCTGCATTAATTTGAGGGTAGTTTGTTAGTCTAAATATTATATTATATCGTATGTATAAACTAAATTCCTATTATTGAATCATCTATTACGTAAAAACTACTGGATCGATTTTTATAACTTTTTATTAATGACATTTGTCTGTGCCCTGTATAACATTTATTTTGTTATATCCAACATTTTATGTATTTTAATTTTTTTACAAAGTATAGCGGGTGGGCTAGTCTATGGTCGATTATACCATAAAATATAGAAATTATAAAAAGTTGACAAGCTAAATGTTTCTCACGCAGCCGTTACGGACGTACGGTAGAAAGGTTTGCAATATAATTATATTACGTAGTGTTATGCACTTAGATAGATACGCTTAAGGTCATTTTGTATGTTTGTTTTGTGATTACGTCTTAATTATAGTGCGAACTTTTGCATGCGGCGTGTGTGTTTTTTTTAAGGGTTTTTCTATTTGATGTTATTGGAAATAGTGTTTTTTTTAACCCATTGAGCCCCGAACGACCCGATCGGTCCGTTTGTGATTCCGGGGCCTGAGTTATTAATATTTTTAAATGTTGACATATTTTTTAATGAACTGTGTTTTTATGGCATTCAGAATGGATAACTGGAGAAAAAAAATGGTGTCATAAAAAAAAAACCTTTATTTCCAGTAATATCACAACATATACATTATACAGTGTCTATCAAATAACTTAATAAATTTTAAAGCATGTTATAAAGATAAGACAAAGCCACTGAATTCATCTTTGCATATTATGTAAATATTTAAAGAGACATTACGGTGAAATAAAAGAGAAACAGACAACATGGTCAGTTTTCATCTTAACCCATTGAGCCCCGAACGGCCCGATCGGTCCACGACACAATAGATTTTCTATTGTGTCTGTGATTCCGGGGCCTGAGTTATTAAAACCCAAGTCTCCACTATCTATTTCGCTATATATTAACAATCCAATTCTCATAAAAATAGGCCTTAATAGAACATCAAAAAGGTTCAAAAATTAAGTTATTTGCTATACTCCGTATTTGTCGTGTGGAGCGATAGCAAGGTGTGAGCAGTGATAAATGTTAGCACAAGGTGCTGAAGCGCAGCAGCCCGCTGAAGAGCGGCGGGTCGGAGGGGGAGGTGGTGTCGGACGGGCAGGAGCGGCCCGACGGCGACGCGCGCAAGATGCACATGGAGGCCGCGCGCGAGCAGCACCGCCGTAGGCTCGCCAAGCAGGGTGAGACACACAAATAAAAAAAAAGACGGGTTGCACTCCGGGAGTGCCGACAGAAGTGAAAACTTGATTATTAACGTTCAGCATGTTTGATATTTTGGAATGGTATCCGTCTTACGCATAAGGGCTAAAAAAAAAAAATCCGTCTTACGCTTTTTCGATCAGGCCACGTGTCCTGACGCGAGTTTAAGATTTTATACCCAACGCCGCTAAAGAAGTTTTCACTTCAAAAATGAGTGCGTGTACTATAAGTGTACACACGTAAGAAGTGAAACTTCTTTATGACCTTATTTTTCAAAAAATAATTTACTATATGCAACTTTAGAAAAAAACGTCGAATCACGCGTGATAGGGATAAGAAAAAGATGGCGCGTAACGGAAAAATGTCACGCGTAACGAAAAAATGTTACACTAAATTTTTTTTCAACCCCGATAAAGAAGTTACACTTCAAAAAAAATGTTTTCAAGTTCAAATTTTTAGTGCTCAACATGGCTCTGACATCTGAAATAGGTTATTACCAGTTTCTCAGAAAAACAAAAAGAAAATGCGTTTATTTTTTATTTTTATGCAAGTTAAAAAAGATATTTCAAAAACTTAGTTTTCGTAATTAAAATGTTTATCCACTTGTTATGTTGAAAATCTAAACAAATGGAAGATTTTCAATTATAATATGTCAACTACTATTTACTATTTCTGTTTTCTTTCCTTCCTATTATACTTTGCTTAAAAAATTCCAGAATATTAACCTAATTAGAAACTTCCAGCATTCCCCCGTATGGACGCGGATGGCAAAACAACGCTGTGCCTAGTGACGCACACGGCTGATGCCGTCGAGGACAAGCCGTTAACACTGGGACAGTACATTGGAAAATTGAGTCAGGGCACCGGCACTCTGCACAGTAAGTTGCTCTTTCTCCTGTATTATTTATCAGATTATACAGATTTTGAGTAGAAAGAAGAGATATTATATTTGTGCAGAATAAAAATCATAATTTATAGTCAATTCTGTTAAATTTTCCTATTATTTACTTTTACCCTTCAAAATATTTTACGGAGACACTTGATATCTAAAATATTGCGCTCTGAAACTTTAAAACTTTAGAATTTCATAATAGCGATTTCAAGCCAATACAAAATAATTAAATATGCCTCACAGCTCACCAATAAATAAATAAATAACCACTTGCAGCGACCCGCGAGGACCGTCGCAACTTGGCCAAGGGCGTGAAACCGCTGCACTACGGGCCCTTCAGCTCGTACGCGCCCGCATACGACGCGACATTCGCCACGCTCACCGCGCACGAGACACACCTCGTGTATCACACGCTGCGTGAGTTACACACACACACATACATAAACACACACACACACACACACACACACACACGTATCTCTTTTATTACAGAACACAATCACTTCTGGGCCATTAACACTACCAGGCACACACACACACACATATGCATCACTATAGTGACACACGCACACAGGTAGAACTCGTGAACCACTCCCCCTAATCACAAAATTAGCAGCACATACACACACGCTCACAACGCTAACGCAAGCACGTTCACCGAACATACACATCACACGCTACAAAACACAATTTTTTCCACTCCCCAGCCATTGAAGCCATCATACATACTCACTTTCGTGCACACACACATGACACATGCTTATTTCTTGTAGAATTAGTCGCTCACACACCCATAATAAAGCACATCTGTTTTATTCATGCCTTAAACACATAAACACATTACATTATGTACATAAAACATATTATGTACATTCTGCACTATGTATATTCACTTAACACCAATATGCACCATAGATGAACTCACTTAGTTCACAACTTTTCTCCCTCCAATCGACAACACATAACTTTATTATTTTTTTCAAAATGCTGATCATACAAATAAACTTAACATTTTTTGCTCCTTTCAGCACCAGAAACTGGTCAAGGCAACGAGGAGTTACTACGCTTCGCGCCCGACTCTCCTTGGGCGCTCATATACGATATGGAGGCGATGTTCCCGGAGAAGAAGCAACAGCTCGAACCAACGGTACCTAAGGATGAAAATGTAAGGCAATTTATTGAGGAGTGAACAAAGAAAATATGCTTCCATGTTCTATGTAGTTATTGCATTTAAATAATGTTATGCCTTTTTCTTCTTCCGGGACTATCTTTTTTTGTAGCCTTTTTGTACCAAAATATCAAATTCTTTTGAAAAATGCAATCTGTAACAACAGGGTGAGCACATTGTAGACAATATGGACACTTCTGGTTTTCTAAAAAATAAAAAAGACGTGTGGCACTCGGGGACTGCCGCGGTAAAGCTATCGCATGCTATGCCTTCAAGCCACACTTCCGCGCCCGTCGGAGTGGGGAGCGTGAGGTTTTTCGTTACTAAATTTCTGGATTCGGTCCCCGCGCTCAAGGCCCGCGATAGAAGCTATGCAATAGCTTAAAAATCTCGTTCTTTCAGGATCTATCAAAGGTGAAGATCGACATGGACGAGCTGCGCACGCTGTCGGAGCTGGGCGTGGACACGGAGTTCCTCGCGGACATCGAGGAGGAGGTGGTCGCGGCGCAGCACGACTACGGGATCGCGCCCGCGCTGCGCCACACGGGCGAGCTGCTGCGGCGCCTCGAGCGCGAGCAGCGCGACCGCCTGTCCGCGCCGCCGCCGCACCACCTGGCGCTGTGCCCGCGCGCCGGCCCGCCCGAGCGCGAGCTGGCGCGCCTGGCCGCCGCCTGCCTGCGCGCCATGCTGCAGCGCGTGCCGCCGCGCCACGTGGCGCCGCCCGCCGCGCTGCGCCGCGCCATGGGCGTCACGCTCGCGCACCTCGGTACGTGCACACACACCCCGCGCCATGCTGCACGTACCACACCATGCACACACAAACACCCTCGCGTTCCAAACCACACCATTCATACACGCTCGCACTAAGGCGAGGATGCACATACGCACTCACCCGTCATACACCTAACAGCCGCACTAGATTCCACAACACAGCAAGAATTTCACTTCGACCCGCATCGTACCCAAAAAACATTATTTCTTTAAGGCGGCCAAAAGAATATTAAACTTTCTTTAGTGTTTTTTATTCAATTATAAAACTTCATGTGTTTTTACAGATACTCCGATGGCAGTCGACGACTTTGAAATGGAGATCCACGAACAGAGAGACACCTCCGATCCAGATTCTAGATCCAGTCATGATAAATAAACATTCTATAAAAATAAGTTCCTATCTGGGAAATACTAAATTAACTCTGTTGAGTTTACGTTATTTGTAAGTGAAGGATGTTATTGGTAAAGAAATAAAAAAATATATATTATAAAAGTCTTTTATTTTTCCTCAATAAAATCGTAATCAATGAAATATTTTAAAATTATTATTAAAAAACAAAGAATTTAACTTTTCTCAGTTTTGTCATAGCACCTTGGATAAGTTACGTATAATCGAGTCCATAATGGCTCACATTCCTTTAACCTAAATTGTTTGAGTGTGTGAATATTAAGGACAAGAAACAAAGTAGACAATAATTCAATTTGTTACAAATTGGTGGTCAAATATTGATGGTTATAGATGGCGTAGACGTAAAAACTAAAAACATGAAATTAAACTTACTAACCTCCCTACACATCCATCAAATAAAAATGCGTCCTCTGAGAAACGCACCGTGAATCCTGAATAATGTAATGTTTTCAATTGACTAAAATATATAAGATTTACAAACATTGTACATTATCATGGACCTTGTCATGGACCAATATTATTGGTCCATGACATTATAAAAAACGTACTTGTATTTTTTTTTTGTTTTGGTGAGCATTACAATGTAATTCCAAAATGAATAAGGCTGACAATCCATTAATTATTATTATTTGTTATTTATTAAACATTTTTTCTAGTCACCGATATCAAGGTACCTATTCTTTAATTATATTAGGTACCTATCAGGTATCATCTAATCGACAATAGATGGCGTTAAATTCAACAACGGTATATATGTTGCTTCTAGTCAACAATAGATGGCGTCAAATTAAATAAGTTGTTAATGTTGCTCTAGTCATCAATAGATGGCGCTAAACTCAATCACGTTAGAAGATACTTCTAGTCGACAATAGATAGTGCTAAATTAAATAGGTTGTTAATGTTGTTCTAGTCATCAATAGATGGCGTTAAACTCAATTACGTTAGATGATACTTCTAGTCGACAATAGATGGCGCTAAATGTAACAAGTATATGATGCTTATGATAATAGATGGCGCTTAATTAAATAAATATTACATACACGTTCCTCTAGTGGTCAATAGATGGCGCTACGTAAAAACTCATTGTCTTCTAGTTTTAGTTTTAAGATAATGAACCCTAGACCGCGCAACAACTAGGTACTTACTGAATTTGGGTGTAATATTTTCCGAATAAAAAAATGTATATATTTCAGTTTTAAATTAAACTCGATAATTGCCATGTTTTTGAAGTAGGGACAAAGCATACAATAAAATCAGACAAAATATAAATTTCACTTTCTTTAGTTTAATTTTGTATCATCTTCTATATGCAAATAGTCCACGGTAAACGCATGAACGGCAGGACCGATTTCGATAATTCTTTTTTTGTCGTGTTTGTTATTGTCAAGACAAAGAATCTTAACTTATGAAATAAAAAAGAAAACTTAATGGGTATTTAAACTTCAATTTTCACAGATCGCGCGCACACACTGCCACACAGGAAAATATCAAGTTCACAGGACGGGTCAGCGAGTAATATTATAATTTTATTTATAAAATGTATAATGTGCAGGCCAATCATTTTGCCAAATTAAATGCCCACTTCAGTTAAAAACTTTGACCAAGTTTCGCATTTATAATAAAAGTGGGATGGCAGACGCGATATCAAAATATTGAGCCAGATCAGCTTAAGAAGATAAAAGTTTACAAACTGATTTGACAGACATTTCATCGTCTGTTGCAGGTCTACCAGTTGTGATCAATCGTTGGGGTCATTCATTAATCCCTTGATATTTTTATCAATTTTGAAATCCTCTGGCAATCAATAGTCTAAAATATATAATTTTTTCTAAAAGACAACCTGCATTATAATTTGTAGTCAAATCAATTCAGCACTTACGTTTTGCTTATATGCAAGATCAGATTTTAAATAATAAAAAAAATATTTTTAAATATTTTTTTACATCTACACATCTTACACCTAGCATGTAAAATTAACGTAATATCAACCTTATCATTAATTTAAAATTTCTAATATTACAAGTTTGACGTCAGACAAAACTTCTTACCTTTCTCGTAGGCAAACCTGATTGGCTTTAAATATTAATTATCTTACGAAAGTTATAATGACATCAGTTTAGTCTTCAAAGGGTTAACATTTAATGAGTCTCGTTAGGTAAGAGGGCGATGGCATGTAACTCAATCTGAGTATCACGTATATTCGCAGGAGCCGAGATAGTTTTTTCCCCAGGGATATATAAAGCTATATTAACTATATACTGTGGCGACCTTAAACCCAGTGAGGATCGTTCGGTCAAAGGTTTAACAAACCCTTTATCGTTGATATATTCCAATAAAATTTATAGTACTAAGGATATAAATAAATGTTCTTATTTATAATTTAAAATTCAAAATATTGTGCGATATTCGTATAAAATTATGGTATCGTATTTATAATATTTCAATAATTTCTTTCAAATTGTTTTGTTGTGTGAATCGACTGTACATAATATTATGATAAAACTATCATGGCTGATGGTTCACAGAGTATAACGTATATGTACCTAGTTAACTAACGTATTCAATACAAAGTAACGCGTAATCACTTAGGTACAATATCGTTAATTTTTAGGCTATCGTCTAGACTACCATATTATGGCCTTGATGTAATATCATTGAGCAATAATAGTTATCAATTGATCGTATATCACCTGTCAAGTGAAGCTACAAGGGCAGGCACAAAGCGCGACCGGTCGCCGGGCGCGTGTGATCGCAGTCGACAGTCGCCGGTCGCACGCGTCGAGGGGACTTCATAATATAGGGGACTTATCGATTGACTTTTTTCATCGCACTTTATCTTATGAATGATTTTGTATGAGTTATCATACTTTTCACCATCTATGATTACAATTAAATTCAATTGCACATGAAATAAGATTCAATTACCTACGAAATAAGATCTTTTTTTTATTACATGAAAATATTAAGTTAAGTAGGTAGGTAGCATTGATTTGAAAGTTTAATTAATTAAAGGTTGCTTACACTACATAATGCATAGTTTTAATGGTATTAATTTACTTATTTTATTTACCACTAGCGTCCCGCCCCGGCTTCGCACGGGTGCAATGCTGATACTAAATACACTACAGAAAAACTGTGAACGTTGTATATAGAAACATAGCGGCCCGCTCCAGCTTCGCACGTGTATAAAATAGATAGCCGGGCGGCCGGCCGGTACCGCCGCAAACCCTACGTCCCGCAATTTTTAAATCTGTAATATCTTCGAAAAAAATTTGGAAAATCCAAAAGTGCACGACTCATAATGCTCATTTAATTATGAAATATAAAAAAAAAAAAAAAAAAAAAACTTATTGTAGTTTTCGTTTTTTATTAATTGCAATTAAACGACACTGAATTAATTAATCATTCGCATTCAGTGACCTACAATCGTCGATTAGAATATTTAAAAAAAAAATTAACTCAAATGATGGATTTTTTCACAAGTTATAGTGTTTTCAGGTTTCACACATGACGGACAGGAAAATTTTTTGACCTATTTCGGTGTTTTTTTCCAATTCTATTGAAGTAAATCAATTTTTAAAAAGTATGGGATTAATCTCCATTAAATTATCTCGACAATAGTATGCAAAATATCTTGATTCCGTGAACTAACAAGGCTATAATAATGAGAATAGCTGCAAAAATGAGGCGAAAAAAATTTTTCGATCGTAAAGCACTCTCTGATGCTTCGCATCATGAGTCGTGCAATATTCACTTAAATCATACGATGTAAAGGGCCATATAGATCTATATTAAATGAACAATGTATTCAATTGGCTAAGGATTAATGCTGTATTGGTTAAAATCGCATCGAAAATTAGCCATTATTTGTCGTAAAAAGTAAATGACAAAAAAAAGTTATTGTGGGTTATCCATAAGAGATAGACATATAC
Organism: Colias behrii; assembly: GCA_029959065.1. NCBI lineage: Eukaryota > Metazoa > Arthropoda > Insecta > Lepidoptera > Pieridae > Colias > Colias behrii. Next base: position 16,107,743 of record JARWMC010000001.1, read on the forward strand.
CATCGCTGACTTTTCTGTAGACCTTTTCAATGTGTATAATACTTAGTACATTATTTTGATAAAACTCGTAGGGTTCAGCCTGCGTTTGCAATGTAAGCGGAAAAAATGTAATTTTTTACGACATCACATTAGAAACCTCAAAAATAGCAGTACTTCTCCACTATTTAATGGATGTTAATACATATAAACCTTCCTCTTGAATCACTCTATCTCTTAAAAAAAAACCGCATAAAAATCCGTTGCGTAGTTTCAAAGATTTAAGCGTACAAAGGGACATAGGGACAGGGAAAGCGACTTTGTTTTATACTATGTAGTGATAAGTCTCAAGTACCTACCGCATTAGCCATGTGTTTGTGTTATTATCATTAAAATTTACAAAAATATATGTTTTACATGAAAAAGCGCAAGCAATTTCAATCACATTAAAAATTCTTAATCCCCTTTTCACACAATAAACACAAGAATATTATCACATCAAATTATAGGCATACACCACCCTCATACACCCTCTTTCACATGGGAACCGATTTTCCCCTAAATGTTTATCGATTTCTACATTTACTGAATTGAACCTTATTACATTGTAGTACGGAACGTTTTGATAGTAAATAATAAGTTTGTATAGATGTAAATCGACACGAATAATGCAAGTAGTGGTTTTGATTGTGAGTAGTGTTTGTTCCGCGGCATTAGTGGTCTTGACTGAGTGTGGGACACGGGGTAGCGGCGAGCGCGGCCACGGGAACTAACCGTTTACTTTTTACGTAATTTGTGATTGATTTCGGATTGAGTAATAAAAAGGCAGTTTCTTGGATGCTAAATAGTATGTAACTGGATATGTAAAGTAACAATTATCTTAACGAATTATTAACCAATAGGTACATACTTTTATTCTATAACAACATAATATTATTTTCTACATGTAAATCGAAGGGATACAAGGTTAAAGTTATCGAATTATTCTTCTTTATTCTATATAAGAGTGAAAATTATTAGCATTAAAATATAGGATCATGCCCAAATAATAATAGAAAAATAATTGAACGATAATCCCCAATAAATTTCAGGTAGCACGCAGTCACGCACACAACTAACTTTGCTAATGCTTATAGGTTTATTTCTCTATTCTGCCCTCCGGTTTCGTTTGGACATTACCGGGGTAACAATCTTTTATACATAGGTTCATTTCTAATTAAAAAAAATACTTATTTTTGCTATAAATATATTCTTAAACACTTTTCAATATTAAAAGCCTTTTTTGCACACCAACTTCAGATTCTGATAAATATTCGCCATGTGACATAAAAACTGAATTCTCACACTGATCGCTTTTTATTTATACAATGTAACACAAAGAAGTGTCGTCTTGTGGTAATCGGATTAGAACACGAGCAAAAACCAAGTCGTATTTCCAATACTACTTTTGAAAGGATTTGCGCAACACTCGAGATTTTGCTGAAAAACTAAACAATAGAATTAGCTACAATCCTTTAAGGTGTATCGCATTATTTTCGCCGTTTTTGATGATATTTTTTCACATGATAATAATTCGTGTTCTTGAATTTTTATAAATGTTTGAGAAGTAAAGATGAGTTAGACACTCAAAGAAAAAAAAATCTTTAAGCAATAACCTTTTAATAAAGAGCTTCCTCTTTAATAATGTTTGACTATATTTAATATTGTACTAAAACCAGAATGTTGTCCTTTATTTTCTTTACCCTGGATTATAAACAGTAAACTTAACACGCCCACTAAGCCTCCAGGGGATAAGCTAAAACATACCAGAACTTTATTTTCCCATATTTATGTTTATCTAACAGCTTATTTACCACATTTACCCAAAATAGCCTCTAGCTAACCTCAAGATCCAGTAAAAATCAACATTTAGTCAATCAAAAAATATTTTACAACAATAGAAGAGCACTCGAGGTTAATATTTAGCTGAATGGGCACAAAGGAGCACAGTTTTGCGTCCAAAAACTTTTACAACAATGATTCCGAGGCACCTGTCCAAAAGTCCCACAGAAACTCACACGCCTACAAAAAAACGGGTTATTTCTTTATGCGGATAGATTTTTTTCTGTATGTTTCAAATACAACAGTTTTTATTAGAAAAAGTACTGGAGACATGTTTTGAAGCTTGTTGGAGAGATGCCGCTATCGGCGGATGATCTGTGATTCTCAGTTGGATAGTATGGAGTTTTGTAATTCGTAGTTACATGTTTGCCGATAAAATAAGTAGATCATAATATTGTTTATTGAAGCAAAATTCTTTTAAGTTCGTATGCACCACTTGCTGATGAAACTCTATTTTTTATAAAATATTTGTCATTTTATCTATCATATACCGAAAACCTGTAAAATAGGCCATAAATTTTGTACTAAACGATGGTTTGGAAAGCTTTCAGTGTATTGTAGCTGTGCATAAAAAGCTTTAATATATAATGTAATCGGCTTCGTAAATTCATGCTAATATGACGTGTGCTGTCTGTATGAATGGATATTATATTCTGTAGAGGACGTTCTGGCGATTTAGAGCATCATTTTTTGTATAATTTCGTACAAGTTTTCGAGATATTCAACGTTTGAGAAAATTGAATACATATACACCCTATGCCAAACAATCTGTCACCATAACAATGCCCTGTATTTACGAATTTTAATGAAAAACAAGAAAAACCGCCAGTAAAAGTTATCTTGCAGATATTGCAGAATACTTTCAGAATACTATTCATATCACGTGTTCGGCTCGGATCCGAAATTTTAGACATCAATAATGTGAGAGAGCTTTGCCCTCAACTTAATTATTAATAGCCAAAGCGGTGTTGGATAATCATGTTCATTTTATGTATTTAATATATTTTCACTTTCCTTTTCATAAATTATATTATACTAGTGGTCCGCCTCGGCTTCGCCCGTGGTACATATTTCGCAATAAAAGGTAGCCTATGTTCTTTCTCAGGGTCTAAAGATTATCTGTGCCAAATTTCATCAAAATCGGTCCAGTAGTTTATGCGTGAAAACCATACATACATACATACATACATACATACACACAAACCTTTCCTCTTTATAATATTAGTATAGATTGGTATTACTATTGGAATTACTATAATATAATACAAGAATCAGGTATATTCGGTCCTTCATCTATTTTATCCATTAATAAAAAAAATACTTGTATTCCATGGTGATTTAAATTGATAACCAAAATTACGTAGCATATAAGCAAAAAAAAAATTACAATTTTTTATTTCTTTTATTTTCAGTAACATTTTCAAACTCATTTTGAACATTTACTCTTTGGATTCTTAAACAATTAACGGCACTTCACTACATAAAAATATAGTACATAAAAACTAGGTCACTCAATGCCTTCTTAATCCCTACATAGAGTCGCACGCTTCTCAATTCATAAGTTTCCCCTAAATATAATTGTTAGCCCAATGAAATTGCGTTTCCTAATTGCCGCCGTTTCCCACCGTGCGCCGGCCACGCGGCTCGCTGAAACAATCAAAAAAACTTATTATTGAACCAAAGTCAACCGTACTCCTGTAGGAATACAGTCGGAAACGATATTTGTATTCGGTGCATCGAACACATCAAATTATAATGGCCCTTCAAAAAGCTGCATGCGTATAAGCTTGGTTTATTTCCTAGGCATAAAGTTGTAAATTGTGTAACAGGGATGTACTTTTAAGGTTGTGGTTTTGAAAAAACTGCACAAGCATAATGCAGATGCGTTCAGCTTTAAATCCTGGGGTTAGGGTTGAAAATGTGAATCATGTTGGTAGTTGTGATTTCGCCCTAAGGGCCGGGTCGCACACGCGGCAGGCTACAGGCGGCCGGCACACTCCCGGCCCGTCGCTCGACGCGTGCGCACGTGCAGCGCCGCACCAAGTGACAATTATTGTGAACTTTACTGAACGATAAGAATAAGTTGTGAATCTTAACTGTGTCAAGTGCATGTGACCCTGGATTTTAAGTGTTGAACTTGATACCTCTAGACTTTAGTGTTTTTGCGTTCACCCTGGAGCCTACCATGGAATACCACAGACACATGGAGCCTCATCAGCAGAGCCAGACGAGCCAGTGGAACTACGGCTGGGGCCCGCCGGCGCCCGCCGCCGCCCCGCCCGCGCCCGCGCAGCGGAACAAGCGGGCACACTCGGAGAGCGAAGACGATGCCTTCTCGGAGGGCAGCAGTAAAGATGCTACGTAAGTACATAACATTTTCAATTTCAAATGTATGTAAATATGCTAGACTGAATGAGATAGACATAAATGATAAGAACGACTGGCATCATTTTAGCAAAAGCACTGAAACTTTTCTTGTTACACGAAAATATCATTTAATTCTAATAAATATTGGCATATTCTAATATCAAAAACAGCCTCTAAAATATGAAAAGCCTTGAAAGGTTTCTGGAGTCTTGGGAGTAGACAATATAAAAACATCTTTAATTCTAGAGAGAAACACGTAAAAGCACTTTGACTTTCGTTCATAATTTATTTCTTAATACTCGTAATATGAATATAAAATAGCACTAAAGATTATAAACAAATAGGAGTATAATATTATGTTGAAATTGAAACAATAACAAATTTAACGTAGGCGTCGAAACTTATAGCTGCTCTACATTCGTAGTACCAATGCTACGCACGTAGCGCTATCAATGCCTCTACATAATGCGTTTACTAGTACTATAGAAGTTAATTAAATGTGATAAAAATCTTTTAATATAATTTATAATTATATGACTTTTCATGGAAGAGTTATTTAACCACAATCTGTCTTAATACTTTTGAATTCATACAATACATAATTTAACAGTGAAATTACGTAGCTTTCAATTTTATTGAAAGGCTTTAAACTTTACTGAAAGCTGCATGGTTTCGGCAAAGTCTAGACGTCGCAAATACTTACACTCAGTTCAAATACAATTTAATTTTATTTGATCGTATTCAGTAAATTGAGTTTTCGATGCCGCGAGTTTCCAATAATGACGTTCCAAACTATCTAACACAATTTAGGATTAAATCTAAACTTACGCTGTATCATTTAGAGTAGATAATTATTAAAATTATTCATGTAGAATAATGAAATGAAATAATCCATTGCCATGAAAGCACTTCTAAAATGATTTGATATAGCATTAACTGTATACTATTATTACTATAATTTATAAAAACATCATAGGTGGAACAGTCGTGACTAAAGTATTTTATTATAATGATTTGGCCTTTTATTCTATGTCAATACACCGTTAAAAATATATTTATAGACATATAATTTTGTCTTTATATGTAGGTATAAATATTAATAACAGCTATTAATCATCTATTTCAAATGTTTTTTTCAACTCTCTTTTAAAGAATGATTTATTCTGTAGATCAGCCTTTCTCAACCTTTTCCAAAGGCGGACTCCTAGCGCCACCTTACTATGATCCGCGGACCCCCAAAAAAAACTTATTCGCATAAGTCAATCTATATTATTTTAAAAATTGATTGATTTCTTGAAGTATTTTTGTATGAAATAGCTTAGCCACCCATCACTTGACAGATTATTCAAATACAAAGTCCAGCTGTCAGAATAGTCTAGTCACTCTGGATTTCGTAATTTTCTTTATTTGTCTGCGGACAACCTGGGATATGCTCGCGGACCCCAGGGTTGGGAAAGGCTGCTGTAGATAATACCTAATCTGAAAAGTCTATATAATAACGACGTTAATCGGCAGGTCTCCAGGCGGCGACTCCTGCCAGCTGATGACGCGAAAACGAAGGCGTGGCGTGATCGAGAAGAAGCGGCGAGACAGGATCAACACCTCGCTCACTGAACTCAAGAGATTGGTGCCTGCAGCTTGCGAGAAGCAAGGATCTGCTAAGCTGGAGAAAGCTGAGATTCTGCAACTGACCGTGGACCACTTGAAGATGCTGCATGCTAAAGGTAATTGTCTTGAACTTTAAAACTTCTTCCCTTTATTAAAATTTACAAAACATATTCTTTTATTTATCACATAATAAACCAAACAATATGTCAGAACATACTTTATAATAAAACTACGAAAATAATGGTACGTTCGCAATTTACACGCTAAAAACTTTATATTACGCTCGTAGTACAAAAGCTCTTGTAAACCACAGTTAGTTATGTCTGTCAGTCTGCCATAAAACACGAAACCGTTATACATCCGACAATTATTGGAAACTTGATAAAATTCTCCGTTTCCGTTTCCTCACAATTAACAAAGGTTACGGTTATTTTGCGGTAAAAACGCTTTTAAAAGCTTTTTATTCGCAATTTTAAGTTTTAAACATAGGGTTCTTTGTCGAAATTTTAGTTACTTTAGTATATAACGACTTAAGGACTTTAATTAATTAAATAAATAAAACTGATATCTTACTTTTGAAATACGCAGCTTCAACATAACAAACAAGAATTGGCATACTGTCCTATAATTACCATAAACACTGATAAATATTATTAAAATAAAGTAAATGACAACACTATATAGAATAGCCATTAATAAAACCGTGACCAAAATAAAATCCTGATGAATAATTTAGAAAATTTGACGGTGTGTAAATGGAATAAACCCATAATCCTAAACCATAAACATACGGCATACCAGTACGTAACGAACAACCTGTAATTAGCATACCAACAGTTATCTCTTATCAGCTGGTCTAGTTCCCAGGACAAGCGCACAGGTGGCGGGAGCAGGAAGTGAGTCGGTGCCGAATGCTTTGTAGCCGGAAATGTTCGCAAATATCGTAAATTGTTGTGGATCTTTGCGATTGGTCGAGGAATTGCGGTCGCTGATTTTGGCAGTTATGTTAGTGTATTAGTTGGAGTAATTAATACGTTACTATTATGCTACAATCATAATTTATACAGTAGATGAATCAGAATGTTACGATGCGTAATAAGAATATCTAACGGACAACAACCGGCAAAAGTGGCGTAAGGGCTAATTTAAATATTAACGGGAAAAAAAATATAGGCTTCAGGCTTCAGAGTAATTTAGTGCTAGATAATATTTTAGCTAATATTTATCAATCAACTTTCGCATAATAATAGAATCTCGTCAGCATTACAGGGATTGCATGGTCAAAGTCATGGTTCAGAACTAGTGAAAAGTAATTCCTTCCGCAGGTGACCTTACAGGGCCTGAATAATTGAGTCCTGTTTGCGGTCACACTGCGGTTTCGGATTCACGCTCTGAAGATTTCCTTCTTATTTATAATTTAAATGTTAACTCACATGCAGTAGCACCTATGCTATTTTATTGGGCGCTATTTACTTTCTTATGTACGAAAGTTTATGTACAAAGCAAAATTAAGTTGGCTTTCAACACTGAATGAGTTCCATTCTCGTAGCAAAAGCATATCATTTTTAAAAATTTGTGAAAATATTTGTAATATCAGTGGGTAATTTCTTAACTTATAAAAACATTCAGGTTATATAGGACGAAAGAAAAAATAGTGTCGACAACGAATAAAATATGGGTCCATGTTATTTATTGGTGAAAAAAGTACTTATTTAAAAGGAGAAATGTAGAGCATTTTTTATTAAAAGCTCAAAACATCGTTTATACGTCCGAAAACCCATAAATTTATAAACTTAACAGTTTGGAAAAAAGGACCATAGATAATTAACTTTTGCAAGTCTATTAAAAAGCGTTTAACCGCACTGCCCATTGACTGCGCGGTTCCTGAGGTACACAGGTACACACTAACACCTGGCGCTAGAAAAACATTTGTACAGGAAGTGATACCGATCTAATAGGTTAATATGCTGACTTGCTTGTACGTAGCAAAGGATTATTTTAATATGTATATGCTGATATGTTCGTTTTTAATACGACTTTGAATGGTTTCTAAGCAAACAAGACCTTTCACCTCAAATACTAATAAATACTAACTACCCTTTAAAACCGCATTTAAGACCTGAAAGTTTGAATAAGTGTGAAATTATCACTAACTAAAAATCTATCGAATTGATTGAACTGAAATTTTATCAACAAACAGTAACAGAAATACTAGCACTCAACCGAAGTAGCGGGGAAAAAATGTTGTTTTTTAAGTGAAATTGTATTCTAGAATTGAATGGTTTATGAAACTGATGGTTCTTTTAAATTTAGACGCTTCACGGAATAAATTTGCAAGCCTTATTTTCCAATTTTTGTGAGTGATCACAGAAATGGTTTATATAGATTTAAACTTTATTTAGTTTATTAAAATATTACGGTAATATGATTGACTTTATTATATGAATAAATTAGGAAAGCATTTTTTACAAATTTCCATTATAACAAACAAACGGTATACAGTACTCCAAAATTAAGGACGCTGTCACAAATCTGCGTTACTCAAATTTACGTGGTTCGCGGGACATCACGCTCACGTAAACATAGCGCAATCCATTTTATAGATCATCTTCATACTTGATATTATTTTTTTTTTTTATATTTTTATTGAAATTGATTCCAGAAGATTACTGGGAACTTTAAAAATTCATTTTGTTACTTTTATTAGTAGGTACGATCCTTATAAGTATTTTAGTGTATTCAACCAACTTAAAAAAGTGTGACTATTTTACAACAATTTGAATATGAATTGTAATATTGTATACAATATCGAAGCTTTTTAAGAAATGTATAAAATACTTTTTTAAGAATTATTATCATACATAATATTATGTTACCGGCAATATATTAAACCCGGCATTGTATGCAATTCTTAGTAAATCTATGTTATTCCGAGAAACAGTCGGAATGAAATAAATTAAATTCGTCACATTACAGGTATATCTTTAAATCTGAACTTTTCCTAAGTAGCAAACACATTTGCAAATGTGGGTGGTTTTTGGGGTAGCTATTAACCAATATGAGGTCAAAACTAAAATCCAAGATGGCGCCGACGAAAATTTGAAATCTTTTCGTCATGGGTGTCATTTTCATGGTTTTTGGGGTAGCTATTAACCAATATGAGGTTAAAACTAAAATCGAAGATGGCGCTGACGAAAATTTTACATCTTTTCATCACGGGTGTCATTTTCATGGTTTTTGGTGTAGCTATTTACCAATATGAGGTCAAAGCTAAAATCCAAGATGGTGTCGACGAAACTTTTACATCTTTTCGGCATGGGTGTCATTTTCAAGGTTTTTGAGACAGCTATGTAGGTATTACCAAATCCCCATTGTAACCGTCGATAATTAGGTATATTTTTCTTACTCCTTTAAAGTAAACTTAAATAAAATAACAAAAACGTTAACAACTACAGTTTTGTAGAAAGTCTTAAAAAAAAACAATTTTAAAGAACATTGAAATGCATATTTAGAATTTAGAAATGTAATATAAAACGCAACTCTGTGGCAATCATCATCTGTGTTTATATTCTGACAGATATTATTAACTTTAAATATATTCGCTAAACTTTATTTAAAATAAAGTTTATCTAAAACATTTAAACGAAGAGAATAAAATAAAAAAGAACGTGTGTGCCGAGAAAACGTGTCAGGAGTGAATTTTCTTTGGCGAGATTCATAGATACCAAAATCGCCGCCTTGCTCCATAACGCGACAGTATTACCATGACGCGATCTTGAAATTCGACGACCATCTTGGATTTTAGTTTTGACCTCATATTCGTTCGTTAGCTACCCCAAAAACCATGAAAATGACACCCATCACGAAAAAAGTCAAATTTTCGTCAGCGCCATCTTGGATTATAGTTTTGACCTCATATTCGTTAATAGCTACCCCAAAAACCATGAAAATGACACCCATGATGAAAAGATGTCAAATTTTTCGTCGGCGCCATCTTGGATTTTAGTTTTGACCTCAAACTGGTTAATAGCTACCCCAAAAACCATGAAAATGACACCCATAACGAAAAGATGTACAATTTTCGTCGGCGCCATCTTGGATTTCAGTTTGACCTCATATTGGTTAATAGCTACCCCAAAAACCATGAAAATGACACCCATGACGAAAAGATGTAAAAGTTTTGTCGCCGCCATCTTGGATTATAGTTTTGACCTCATATTCGTTAATAGCTACCCCAAAAACCATGAAAATGACACCCATAACGAAAAGATGTAAAATTTTCGTCGGCGCCATATTGGATTTTAGTTTTGACCTCATATTGGTTAATAGCTACCCCAAAAACCATGAAAATGACACCCATGACGAAAAGATGTAAAATTTTCGTCGGCGCCGTCTTGGATTATAGTTTTGACCTCATATTCGTTAATAGCTACCCCAAAAACCATGAAAATGACACCCATCACGAAAAAAAGTCAAATTTTCGTCAGCGCCATCTTGGATTATAGTTTTGACCTCATATTCGTTAATAGCTACCCCAAAAACCATGAAAATGACACCCATGACGAAAATATGTCAAATTTTTCGTCGGCGCCATCTTGGATTGTAGTTTTGACCTCATATTGGTTAATAGCTACCCCAAAAACTATGAAAATGACACCCATCACGAAAAGATGTACAATTTTCGTCGGCGCCATCTTGGATTTCAGTTTTGACCTCATATTCGTTAATAGCTACCCCAAAAACTATGAAAATGACACCCATCACGAAAAGATGTACAATTTTCGTCGGCGCCATCTTGGATTTCAGTTTTGACCTCATATTCGTTAATAGCTACCCCAAAAACTATGAAAATGACACCCATCACGAAAAAAAGTCAAATTTTCGTCGACGCCATCTTGAATTGTTTTACCCCACCAATCTATTCAACAACCCATAAAAAAGAGCATCTCAGGCAAGGTAATTTTTAAAACATAATTTTAAATCCTACTACTATTATAAAGGCGAAAGTTTGTAAGTATGGATGTATGGATGTTTGTTACTCTTTCACGTAAAAACTACTGAATGGATTACAATGAAATTTAGCACACATATAGAAAGTAACTTGGATTAACACATAGGGTAGGTTTTATCCCGGAAATCCCACGGGAACGGGAACTATGCGGGTTTTCCTTTGAAAACGCGGGCGAAGCCGCGGGCGGAAATCTAGTTACAAATAATTGGAATATGAAACTTATACAGTTTACTTGGTTTACTCTTATAAAGTATCAAATATTTCAAATCACGAAAACGACAGTGCACGCACAATAATCTTTTTCTAATTCGTTTTATTTTTCGGACGAGGAGCGATACACCCGTCCTTCCAAGAGCGTTTCTGAGCGCGGTCTGACGACCCGCGAGAGCAAAATGTATGAAGAAATCGACAAGTATTTTTAATTTAGCTAATAATTGAAATAAAATTGTGATTTAGATAAAAAAAAAAATATCAGAATCTATAAAGGACTATATATCCCTCAATAATTTATAGGTAAGAAGATAGATTAGGCTTTTAATTTTCTTAAAATTGTACCGTTTTAGACCCCATTTTTTTGCATTTTATGCGATCATTGTGCTGGGAAAATCGTATTTCAGCGACAATTTTGTATGACGTCGTACAATTTTTATGAGATGATCGTAGAACTGAATATATTATCTTTAAATTAAGATATTACTTTGTTCTCACGTGTAATTGCTTTGAGTTAAAATGGTACCGTAAAATAGCGTTTTTTGTTAAAAATCGGTAATGCGCATGCAGATCTTCGCTAATTATCGTATTTCCAGAAACACCCGAATCACCCCAAATCATTGAATCGTAAGTGCCCTAAACAATGCACTTGCATCTTGCACCTTGTTCGAAAGGAATAGGAGTCAATTCAGAGTCATACACAATCGAAAACAAATCGGGCGATAGGTGACGGTAGCCTGTCAGTCAAAAAATTCAAAAATCCGTCAGTCGTCTTTATATATTGGTAGTGACCGCACGTATTATCTCTGTTTGGAATTATATAGAGCTGCTGTTACATACCCTTCTTAGTTTTGTTTCATAGTTGAATTTTCCGGTAAAATGATTATTTACAAAGGTAGCAGATAGCAGTGGGGAAAGTGAAAATTAATAGGAGCATAATGAAAGTTCTGATCATTTTACGATATCAGAAATAGAGATAATCCCTGATTCTGTAAATCCTTTGGACTGAGATTTTATGATTAGATTTCACAATTTAAATGTAAACCAGTGTTTGAAAATATTTTTTTTAAATATAAACTTTGTCTTATTTTAACCTTCCATACATCCATCATTACGCCAGCTTCAGTAAGACACTTTAATAGTTCTAAGTATAGAATTTTCCAAGTAAATCAATACAACAAATGTATATTCGCAATCGTGTGGCTTATTCTCTCTATTAACTTACATTGAATTATTATCGAAACAAATTTCGTTACTTATCTCTTTTACCATAAAATCACAATAAAACTCATAATTCTAATAAACTATGCATGAAGAAAATACATTTAACCACTCTATATACTTCTCGTCTTCGGAGGCTCGGGGAATATGACAGTTGCCGAACAGTGACGAATTTTTCTATGCGCATTATCAGTTTGGGAGTACTGTACATCAAATACAAATAAAATGAATAAGCTAATATCAATAAGCGTTATCAGTCAATAAAGCAGACCAGTTAGCAAACAGGGGTGGCGTGGGAATCGAACCCCCGACCGAGTCTCACTGGCCACTGCGCCGGGAGGGACAACCCTCCTGACGTATGCTTCGGGTATAAGCCCGTATTATGCAAATCTCTAATATAAAGTAAAGGGAATATTTTCACACACTTTTATGGAAATTTTAGCGTATGACGCATTTAGTAGCATTAGAATTTTAGTTTGCATATCTGTCTATGTATGTTGTTGGTCTAGCATAAAAAACTCAGTAAAATATTGATAATGGTAAACGGTATCGTATGTAAAAAAAAAACACAGTTTTTATTTGAGTATCGCACAAACGTAAATCGTAAATCGAAATTCAAACCACGTACGTATAATCCAATCACCGTATTTTTTTTCATTAGATCTGACCTATTTTTTTCACAAAAAAACTTGGTCTCTTCCTCTCTACGTACGGCTGGGACAAAAACAGGAATCTTCCGTATCTTAATATATTTACCCCTATCATGGCTCCATTGTGAAGGACTGACAGACGGAAGTCGGCCACACTCACCTGAATAAAAACGCCAAAGGGACGGATGGAATCGATTTTGTTGTGTAATCTCTGTTAATGATTCATTTTATATTTAATTTTATAATTGACAAGCTGTTGCTACGTCCAATTTCAGGATAACTCAGAGTCCACGGCAAAATTTTTTACCCTGATCTAACAGGATTTTGTTTACGTGATAAGCATTATTGTTAAGCCTCAACGTTTTCTTAGAAAAAAAAAATGGGACAGGTAGATTGTAAATAAATGTAGTTACATGATGAGACTTTATTATGCTTATACATAACTATTAACTATGTATTATAATTTTATATAATGTTTAGTGTTAGTTGTATAAACTAGCTCTTAAAAAGTTTATTTTCGTCATTAATGATTTTTTTGAACTCAATGTTAGAAAAAAAATTTTTGAATGTAAAAAATGTAAGAGTAAATAAATAAAATTTAACCTAAGTAAATTCCATTTAAATTAGAACCGTCTACTGTCATATCTCTTTATTCAGTTAAAAGGATAATCTTGAATTGTTGTATTTATGAATACACCAAAAATAAGGGGATGAAGCACTTATTCTTTACTCTTACCCTTTATAAAGTCCTTTTCGACCGATAAGAATTTCGCTGGGCGCTGGGTTCCGTAAATTATCAATTAAATTTAAGGGTAATATGTCATATTTTTGACTGTAAAATTATTTTTATTTTTATATCGTTTTCTATATATTCATAATAAATGGTATGCATACAAACTATGAATAAAAATATTCAAGTTAGTCAAAGTCCTTAATATAATTTTCAACGTAACAATCAGACATTATTATCATAGCTTTATTATTTCTATAGATTAATTACAGCATATTTAATCAGAGGTACCAATAAGAACGCAACAAGTAGCTCTATATACGGAACCCTAACACCAAAATATTGGAAGCGGATTCATTATTCCCTTCTCCGGAAGAAGTCCGGAAAGACAGGGTTCCCGTTACATCACCCCTCCCTTTCCCTCCCCATTGATAAACACGCCATCTCTGTCTACTTGTTGCGTAAAGGGGTGACTCTCAATGGGAAGAAACGTTTTGTTTCCCAGACTGAAAAGATTCCTTTGTGAGTGTCAACTATAAATCGACATCTGCGTACGCATAATTATGGTCGTTAGTCAAATATTTTACGACAGTGTTTATGGCCAAAGAGATGCTAAATATTGCGTTGATATTCTTATTAGAAACCCTTTAACATGGTAAACGTTTACACTAAATATTATATAGTAGCGATAATAATTAAAAAAATTGAATTTATAAGTCTTGTCAACCAAATTCAGTCATATGTTTTGTCGTGAAAGAATTACATGTACCGAACCGAAAGAAGTGTCCGTTACACTTCAACATCTAGATATTTAAAAATACCAATATGCTAAATGTTTCTCTCTTCTTTCCAGGTCTAGACACACTAGCGTACGACCCGCAAAGGTACGCGATGGACTACCACAGCATCGGCTTCCGAGAATGCGCCGCCGAGGTCGCGCGGTACCTCGTCAGCTGCGAGGGGCTCGACATCCAAGACCCTCTGAGGCTGCGGCTTATGAGTCACTTACAATGCTTTGCTGCCCAGCGGGAACTCGCCGCTAAATCGGCGAATTGGGGCTACCCGCAGTACCCGCCGGTGCAGCACAGCGCCGGGTACAGCGAGCTGCGGCAGGACAGCGCGCCGTCCGTCTCAGCGCCGTCCTCAGTCGCAGCGCCGCTGTCAGCGCCGCCCAGCTACCCGCACTACCCCGCGCCCGCACCCCCCGGCCCGCTGGCGCCCCCTGGTCCGCATCCAGCTCCCCCCGGCCCCCATCCTGCCCCGACTGCCCCTCACTACCCAGCGCCGTACCCCCATCCGCCTCATCACCAATATTCACAAAATACCTCCAAACCCTACAGACCTTGGGGGGCGGAATTAGCCTACTGATTTAGAGCATTATACTAATTTCTGAACAGTAAATTTATTGCTTCATTAACACCAAATTAAACGAAACAATTGACTGGATGGAAATGTAGGAAAGTTAAATGGAGGTCGCTATTACCGTAAAATAAACAAACGTGAATTTGTGTTTTTGTAAACACTTCAATATACCTGCAATCCGTCTCAGTCGAAGCATTCATTCTAATTATTCTGTAGAGGAATTTTACTCGAACTTTGTCGCGCGTTACTAGATCTCAGAGTTTATACCAAAATTATTCAAGACTGTTTTATATATAGATTAATTTAAGTTGTGTGATAATTATATATTATATTAATTAGTTTATTTAGTGTAAGACGTTTTGGGACCAAAAAGAAAGCTTTAACCGATGCCTCAAGCGTGTAGCCGTAGATATGTAACAGATTTTATTTTAAGCTATTGCATAGCTTCTATCGCGGGCCTTGAGCGCGGGGACCGAATCGAGAAATTCCGTAACGAAAAAACCTCACGCTCCCCACTCCGACGGGCTCGGAGGTGTGGCTTGAAGGCATGCTATGCAATAGCTTTACCGCGGCAGTCCCCGAGTGCCACACGTCTTTTTTTTAATGTTTAAAATACACAACGTCGTTACATAGATATTATAGTCAAAATATGTACTTAAAATCAAAAATAATTTGGTACGCATAACCATGTCTATTAGTAAAATAAATGTAACGCTTTTTATAACGTCCTATGAACAAATGCAATTGTTATTTTTATTCCAATTCGAAGGGTCATTTGAGTGACAATAGCTACTTGAGGTCTGAAATATTTAAATCATAAGAAGCTTGGTTGTGATAAGTTAAGTTGTGAATCACATACTTATAGAAAAATTCTCAATATAGCAAAATATTTAAAAGTTGTATCCATACGATACTCTTGTACATATGTTTATAATGTATATATTTGAGAACCATTGAGAAATAAATTATTTTTACAATTTAAACTTTGTTTTAATCAATATCTCTATTATTTATAAGATACTTTTGTAAATTGTATTTAAAAAATTGGTTGTTTGTAAAGTAGGTTTTCGATCGAGATGTTTACGTGATAACATAATGCAGTGGCAGCGCTCGAGATGAGACGGGAGATCGGTCCGTCTCTCTCTCGTTATACCTGCGATCGCGCTCGTGAGGTTTTGGTGTGACACAAGTTTCTGAACATGTCACCCGACTAAAACGATTTTAAAAACGTTATCACGTTAAAAAAACATCTGGTAAGGTTCGTAATTCTCGTATCATGATATTTTGCATGTAACTACGATACGTTTTATGACAAGTTGGACCAAACAACAAAATTTCATCATAATCGGTTACATAATTTCAGAGGTTATTGATTATTATTATAAGTCGTATATTAAGTCGGTTAAAAAGACAAGAAGACTACCTATATCTCTGACTGATCTACATGCAAAATGAAATAAATTCTTTGAGCTGTGCTGAATTAAAAAAATATTATTTAATATCTAATAATATAGGTACCTAATATTATAAAATGTATAATAGCCATTTGTCGGCGGCGCCGGCGCATAGCATCAAGGAAAGCCTCGAAAATTTATTCTTCCTTATCTATTGAAAATTTCCTTCAATCTATAAACTATAGCCTATTCCTGTTTTGCAAAGTTCTATTTATCAAACCATCCAATCGGGTCATTGCCTTCGAGTTTCAACGTTCACAAACGTCAGACAGACAGACATAGTATTTCGCATTCCTGACTTTACTACGGTCTACGGATGAGTAAAGTCACGTTAAGTGCAATAACTATATAGCACAGGTGCTGTCCGATTGACCCGCCAGATGTGGCCGCGGTCCCACTCCGCTGCTCGTATGGGATATACCTACCCTTACGATTCTCACACCCGTCCTCCTCTAACACCCGGCTATCCTATCTCCATCCCTGTCGTCACTTCCGTAGGAACTTGGGGTGCAAAAACGACACTTTCTGCGATCGTGTGCGTGCGGCGTGTGTGTGTGCTGTTTAAATTGATACTTTTTTCCTTCCGTTATTTTTATGAAGGTCAATGTATAGGGAAAACATTATGCAAATGCGATTAGTGTTGTTATGCACTTTCATAAAACAATGGAACTTATATTTTACAGTCGTATATAATTAATGTAAATTCTAATTAAATGCTATTTGGTTTTGTGGTCACTGGCCAGGTCAAGTTAGTCATTTATATATGAGTATGTATACAGTGTACATAACTAAAAAAATATGGATAGTTTATCCTTACTAGGAACGAAACTCTATGTCCCATGGAAGCTAAGGGCTCTATTTTCTGAATTTGTAAGATGTAAGGATAAAAATTAGTTGAAAATATAAATATAATATAGTTCTTTTAAAAAATAAATGCTGTATTAATTAAAATGTATTTCACCTAACTTTAAAGTTTTGAAGTGACCCTACTGTACTGTGCTATTAATGTGGATGGGTAATCAATAATTTGATAAGGGTTCTACTAGTTAATTTAGTTATTGAAACTTAACTAAACTTAAAACTTTGTAATTTTAGTATAAGATCAATCGTTTTAACTATTTTAACAATCGATTAAATACATACGAAATATGCAAGCAAAGCGCCTTAATGCACTTTGTACGTGCTTACTCGTACAATATTGTTACTGTTAGATTAATTTCTCATTTTTGATATTTGACAGGTAGCTACAGTATATTAATTTAAATTAAGATAGTTAGGTAGTTGTTGTTATTATATTATATAATATTAATAATTTAATGTATAATAATTTAATGTTTTTATTGAGTCTGCCATTTTCAATGACGTCTATTTTGGAATCGAAAAGGAAACTTGTCGAACTTATAACCGGGTTATACCTAGGTATAACTTTATTAAGAAAGTAGATATAAATTAAAACATTGAAAATACATCAGTTACCATTTTTGCGTTAGGTTTTTCTTTCACTTATTACTTACTTCTTTGGTTTAATGTTACCCTCTTGATGATCTTTTAATTTTTATAGATAACATTGCCATATAAGCACTCACCCCTACGACTGAGGTTGCCTGGAATAGATAGCTGCAACACGATAAGGTCGTTCAGTACACTACATCACCATTTATAACTTTCTCTATGTATTTTTCTCCATATCTGTAATGTATTTTTATTTGTCCATTCATGTACAAGGTATTTTCGTATGTAGTTGAAAAAAATGGAAACCAGTTTTCACTATAATACGAAAAGAAGCGTTCTTTGTACTAACTGTGCAATTACTCAGTATTTTCAATAACGTATTGCAGTAATACTCATACAGGTTTTTAGTAACAAAAGAAACCTGTTGCCAATATTGTTCCCGCCAAAATCTGTGGTGTTTTGTGAATTTGACCACAGATAACTGTTGGTACTTAGAGCTTATACCGGTTATAAACTTGTTTATGGATAATAATCAGCTTTTTGAGATAATCTTGAAACTTATAAATTATAATAGTATTTCATTTTTACACAAATAATTTTTACTTCTATTTTTTGAAAAAGTGCAGCGCAAATTACTCTTATTCTATAATAAATATTGTATAGTTATTTCAAGTTAGAAACGTGTCAGCTGCACCCAGGTTTACCTGATATAAAAAGAACAAAGCTTCATTTTCTTTTAATTGTTAAAATCGTTGAGTAGTTCATTCATCATAACATCATAACAAAAAAATATCAAATCTTTTTTTACATAATCATTATAGACTGCCTCGAGCCAATTACGATAGCAACACATTATTATAAAATATCGATGTTTTTCCTCTCTGTTGTCGTGAAGGAAAGTGAAGAAAATCGTAAGCTTTGCAAATTGCGTAGGGTAGGCAATCGTAAGAAATATTCAAATAACAATTATTTTTAAGAACAATGGGACTCAGTTCTGTGCAAACGTATTCGAATACTGCGTATTATTGCACGCCTCATAAGCGAAGCGTTGAGGTGGGTACTAGCCCAGTGAAATTAGGTAAAAAAAGGGGTCAACCTCGGAATGAAAGATAATAAGCTGGAAATTGGTAAAAACCTTTGTTTTGTTACCCTAAATATTGTCTCAAAAGTCACAAATGCTATCGTGTCCGCGTCTTAAGATATTGAAGGTCAAAGGTCACAAAAAACGATTTTTCGCGAATATCTCGGTTCCTATTGCTTAAATGATATTTTCACCTATTATGAAAGTTGTAGAGTATAAAATTCTCTACAACTTTTGTCTAAACTTTTTTTTTATACGATCAACCGTTTTTGAGGTAGAGCGCGAAGAGTGCGCAGCGTACAGTCATATATGAGCTAATGCAGGGTCAAGCGTGAGTTACGGTTATCAGTACGTTGTATAAAGTCAATTATTGACACACAGCTATTGCCTTATCAGAACAACAAAACACTGTCGTCATCATAGGAGAAGATATTGATTTGCTCGTTATTTTAATTGGACGTACTCATTCACATCAACAGGAAATTTATTTTAAAAAAGTTGGCAAAGGCAATGTTAAGTTAAGACACAAATATACTCTTCTAAAAGTTTTGACCAATATCCTCGTATTAAAAAACACATTTTATTTTTACACGCATTTAGTGGCTGTGACACGACTTCTGCGCTATTTAAAAAAGGAAAAAAAAACTGTTACTAGAGCATTGGAGAAAATTACCAATTTGGATAAACTGGTGGAAGTATTTCAACAAGAAAACTGCCCCGTACAAACTTTATTTGAAAATGGAGTGCGCATCTTTTTGGCATTATATAATGCTCCAAAATCTGAGGACAACCTTGATTATTTCCGCTACACGCAATTCATCAAATTAACAAAACTAAATAAACCTGTACAATTGTCAACACTTCCACCAACAAGTGTAGCAGCCCGTCAACATATCAATCGTGTCTACTACCAGATTCAAACGTGGCTAGGGAAGAACTTAGAACCTCAAGAATGGGGCTGGAAGCTTGAAAATGAAATCCTGGAGCCCATAACAACGTTATTACCTCCAGCACCAGCCGAACTACCCGCCGCCCGCCGCCCGCTCACGCGAGCAGTCGTGTTCTAAGTGCTTCGTCTGTTTTAATTTCCAATAAAATAGATAAAGTTGTCAAACAGTGCTAATTAATACATTAATATTATAAATAAAGTCATATCGAACAGTGGTGCTAATTTAAAACTCAATAACCAGTGATAAAAGTGAATATTAATCTCAAACAATTTAAAAAATAACAGTTGTAAAGTGGTAACGTTGTGTACGAAGTGAAAGCAAAGTGACCTTGAAAACATTACGCATCGTAATGTCTTGTTAAGTTATTGATTAGTGGTACGTTCTAAACACTTATTTCACGTTTTCAAGTACTGTCCATTTAGCTAAACTGTGAACCTTGTTAGTGGCGATCGGAGAAGTCCGGGTTCTAATCTGGCAGAGAACTTATATATATATTTTTTTTTTTTTTTTTTTTGCCAACACTGCTGGAGATGTCTATACAAAGGACACCGCCTAGTAACCAATTCCTTGCTACTACATCAAATTCTTCTATTCACTATAACTCGGATTCGGCCTTAAATCTAGCTGGGAATTCTTCGGTAGATGAAAATAATTATTTCTACATTACTAAGCGACAAAAACGTACCATCGACGACATTCAGGCCCAGTCTCACTCCCCAATTTCCGAAATAAAGAACATGTTTTCTGAAATTAAATCGAACCAAGAAGAAAAATACGATTCTATTAATAAAACTATGCTTACTATTATAAACCAAAATATGAGTATACAAACATCGGTTGCGACTTTAACTACCCAATATGAAGAATTATTAAAAAAGATGGCAACATTAGAAGCCGAAAATAGTTCATATAGGAATCAAGTACAATCTCTGGAAAATAAAGTTGAATACCTGGAAAATTTCATCAGAAAGTCAACCATCGAAATCCGTAACCTCCCTAAACAAAATTCGGAAAACAAATTAACCCTAACTTCCTCGATCCAACAATTAGGTGATACTCTTGGTTTGGAAACTCGAATAAGTGAATCAGAGATACGGGACATATATCGATTGAAATCGGAGGCTGTGGTTGTGGAGTTCACTACTAGTAATAGGAAGGAATCAATTTTGTACAAATTCAAATCTCTGAATAAATCATGTCGCGAAAAGAAAGAGCCGCAATTAAACACGCAACATCTAAAGATCCCTGGTCCTCCTCGCTCAATCTTTATATCTGAGTACCTATCAAGTAAAACAAAAAGAGCATTTTATATTGCTCGGGAATTTGTAAAGAATAAAACTATTTATGCTACTTGGACGTCTTTTGGAAAGTTGTATGTGAAGAAAGATGAAAAATCTACCCCAATCCACATTAAAGACGAAACGGAACTCCTTAAACTTGTCAAGTGACTAGATGTCATTGAAATCTGCATGCTTCTCTTAAAATTAAAAAATTTCTATCTGTTAAAACTAAAAATGTTATTACCTATTTTCTGTACCATTGTCTTTATTCGTAGCTTTATTTTATGTAATTTAATGTTTTTACTTTCTGTTTGTAATATTTTTTACGCTAAATTTACTTGTTTCACCAATACACACTTTCACAAACACTCTTCGCCACAAATTAACTCATACCTCCACTTATTTATTCAGAATGAAATGAAGTCAAATTTTTTGTTGAACAATCGTACTAAGTCTCCTTTTCATCATATTATTTATCATTGGATGTTGAACTCATTTCTCTTTCTCAGATTACTGATTCAAGCACCCGATTTTCGTGATCCCAGTGTAAAGAAACATCTTATATCATCATTAAGCAAGTCACGGATATCTAGTGGCTTGCACATTCAATATCTTTTTTCAATTAATTAACTAAACCATGATTAATATTGATAATTTACACTCGGATCTCGATAAAATCTCCGTTGCTGAATCTAAAAAATGTGATATAGAGGATTTGATTCATATTCTCCCTACGAATTCATCCCTTACCATTCTCTCGCAAAACATCCGCAGCATCACCTGCAACATGTCCAATTTTCTTACCTTATTACAGCGCTCAAAAATATCTTGGGATGTACTAGTTCTCTCAGAATGTTGGCTCTCCCTTAATAAAAATATTCCGATCATTGAAGATTATAACCATGCTGCTACTTCTATGCATAAATCACAAAATGAAGGAGTCGTAATATATTACAAAAACAACCTAAGAGTTTCTGTCGAAGAACCAGTAGTTTGCGACGCTAATTGTCTTTTGCTAAAAATTGAACAAAACACTTGTATTTTAGGCATTTATCGTCCCCCTGGTCAGCGTTCCACTACTGACTTTCTAAACTCAATAAATATAGTTCTTAATAGTCTAAATAACTTCAATAATATTATATTGTGTGGTGACATCAACATAGACATAACAGAAGACAGCACAGATTCGCGTTCGTTTGAATACTTAAATACTCTAGCCAGTCATCGTATTCTTCCTGCTCATGTATTTCCAACCCATGGCAAAACTTGCTTGGACCACATGATGGTTAAAACTAAACTGGAAGCAACGTGTGTAGTTGCTGAAACCACTATCACTGACCATGAATCTGTTGCTTTTGGTATTAATCTCTATACTAAAATAC
The DNA here is from genome assembly GCA_029959065.1 of Colias behrii. NCBI lineage: Eukaryota > Metazoa > Arthropoda > Insecta > Lepidoptera > Pieridae > Colias > Colias behrii. The sequence continues at coordinate 16,130,358 of JARWMC010000001.1, forward strand.
GGAATCCTGTGAGCTTTAAAACATTGGACTATGTAAATTTAGATAAAGCAGTTGGTGATATCAACTTCCAGGATATTTTATTAACTAATGATGTCGATGCCGCAACGGACTTGTTGGTAGACAGCTTGTCTCGAGCCGCTGTGCAAAACCTGAAATTGAAAACAACTTCAACTAAAAAAACAATCAACAAACCTTGGATTACGAAAGGACTGCTGCGTTGTATGCGTAATAGAGACAATCTATACAAGAAACTTAAAAAGGATCCTGATAATGAAGTGCTTAAGCAAACATATAAACGTTATAGAAACTTCTGTTCATCGATTTTAAAGAAGGCTAAAAGAAGTTATGAAAAACAAGCAATTGCCAAGGCTAACGGTAATATAAAAGAATTATGGAATGTGATTAAAAATATTAGTTGTATTAATAAGCCTGTGGATCATTCTTCCTGTCTAATATCAAATTCAACATCTCCTGTTGAAAACATTAATAAAGTAAATTCCTATTTCGCTAACATAGGAAAAAATTTGGCTGAAAAGAACATTTCTTTAAATCACCAAAATTCTCAACTAGATGAACATTATAAGCAATCTCCACCTTTATCATCTTTCGCTATGCTTCCCACGGATGAATCCGAAATTCTCCAGCTGATCAAGGGTCTTCGTGATAATTGTGCTGTAGGAAATGACTGTCTCTCGGGTAGATTGATTAAAAGATATGCTCATTTGCTTGCTCCTGTTCTCACTCATATATGTAATCTTTCGATTTCCGCTGGAAAATTCCCTACTGCTTTCAAATCTGCAATTATTAAACCCATCCATAAAAGTGGTGACAGAGATTGCGTGTCTAACTACAGACCGATTTCCATATTGCCTACTCTTTCAAAAATCTTAGAGCGTATAATTAATGTTCGTCTAGTTAAGTACCTAGAAGACAACAACCTTCTTTCTCCATCGCAATTTGGCTTCCGTCAAGGTCGATCTACAAATGAAGCTGTTCATGAAATAGTGAATTCTATAATTACAACAGTAGACAAGAGGAAGAAATGCCTGACAATATTTCTCGACCTAGCAAAAGCTTTCGACACGGTTTCTGTCCCACTTTTGCTTTCTAAGATGGAAAAACTGGGTATTCGTGGTATTGCCCTACAGCTATTCCATGACTATCTTTCTGGTAGGAAGCAGAGGGTTAAGGTCAACTCTTTTTTGAGCAATGAACTTTCTGTTGACTTTGGAGTGCCGCAGGGAAGCATCCTGGGCCCAACTCTATTCTTGATCTACATAAACGAATTGGGAAGCCTTAACCTTACGAATGGCAAAATTATTACTTTTGCTGACGATACGGCAATGTTTTTTGAGAGTGATAATTGGAATGATCTCTTCATTACTGCTCAAATAGGGTTCAATAAGGTTAATTCATGGCTACAGAGAAATATTCTTACCCTAAATGCTTCTAAAACTAAATACATATGTTTCGCACTTAAGTCAAATGTGCTTCCACCGCCTTCTTTATCTCTAAAAGCTCATACCTGTGACCAAGAAAATCCCCTGTGCCTTTGTTCTCCGATTGAAAGGACTGAGAGTATAAGATATTTAGGAGTAATACTTGACCAATGCCTTACCTTCAAACCGCATATCAATGCCTTAGTGTCCAGAATGCGTAAACTTATTTATATTTTTAAGTCACTTAGACACGTTGCTGATCGTCGTGTCATTAAGATTGTATACAGTAGCCTGTGCCAGTCTCTAGTGGATTACTGCATTACCTCGTGGGGAGGTGCCGCTAAAACATACTTACTCGAATTGGAGAGAGCTCAACGTGCGGTACTGAAAGTAGCTGGAGGTTTTCCTTATCGTTTTCCCACTTTTGACCTGTACAGATTCTGGGACGTTCTATCTGTAAGACAGTCTTTTATACTCCAAACTGTCCTTAAGAAACACCAGCAACTTACGTATAATCCTGACTCGATAAAAGATAAGAGGCGAAAGGACACAGTTTGTCACATGGTTAGATTTTATTCAAAATTATCTCGGAACTTCTATTGTTATCTCGGCAATGATCTTTACAATAAATTAAATAAAATTCTCAATATTTACCCTCTCAATCGATCCAATTGTAAAATCAAAATCTCTATGTACCTGAAAACCTTAAACTACGATGATACAGAAAAACTTTTGTGCAACGTTATAAAAAAAAAAAAAAAAAAAACTATTTGCTTCCGCTTTAATTAATCCCCGTTTCTTTTGACTTCAGCAAAGACATTCTTCATTCATCAGCTCAGACTTCATTACAGACCTCACTATACACTCACTCATACACGCACACACCCATATACACATTCCACATACGCACATACACACACACAACAACCATCTATTTTTTTTTTTTACTTGTTTTTAGTTATTTTATTTTTATACTATTTTACTGTTTCTTTTGTTTTATCCACAAGCTTGCTGCAAATTCTGCAAATTCTATCCATACGACTGCTACATTGTATTTTGGATATACTAAGTGGGGCCTGGTGACCCGTACCACAGGTTCTACAGAACCCACTTCGGGCACCAGCTCTCATAAGGTTGCCTAATATATTATGTGTATTTTTCATTAATTGTCATTTTTAACCCTTGTGAGAGAGACAAATAAAGGTTTTTTTTTTTTTTTTTTTTTTTTTTTTTTTTTTTTTTTTTTTAACTACTAAACACAATATTTTGCAATTGCAAAAATGGTTGTGGTTCCCGCTGTGGATGCAGAAAATCAGGGCTACTATGTTCTTTAGCTTGTGGCCAGTGCAATGGACAAGCTTGCCTCAACGCTCCACTATATCCAAGTAATCCCGATGAAGAAAGCACATACGATCCTGAAATTCTAGAAGGTTTGGAAATGAATATGACCGATAATGAGGATGATGACAATGAATTGAATATTTTAGACCGACAACAAGAAGAAGACGACGAAGAAGAAGATAACTAGCTTCCATTCGCAATTTCATTCGATTCACAAATTATTTTAATATTTAAACTCACATTTTAATAAATGTATAACATGCCATATTTAATGATAAATAAAGGTATATCTAAAATATATTTCCTTACTGTCTTTTTATTTTAAAATATAACTAAAATAGATAATCCAGAATTAATAATATACTATAGTTGAATAATTAAATATAAATAATTAAGAATAAGTACAGAAATAATGGGCATTGCTTAATAATTATATTTTTTTTGTCAATAATTGACTTTATACAACGTACTGATAACCGTAACTCACGCTTGACCCTGCATTAGCTCATAATATATGACTGTACGCTGCGCACTCTTCGCGCTCTACCTCAAAAACGGTTGATCGTATAAAAAAAAAGTTTAGACAAAAGTTGTAGAGAATTTTATACTCTACAACTTTCATAATAGGTGAAAATATCATTTAAGCAATAGGAACCGAGATATTCGCGAAAAATCGTTTTTTGTGACCTTTGATCTTCAATATCTTAAGACGCGGACACGATAGCATTTGTGACTTTTGAGACAATATTTAGGGTAACAAAACAAAGGTTTTTACCAATTTCCAGCTTATTATCTTTCATTCCGAGGTGAAACCCCTAATATGACTGGGCTATACTACTGTCGCTTCGCGCAAAACATCTGATTTTTCAAACTTAAAATGTCTTTATGTATCATACATTGCACTTGTAAGATAATACATACACACACATATTAAGAAAAAACACTATTTTTAACATTCATGATATTTTTGATGTCATTTTTGTTATTTAAACTAGTTAAAAAACAGTTTAAAAAAGTTCTGTCTTGGACGTCCGTGTGTCTGTATGTGCGGATCCTTTTTCTTGTTAACACGATAGCGACCGAAATACTTTACTAATCGAGTCTTTTTTTTTCTCTTACGCTTGAGTATGCTCAGGAATAGAACCCTTTCATTTTTCAGGGTCTGATTCGATGTGGTTTAATTGTTATTAAATAAACAAAAAAAACTCGGATGTTTTTTTTTTTTTTTTTTGAAGTGAATTTTTATATTTTTATTGAAATTGATTCCAGAAGATTACTGGGAACTTTAAAAATTCATTTTGTTACTTTTATTAGTAGGTACGATCCTTATAAGTATTTTAGTGTATTCAACCAACTTAAAAAAGTGTGACTATTTTACAACAATTTGAATATGAATTGTATTATTGTATACAATATCGAAGCTTTTTAAGAAATGTATAAAATACTTTTTTAAGAATTATTATCATACATAATATTATGTTACCGGCAATATATTAAAACCGGCATTGTATGCAATTCTTAGTAAATGTATGTTATTCCGAGAAACAGTCGGAATGAAATAAATTAAATTCGTCACATTACCTACTTATATCTTTAAATCTGAACTTTTCCTAAGTAGCAAACACATTTGCAAATGTGGGTGGTTTTTGGGGTAGCTATTAACCAATATGAGGTCAAAACTAAAATCCAAGATGGCGCCGACGAAAATTTGAAATCTTTTCGTCATGGGTGTCATTTTCATGGTTTTTGGGGTAGCTATTAACGAATATGAGGTCAAAACTATAATCCAAGATGGCGCTGATGAAAATTTGACTTTTTTTCGTGATGGGTGTCATTTTCATGGTTTTTGGGGTAGCTATTAACGAATATGAGGTCAAAACTAAAATCCAAGATGGCGCCGACAAAAAATTTACATCTTTTCGTCATGGGTGTCATTTTCATGGTTTTTGGGGTAGCTATTAAACAATATGAGGTCAAAATTAAAATTCAAGATGGCGCCGACGAAAATTTTACACATTTTCGTCATGGGTGTCATTTTCATGGTTATTGGGGTAGCTATTAACCAATATGAGGTCAAAACTAAAATCCAAGATGGCGCCGACGAAAATTTTACATATTTTCGTCATGGGTGTCATTTTCATGGTTATTGGGGTATCTATTAACCAATATGAGGTCAAAACTAAAATTCAATATGGCGCCGACGAAAATTTTACATCTTTTCGACACGGGTGTCATTTTCATGGTTTTTGGGGTAGCTATTAACCAATATGAGGTCAAAACTAAAATCGAAGATGGCGCCGACGAAAATTTTACATCTTATTCTTCAATAGCTACCCCAAAAACCATGAAAATGACACCCATCACGAAAAAAAGTCAAATTTTCGTCAGCGCCATCTTGGGTTATAGTTTTGACCTCATATTCGTTAATAGCTACCCCAAAACCATGAAAATGTCACCCATGACGAAAAGATGTCAAATTTTTCGTCGGCGCCATCTTGGATTTTAGTTTTGACCTCATATTGGTTAATAGCTACCCCAAAAACCATGAAAATGACACCCATGACGAAAAGATGTACAATTTTCGTCGGCGCCATCTTGGATTTCAGTTTTGACCTCATATTCGTTAATAGCTACCCCAAAAACTATGAAAATGACACCCATCACGAAAAAAAGTCAAATTTTCGTCGACGCCATCTTGAATTGTTTTACCCCACCAATCTATTCAACAACCCATAAAAAAGAGGATCTCAGGCAAGGTAATTTTTAAAACATAATTTTAAATTACAAATAATTGGAATATGAAACTTATACAGTTTACTCTTTTATAGTATCAAATATTTCAAATCACGAAAAAGACAGTGCACGCACAATAATCTTTTTTATTTCGTTTTTATTTTTGGCACGAGGAGCGCCGAGCGATACACCCGTCCTTCCAAGAGCGCTTCTGAGCGTGGTCTGACGAACCGCGAGAACAAAATGTATGAAGAAATCGACAAGTATTTTTAATTTAGCTCATAATTGAAATAAAATTTTGATTTAGATTCATAAAAATTACACCATATATAAAGGACTATAATAATTATTATATCCCTCAATAGTTAAGAAGATAGATTAGGCTCTTAATTTTCCTAAAATTGTACCGTTTTAGACCCCATTTTTTTTCATTTTATGCGTTTATTGTGATGGGAAAAACTTATTTCAGCGACAATTTTGTATGACGTCGTACAATTTTTATAAGATGAACGTAGAGCTGAATATATTATCTTTAAATTAAGATATTACTATGTTCTCACGTGTAATTGCTTTAAGTTAAAATGGTACCGTAAAACAGCGTGTTTTTGTAAAAATACGTAATAGCGTCCTTAATCAAGTTTTCACTTCTGCCGGCACTCCCGGAGTGCAACCCGTCTTTTTTGATGTGAAACATCTATAGGCTCACTTGTAAACCGAATTGTTGACGTGGCGACGCTTGCCATTGCTTGGGTCGCCACGCTATACACATCTATAGGCTCACTTGTAAACCGAACGATGTTTCACATCTGCCAGGCGTCCCATGACGGCTCACATTTTTTTTTGTAAGAAATACTATTTTTGTGCTTGAAAACCTGCGTCGAATGCCGTCAAGCGCGTCAAAATCGAACTATGCGTTCCAAAGATATAGCGGTTCCAAAATTTCCTAAATAACCTTTTCTTTGAATAAGTGAATAAGTCTCAGAGGTCTCAGATTTCATCAACTTGACCGAAACTACTGATTGTCAGATTTTTGTCGAGAATGTCTGGCTATCGGAGTATATTACTTATTTTACCAACTTACCGGAAGTAATTTATCGGATAATTAACCAAAGTAGTAGTTCTCAACAATAGCATTTAGCGGATTTCTAACAAATTAACTTGTTTGAAAACAACCAGTGCAAATTAGACAAAATAAATTTATTGACTCATAAAAAAACGATTTTCGATTTAATTATTAAGAAATTTGATTTGACTTAAAAAACCCATGAGCGTCGAAAAATAATCAATGAATCAAACAAATGTCAAGAACTGCGTTTTTATGATAATGAAATTATTTTGCACGCCTCATAATTTTTTTTTTTCAAATTTTTGCACGTCTCATAATTTAGATTTACACGCCTTATAAATATAGTAGAGAATAAAAATTACATTTATTTATTGAACTTTTGCACGCCTCATAAGCGAAGCGTTGAGGTGGGTACTACTGTCACTTCGCGCAAAACATCTGATTTTTCAAACTTAAAATGTCTTTATGTATCATACATTGCACTTGTAAGATAATACATACACAAAAAACACTATTTTTAACATTCATGATATTTTTGATGTCATTTTTGTTATTTAAACTAGTTAAAAAACAGTTTAAAAAAGTTCTGTCTTGGACGTCCGTGTGTCTGTATGTGCGGATCCTTTTTCTTGTTAACACGATAGCGACCGAAATACTTTACTAATCGAGTCTTTTTTTTTCTCTTACGCTTGAGTATGCTCAGGAATAGAACCCTTTCATTTTTCAGGGTCTGATTCGATGTGGTTTAATTGTTATTAAATAAACAAAAATAATAATTAATAAATAATTTTCTCTTACGCTTGAGTATGCTCAGGAATAGAACCCTTTCATTTTTCAGGGTCTGATTCGATGTGGTTTAATTGTTATTAAATAAACAAAAATAATAATTAATAAATAATTATTTAAAAAAAATTATGAGGCGTGCACTTTTGGATTTTCCAAACTATTTTTTAATTATTCTAATGAAGCAGGATAAGAAAAAAGACAAAATCCATATAAATATGTTTATTTACAATGAATAATTAAAAGTAACTTAAATCTAAATTTGAGATCATTGCACATAAAGTACATTCATTGTAATGATATTCCTTATAATTTAGAAATAGTATCACCATAACTTTGGTACATATAAAATATTTTGTTTTATTCCAGTTTATTTTCAATACATAATATACAAAAATTATACACGTTCCTCATAAAAAACAAAATACAATAAGTTACCTATGATAAATTTTATTCATTATTTTCTAATAATTATCAATCAAAATGTCTGATCTATAATTAGAACAAGAATTCGTTCACGAATACTTATGGTAATATAATTTTACAAATTGGTATTCACTATTAGTACCTAACTTAGCGTCCAATTTGTAATTTACCTACAGGAATCTTACGCCCACAGATAATGTAATATATTATATAAAGTATTGTAATATAATAACGATTTATTATGTTGGTTATTATTTGAGTTATTGTAGTTTTTATTACTATTATCATTTATTAATTCAATGTACGTACGTTTGGACATAAAAATATTGATGTTTCTTGTGATGTCATACATATGATTATAACATAAAATTTAATGTGTTAATAAACATTATAGCTTATAACATATATTTACAATGTTATCTTGATATTAAATAATTTTGTTATCAAGTTTCCGCTGTGATCATTTATTTATTATTCCGTATTTCTTCCTCATTCGTGAATAGCCATTGAATCAAATAAATTGATAATTTTACTTCGAATTAAATTTGACTAACAATCGGTTAAAAATAATTTTTCCATATTATTGGCTTCGTCTATCATTTTGGGGTAAAATTTTTGCCAATGTTGTATAAAATTAGTGAAATGTATTCATGCCTTTTGTACTCGTATGTACCTAAAGTTAATGAGTTCTCATTTCCATAAAAAAGCCACCTTTAAATAATTATGAGTGATATAAATCAATGAAGACCCACGGTCTTCTCCTTTTGAAATAGACGCGGTTATGTCTTTTGTTTATTAAATATAATTAAATTATATGTATATATATATGTTTATAATTAAAACATATTGTTTATTACATTAACGCCTTCCTAAACCCACTTAAACACAGATACAGTAACGGGAACGTGATCTCTCACATTCCATTCAAAACCGCAACATTAATTTAGCTAAAATAAGAATATTTCCTGTAACAATTTATTAATTAGCGTAAACAATGCCGGGAGTTACGTAACTGAATTCCAGTGAGGATATCATCGGGTATACTTAATTGGGAAATAACCTCGTCCTCGGCGGTACGTGATTATTTTGAACGCATTATCAATTGCGTATAGGTAATTCTAACTGGTATTCCTCTTAGAGATTCATAAGGTGGTAACTAGTTCGATGCTTTCGTTGATCATGTTTTGCGTACTCTCGTCCTCGCTATCTAGGTCATAATCTAGCAGCGTGTACTCCGTGTGTATGCTGGAGCTGTCCTCCGAATCGTTGACGTTCAGATAGGTGGGTGTGGTGTACATTATCGGCCTGGTTTGGACGGGGCTGTTTTGTATCGAGTCGTACGCGGAGTCGGAATGCGTGGAGACGGACCTGCCGTAGCTGCGGAGGCTCTCCTGGTGGCTGCTGTAGCTGTTGTAGCCGCTGTGGAAGGAGCGGGTGTCGTCGGCGGCGAGGGAGGCGGGGGGGAGGGAGGTGCGGTAGCAGAAGTTCACGTCGATGTCGGTGCGCCCGTCCACGGTGCCGTTGCAAGATTGCGAAGCGGTCGAGTCGGGGGACACGCGATTACGCGCCTTCTTGTTCTTGCTTTTGAAAAGCTTGAAGGCCTGGAACAAAGGAAAATTTACTTTAATAAAATTTAATTAAAACCTTCATAGACTTCATTGCCTGAAATTTTAATTATTTTCGAAGAATCGTGAATCAAAGTAACGCAAAAAGCTCGCGTGTAAAAGTACACGTTAACAATTTCGTTTCGCAAGGGACTTAAATATCCACATTATAATGCATGACTTGAAACAAATGCAAAATATTAATTATTCATGTACCTAACCGCAACTATATTTGTTCATGGTTATAATAATTATTATTAAAACGTTAAAAACATGAGCGACATTTTGAGAAATAACCCCCTAGTGATAAGAACTAATTCGTAATAACACCATTTTAATAAAATACTTAAAAGTTGAGAAAAATTTTGTTTATGTGTTAAAATAGCATCTAAATAACTCGTGAATCGTGATATAAATTAATTAAGAGATTTCTATAAATATAAAATCATTCACAAATATCAAAGTTAATAAATATTGATAAGAGTGATTAAAATGCCGTATAGAATATAGAAGCAATAAGTTTGTAAACAGTTATTGAGGCTATCTGGAGTGCTTGAATTAATTGTTTCTAGTACTTACTGTTTAACTAGATACTAGAGTTTTTACGATTTTAAGCTTTAAAATACAGTGAACTTTAAAATAAAAACCCTTAATAAAACATAGTAATTTATCTGATTGAAAAGAAAAAGTATAGTTTTTTTTTAGTTTGTTACGATAGATGTCGTTACATGAACAAGCAAAAACAATGATTTTCAGATAAAAAATGCTTATTCCAAAATTAAAAAAAAAATATTGTTCGAATAAAATTATTTGAGTAAATATACACGCTTAATTAAGTATTATTATTGACAAAATTGTATTGAAACCAACCGCTAGCAAAACAGTAATTAATGTCAAGGACAATTGCAGCGCAAAATTATGATAAATGAATACCTATCACTCATAAGCGTTATAAAAATATTATTTAAAATTTATAACCTCCACGCAGTTAGTACTGCGCATATTATGTATTCAAATGTATGTATTTTTCCGCGGTAAAATGATATGCAATTCGATACATAGTAAACACAATATAGTATATAATCGAGTGTTGATAAAACTCATCCGGACGATATACCTATCATTCGCTTGTAATAATGACATAATGTGTGTCTGTAAGCTAACATTAAATCCTTCTGAAGTCCATTATAGAGACTGACCTAAATGTGTGACCTAATATTAGTAAACACAGAGATACGAGTTTGAATCCCGCCTAACTATTTTTCTATTTTTCCGCGGTAAATAAATCATTATTATTTAATATCTGTGTCGCTCTATTTATTTCGATTAAAATTTTTAATGGAAAAGGAATGATGCAAGTTCAGTTAGATTAATTTTATTAGTAGAATTTTGGCATAGAGATAGAAGAGACAAGGGCCAGGCCACTTATTACGATGGAAAAACGCTTCAAGGGAGGGGCATTATCGATGAAATATATGGGACGACCACGGATTCGCACACAATAAAATAAACCGTTAGCCTGCCATGAAAAGTAATTTTATAAACAACAAAGAAATCGAATCCCTAATCTAATCAGTCAAAAAAATAACAACTTTACAATTTTCTTCAAATATTACCAGTTTACGTAAACTGAACGTAATCAAACAAATTGAATCAGTTAAATTTAGATCTAACCAAATAAGGATATAAATAGACTGTTAATGAATAATGATTATTATTACTGTACTGTAGGAAACGAGATTATATTATAATCACAGAGGCACTTTAAGACGTAAATGCCTAGTTAGCATTCGACCTAATTAGGTTCCCTGGTTGTGATGGATAGATTCTACTTTCGAGTTAGTAGAAAGTAATTAAAACAGAACATTGATCATAGCTTTGTTACTTTTTCCTTCATATCATAAAAATAGGTTTAAATTATTTTTATTATATTTTAATATACCTAGCAAGCAAGCCTTAGTTTAAATTGTTCCACATAGATAACTCTGTTCCGCAAGTTTCTGTAAATCAGAGAAGTTAACACAGTGTGACGTCAAAGTTTTGTCGTAACCAGATGAAAATTGATACCATGAACAACAAAAACAAAATGAATGCGTTATAAAACAAGTGTTGTTGTATAGCTTTTTTGCAATATATTACAATCATATTTCAAATGTCATTATTTATCTATACTTCTATACTAATATTATAAAGAGGAAAGGTTTGTATGTATGTATGTATGTATGGTTTTCACGCATAAACTACTGGACCGATTTTGATGAAATTTGGCACAGATAATCTTTAGACCCTGAGAAAGAACATAGGCTTCCTTTTATTGCGAAATAATATGTACCACGAGCGAAGCCGGGGCGGACCGCTAGTGTAACATAATTCGCGAATATTTTACGTGTTTATGAGATACACTCGTGACGTAGTTGTGACGTAGATATTTACCGTTATTTTTTGTAGCTTGCTATGATCAGACCATAAAGTAGGAATTTACGAGGAAACATGTCAAAATGATATGCAGATCGCCATCTTACGTATAAAATTTGTTATTTATGTGTTGGACTTTCCCAATAATATGTTATTATTGATTAGCATAATATACAAATGAATTTTAATTTCATTGTTATATTTTAAAACTGCTTTTTAACACATAGGAAAACTGATTAGAAAACTGTGACGTAACTTCAAAACTAAAGCCATTATCTTAATAAATGGAAATCTAATTAGATTGCAGTTTGCAAAATAATTAACTTTTGGATCAAATTCTAAAGAAACTAAATTACTTTCAAAGTAAACGTTATAATATTAATTATATTTTTCAATAGGTTCGATGTAGATCAATCTGACTAATAACTGGATTATTTAATAACTTAAATACGACGTATTTTGCGTACCTATCTTGATTATATTTAAAAAATTAAAGAGCCAGATCAGACTCAGGTTTCTTTTTTTAATCAGCACGTAAAGGGTTGAAATATTGGGGAAAAATTATAATTCCCATCTACATGATGTGGTTTATTGTCAAAAGCCGTTTAATCGAGTTAACTTGAATGACCAAACGTTTGAATGTGACACTAGCAGAGATAATTGAACTGCGGTTGAATGCACAACCCGATTCCATTTCCTCTGATTTACAATCGATTTTATCGCCAGCTGTAAAACATTAAATTAATAATGTATTGTTCGCAATTAATTAATGAAGTAATTGACACGAGGCTATAGCGTTGAAGATGACCCTTGCAGCTAGCTAGAAGCTTGCATGTCAAAAGCTTCTGTTATAAAATCATGTAACAAAATCTATATAGTACATACTTTAATGTTATATTTTATGTTTTAGTTAAAAAGTTTATATGTATCGCATATCTTCAAATTCAAAACGATTCTCTGAACTGTCAAAATTGTATTTTAGGATCCGCCATCTTCTTTTTTGCGATTCAATATCGAACACAAAATTCATGAAGAAATATATTTATGTAAGTTTTTTAAAAACTACACTTTTATCTATCTATCTATATAACGTAGAGCTTCAACCCGACTTTGTTTGCTCTATGTCTGGTAAAAAAAATAATGTTCACTAATATTTGTATACGTAGTATATTATTATTAGTCTGTGCTAATATTATTATAAGAGCAACAAACATCTTCACAAGCTACATCTCTATTATAAGTCTATTATATTATTAAGGGGACGAATCGGCCAAGGTCTAAAAAATATACTAGGTCTTATATTCACTACACATCATAACAGATCTTCATGGCTACGACGTCACGTCATTAAAACTATGTTCTGACAATATTATGATCTCACAAAGCTAATAATTGTCGTGAAAATAAACAAATACATCAATTACAACGCGTCGCTGATCAAAGATTAAAGATTGTAATGTTTTTGTTGTAGAACTAGCGTGCGCCTGCGGTTTTGTTCGCTATTAATGTTCATGATTTGGGCGTAATTGGAATTATTTTCCTAAAGTAAATAATGACAGTTAAAAAACAATAAAATGATCTATTGACATTATGTTAGCCCGTGGGTAGGGTTAGCCTTCTATATGCAATAATGTAGACCTATTTTGTTGGTATTATGACCACTTAATTTTGAGTTATTTTGTAAACTTTAAATGGAAAAATGTTTAAGGGTGCGTATAAAGCAAAATTACCAATCTTCTATTAGATGATACGTGTAATATTCAAGACCAAATCTAAAAAATAAAATATATATCAAACTAGATGATATGTTCAACGATTCTGTTTAATCAAAAACATAAAATATTAAAATTGACTCGATAAAAAAAAATCACCAAGTTAGCTCTAATTTTCACACTTTTACGTTTTCTACTTGACATGGTAATACTTATTATGATTTTTTTTTCATAAACAATTATATTAAAACATTTGCAAGATATTTGTCAGAGCATTTTGTGTAATTACTTTTAGTTTTGGTTTTATCTGCGATAAACCACTTTTGGCGCTCTTTTTTTCTCGAGATAAACGTTTGGTTTTGTCACGATAAAAGTGGTTTATCGCAGATAAAACCAAAACTAAAAGTAATTACACAAAATGCTCTGACAAATATCTTGCAAATGTTTTAATATAATTGTTTATGAAAAAAAAAATCATAATAAGTATTACCATGTCAAGTAGAAAACTTAAAAGTGTGAAAATTAGAGCTAACTTGGTGATTTTTTTTTATCGAGTCAATTTTAATATTTTATGTTTTTGATTAAACAGAATCGTTGAACATATCATCTAGTTTGATATATATTTTATTTTTTAGATTTGGTCTTGCATATTACACGTATCATCTAATAGAAGATTGGTAATTTTGCTTTATACGCACCCTTAAGGTGATTATACTATTAACCGCTTCGCACCTAGTTCTAAGTCGGTCACTATGCAATCGAAGCCGACCCGACTCTTGAGGTCAGCCATTATATAATTTATGGACTAACTGACCACTAGTCAAAGAGTTCAAACACCTTTACACAACTATTATTGTATTAAATTCAATTGACAACTTTAGTTTCTATCCAAGGCCTTAGGACGAATAGATGTGTTAGAAGCGAGTTAAAATCTCTCGTGAAGAACAATGAATTAGTATAAAAGAAGTACCATCGATGTAAAACAGAAGTTGAATGTCCAGCCCAGTATATGTCTTTCATCGTAAGGGATAACGGAACGATACTATTAAAATGCGAAATTACTCTTGCGTAAACGGTTTTCTTTTCTGAATAGGACGTTGAGTGTATAGTTTGATTATTGGATAGTTTACACATTTAGTTGTTCATCTACAAAACAAACAAATGTATTTGAATAAAATGTTGAACATAGTTAAAGAAACAGGGCGAGAGGCACTTATAACAGATTATTTAAGAAGTAAATTTAACATTTTCGCAATCTCGTTTGTTTTCATCCTTCGAACTTTTCAATCGTTGAAATCCATTGCGACAGAATAATTATATGAGACGAAGAATACGCAATAATAAGTAAAATCCATCAATATATTTCTCGACGATTCTCCTCAGTACAGACAAATAAGATTACGATTGATATTCCATTGAAAAGTTACATTTGGGGTTGCATTTTTTAGAGGACGCAATTTTATTTTTTTGATGTGTAGGGGGGTTCAGTGTGAAGCTATCACCAAGTTTGTGGGGTCGCCACCCTTGTCCCACGGCCGCCATCTTGAAAATAGCGGTTGATATGGTTTTTACGATATATCTCTTTAACTATTTATTTGATAAAAAAAATTGTTAACATTGTTTGTTGCAAATTAAATTCTCTACAACTTTGGTCCAGTAACTTTTTGTCGTAGAACTATAAATAAAAAAGTTATAAGCGAAAATGTTCAGAAATTAGAGATATTTATATTTTTCAATAAAACTTTTTTTTATCATTTTACGAAGAAATGATATCAGACCATTATTGTAGATTGTTTTTTGAGGAACAACTTTTATATACAACATTTTTTCATTAAGTAAATAGCTAAGATTTTACAGCGCTCCGAAGTGAGTACTATTTTTCAGTCATTTCTGATCTGATATCATTTCTTCGTAAAATGATAAAAAAAAGTTTTATTGAAAAATATAAAAAGCTCTAATTTCTGAACGTTTTCGCTTATAACTTTT
Source organism: Colias behrii (assembly GCA_029959065.1). Lineage (NCBI taxonomy): Eukaryota > Metazoa > Arthropoda > Insecta > Lepidoptera > Pieridae > Colias > Colias behrii. The sequence continues at coordinate 16,145,863 of JARWMC010000001.1, forward strand.
TTATTTATAGTTCTACGACAAAAAGTTACTGGACAAAAGTTGTAGAAAATTTAATTTGCAACAAATAATGCTAACAATTTTTTTTATCAGATAAATAGTTTAAGAGATATATCGTAAAAACCATTTCAACCGCTATTTTCAAGATGGCGGCCGTGGGACAAGGGTGGCAGCCCCACAAACTTGGTTTTAGCTACTCACTGACCCCCCCCTACACATCAAAAACATAAAATTGCGTCCTCTAAAAAATGCAAGGTTAGGCCTAAAAAATGTAACATTTCAATGGAGTATGATATGACAGACGAAATTAAATGAAAAGATGAATGCCGTCGTCCTCTTATGAAGTGTATTCCAGGAAATATAAAGGCTATAAAAATAAAATCGTAACAATTGGATGATTTGTATGTCTTTATTTAAAGAATTTATTCAGCAGTGAATGAGAACAGTTAATATTCTTTGTCTTTATTACAATGAATTGTATTTTTAGGTAACCTTAGGCGCGTTCATATATTTACGATTGAATAGTTATTTGGTAACAAGAACAACTTACGAAATACCTAGTTCCAGACATTAAATTCTATTCCAGACTTATTAAATATGGTTAGGGAGCCAGGTGCAAATTTGGTTAACTATTTCCTCTCAAGAGATAATTCGTCAGACGCATGAGAGTATAGTATTATAAAGCCTCGTGAACGTCAGCTGGCGCTCGGTTGGGGGGGTGAGCGGTTGTAGCCTCCCACGCACATAGGAAAAAAAATACATTCATTCATTCATTTCCTCTCAGCTAAAAATTTGTCAAATTGTAGCTAACCCAATATCTCAACGAAAAAAAATAGTCAGCTGGTTACAACATGGTGTATTATACGTCAGCTGGTGTCTCGAATATGAAAGTTAAATTTAAAGAAAAATTTATTTTCCGTTATTTCCTCTCAAACAAAAATTTACCTGATGATAGCTTATATGTAACTGTGGATAAATATATATGTCAGCTGGCTGTATCTTGGTGGAAAAACCGTCAGCTGATACGGGAGGCTACAACCGCTCTTCCCCCCAACCGAGCTCCAGCTGACGTTCACGAGGCTTCATAATACTATACTTTGATGCATTTTACTAATTACCGCTTGAGAGGAACTTGGTCATAAAATCTGCTGCTGGCTCCCGGACCAATACCTTTGAAGAAAAAAATTGAAAATATTAAAGGGATAAGTACTTGATTTTTATGCGATGGTACATAATATTAATTTTTTTGCCAATTGATTTCTTTTTTATGAATCGGTTAATTTGATAATACAGATTTTCGCTTTTATATTCCCATTTAAGATTTACTGTCCATAGTCTAAGTACCTGTACATTACATAGCCATCAGTCAGTATCATATAACCATCTATTCAGCCTACACAGTGCCCCTGTCGGGCCCCGCTTTGTACGAACGAATCTGGTCTCCTTCCCGCCAAATTACCATCACAATACAACCCGATGAGATAATCTAATAATATTCAACCAAATTATACCTCACAGACCAAATTCAGAATCCGTAATGTGCCTATTTGTCATTTTAAAATGTAAAAAGACGTGTGGCACTCGGGGACTGCCGCGGTAAAGCTATTGCATGCTATGCCTTCAAGCCACACCTCCGCCGTGCCCGTCGGAGTGGGGAGCGTGAGGTTTTTCGTTACTAAATTTCTGGATTCGGTCCCCGCGCTCAAGGCCCGCGATAGAAGCTATGCAATAGCTTAAAAGTAAAAACGTACTATAATTTGTAACGGGAAATAATTCAAGAAACTACAAGTTATTGTTGGTCAACTCATATTCAAGATAAAAAGACACCAAAAGCAAATAGCAATAATGTTGAAAACTACTTTTAACCCTCGAGCAAATCAAGGGAGTAAATTAAACTCTCCTGTTTGACAACTCTACCGTCGTATAACTTACCGAGTGCATACATTTTGCTTACAAAGTTCTTTCTGTAGGTATAAAAATAATAATTCGCATTAACTTATATTTACAACTATTTCAGCACGTGGATTGTTTACTACAGACTTATGATATCAAACCGAATTTCAACATCACTAAGCGCACAACAGCACTTGCCTTATCAAAGACAGAAAGAAAGATTATTCTGTCACTACAAAATTTATATTACACACATGTTACTATGCAAATATTTCGCTAAACGTTAGTAAATTGCGTTTATCAAACAAACAGAATGTCATTGATAACGGTGTTGTGCCTATTCTAGTGTGATTTACGCTTCTCAGTTAGTCATAGTGGCGGCGAAATATATAATAATTATAATATGCATTAAATACACATAGTGTTCTGAGAAATTGTATTTGATTTTAACCGACAAAAAGGGTTATACGAATTCGAGGTCTTACTGATATCAAAACTTCGGATGGTTAGATGTTTGTTACTCTAGTGACTAGTCTCTACGCAAAATGCCTCATTCGGATGAACTTTCGCACAGACACAGATTATTATAGTCTGAATTTGAACGTAGAATTTTATCTAGATACGTAATGAACGAAAAATCGTGTTGTAGCTAGATTTATAGCATAAACAAATGAATACCAGGGCAATTAAAATGTTAAATATTATTATAAAAATCGTGGAATTTGTGAAGCTTTTAATTATAAAACTGATCTAAACACAGTTCCATACAGTTGAATAATAAATCAGCACAAACGTGTGCAAGGTGAGCCATGGTGGTCGGGAGTGGGCCGAGCCAAAACAGTTTTTAAAACAATTGTGAAAACCAGGTCGCTGTATATTTAGCTGATCCAATTAAATGGAAATAGATGCGGTTTTAACAGATAATATCTGGATATCGATAACAACGTAATAAAACTATAGCCGCTTGTCCCGGAATAAAAAAAATGGTGCTCGATAAAGGTGTAGGTACCTATATCAATTAAAATTTTAATTAACAAATAAGCTAAATAAGCATACTTTTTTGTCTTGCAAATGTTTTATTTAATAGTTTAATGTAGGTAAAAGACAAATGTATGGGTGATTTAAACAGATAACTTGGTGCAACGTTCTTTGTCCCTATTGGAAAGATTATTCAAGGAGTGTACCGGTAACAATCGTGCTCTTCTATACTTATAATAAATCTGTAGAGAGGCCAATTCTGTACATGAAATATATTAAAAAAAAAACTATGAAGGGGTGATAAGGGATCGCTACTGATGCCAAAAATGCAATCAGTAAAATTTTTGTCTGTCTGTCTGTCTGTCTGTCTGTCTGTCTGTCTGTCTGTCTGTATATTCGTTATAGAAACAAAAACTACACGACGGATTTTAACGAAATTTGGCACAATTATTCTTCATACTCCTGGGCAGGTTATAGTATACTTTTTATTACGCTACGATCAATATGAGCAGAGCAGTGAAGTGAAATATTGGGAAAACGGGAGAAGTTACTCCATTTTTTAAGCTTCCGTCGCGTGTGCAGCCTTAATGGTTAAAGCTACATAGAAATCATGTACGACACAAATGTTCTTAAATTATTATTATTATATAAAAATAAATTCCTAGACAGCATAATATGTCTATCTTTTAAAATTGACTCACAATAACACGTAGTTTCAATAGCTTAGCAATTCGGAGCTTTCTGATTATATTTGTCGACTCTTACGTTTACAACACTCTCACTCATCCCTAATTAAAAAAGTTAACATTATTACCTATTCAATAATAATAATAAGAATCATGTAAATCGGTGTAGAAACACCAAAGTTATACATATAAAATTACGTAAGGTATTCAATGCGGTTCGCGCCTCTTTGATGGAAACCCATGGAGCGCATGTACTAAGCACGTCTTCTATGTCATCTTCGGTTTTCTGAGCTACTGAATCGATAATTTCGTCATCAGATAATGCAAACACGTGTTTACGTGAGTCATAAATTTATTATGGTATAGTTCTAAAATGTTTTCTAAGAAACAATAGTGTACTTACATTGTCGGCAAGTTTATTTTATTTTATTTTATTTTATTAAGGCTCATTAGCAGCTGTACATCGATTGTTTTACATAAAAAGTACACAAAAAAGTTCAAGTTCTTAAAGTCGGCAACTTATTTTTGTTCGAACAATAGAGATAATAAATTCCAAATGATCAAGTTGTAAAGGTTGTAAAATAAAACGTGCGGCGGGTCCGCGTGCGAGGTTCATACAATATTTGGCTGTTGATGCGAATAGACGTTCAGAGTGTTCGACCTTATTGACAGATTTCTTTTGTTGTTTTTCTATAGGTTTTAGTAGTGTTAAAGCATATTATTAGTTTACATTTTATTTCTTTATAAGTGAAGTACCAGTAGGTACGCATTTTAGTTATTTTGGAAGTGTTTAATTATATTAATAGTTTATTTTCGTAATTATTTGTTTTTCTATAGGTTTTGGTAGTGTTTAAGCATATAAATAGTTTACATTTTATTTCTTTATAAGTGAAGTAGCAGTTGGTACGTATTTTAGTTATTTTGGTAGTGTTTAATTATATCAATAGTTTATTGTCGTAATTATTTGTTTTTCTATAGGTTTTGGTGGTGTTTAAGCATATTATTAGTTTACATTTTATTTCTTTATAAGTGAAGTAGCAGTAGGTACGTATCTTTGTTATTTTGGTAGATATTAATAGTTTATTTTCGTAATTATCATATATTTATTATAGTAGTGTTTAACTATAATTATTATAGTTCATTTATAGATTTCTTTTGTTGTTATTCTATAGGTTTCGGTAGTGTTTAAGCATATTATTAGTTTACATTTTATTCCTTTATAAGTAGTAGTAGGTACGCATTTTAGTTATTTTAGTAGTGTTTATATTATAATATAATATTAATAGATTTCATAAGTGCAAGGTAGCTTCAGTTACTGTTGATTAAAAATACACAATGCCACCTAAAAAAAGACCATCTTTATCTCGAAATTCTAGAGATGCTAAGAGGATGAGAAATGCGCGTTCTCAAGAATCGGCAGAGGAAAGAGCACATCGGTTAAACTCTATGAGAGTTAGTGCCTCAACTTCTCGAGCCAATGAAAGCTCTTCAGAGAGAGAGATGCGATTAGCAGCTGACAGAGCGAGACGAGCTACATCACGGGCGTCTCAAAGCTTTTCTCAACGAGAGCTAAGGCTTACCATTGACCAAGAACAACATGTGTTATCCCGAGCAGCTGAAACTGCTTCACAACGAGAATTGCGTCTCACAGCTGACCGCGAACGACATACATTATCTCGCGAGTCCGAAACATTTACTGAAAGGGAATTACGTCTCACAGCTGACCGCGAACGACATACATTATCTCGCGAGTCCGAAACATTTACTGAAAGGGAATTACGTCTCACAGCTGACCGCGAACGGCATACATTATCTCGCGAGTCAGAAACCTTCACTGAGAGGGAATTACGTCTTACAGCTGACCGCGAACGTCATATATTGTCTCGCGAGTCAGAAACCTTCACTGAGAGGGAATTACGTCTTACAGCTGACCGCGAACGTCATATATTGTCTCGCGAGTCAGAAACCTTCACTGAGAGGGAATTACGTCTCACAGCTGACCGCGAACGTCATATATTGTCTCGCGAGTCAGAAACCTTCACTGAGAGGGAATTACGTCTCACAGCTGACCGCGAACGTCATATATTGTCTCGCGAGTCAGAAACCTTCACTGAGAGGGAATTGCGTCTCACAGCTGACCGCGAACGTCATATTTTATCTCGAGAATCTGAAACTTTTACTCAATATGAAGACCGTTTGACAAATGATAGGGTGCACCATAATATTGTTCGATCACTCGAAGATGAACATGAGCATGAACAATGACTAGAGTCGGTACGCGAACATTACAATTCTTTGACACAAGAACGATTAATAAGTTTGTCTAATGAAAGATTAAGAATCGAAAATATTCGGTCTCTTGAAACGGACGAACAGCGAGAGGCCCGTCTTACTGCAGACAGATTTCGACATAGTCTTAATAACTTAGATGTACACATAGAAGATCAATCTAGAAATACGGTGGCGTGGTCCGACAAATATAAAAGTGGGTTTGCTTATAACTTCACAATTGATTACAGATCATCTTCTGTAATAGGCGATATGAACGTGGTATGTTCTTTTTGTAATGCTTTAAAGTGGAGTAAGGAGTCGGCTGGATTCTGTTGTTCTGGAGGTAAAATAAATTTGCCTTCATTCGAAGACCCACCGGAACCTTTGAAATCATTACTATTAGGGGAACATGTGCAATCTAAACAGTTTTTCGACAACATTCGCACTTATAATAGTGCGTTTCAGATGACATCCTTTGGTGCTCAACAAATCTCCGAAGGTCCTTTCATGCCTACTTTTAAAATACAAGGTCAGGTTTACCATTTGATAGGATCTCTTTTGCCTGAAGACCAACCTAAGTTTCTTCAAATATATTTTGTATCCGACTACAACGAACAGTCGAATATAAGAAATCAATATTTCCCAAATTTAAATGCTGAACTCATTTCACAACTTCAGAACATGTTGCATCAGATTAATTCGTATGTATGCAGTTTTAAATCGGCATTAGAAGCTCTTCCTCGAGATGATGATAACAATTATAAAATTGTTATAAATGCCGATAGGCGTCCAACGCAGGAACACCCTGGGCGTTATAATGCTCCATCCACGAATGAAGTTGCTGTGGTATTGGTCGACCAGGAATGTGATAGGCGTGATATCGTTATCCGTTCCAGAGACAATCGTTTACAACGTATTTACGAAACCCACAGGGCTTACGACGGTTTACAATATCCTTTGATATATTGTCGAGGGGAAGATGGTTATAATTTTGCTTTATACCAAACTGATCCGCATACAGGCGCACCTATTTATAATAAAAAGATTTCATGCCTTCAATTTTACTGTTACCAATTGCAAGTAAGACGGAATAGGTTTGTATACTTGCAACGTTTTCGTGGCTTATTCAATCAGTTTATTGTAGACATGTACGCAAAAATTGAAACCGAAAGATTAGTTTATATACGATCTAATCAAAGGCAGCTGCGCGCTGAAGAATACGTGCACATTCGCGACGCCATGCAGCAAGATAATGATACGGTGAATATGGGCCGTTTAGTTATTTTGCCCTCTTCTTTTACTGGTGGTCCACGCTACATGCACGAACGTACTCAAGATGCTTTTTGCTACGTAAGAAAATATGGACGTCCCGACTTATTTATTACTGTAACTACCAATCCTAAGTGGGATGAAATCACTCGGGAGCTTCTTGAGGGTCAAGCACCGCATGACCGCCATGATATCATCGCAAGAGTTTTTCATTTAAAATTAAAATCAATGATAGATCTATTTACCAAAGATAACATTTTTGGAGAAGTATTGTGTTATATGTATAGTGTTGAATGGCAAAAACGCGGCTTACCCCACGCACATATCGTTCGACCTAATGATGTAGACAGTTTAATCAGTGCTGAAATTCCAAGTCCGATTGCAGATTCCGAGTTATACGACATTGTTAAAACTCATATGATACATGGTCCATGTGGTGCATTTAACGTGAATTCTTCTTGCATGCAAGACGGTCGTTGCACTAAAAGATATCCAAAAGCCTTAGTGGAAGAAACTGTAACAGGACATGATGGATACCCGTTATATCGTCGCCGTTCAAGAGATACTGGTGGTTTCACTGTTGAAAAGCGAGTGTCTGGACAACAGGTTATTTTAGACAATAGGTGGGTCGTTCCGTATTCTCCTGTGTTGTCCAGAGCATTTCAAGCTCACATAAATGTTGAAATGTGTAATAGTGTAGAGTCAATAAAATATATTTGTAAGTACATTAATAAGGGCAGTGACCAAGCTACATTTGCTTTGAGAAATGAAAATGATGAAGTTACAAGATTTCAGTCAGGCAGATATATAAGTTCTTCAGAAGCTGTGTGGCGGATCTTAAGTTTCAACATTCATGAAAGATATCCACCTGTGACTCATCTGGATGTTCATCTTGAAGGCGGTCAACGTATATATTTCAACACCGAAAATGTCACAGAACGGTTAGAGAACCCTAGACAAACAACTTTATTAGCATTCTTTCGACTTTGCCAAACTGATGATTTTGCAAAATCTCTTTTATATGAAGAAGTTCCATCGTATTATACCTACGATAAGCAACGAGGTGTCTTTAATCGTAGACGCCGTGGCAGGCCTGTAGATGGCGAGTCAGGTATTTTCAAAGAACATGTTCTTGGTAGAGTATACACCGTTCATCCTAACAACGCTGAGTGTTTCTATTTGCGATTATTATTACATACTGTGCGAGGACCAACCTCATTTATAGATTTGAGAAAAGTAGACGATGTTGTTTATCCCAGTTATCATGCAGCTTGCCAAGCGCGTCATTTGCTTGAAAATGATCAGCATTGGGATGACGCTTTAGCAGAATCCTGTGTTAGTGATAATCCAAGACGGTTACGTCATTTATTTGTAACATTACTTACATTTTGTAATTTGTCAGATGCTGTACAATTATGGGAAAAATATAAAGACAAATTTTCAGAAGACTTTCTTAGAAATATATCTAACAATGATGAAGGCACAACTAATGATAATTTCCGTGATCTTGCCATAAATCAGTGCTTATTAGCTCTTCAGGATGAGTTAACAGCAGTTGGCGGTAAATCACTATGTGAATATGGTTTGCCAACACCAACCTCAGTCGGAGAGGTAACTAATAGGGAATATTCCGCAGAGATTGGTTACAACTTAATGGAACTGCTGACAACATTAGAAAACGGTGTCCCAATGATGACTGCAGAACAACGTTCAGTTTATGACCGCGTGTGCGGAAGTGTTCAAAATAATTTGGGAACAATATGGTTTTTAGATGCACCTGGAGGAACTGGGAAAACCTTTTTGACTAAATTAATATTGGCTTATGTTCGAAATCAGCGTAAAATAGCTCTTGCCGTAGCTTCATCTGGGATAGCTGCAACATTGCTACCAGGAGGTAAAACGGCTCACACTATGTTCAAAATACCAATTGATTTAGATCGCACGGAAAGTCCAACCTGTAGTATTTCAAGAAATAGCGACAAAGCAAAGGTATTACGCGAGTGTAATTTAATCATATGGGATGAATGTACGATGGCCCATCGAAAAGCAGTAGAAGCGGTAGATAGAACTTTAAGGGATATAAGACAAAATGATCGACCAATGGGCGGTATCACGGTTTTATTTTGTGGTGATTTCCGACAAACCTTACCGGTAATACCACGGGGAACCCGAGCTGATGAGGTTAGGGCTTGCCTGAAAAGCTCTTATTTGTGGCGTGATATACAATCGGTGCATTTGACTATAAACATGCGAGTGAGAACTGGAGATAACCCGGATGATAGTCAATTTTCTGATTCATTATTAAAGATTGGTGAAGGTACCTATCCACAACTACACCAAGGAAAACTTATTCTGACGCCTGAATTATGTTGTATAGTGCAATCTCAACCACATCTTATATCGTCGGTTTACGGTGACGTAACAAATATATTAAACAGGGACAATTCCTGGCTATGCGAAAGATCTATTTTAACTCCTCGCAATGACCAGGCATCTGAGATTAATAACAAAATACTGTCGAATATACAGGGGGAAAGCAAAGTTTATAGATCAATAAATAGAATGGTCGATGAACAAGAAGCAACTAATTACCCGATAGAATTTTTAAATTCTTTAAATATGCCCGGACTTCCTTCTCACGAAATTTGTTTAAAAATTGGCATTCCGATTATTCTACTCCGAAATTTAAGACCACCACAACTTTGCAATGGAACTCGACTAAAAGTAACCCAGTTGCAACAAAATATAATCGAGGCTCAAATTTTAACAGGTTGCGGTGCAGGAGAAACCGTCTTTATCCCCAGAATACCCTTAATACCAAATAATTTTCCATTCCAATTTAAAAGGACGCAATTCCCAGTATCGGTGTGTTATGCAATGACAATAAATAAGGCTCAAGGGCAGACTTTTCATGTTGCCGGAGTAGATCTCGGTGTCAGTTGTTTCTCGCATGGTCAGTTATACGTTGCTCTTTCCCGTGTTAGCAGTTCTAGAAATCTTTATGTTCACGTGCCGGACGGGTCAACTTTCAATATAGTTTACCCGGAAGCTTTGCGCTAAAGTATTTTGGTTCTATAGGTCCTTAAGCCTCATGTGAACCTGATGTAAATAATATTACCAATACATTTTAAATTAATAATACACAAGGAGTTACACGCTGACGTAGTCGCGGGCACAGCTATCTATACTTTTCTGCCGGAAGTCACTATTCCACGCGGACGAAGTCGCGGGCAAAAGCTAGTTTTTTAAATAAGTTGTTTTAATCGAGGGTTAATATTGGCGCTTCCTTTATGTGGATGGGACGCAATTATTTAAGTATCACCGGATTTTTTAATTTATTAGTTTGATGTGTAACATGCATATTTAAATTATGTAATTTTAAAATTACATACAAATTTCATTTGGAACTTGAAAAAATATTACTAGTTAAAGAAACAATCGAGGGACCGAGAATTTTTTTGTGTCAAATTATATAATTATTATAATATATCTATCAATAGCATAACTATTATAACTTTAATATCAACACTTGTTGTATGTGAGGCGCCAAGGACGAATTTTTCTTACAATAAAACAAATTAAAGGAAAGATTAGTAGATAAATCAAAAGTCAAATAGGAAATAGCAAATTTCCGCTTGTTAAACATTTGGTGAGTGTTGTATATATTTTTGCTGACGTCAATGAGCAGTGATATCTAATGAATACCATCACACCGATTCCGTGATTCATTTTACTTTATATGTACTACCAATGCGTGCGACTAAACAGATAGACAGACATATGAAAAATTTACGTAGGTAGGTACTATAATAAAATAAGTAGGTGATGAAGCTTTTATAAAAAGGTTATATTTTTAATTAATTATAAGCAGCCACTTTAAATTTATATATGCAAGTAAAATTTAAAATTATTTTTTACAAGCGCAATGAAATTACAGGAGGTAAAATAAGATGTTCGCAAAAATATTCATTCCCAATTTCGCCAATATCTCAATATTGATGAATAGATACGTCTTCTTCGAATAAATTGATGATATTAAAGGTTTAATATAAAGTAATAAGGCTTCCATGTCACTTTTGAAGCCTTTGATAGAGTACCTAAGAAATAACTAATAAATAAAATTATTTCTTATTTACTGGAATAAACAGTAATGAAAGTAGAAACCTAAGTACTTCGTTATGAAACGGTTTAATATTCATTTATTCATTAAAAACATCGACGTTTTCTATATATCCTCGAAACTTTTCTAATCTTACTGGATCCCACGTTCACGATATGCAAACCGCAAAACTTTACAGATAAACGGAGGCAAATCAAACAAATATCTCACAAACGAGACACGGAGCTTACCAAACCACTTTCACGGGTCCATTTATAACTTTCTTTCGTAAAATATTCATAAGTTGCACACACAATTATGTAATGTAAACATACAGATTAATAAATAAACGATTAATGTATGAGGTTAAATGGAGGTTAATTCTTTTAATTTTATGAATAAAATTTAAATCTCTAATATAAGATTCGAAATTTCATCCCTGTTTTCTATAAAAGCGCTCCGAGAGCGGCACTTTGAAATGTGGCTAATTAACCAGAATTTAATTGGTTGTCTCTTTTTCGATCACAATAATTGAATCATGCCATCTTTTATCCCGTGGTCACGGGAGACACGCTCGCTGTAAAGTGTTCGAAACGTCGGGAAAATAATATAAAAATCGCGTTTAAAATCCGTTAAAAGGTCTTTAATTTCTAAATGTATACTCGCGTAAAATCAAACACTAGAAAATATCATGCCATCTTGTATTCTAATCGTGGGTGCGGTAGAGTGCCGTTTTTGAAGATCGAAAGTTGTGTTGCTAACACCTTTAACTTATCGCTTGCTTAAATACTCGTGACCGGTACGCACTGTCAACCAACCCTAGTATAGTATTATTATATTATCTGTGACCAATTTCAACAGACACTAGCACGTGGACTCACAAGTGCTCTCCGCATGGACTATTCGATCTTCATCCGATGGGACTGTTAATTTGATACCGGAGAGAAATCAGGTACAGCCAAACGTGACCTGTGACCTTGTGCTTCTAAATGTTTATAACGTTATATATTTATGGTTTATTTTTCTAAGTCTTAATTAACATAAGCTTTTAGCTTTTACGTATGAAATGAGATTATGTTAATTTAAATAAACTTACGACTCCATAATTGTAATCTTAAATATGATAATTGATAAAGCTCGATTTGTTTTAAAGTAAGCTTAAAGCTTTATGTATTTCATCTGTATCATTTTAAACAGTAGGTATAGAGAAATATAAAAAATGTTTTAAAACTTAAAAGTTATAAATCGTTATACGAATTGGCTTCATCACAAACCCGTCTGTTTCACTATCTTGACAAATCTATGTTCAAACTTTCATATCTAAAGTGTATATAAAGGCTGACTATAGTTTTGGTTCCATCACCAAACTATCTGCAAATTTTGTGTAGGTCAGGAAAATTCTTATAAAAACTGAATAATGATAAAACAAATCCCTTCAAAAATTTTACAAGCCTGTTACAAGTTATTAGATTTCATATAAAAATTAAAAAAGAAACTATGTACTGATTTGTTGACAAAACTACGTCTCAAATCTACAATCTTATCGTTAACTAAATGTTTGTACGCTACATTATTTGATATTGAATCCCAAGTGGTACAAATAATATGATGGTAGGTAGTACAAGCCGCCATATTTCAAACAATAAAGCATGACTCTACAATTATGATTGGTACAAAATATAAGAGCCGAATTCTGAAATCTTATTATCTTCATTTTCGATTCAAACTTATGCCGATTACAATTTGAATCAAAGCTAACGAAATCGTTATATGTACTTATTTTTGAATGTTTAAATCATTTGTGAGTGATAGAGGCCTTTTAGGTATCCTAGTAGAAATATAATAAAAATGTTTTCCTATTTTAACATTCATAATTACTTACATGTCTATTTTTAAAATGTACCTTAATTTTACGTACGCAAGTACGTTAAAGCCAACATAATTTTTGTTGTATAAACAATCTAAAGAAAACAAGCCGGGCAAACCCAATGCTCTTACGATTTTGTTCGGTTGTAAACATTTCTTACAAAGCAAAATACGTGAAGGTAACGACTTACTATAGTAATGTGAATTATAAGTTAAACGTGTATATCTATTATCTTGAAAAGCCTTCATTTAGAGAATGCATAATATGCAATCACAATTAAGAGTATTTGTTTAAGATAAGATGTCCTTATTGCTACAAATAGTCTAAAGTTTATCTATGTATAAACAAAATTTACTCATTTAAAATAATGTACACAAATTTAGAAAACACTTCCATGAGTATTGTCACTTCAATGCACTTCAATGTATTTAATTTAAATAAATATAAAATAACATAGAGTTCGGAAGTTATGTCAAAAAAATATTTTATATTATGAATATTAATTATTATAAGTTAAATTAATGTGGTTGAATATTTAGCGCGTTAATTGAATCAAAATAAAGGATTTTTTTTTTCATGAACTGAAAATAAAATAAATACATTATATTAAAAGAGCAAACCGGTTGAAACTTCAAAATACCATTTGAAAACGTGAAACCACTAATCCAACACGAATCACACAAGATTCCCATAGGAGTTTAATAAAAAAAAGCTACACACCTGCAGCCATTTCCGCCTGGTCTCTGTCAAAAAGTCGGCGAGCACCATCACTAATATTCGTGTCACAATAATTAACAATAACGTGCGTTCACTGTCGCGGTCGGCGAGGGAGTGCGCGCCCCCGTGTCTGGCGGCCGCACTGCAATATTCACTCGACTCGATCGCCGATGTCACACAAGGGTGCAGGGAGCTTTTAGCGTGGATGCGTTGCGTGGGAAAACGAGGTAAATGTGTGGCCTATAACCCCATTGCTTGCTATTTATATTAGTTTAATGTCATATACATAATGACGTAGGAAGGAAATAATATACGATGCTCTTCAAACTTTTTTGGTAGATACTTCATCATACGATTGCGAACTTTTTAAATTGTTGAAACGTGAACGTATGTTAAAACTCATAATAGGTAGGTACATAACTTTAAATATTTTAGGATCTTTGCGCTTTGTTTTCAATGAGAATTATAGTTATTATTGAAGTGTCATTTATGTTTACCGTGACAACTGACATCAGTAACTACCTACAACATTGAAATATATTTTTATCATCACAAGTACAATATATAACGTACAAGGCGCAGCCCTGACCCTTTAGATAAAAATCTCGGCTCATGATTCCGAGTCTGAGAGACGTTTCACTCTTAGCCAATTATCTCTAGCACCAAGGAATTGCTAACTTACTGATATTAACTAGAGAATCACTCGGCTTCGTTGCGTGCTCCTGCCTCCTAGTAAAATTGCGTATACAATAGTGTTTGTGTTAGGGCTGACTTTTTAAATTATACAGGTGGCATTTTTATATTATTATTATTAAAATCTACACTCACACTAGAAAAGTAAATAAACAAACGAGGTTCCCATTATAATATACGACCCGAACATCTTATAAACTAAGAACAATGAATAAACATTTGACTCGTGGTTTAAACAAGTGTTGTTCAATCATTATTACAAAAGCAAGAGTAACCCGCAAACAATTAATTCGCACTTAAAATACGGAAATAAATAAATAACAACACTTCTGTTGTTCGTCTCGCAAAGGGCGACGTCATATCGGCGACTGCGCAGGTGTCGGTCCGGCTGTAGGGCGCCGGTCACGCTACGATGTGCATACTAACTGAACGTATAAGTTTTCAACGAACTAGTGTACGCATTTAAATAGATTATTGAGTGATAGATGCCAAGGCCCAAGATAGACATTGTTGTAGTTTGATCTGTTTTAAATGCTTTTTTTTTACAATATAATAAATAAAGTTACCTATATATGTCGTGACCATATCGTAGATTTGCTCATTTCATGAAATGATTGACGGCAGCGGCCGGCGAGTGCCAGAAGCGATTTGTTTTTTAAAAAAGAAACAATTATAATAATATAGTAGGACAGATTTTAGACGCATTTTTTCTTCAATATAAGATATCCGCAGTTTCCATAGTACTCGAACCTCTTCGTCGTAAATTCTTTGCTATGACTTTTTCATATTGTAATTAAACGAATTATGAAGTTTTTAACTGCGAATGATTAAATTTTCGATAGCGGCCGCCATCTTATCACATAAACACAGCGCTTGCAGCGCCTCTACCAATAATTAATGTAACTATTTTACGATATGATCAAATAATTTTGATCATTTCATGAAAAAACCGCGCGTTTAGTTGGCGATATCGAGAAACGATTTCTTATCATTGATCTGCTCAAACCACATCATGATGTGGCCAATAGACATCCAATCATTTCATGAAATGCGACCATTTCACGAAATGATCAATCATATCATGAAATGAGCAAATCTACGATATGGCCACGACATATATGTACATAATTAGAAAATCCGCAAATGTTTAACTGGGTAAACAGCGCAATTTCTAAATTTAAAACATACCATGACGACACGGGAAGGAAAATGGAAATATGGTAACTGATGCAATGTACCCCGCCCACAAATGTACCAGTTACCTATACAATATACATGTAGTTATACAGTTCTGACTGAACTACAGCACGTGTCACACAATCAAGATACATATAGATACCAAAAAAATTACTGTTAAAATTGCTAACTAATGCCTTAAAAGACGCACTGAAACTTGAATTAAGCATTCAGACCACTAGATTTCTTCATTTTCTTCTTTCATTCAATATTTCTTGCTTATTTTCTGAACTTTTTTTCTTAAATGATATGTTTTATGCTTTAGAAGTACTAACATGGGGACTATTGAATTAAGAGTTAAGGTAGTTTAAGTGAGATTATGTTTTTTATGTCGGTGCTTCATAGAAATATAATAGAATAGACTTATTTGAGGATGCTTCGTAGATCACGTATGTTAGTCAACAGCTTCCTCATGATGATCACAAAATCATGTGACTATGACGTCAAGTGGGAGCTCATTTGTTAGAAAATTTCATCATTTATTTATTTCTATGGTGTTGGACTTTCCACGTAACGCAATTTTTGAGGACAAAAAGATTTTTTAAATGTTAATTTTTATTAAAAATAAGCCATGCTATATAATTATGTATATGCGAATCATAAAGTTTATAACCTATCTGTTACTTAGTTTGGCAGATTTTGTCAAATGGTTGAATACATTATTTATTTATTTCTACAGTAATCACGTAAAAAACTATCGCCGAAATTTAAGTTTAAAAATCATTTAAACGCAAATAAAAAAACGCAAAAAGAGTGTAAACATTACAAAACAATTAGACGCTCATTTGCTCATCAAACAATCTTGACAATCAATCGAGATAATTATTGCGATATCATTTGCATACGTAGACGTGACGCAGGCGCACTGATTTATACCCAAGTATAACGTACACAAATATATTTACATAATTTTTACGAGCTGTAACCCACTTTAAAAGGAAAATCTCTCAACACTTCCAACTTGTTGTTGTGGTTTTTTTATTGAAGGCGGCAAAAAGCAACCGATTTTTGCAATTCGTTGCGAAAATTCAATGCGTCTACAATTAATTTCTACCTTCTATTTGACAAGCTGCTTTCCTGTTTCTATATTTGTCCCACTTTACATCATTACATCTGAAATTTTATTTATTTATTTTTATTTATTTATTTACATCACATATAGATATATACAAATTAAGTGCCAATTTCCAGCTAAACGCCATTTAAACTGAATTATCATCTCCCGCGTAGTTATTAAGCTAAAGTATGTGCTATGTCACGTTACCGTTAAGCGGTAATCGGTCAAGAGGTAAAAACAATCAGGAATGTACAAAACATTGAGGAAATCGCATGCATACTTACCATTTTCCAAAAGAAAAGTAAATTTACTGTTTACTATGAACTATAATACTTTCAATTCAACATGCAATGTTCAAAACACACTGATTTTTAAAACTTCAAGCATAACACTCAGAAATGCAATAGTTTCGTGTAATCGTCATAATATGAAAATTTGAATGACCATTTATATAGAAAAAAATATACATCAGTGTAAATAATAATAACGTGACGTTTTTAGATAAACAGATAAGGGAGACCACTTTAAAAGAATGTCGAATATTTAGCAGTTTAACAGCTAAGATGCAAGAAAATATATTATAACAGCAATATACAAACCGAACTATTATTTTTGAATCACTTGAGAAAATGGTATCGTCTTATTTTATGGTCCTGAAAGAATCTCAGCTGAATTAAGCCACTATACAACTTTCAAACTTTGAGCTCATGAATCTTGTTGTATGATTTCTAATAACATTTGCTACTTCTACAAAACTAAATTGCCATTACCGTACTGATATTTATAACCCATATGAGATTACTTATTGATGGATGGGTTATATAACACAGAAAGATGAATAGTACCTACTTAATTTACTGCATAAACTTTTATTGTAAGCTATCTCTTGATATTACAGATAGCGACTGAAAATCACATACTTTGTTACGTTAAAACTGGGGTAAAATTCGTCATATCATCCAACATTACATAATACCAAGGTGGGTGTGAAATTTGCATACGTTTTCCTGATTATTATCTGCAAATTCGCACGTTAACTACGTATCTAGTTAAATAAATAAATATTTCAGGACAATTTTCACACACGGCACGATCTTGTCCCATACTAAGCTTTCGCTTGTGTTATGGAAACCAGATGGCTGATAAACATACATATGTATATAATTTTTAAATAAATACTTATATAGATAATTAACACCCAGACACAGAGCAAACATCTATGTTCATCACACAAATATTTGCCCCGGGTGGGAATCGAACCCACGACCTCTGGCTTGGAAGGCAGGGCCACTACCAACCAAGCCAACCGGTCAGTCAAGTCATGTCAGTCAGTTATCGTTGGTCAATAGTTAAGGATACTATGTGTTGTTATTCGTTACACAACCGGTGATTTTTCCCGCCGCGGCCGCATATTTGGAGCTTTTATCAAAGAATACGTTATTATATTGATTTTTTTTGAACTTATTGTATTTTATATATGTTTTGAAACATCCAGATGTAAAGAACAATCTCAGATTTATTCACTCTGTATCAAAAAGATTACTAATTACCTTTGTTTCTTAGCATTTCAATCTCTATTTCTGTATGTCACGATTAATATAAGGCGATTATTAATGTAAGATGAATTTCTTAGAAATATGTAGCTGCAAAAATGATTTCTAACTTGACTTTTCTCAGAACAAGGTGAGACAATTGAAAATTGACAATTGAAAATGAGTTGGTTTTCCCCTGTCAGCTCTCGTGAGGAAACTGTTTTTACTTATTTAAATAATATCTATTCGACACGAACTTGTATGTTTGAAAAATTTACTGTCATTATAAACAGATTAATATTAAAACTTTTATACCCACATCGCCTGTAAATTGCGCTTTCGTTGCATCAGAATATAGGGCAACAATTTTCCATACACGATATGAAAATTCATGACGTAGCTGCAGCATAACTTGTATCGGAATTCATTTAAAACCTAAACAGTGCGTAGGATGTAATAGAACGTCATGGAGAAGCATATTATATTTTTCCATAAGCTACGTTGTTTACAAGCCCATATTATTACATAATATGATTAAGTGATCGTGTTACATTATATCCCTCGTCAAAGAATAAGATTAATTTATAATCGAGTATCATCACTACATAGTATAAAACAAAGTCGCTTTCTCTGTCCCTATGTCCCTATGTATGCTTAAATCTTTAAAACTACGCAACGGATTTTGATGCGGTTTTTTTTAATAGATAGAGTGATTCAAGAGGAAGGTTTTAGTATATAATTTATTATGTTTTAGACAAAGCGGGCGAAGCCGCGGGCGGAAAGCTAGTATTATTGATTTTAGTAGTGTAGTATTAGGGTCCATTTCCACATTATTGATGTGCGAGTATGTGTAACGAGGAATGTGTTTGTAAATAACCAATAGCATCACTTCAAACGCTTCAAACTAAATGAAGCGATATGATTGGTTATTTACGAACACATTCCTCGCTACACATCCTCGCACATTATTGGTGGAAAAGCACACTTAGTATTGTCTTATGACGATATCATTCAAGTCAGGTTGTTATGTAAAAAAAAACATCATGTTAACAACAACAAGCAATTTGTTCTAGACAATTCGACGAAAAATTATGTGTGTTCAGATTATCTATACTCATAATAAATCTGTAGAGAGGCCAATTCTGTACATGAAATATATTTAAAAAAAAACTATGAAGGGGTGATAAGGGATCGCTACTGATGCCAAAAATGCAATCAGTAAAATTTTTGTCTGTCTGTCTGTCTGTCTGTCTGTATATTCGTTATAGAAATAAAAACTACACGACGGATTTTAACGAAATTTGGCACAATTATTCTTCATACTCCTGGGCAGGTTATAGTATACTTTTTAATACGCTACGATCAATATGAGCAGAGCAGTGAAGGGAAATATGGGGAAAACGAGAGAAGTTACTCCATTTTTTAAGCTTCCGTCACGTGTGCAGCCGTAATGGTTAAAGCTACATAGAAATCATGTACGACACAAATGTTTTTAAATTATTATTATTATATAAAAATAAATTCCTAGACAGCATATTATGTCTATCTTTTAAAATTGACTCACAATAACACGTGAAACTTCAATAGCTTAGCAATTCGGAGATTTCTGATTATATTTGTCTACTCTTACGTTTACAACACTCTCACTCATCCCTAATTAAAAAAAGTTAACATTATTACC
This sequence comes from Colias behrii, assembly GCA_029959065.1. NCBI lineage: Eukaryota > Metazoa > Arthropoda > Insecta > Lepidoptera > Pieridae > Colias > Colias behrii. The sequence continues at coordinate 16,165,839 of JARWMC010000001.1, forward strand.
TATGCAATAAAAAAAGAATCATGTAAATCGGTGTAGAAACACCAAAGTTATACATGAAATACGCTGTAAGTCATCGCGCGTGAATACAGAATCATGCCATAAGGATTATTTTTGTGTATCAGTTGCCGCGTTCGACGCGCTTCGCGGCGGGAGCTATAAAAAGGCTGCGGGTCCGCACCCGTTTCGCGTTGTCACGGCATCACGTGTGAACGGCTGAACCGATTTCGATAATTCTTTTTTTATTATATTCCTTGAAGTACGAGGATGGTTCTTATGTAGAGAAAACGTAAATACCACGGGCGAAGCCGGGGCGGACCGCTAGTCTACTACTAAATAAAGAAGCAATTCCGATTTTTTTTATATATCATCACGCTATATCATCACGCTAAGACCAACAGGAGCGGAGCGAGTGTTACGCGAGTGAAACCGCGGAGCGCAGCTAGTAATTTATAAAACTTAGCCACATAACGCCAAAAATTTCATCCCTTAAACTCAAACTCAAACTCAAACATTCATTTATTCAATTAGACTACTGTTTAGTAGCACTTTCGAATCGTCATTACATAAGTATTTTTAACATTATTTTACCACCGATTCGGAAAGCAGTATCTATGGAGAAGAATCGGCAAGAAACTCCATAGTTGCTCTTTTAAATCATGTCAATATTACATAATATGTAACTTATATCTAACTACATAATATATCATAATATGCCAAAGAACTGTCCTGTGGTTTTTACGCGATAACCCTCCATGGGTCTTTATCGTCTATATATTCCTGAATACTGTAGTACGCTCTCTGAACTAGTACATTTTTTATATAAGTTTTAAATTTAGAACTACTAAACTCTTTAATATTGTGAGGAATTCTATTATATAAGCGTATACCTTGACCCATAAATGAATTTTTAACTTTAGCTAATCGGAAAAATGGCATTTCAATTCTATTCCTGTTCCTTGTGCCATAATCGTGTCTATCTCCTACTCTTGTGTGTAAGTCGGAGCTTTTGTGTACATGCAAAATATTATTAAATAATTATATACTGTGATGGTACAGTAAGGATACCAGTATTCTTAAAATGATCTCTTAGTGAGTCCCGAGCACGTAAATTATATATAGAGCGAATGGCTCTTTTCTGTAAGATAAATATAGTTTCTATATCTGCAGCCTTGCCCCACAGTAGAATTCCATAGGACATAATGCTATGAAAGTAGCTGAAATAAACCAATCTAGCTGTATCTTCATCGGTGAGATGCCTTATTTTTCGGACTGCATATGCAGCTGAACTGAGCTTACCTGCAGCGGTGTTGACATGGGCTCCCCACTGTAGTTTCTCGTCCAATGTTAACCCTAGAAATACAGTAGACTCAGTAGGATGCAATACCTCCCCGTTCAAGGTAATATCTCTGTTCAACTTTTTTACATTAGGAAGTAAAAATTCAACACAAGTGGTTTTTTTGGCATTTAATAATAAATTATTGGCAGTAAACCATTCAGATATGTGTAAAAGAGCACTGTTCACTTCGTCAACATTTGGGTCATGCCTATCCACATTAAAAATTAATGAGGTATCATCTGCAAACAGAACTATTTCACACCTATCCTGCAAATAATAGGGAAGATCATTGATATATACCAAGAACAAGAAGGGACCTAAAATTGACCCCTGTGGAACACCAATGTTAATTGACGCACCGCTAGAACGTTCTCCATTAACAACTACAGTCTGTATCCTATCATGCAGGTATGACGCTATGAGGTTCTGGGCTTTTCCTTTAATTCCATAGTGATTAAGTTTACGTAACAAAGTACAATGTTCAACGCAGTCAAATGCCTTGGAGAGGTCACAAAATATCCCCAGAGCATTTTTTGAGTTTTCCCATGCTTTATATATATGTGTTAGAAGTGCAACTTCAGCATCTGTGGTTGAGCGCCCCTTTGTGAAACCAAACTGTTTGGTGTGCAGTAAATTATTAGATGCAAAATGACTACTCAATTGGTTTAATATTAACTTCTCGAATACCTTACTTAATGTTGGTAAAATAGAGATAGGTCTATAATTGTTACAGTCTTCTTGATCGCCCTTCTTAAAGCTTTAGTAAATTAGGAAATGTACCCTAGTCACAACACTTATTAAATATGAAAGCTAAATTTTTCGCAATATTTTCTATTATATTATTAACTAAATTTACGGACATTCCCCAAAGATCACAAGTGTTTTTTAGATTAAGCGTCTTAAAGGCAGCAACAATATCACTAGCAGTTACGTGTCGTAATTCAAATAATGTACTGCACCCCGCAACATGGTCCCTCAAAAAGGTTTCTGCAAGTGCTGAAGACGAATTTAAACTATTAGTAAAAGTAGCAGGGACACTACTGAAGAATTCTTCAAAAGCAAGCGCAACATCAGCACTTTTGTCAATAACCCTGTCATTATTTACAAGTTTTATGGTATTACTTGATTATTACTTATTTTAATACATTAGAGCTGCTCGGTAACTAACTAACAAATCATATCATACCAAATTACATATTATTCAATTGGATGGTGTGCATTTGTGGTAAAAGCATGACATGGTGGACAGACTTTCGCATTCATAATATTACCACAGTATTACAATATATTTCCTATATTGTAATACTGTGATATTACTTTGGATTACATTTAGACCTTATTCCTTATTGGAATTTTTTTTCATTTTCTCCATTGGATTAAAGTGATTAACAAATACTAAGTTTCGTATTTATAAGAAAACTTTTGAATAGGTATAAAAAAAGATTTATATTGAACAAAATACATATTTCCCGCGACAAACAAGTTATTTATTGATAAATCATCAATTAAAATCTCTTGTTTCCTTCTACCCACTCATTCCCGTTTATTTATTTTCTTATTTTATATGAACAATTATTATTTTATACCCCAGATTGATTTCACGGAAAACGTGTATTTTTCCATGCTAAAGTAACCCACGTTTTGCCCTGCTCTGTAAATTTTCCGTAGAAAAAATCACGTGTTCTGTTTTGTGTGAGAGTTATATTACAGTGTCACGTTAAAATACTTGTAACTGTGAAAAACAAAAGGGTTAATTTTTTGGCATTTTAATATGTACGACAAAATATAGTTAATGAAGAAATTAAAAGTATTGTTCATCATGTTGATTTCTAGCTTAAAGCTTACTAGTTTTTAGGGTTCCGTACCGAAACGGTAAAACGGGACCCTATTACTGAGATTTCGTTGTCTGTCTGTCTATCTGTCTCCAGGCTGTATCTCATAAACCGTGAGTGACTCCGACTCGCACTTGGCCGGCATTTTGTTCTGATAACATACATAAAGCTATAAAAAATATGCGATATTAACATACATAAGTACATAAATTAGTAGTAACATACATAAAGCTATAAAATTTACACACGAATAGACACTCATATCAACTATCAAGCATCCAATCTCGCGTAATCAAACAAGCTCTATTATGTTCTCTACGGAATGAATGACGCGATTGAATTTCTCAGGCGTGCCCGTATTAAGTAGCGCATATTAATCGATAGTATAATATATCTGACACAAGAGTATATTATATTATCCTTTCTACCTCTATCCTTGTGTTATATGTACCTCACTCTTAATTTTACGTTCATAAGATAAGCCTTATTGTGGACAAGTCAAAAAGGAATCGTCTAGATATAGGTAATTTAAAAGGGCACCTCATCAGAAGCACCCACTTTTAAATTACCTTTTATCTTCTTTAACTATTTCATTAAATGGTTTTTTCAGTTGATAATTGTTACCTATCTGTTTACGTAATAAATAAATTGACAGATTTATATTTTATTCTTTTGCATCCCGCACAAGTATATAAAAGTTGGCCCATTTTTGCCATTTATGTAGAGTTAAAAAATTCTTTTACTAGCTGTTTTATTTTTAATCAAAAATAAAAATCGCATGTATAAATATAGACTTAAGTAAATTATTACGTTCAGTAAATTTAGGGTCATTGTCGAATTAGCTATTTGATCATTTCAATTTCCTTGAATGCGTATTTGGGTATTTTCGTTAAATTACCTCATTTATTCCAATTGTATTGGTTAAAATAGTTTTGAGTTTACGTCATATGTGTTATCTATGTGTTGAGAAAATACTTTACTGTACAAATTTGAAAGAGACGATTGGTATTTCCATACTACGTCATCGATCATTGTTGCTAAAACGATACCGTACACCAAATAATACCTAAAGCCATATAATTCTACAAATATAATTACCTACTAATTAACTAAAATTAGCCATGCAAGTGATTTCCCTTGTCTCTTGTTTTTGCGATAAATGGTAGCCTAATTAATTCTTCTCCAAAGCTAAACCATTAAATTTCATCAAAATCTATTCGGACATTGTGAAAAAAATAATCATGCTGCATACAGTAATACACAATTTAATTATGATCTAATCATAATATATGTATTTACGAAAATCGGTCCTTTTCTTAATATTATGTATTTCCCTTTCTAGAGTCATAGAGTCTTTATTGCATATAGGAAACACTTAGGTAAAAATCGATTCATACCGTAAAACGAAACTCAATGTGCAATAGGGTTATATACAATATTCGAATATATTGACCGATTTTCCTTCGCAAGTGCATCTCGACGTGGGAAATGCTACGCCGCTGGCTCCCACGCGCCGGCACGTGCCTCTGAATTTATACAACCCTAGGCCATCCACAGCATTGTACACACATTCTGTACGCAAAAACAACCCTTACAACCCTCGAGATACATCCCCATTTCCCTAAACGTTTTCACGCCCTCATTCCGTTGAAATATACGCAGTTTATAGTCGGATCCTATTGCGTAAGGCTCTTGATTTTGCGAATTCGTTTAGTTTTTATGACTTCTTTAGTAATTAAAAACAAACAATGCTTTTATTGTTCTTTAAAATCTTGATAGTTCTTTGAAATTATTGTATAACGAAAAAAATATAGTTTTGTTTAGTATCTACGGTCTATGATTACAAATACCACGTAACACTGTACATACTGTTTATTTCTTATTTTTTATTATTGAGAAATTATTATATTTGTCTTTTTTTACTTCTTGAATACATTCCATTACGACAACCTTCAAATATGCTCGAATATACAAATAAAATTTTCTTTATACTATGCTACAATGTAACAATTTATCGTAGCGTAGATACATAAATGGCAGTAATAAAAAATATATTTTTAGGACGTTATTTTCTAAACCTTCTACCTTGATTAATAAAGATACCTATTTAGTTAATAACACTTCATTCTCTTAACTACACGACCTATTTTAAAAATTATTTTCCAGGAGAAAGCTTCGCTTTTACGAAGTAAAATAATATAAGCAGTATTTTTTGAAGTGAAAACTTCTTTAGCGGTGTTGAGCACTTTTTCTGTAATGGGTATAAAATCTTAAACTCGCGTCAGGACACGTGACCTGATCGAAAAAGCGTAAGACGGATACCATTCCAAAATATCAAACATGCTCAACGTTAATAATCAAGTTTTCACTTCTGCCGGCACTCCCGGAGTGCAACCCGTCTTTTTTTTTATCTCAGCTCAACACGAGCGAAGCCGGGAGCAGCCGCTAGTACCTACATATATAAAACCATCAAAGCGCCGTCAATCTTTATTTAACAAGCACTAAAGGAGATTACTTCTCAAACCGTACACAATATGCAATTAAATATTTTTGCTCATTATACAAAAAATGTAATGCAAGTAGACGCGTGCGAGCCACGTGGCGGAGCTTTTAAGGAAATTTGTTGTGGAGTTGCGGACATAAATACACTGCATGAAGGATTATTGAAGCGACAACTTTGTGCGTATGTATTATATTTTGGCATATAGAGAAACAATCTATCACGGTGTAAAAGCACAGATTAGTAAATGGTAAGATCGACTTGATACTTTGTTTCATCCTAAGATTTTATTCAGGACTAGCTTTCCGCCGGCGGCTCCGCCCGCGGTTTCAAAGAAAAACTCGCATAGTTCCCGTTCCCGTGGAATTTCCGGGATAAAACCTATCCTATATTACTCGTGGATAATGTAGCTTTCGAATGGTGAAAGAATTTTTAAAATCGGTCCAGTAGTTTATGAGCCTATTCATTACAATCAAACAAACAAACAAACAAACAAACAAACAAAGTTTTCCTCTTTATAATATTAGTGTAGATGAAACAAAGTATCAAGTCTATATTAGATTATTATCTACTAATTAGAGTCCAAGGGCCTCGTTCACCATCTCCAAGTAAAGCGTTGATTAGTTACTTCTTAATTAACGTTAATCAGCAAGTAAAGGTTACGAGTATCTTTTGTCAATTTCACAAACGAAAAATAAGCTCCGAGTAACAACTTACTGGTTAAATGAGTAACGGAACAAATCGTACGTCACATTCGTTCAATATTACGTCAATGTCACTCGACAAACGTCATTGCACTATTGCAGCTGTCATTTATGCATTGTTAATTTGTTAATTGTTGTGGATTGTCTGTAGGGTTGGAAATACGCGTGTGATTTTTAATTTGTTAAATTATTATATTAAGTAGGTTTGTAGTAGGCTTGTTTTTGTTGGAACTGCTTGATTTCTAAAATAAAGATTTTTTATAAGTTAGGTAACTACTACACCTACTTTAAACAACAGGTAACACATTTATGTAGCTACTTTGAATATTATAGGAGGGAGGGATTAATATGATTTGATAGGTTATCTATAAGTAAAATCACTTCAATAATTAAAAAATACCACTCACCTTTGCGATGTAGGCATTATTTTATGTTTTATAAAGTTATGCACTTGGCTAACTGCATATTTCGATAGACGAAATCTAGCGAAAAAATCAGTTTCATCGAGGTCCGTAAAATAATCAACACGGAATTTAAATACACGAATCCTTGCTATTCGTTGTGTCGAAGAATATTCTAATTCATCCAACTGATGATCAATTAAATCAAATAAATCCATTTTTATTCGTTTATTTAAAAAAAAATCGTTGGTGATATGCAAGAAATGACAACAGACAATACTTAACCGTCGAGTAAAACACGTATTGGCAGAAGACGTGGCAAGTAAGTTACGGGTCAGTTAATCTTATGATTAGTGCTACTCGGACGTCGTGAAACTCGCACTTGAAGTTACGGGTCACTTTAACTGGCGATTAGCCTACTCGACACTTTACTTGAGGGTGGTGAAACAGGCCCTAAGAATTTATAACAAAAACTAGTATATGTATTTATCGTCATCTGTGATTTCGTAAATTGAATATTTCTATAAAAAAATATTTGATGTACACCTCTGTATGCCTCGTCAGGTCTTGAAGTACAAAGCAAATATTATACAGACGATATACCTATAATGATAGGTTCCCACTTCTTAACATTCAGATGATTTATAAACAATCAATTCGTTTTGAAATATCCAATCAATGTTGTTGATTTTGTATTAATCAAAGCACCCACGATTTACGACACCGAAATAAAATACATGGATAAATATTTAAATATAATTATAATATATTTTATTCTGAAATATTTGGAGTTAAGTCTTTTTAATTGTCGGTAATACCTTCTGACTTAATAAAAGTGTTGCAACAATCATCCATCAAGGAGGTTAAAAGCTCTTTACCTGACACAAAATTGAGAGAAATTAATGTGTTTGTTATGTGAAGAAAAACAAAAGAAGTAGGTCCCACCGAGATTTGAACTCAGATCGCTGGATTCAGAGTCCAGAGTGCTAACCATAACACCATGAGACCGCTGGGATTTCCGGCCAAATTTGTAGATTTATGCAACTATTGTATTAAATTAATTAAAGGTAAGAAATGTTTTAAGAAAACTTTTTAAATAACTAGGTTTTAACAGCGCAGTCTATAGAATATATTAAAAGTAAATCTCGACAGCATTCATTTAAAAAAAAAAGTATATGTACTCGGTTTAATATAGGAGTGCTTAATGCTTACCTATAGTAATTATGCCCAAGAAGTTTTTATTTATTAAAATATGAAAAAATGCGGATAGCTCCTGCAACAAAATCTTTAAAAACAAAATCTATCATAACAGATGCATTTAAATTATAAAATTGATAATTCGATTACGAATATCGAATAAATAGATGATCGATTACAATCGATCAAAAATCGACAGTCATGTATGAGGAAGAGTTGTACGCGTGCGCTCGTAATTGTCAAATATTGTTATTTTAATGAGATATTCAACCCCTGTTATATTAGTTATTGATTATGAAATTGTTTTAAAAACTGGTGATTCAAAAAAAAAATATTGTTATAAATTACCTACTCGAAAATGTATCTTACAGCTTTTTATCATCTTTTACAACGTATTACCTAACCCTATGAATATCATAAAATGCTGAAAATTTCTATACCTACTTAAAGAGATATTCGACGAATTTCGGATATTTTATTAAATTAATATATTTATTAAGTTTTAAACTTAATAAGCGCAAACTCTTGCAAAAAGTTTGTTTTAGTAAAGTTTAATACCTAGTATATTTTATAACTAAAATTTGACTTAAATATACAAATTTCAGCCCATCTGATAGAGAAGTAAGCAGACAGGATAATTCAAGCAAGCAAATAAAGTTATTGGTTTAATATTCAGAGATAGAAATTACCAATATCTTCGCCCCATCGCACTTGTGAGTTATGTGCACAAACATTTTGAATGCAGAGTCCATTATATAGATATTATTATGTATAATATTATAAGCAGTATTGATATTATAACGCGCTGACCGGTGCTAATAGTGCGCTCTGTTGCTTTGATACTTTATCGTTTGTCTTTTTTACTTTATCGTACACAGTACAATACAACTTCTTTACAATATTTATCATTGAATTTTTATTGCTCAATAAGGAGTTGTTTAAAGATTTTTTAGTTGTCATGAATGAAAATGTAGAACAAATATTTTGACATTTAGACCCTTTGAACTGTAAACTAATTTTTAATCGATGCTTAAGTAAAATCGACGAAAATTTGAATACAACGTCTCACGTGCATATTAAACAAACATGTAGCAAGTATCAAGACTCACCCGTCCCCAGACCACTCTATTATTACAGTACCGCAGTATCACTGACCATACCGTTTTATTGCTCAACAATTAATCCTACCCTTGTCCTTGTATTCTTATTTCTGACCCTAAGGTCTGTACTCGTGATTCCGATAATCTAATAGAGTGACCAGTGACCGCTGTCCGCCGAATGGTCAATAAAAACAAGTGGCAAGTGTATTATGTTTGTATTTGCGATGGAAAAATAATTAAATTAGAATTATTATGCAAGAGAGCCTCGATTAATTCGTAAATGCAAATGCGACGAGAAAATAATTGAAATGTAATTCAATTTCATTTGGCAAACAATAAATACATTGACGGTACATGCGGATTCCGTTTTTTTTTTATTATTTAAAAAAAAACGTAAATAACCTTATATACTCTAAGTAACTCTCCGTAGGGTATGTAGGAGTTTAAATTTAATGTAGATAGATAATTACTGAACAAACAATAATACAAATCTACGACATTTTTATTTTGTAATCATATAAAAATTTCGCCGCTTCCAAATGTGTAGAAATCTTGATCAAGTTGTTGTTCTCTTCTCCTGCAAATTGAAATACTTTTGCTTTTTATCTTTTTATCATAATATCTAGTCTAGGCCTTAAATCTTATATGTAATTATTATTGAGATAACATTATTATTAAGTATTAGGTACTTTAAAACTTTCTTCTAAGTTATTTTAGATGAGCCTTTTCATTTCAACAAAATAGCGAAAGCAAATCGAACAATTGACACATATTTCCAATTTATGTTCCATATTAAATTTATTACATTGATGAAATATCCATAAATGTAATGTAAATGTACTCATAAATATCACAGATGTAACTATGTTTTTACTGTTCTGTGGATGTAACCAAATCATAAATTAAAAATTAGCAAGAAGCGGGACAATTGCGTGAAATTTACAACGGGCAACACTCCCTTTAATTGAATTTATCCAATTGAGTTTGATGAATGGGATTTAATGATTTCCATTCGCAATTATGGGATACGAGGATTAAGTGCCCTCAAAATTTACTTGTAAACAATTACTTTTTTTTCTTTTTCTTATTTTAACCAAATCAGATTATGAAAATGAGTATTTAGTTTGTGAACATCATCTCAGACTATGTAGGTATAATTACTGCCAAGTTTTATTCATGGTTCAACAATAAAATATATAAAATACAATTGAAACCTTACACAATATACATACCTACGGCTACATACTACATGTAAGCATATTGTACAATTTTAAAATCTAATAAAGCTTAGTTGACACATCGAATCATAAAACTCTACAATGCAATAATTAAAAATATGTTTGAACCCATTGAGATATACATATGGAGACGACACCGCCTACATCACTTATGTTCCGCTCAACATAAGCCATATGGCTTAACTGCACGCTCATTTTTTATTTGTTTTAAAGTGAAACGCATCAAATATGCCTTCGTGTGTGTTACGATATTGCACAAATAATACAAATAATACGGAAAAGTGACTAACATAACTTTTCATCGGTAAGTACCTAACTAGATAATAATTTTTAAAACTTAGTTAGAGCAAAAAAATGGCGCACAGATTTTGTTCGTGGTCTCTCCTCCATACGTAGTAATATTATCTTAATGTTTGAACCTTGGTTTGAACCAAGACTGAACCCTAGCGATTACTGCGATTTAAATACTGTATTCCTTCTGAATTCATACAAATACATTTCCAAATGCAAATAAATTTTAAAGGATCTTGTTGACAGGCGTGAGGAGAAATTTAAAGTTTTAATTGTTATTTTATGATTGCAACAAAGGATTATCGGGCTTTACATGACGAGCCGCGGACGGCCGGAGCGAATGCGTGACATTTGAATTTAAAATATTGTAAAAGAGAATAATCGCTTTAATTAAAAAATGACTATTAACCGCTGATTGTGTTGTTGACATTCGTGAAATCTGTTTCCCCTTGTAAGAATGACATCGGGCGTAATGTTCGGCTGCAATTATAATGTTTTTTTTAAATATAATAATTAAAAAACAAAAATCGTAATAGTAGCAGTACAACTTACTATTAGGGCTCTTTTACTGTGTACCTTCAATAGGAGTGATACCTATATTTAAATCACCGCAAAAATTGTAATCTTTCCAAGTATGTAGTGTACCTACCTATTGTGATCCGTAACGTAACATACAACCTGCACCAGACGGAAGTTAAGGAATTAATTATCAGCATAATACATTACTGCTATATGTTTGCATTAAATGTTCAAAATAATTTACACCTTTACATAAAGGCCATTTGTGTTTATAGTTTCAGTAACAATTTTTAAAGATTAAAGGTTTTAATGAAAAATTTATAATTAATTAATTATTGCATAATTTACAACTTTCTCAATATTTTAGAAACCTAGAGCCCTCTAGTGTTGAATAGATGAAATCTGTATTTGGATTTAAATTGATTTCAACGCCATCTATGATCACAAAAATGATTATGGTTCCAAAATAATTGGTTTGATACTTTTTTATTTTCTATTAACTTGGATGGGTAAATAATATTTTATTATTTTATATTTTACCAGGCAATGTTTTCTGAAATTTTTCATTCTTACCATATCGATTAAAAAGTTACGAACGATCTGGTATCTGGTTGCGTAAAAATAGTGACATTGACATTCATTTTGTTTGCAATTCAGTGTGACCAGATTCAGTATTTTAATACTTTTTCAGTATATTTCATCGACTTTTCCGAACATCAGTATATTTTCAGGTATATTGCTGGAAGTCAGTATTTTTGGGTATATTTTGGTAGACGTTATGGCAACAGCGTCGTGAGTGATCGTCTTTGCGACAATGTTTGCGGAATTCCCCGGAACGCGAACATTGGGGACTTTTCCGGATTTATATGTGTTATCTATGAGCAAAGATGAGTAAGTTACAGATATGACAAGAAAGAAGGCCGTCGCCGGCGTATTGTCATACTACCTATACAATTATCAATCAATACATAATATAAATCAGAGTTGCAGAATGTATGTTCGCCTAAAACTTTACAACTGCTGGACCGATTTTAATGCGGTTTGCACCATTAGATAGAGCGTAATTTCCAGATTGCATACATTGAAATCCGTTGTGTTTCATGAATATCAGTTTACCCGGACGAATTCGGGACAGACCGCTAGTTTATCTATAATTTTAAAAACAAGTTTAGTTTTTAATTTTTCAGTTGGATGAATATGTAGTAGTTAAACATATAAGATTTTTTATTACTAGTATAAAATCGTCTAATACGGTTCAAGTGAAATGATTGTCTCTTCTGCACTCGACTTAATCTTTGAGGACTTTCGTTCGATAATTCGGGAATTTCCCCAAAATAGGAGATGGTTTTTGTCATCATATAAATAGAACGCGATTTTCGTTGTTTTTATTTACTTAGTTGCATCCATCCGTCAGCATGTCAAGTTTTCAGGGAACAAATTCCGGAATTTTCTTTGTGGCTTTCACGTTATAAGGATGATGAGTTCACCGCATTTTGTAAAGCATGCAATGCAAAACTGCAAAGTAGATTAGCATCTATAAAACTAACATTTATTGTGAGGATGAATAAATAAAACGTGTTATGAAAATCAGTATTTTTATTGGTATATCTGTCATATGTAAGTCGGTATATTTCAGTATTTTTTTGAGGTGCCTCGGTAAGTATTTTTGTAAAATTTAATCTGGTCACACTGTTGCAATTAGAATTTGATATCTGTAATCTGTGATTGTTGTGTGAGCGCGTAAATACGGAATTTTTATCGATTTTGAACTGGGAAAAATATTTTAAATACTTTACCTGAGGTCAATTATACATTTGAAAAGCTGACGGAATAGATATTGTATTAAGATTTTTGAAATATCGATGTCTACACAGTCAAAAACAATGCCGTTGATTGATTTAAAAGTGTACATACGCGTAGTCGCTGCGGTATTTTCGGTATGGATTTATATTTTACTTTAATTAGAACTACCCTTCAGATGAAATGAAAACCACGAATATGGAAAAATTATACAGCAATCCATTATATTATAGATAGTTTTACTTTTTATATTGCATTCAGTAAATACTACAAATAAATATAATTAATTAATATTAACTAAATAAATATTTATTTATGATAATAAATGTTTGCTGTACCTAATAACTGACTACTGATCCTCGTCTCATGTCGTGCATTATAACATTAGAAATTGCACGTTATCTTAGTAAAATAATTTTAAATAATAAAGGTAATTTACGAATTTCAGATATCATCGGCCACAGCGTTTGTAATGGCCCTTTTGCGTCTCCTCAATCCAGAACTGTTCTACTTAGAAACATTAGATCATACAGATAAGGGTAAGATGTATTAATAGCAACCAGTAATTATCATATTTTATAGCAGCACTTTTATGTTTACCATTGCATTGATTGTCAGGTCATATGTATTAAATACAGCTCTTTTTAATGTGTACAGTTATGGATTGAATACAATTTTTATTCTTATCCAATAAGCAATTGAGTAAACGCATCCTTTAGTGAACTACATCCATATTTTTATCTGATTTACCCAATGTTCATAAATAAATGACATGAGTAGGTTCCTCATATTAATATAATTCAATAGCATAATTTCACAATGGCATTACAAAAGAGCAGCCTTTGCAAATGGCAAAGGTCACTTTATGGTAGCCTAACCAGTAGAAGCAGTAACGACTAACCCAATAGTATCTATTCGTAACAACACAACTAATTTTTTTATATGTATTTGACTTCTTTCCTTCACTACATAGTATAAAACAAAGTCACTTTCCACCATCTGTGTGTCTGTGTGCTTATATCTTGAATCTAGAAACGATGCAACAGATTTTGATGTTTTTATAATAGATAGAGTGGTTTTTAATATAATTTTTTTAATAAAAGGTATCAAATTGTTTAAAAAGCAAGCGTAGCCACGCGCAGAAAGCTAGTAATGTATTAAATGCTATTAACAGTACCTACCAACTTCCTAATTCCAGCAATCCACTACTTCATCAGTGGCATGATGCTCATAACCGGCGGCATTGGGTTCCTGAACAGCCTGATAGTGATGAACCGGAGCTCCACGCTGAACACGGGCCGCAACATCACCGTGTGGCTGCTGCTCGACTCGCTGTTCGAGACCTCGCGTGTGATCTACGTGTTTGTGTGCGAGATCATCCTCAAGGGCAAGGGCACTTGGCAAGTGTACGAACTGTTGATCAGTGTGGCGCAGTACTGTGAGTATACTTAGCTTTTTGTATAATTTTGGGCACTTGTTTTCAGAGGGCTTTTCAATTTTGATTTTCGAATGGCAATAGAATTGATGACTGCAGTTTCCTCTTACTACATTAGAGTTGTGTTAGTTTCATCTGTGCAGCGTTAAAATACCTAAGTATAAATATGTATTTGAAAAATAAATCAATAATGAGGCGGGTATTGAACCTGGGTATTCTTCAAATATTCCAAATAAATATTTGCTAAATATTTTATCAATAGATTTGCCACTTTTTTAATATTTGTTACAGTATGTTTTACATATTTTTCCCTTTTGTTTCAGTGCTGGACAGCTTTCTGTACTGTCAGATGATACTCAGACACTAGTATTGGCCGTTATTTTTTATTTTATATTGTTACTTGTTGATATTCACGAGCGAAGACAGGAATCATTCTATAAGCTAACTGTAATCAAGATGTATTGAGAATTATGAGCATTCCGAGCTTTACAATTAGTTTAAGACCAATAATTTATAAAGTAAGGTATTAAAATGGTAGTTTACTTAATCTTATCGAATGTAGACAAATAATAGAGTAAATATATAATTAGCTGTAAAGTTGTTGTTCGCTCGTGTTAGTGTATAGATCTTAGACATTCCTATCTTGAATAGACTTCACATAACTATGATCTCTTATTGAAATTAAGTATTATTCAAGTGATATTATAGTGTTAGACACGTTTTGTAGTTTGTATTCTAAAATGTTCACTTCATGAGTTTATTTTCTGCACATTTTAATTTTTAATTATATTTTCAAAAGCCATCTATGGATATTCACTTATGATATAATATAAACCACAAGTATTAATTCAATTTTTATTTTAACTTCACTTAATATAAATTTGAAATATCCATGCCCCAATAATAATTCAATGTATAACTTATGTATTTCAATGTAAATAGCATAGCATCCAAACATTGAAAATAATTGCCAAATTTTACTACCACCTTTACAATTTTATTTGATACGACGATAGCTCTAATTGTTGTAGTTTTTTCTTTCATAACAATCATGTTACAATGAATGTTAACATAAAATGTATCTACCTCATGAAGTGACGCCTTTCCCCTAGTTCTGTGATGTATCGAATCTAGTGTAATCAAAATGTTTTATTTATGTGTTCTAAGAAAGGGTCGATTTTTCAAAACTTAGATCATTATCAAGTTGTCCCATGTCTATCTAAATTGAATATTGTTGTTTTAAATAGGATGTAGTCTTCAAAAAAATATTTACAAAATTATCACATTTTTTTTTCAAAAAAAAAAAGTTGAGTAACTATAATGTTTTTGAAGATGTTTCTAAGTTTTGAAAAATATGACCAAGTCGATTTTTAGTTTGTCTCAAAAAAATTACGACTAAAATATATCCTTTTATAGATTATGATTTAAGATTAAGTGAGACGTGCATTTTTATTATTGTACTTTAAATAAGCATTTACTCATGTTTTGTTTGTAAATATGAAAATTATATGTAAACGTTACTATTAACTATTACTTGATTAAGGAATTTTATCTCTGAACTCTTAAATCATTGTTATTATTTTTAATTATTTTAAGGTTTTATCAATTCAACTTGCATGTTTTTGTATACCTAAAAAATATGTAAACCGTGTAAATATGTCTATTTTATTTTTTCTTTTTTTTTCGTTGCTAATATACAATTAAATCTTTTTAATTGTGTATGATTAAGAATTATACCCATTTGAAAAAACTAATGTGAATTACAGACATTAAGTTATCAATCAGATGTACCTATTCGAATTTTGTTTTATGATTTTTAATAAACGGTTCAAAATAAAAGACATTGTTTTTTTTATAATTTTCTTTAATCAGTGAGTGGTTTGTCCAAAAATATACTGCAGCTATAACATACTACGTGAACAATCAGTCCTATCTTATATGAGACAACTTGTTTTTAAATAAAATCAACCGAAATCATCAATACAAATTGAGTACAGCAGATCCAAATATCTTGATTTTCCTATTCAATTATTTTTATAGGAAAATGTATAAAAGTTGCCTCATAATAAGATTACATCACAATATCTCAACAAGAAACTTATGTACGCACTCAACAATACTGCTAGACATTTTGTTCATTTTAACAACTCTGGCCTTGCCCATTGTAGATTTTATTTGTGACTATTAAAGGTACAAAAATATCTTTAAATACATTAAGCATAGGCTCGAAAATGCTCCCGACGATTGCAACATGTAACTATTACTAGCATATTTTGAATAATTTTTATTTAAATGAGATATTAATTAAAAATTAGTTCAAATATATTTTCAGTGTTGCAAGTCACACATAAAATCCCACACTGGGGAAAACACGCATGTCATAGTTGTATAAATCACAACGTTGCCATTGCACTTAAACAATAAGAGAAAAGCGAAACCAATGAGAATGAGCTTCCAGCCGTTCCAAACATTACCCTGTATAAATTTATAGAAAAAATACTATCATCGTAGGCCAATATTTGTTACAAAATCCGTATTTAAAAAAATAATCAGATTCCGTTAAAATTCAAAGTTACGTCAAAAAATGGTCACAAAAAAAGTTTCACATTAAAAAATATCATTTGTGTTAATCGCGAATGGCACCGAATAAAAACCCCAGCGTACAGAAGATAAACTCTCTCTAAAACTACGACTCTCGTTCAAAGTACGAAAATACTATGAATATTTTACACTTAATGGCACTTCTAAATGTTTTTATCTTAATAATTTTATAATCAATTAACTATTTATAGATATCTTGTGAATAACGAGATGCACTTTTGTACAGGCAGAGAATAAAGGCGTCGTATTTGTGGATAGCTTTTGTTTTATTTTAAAAAGTCTATAAAATTTCAATATAAAAAGCAAACTTCTATATGGCAATATTGAAAAATCACTGTCAAAAAATTGTTTCGTACAAAATCCTTGTTCTATAAACATAAGGTATCAATTAAAGTTACTTGAATACAAAAACGTAATTTGTATCAATACAAAAGCTATCTACACACACTTGTACATAGTACATGTTATTCTTATAATGTCAACCATTTGGTCAAACATACGAAGTCGATTTTCCCTATTGTCAAATAAAGCTTTTCGAATATATACCATCTTCTGTTTATCTTCATAACGTTATTTGGCTATTGGAAAATCAACTTTAAGTTCATTTCAATAGAACTTATTCAACAATGTACTATCAAGCTATCTTTTGATAAAAAAATGTTAAGTTCTATTGAAAGACACTACACTACAACGCGATCATAATATATATTTTATATTACAGCATATTCCTAAAAATCTGTGGCCTATAGCAAAAAATCGTGTCAACTGCATATAAATTTTACATTTCAATAAATTCTGAATCTCACAACCCACTACCGAAGTCATAATAATATTATATTCTAATTATAATATGTTATGCTTGGGATAACAGCTTTATGCAGTTTTATACTACGTTATTAAATCATTCATTATCAGACTTGAATGATATTATTTTGAGCTTGATTCCATAAAAAAAAAAATTTTCAACAAAGAACAAACTAGTAAATAATTTTAATTCTAGAATATCATTAATTATTACATTAGAATTTACTTCATCATTGCTATAAGAAATAAATATAACTAAATATACCCAAAATTAGGCATTTTTGACGTGATAACGTTTTTAAAATCGTTTTAGTCGGGTGAAATGTTCAGAAACTTGTGTCACACCAAAACCTCACGAGCGCGATCGCAGGTATAACGAGAGAGAGACGGACCGATCTCCCGTCTCATCTCGAGCGCTGCCACCAATAAGACGTTATCACGTAAACATCTCGATCGTAAACCTACTTTACTAACAACCAATTTTTTTTAATCAGGCTACCCCACACAACGCTGTCATCCCAACCACCTGCGAGACGACATTGAGATCCAAACGAAGGAACTAATCAACTAACATACAGAACCGAAAACAAAACAAAATAAACTGAATCCATATCTATCTACAATAATATTGTCATGTCTATAATATGCTACACATTCGTATATTTTCCTTGCGGCCGCACGACGACTCCGAGTCGAACTAGAAATAGAAAATACACTGAGCGCGAGATGGCGCTCGCCGGTTTGTGGATACAGGACTAGCACCTCGGGAAACATTGAGTTACTATGTACTACGTACAAGAGAGGCCATCGCTACTACACTTTTTCTAACACGAGTTAGAGTCAATCGTCTCAAACCATTTTTTTTTTGTTACATTGATTGGTTTTAATTGATAAGTTTATTCATATTTTTTAAATAAGATAAACAATATTTATTTGTTACATTCATTGGTTTTAATTTATAAGTAATAATAGGCAGAATATTTGCAAATTGTATGACTCACTAGCCGCCCCGCGCGCGCCGCCGCGCTTGTCGCACAGATTTTGTTCGTGGTGTCCTCTCTATAATAATACCTCAATGTCGGGAAATTTATTATTGGATACGAAATTATTACGTACATACATTGAATATTTAGCGGTGAAACTTGTTGAAGGGTGAAAAACATTTTTGATGTGAAACTTCTTTATCGGGGTTGGAAAAAAATTGAGTGTAACATTTTTTCGTTACGCGTGACATTTTTCCGTTACGCGCCATTTTTTCTTATCCCTACCACGCGTGATTCGATTTTTGAAAAATAAGGTCATAAAGAAGTTTCACTCCGTACGTGTGTACACTAGTACACGCACACATTTTTTTTTCTAGATTAAATATATCTTCTTTTTGGTTGGTTTATAATTTATATATTTATTAATCTCCAAACACTAAGTCAAAATTCATATTTTTCAAGTTTTTCACTCTTCAACAGTAGAATACTTACAATGAGCGCCATCTAGCGGAACGAGGCCGACACTACGAGGATATGTTTCAGCGTCCTTACAATTCAAAGTCTACTCTATAATAACAACTTATACTACATCAATTAATACTAAGGGAGATCCATCCCCCTGCGCGAGATGAACAAATGCATTTGGCCGATAGAATAATTGAAAAATTTGGCCTTTTTGGTAAATTTTGAAATGCATCAAAGATAAGGTACGATTTAGGAACGAAGGCTCACTTCGTTATTTGGCACCTTTTCACGTGAAAAGCACCGACACAATCACTTATTTCACTAACGCGCGTACACCGTACAAAATGCGTCTTTGTGACCGTAATAGAGTATCGACAATAGTATACTTGTCAATTCATATAATCATTACAATATGTTCTATATTCATTTGTGTTTCTAAATTATATAAAAAAAATATTTAATGCGAATTTGCATACATAACGTTAATAATTTTTTTATATTCATTTAACCACACGAGCAACTATCGCTTGTGTACAGGACAGACGTGCGAGCGCGTCGAATGTACGGAACAGAATGAGCTCTGCGAAGGGAAGGTGGGATTGGCCAGAGGAGTTATATGATTTAGGATCAAAGTGGGATTGGGAAATGGGACAAAAGTGGGATTACACGGGAGACATAAAGGCAGGTCGGTTAAATCGAACGAAATTTCTAGTTCAGGTCTAGTTTCTGTATTATACGTTAATTCGAATATGGGCGGGGCGTGGATAGTCACGTGATTGGTTTGATCAAAAGCGGGCGGGGAACGTAATATTTCGTTGTTGTCACAAATAGGTGAATTAATAGTGAGCTGTTTTGTCTGTTTATATGTTGGTGCAGTAAGGTTTTTCACGTGATCTGGTTTATCTAAAGTAGGTTTGGAATTCAGTTTAGCAGAAACTTCATTAGTTGTTTCCAAGGAATATTTCAGAGAGGTGAGAGGACAGTTGATATGAGAGGTTTGTGGGGCGCGCGTCACGTGATCGGGCGCGGGCTGGGTAGCAGTTGTCACGTGACAAGAGTGCGGAGTAGTTACGGTGGTCACGTGACAAGAGTGCGGAGTAGTTACGGTGGTCACGTGACAAGAGTGCGGAGTAGTTACGGTGGTCACGTGACAAGAGTGCGGAGTAGTGACGGTAGCCACGTGACAGGGGTGCGGAGGGGGCGGGACTGTCACGCGCTCTGTCGCTGTTTGTGGCAGGGCTGTCCCTCGCTCTTTCGCTGTTTGTGGCTGGGCTGTCCCTCGCTCTGTCGCCGTGTGGGGCAGTGCTGCCCCTCGCTCTGTCACCGCGTGGGGCAGGGCTGCCCCTCGCTCCGTCGCCGTGCGGGGCAGGGCTGCCCCTCGCTCCGTCGCCGTGCGGGGCAGGGCATTGGGGGCGGGGGCCAGGGGGGCGGGCGCAGAGGCCGCTAGAAGTTCTGCTGGCGCTTGCGCTTGAGCGAGATGGCGTCGAGGATGGGGCGCCGCTTGCGCTCGTAGGCGGCGTGCAGGCGCTCGATCTCCGCCTCCATCTCCACGTCCAGCCGCGCCTGCAGCGCCTCCAGCTCGCCCTCCGACAGGCACGACAGCTGCAACGCGCCGCGTACAGTGCACGCCCGTTACACATATATGTGTGTACATTGGGGACAATTTAAACAAATGCAAGGATCCTTTCACGAAGTGAAAAGGCTTTAATCACTTATTGTTTACTAGTCTTTAAAAATTATTTTAACTCAAAGGCCTGATACTTTAAAGTTATACGAGTCAAAGAAATAAAGGCCACAACGATGGAAATTAAGACAAATTTGAAGTAAAATAATGGTCAAGAGCTAATGTTGTAGAATGAATACTAAATGTATTATAATTAATGTAAATAAAATCAAGCTATGTATCACTACATCACAGTAGTAGCACAGGTATATCTATAAGATATTAACTTTAATATAAGTACTGAAAACATATTTATTTTTTAAAACTTTCAAGTGAAAATCTAAAAATAAAACTCCTCTAATTTTAAACTTCAAACAAAAAATTTAAAAACTATTTTCCGAATTGTATAACTATCCTATATTTATGTTCTTATAGACATACCCATTGTAATTTTATTATAAACTTGTAAAGGATTTACAATATAGCTTTCAGTAGCTATTAGCAAGTTAGAACATTGATCAATAAAACTGTTTTTTATATTATTCGAAAGAAAATATTTTATATACGTTTGTATAAACAAAAAATATTAAAAAAAATCATGAATATAGAAAAACAGTTTCATTAATTATATTTTATCATATGATATATCCCATTTTTATAACGTAAAAATAATTCGTTTTGCAAACGAAGAGGTTAATCTTATGGAAATTATATGAAAAACTAAACGACCGTCTGGAAAACGACTAGGATTATGTTATCAAAACGGGATATTAACAGTAAATAAAACGCCCCGTAAGTACCTAATATTAAAATATAGATAAATAAAAAAAAATCTTTGAACCTATTTCAAATATACATATTATATTTTATTTGTGTGTTAGATGATTTAGTCACGACATCTATGTATCAAAGTTTTTTATAAATTATAAAGGACAGCGCTAGTCGTCCGCTAAACGGATGAATAAAATAAATTAGTCGTCCGATTACCGGATGAATAAAATAATTTAATCGTCCGATAACATCTATTTATCTATATAGTTAGGTTATCGGGGTTTCTTTAGAGAACTGCCGCACGTATTATAGGTTTTTTGTGGGGGGAGGAGAGGGGGGAGGAGGGCACACGTAGGTATTTGATTTTTTTTTTGCGCGTCGACGGAGCCCCGCTTCGCGGGGCTCCTATTTCTGTGTAGTTTTTTTTATGAAACCTAACCTAACCTAACCTAACGGCTAACCTAACCTAAACTTGATTTTTTTTTGCGCGTCGACGGAGCCCCGCTTCGCGGGGCTCCTATTTATGTGTAGTTTTTTTTTAAGAAACCTAACCTAACCTAACCTAACCTAAACTTGATTTTTTTTTGCGCGTCGACGGAGCCCCGCTTTGCGGGGCTCCTATTTCTGTGTAGTTTTTTTTTTAAGAAACCTAACCTAACCTAACCTAACGGCTAACCTAACCTAAACTTGATTTTTTTTTTGCGCGTCGACGGAGCCCCGCTTCGCGGGGCTCCTATTTCTGTGTAGTTTTTTTTTAAGAAACCTAACCTAACCTAACCTAACCTAAACTTGATTTTTTTTTGCGCGTCGACGGAGCCCCGCTTCGCGGGGCTCCTATTTCTGTGTAGTTTTTTTTTAAGAAACCTAACCTAACCTAACCTAAAGGCTAACCTAACCTAAACCTAACCTAACGAATTGAGGGCGAATATCTCGGCCATTTTTGATTTTAGAGAAAAGTTGTTCCTATAAAACATGCTTATATTAGCGTAATCTTTACGATAAAACAATAATAAATAGGTGTTATAATGACACCAACTCCATCAAAAATCAAAGTCCTGCGCCCCCTTTGCTTTAGTCCAACCCAACTAGCTTTAGTGTTAAAAGGTTATCTAGTAATCCGAATAATCGGACGATTAAATTATTTTATTCATCCGGTAATCGGACGATTAAATTATTTTATTCATCCGGTAATCGGACGACTAATTTATTTTATTCATCCGTTTAGCGGACGACTAGACACTTCGAATTATAAAACAAATAATAAATATTTTGTATATTATATAAAACTAAATCGTTAATACTTTTTAAATGTTACATGTACGTACTTCTTAAAAGGTTAATAACAAGAAACATATTGAATAGAATATTATACACATTTGTGTCTGTTATTTCTCTGAAAATATTTGTATTTATAGTTATTGGGTGTGTATGTGTGTGTTTATAATTGATCATGTATGTATTAATATGAGTTATTCCTGTTAATGGAGTAATATTTTCTATACATAATATATCTACAATGTATATATTATCTATGTTTTTAGCTATCGTATGTAAGTGTGCAAGAGTGTGTTTCGATCTTAGAGTATATATTACAGTAGTATAGAGCGCGTGTATTGCACAAATTGCTTTGTGCGCATCGTAGGCAGATGAGCTATAGATACTACATAGATGTGTGTGTGACCAATAGGGATGGGTAGGTATCAATTGCGTGTTGAACTATCGATAAGTTATGTAAATAAATATGTATCATAAGTAAATTTTATGTTCATTATGTTATTAAAGGAGAAATGTATGAATAAAATAAAAATATGTAATTTTACATTTGCTTACCAACTGAATAAAGTGTGTTTATTCCATTTGAATATTTCTTGTATTAATTATTATAAGTACTTTAAAAAAATATGTTTAATTGGAATATCAGAAAAACGTGTGGACTTCTTAAGGTGGATGTTCCGACCGTCCCTCCATACATTTTTGATTACCTCTAAACACTTAACACAGACACTATTTCTTTAAAACTAATCATTTTATCACTTCTCTATAATGAAATGTGTGCGCGTTCGACCTTTTTAATCAATAATTTACAATATTTACTTAGAAAAACAACAGTAATATACCGGAAAAATTTGACACTTCTACAGTAGTGTGCGTGACTTTTGCCAAGCGAAACACGACATAAAGCACGACATCTAGCGCATAGACTATATACTTATTACAGATCTAGCGCGTCAATGTCTAAACGAAAGGCGATGTTTAGACATTGACGCGCTAGATGTCGTGCATTCGCGTTCGTTATCTTATACATAATGAGCATAATTCTAATAAATCAAAGTTCTGTGTAAAAATTGAGTAATTTCATTTCCAATCGTTCAAAGAAAATAACAATAAAATAAAATAAAACTAATGACCTTAGAAACTATGTTTTTTTTTTGTAAACAATTTATTACTCATTATTGTTCGTCCGTCGTAGGTCTGTAAACTGTATTGTACACTGAAGGTAAATGGTACTGTAGGTACTTTAGTTCGGCGTCGTCGTCGGCTTGATATAAAATTACATTCTTGATTTCATTGACACGCGCTATGATTTGCGCGCGGAATTTCTTGTGTTGTGAATTTATTTTTGTATGCTATGCATTTTAATTGATTCAAATTGCAATGTTTCTCTAGTATGCATTTGAGACTATATTGTAAATTGTAATAATTGATCGTGGGTATAGTAATTAATTATTCTAATAACGCAATTAGTAATATATGTATTTTCGGTGGGATTCAAAACAAAAAATTGGCCCGTGATTTTTATGAAATTTCACCACATTGCAAATCACATCAATCATAGTTCATACACATGTATGACGAAAGTGATTAGTATTGTGGCTAACATTGACTCATCAGTTCATCACTGAAACCAGTGATAAATCAGTACCTATATCATATTGTGTTTGAATATTTTTAAACAATGATATAAGTATACAATTATTATAAATCGGTAAACTATCAAAGTAATCACAAACTTGCAAACATTGGTAAAATGTCCAGTAGTTTATGAGCCTATTCATTACAATCAAACAAACAAACAAAGTTTTCCTCTTTATAATATTAGTGTAGACAAACACTATGAATACGATCACGAATGCAAATTCGGGGATTTTCTAATTATTGCTAAATAATAATTGAATTCGTTTTGAAATACTCTATAATTTTTAGTGTATAAATAGACATTTATAATGTGGTGCTCATTTTTTTTGTACTGCTAACGCTATTGTAGGTACCTATTTTCGTTGTTTTATTTCAAGTGAACACGGCCATACAATTTTGTCACGAGCCGCCTATGATTGTAGGTACTTTTGTTAGGCTCCTTCGTCGTCCGCGTCGCGTCGGCTCGAAAGTTCTTGATTTCATTGTCACGCGCTATGATTTGCGCGCGGATTTTCTTGTGTTGTGAATTTATTTTTGTATTATTATTATTTTTTTTTTTTTTTTATTTTATTGATTCAAATAAAATATTTCACTAGTATGCATTTGAGACTATATTGTATTATGTATAATTTATCGTAGGTATAGTTATTCTTATAACGCAGTTATATTTTCGGTGGGACAATTTGACCCGTGATTTTTCTGAAATATCACCACGTTGCAAATCACATCAATCATACACACGTATGACGAAAGTATAGTGGCTAACATTGACTCATCAGTTCATCACTGAAACCAGTGATAAATCAGTATATCATATTTTATTGTGTTTGAATATTTTTTAAACAACGATATATACAATATTATTATAAATCGGTAAACTACCAAAGTACTTCCGAATTTTCAGACAGACAAACAAGTAGTTTGAACACGCAGTTTTCTTATACTAGTAGCAAAAATCAAAACCATAATATTATGTTTACCTACTATATTTTACTAAAAGTCGAGTGCGTCGAAATCGTAAATAATAATATAATGTTTTTCACCTTCCTGGTTATTTTCCCATAGTAAATAGTGTTTTAGGTTTGTTGTTGTAGGTAGGAATAATAATAATTATTCTTACTTGTTGGTTATGAAATGTATATTGAAATAATTTACTTTTACAAATCATTAGTGATATTAGTTTTGAGTGAAAATGCTTGGATCAGCATAATATTATATGGTACTTCAAATACATGTTTTGATAAAAAAACAATAGTGTAATAAAATAAAACTGCGTTTTATTGTAATCAATGTTGACAGTTTTAAATTCCAAAATTATTGATCAATAAAATAGTTTACACCAACAAATATAACTTTTATTTTTATAACCATCGTTCATAATATAAACCGTAGCAGGTGGCGTTTTGAAGTTCTGTCTACTCATACAGAAAAATGGAAAACTTGTTTTTTTTGTAAACAATTTATTACTCATTATTGTTGTTTGGCTGTGTGTTTGGCAACTCGAAGCGTGGTCGTCCGTCGTAGGTACTTTTGTTCGGCGTCGCGTCGTCGCTCGTCCGCGTCGGCTTGATATAAAACATTCTTGATTTCATTGACACGCGCTATGATTTGCGCGCGGAATTTCTTGTGTTGTGAATTTATTTTTGTATGCTATGCATTTTAATTGAATCAAATTGCAATATTTCTCTAGTATGCATTTGAGACTATATTGTAATAATTGATCGTGGGTAGGTATAGTAATTAATTATTCTAATAACGCAATTATATTTTCGGTGGGATTCAAAACAAAAAATTGGCCCGTGATTTTTATGAAATTTCACCACATTGCAAATTATATATTATACAATTACAATTACAATTATTATAAATCGGTAAACTATCAAAGTAATCACAAACTTGCAAAATATGCTTTTCCGAATTTTCAGACAGACACACAATTTTATTAGTTTGTTTTAGCAAAGTAGGTACCTATACCTATACGCTTACGTCGCGCGTCGCGTCGGTCGTCGAAAACGGTGCGCCCAGAAACAAACATACCTAATTCAGTTACAATCCTTTTTTTGTTCCGTAATATATTGTATTCTAATACGATTTTTTTTATTCGTCGGCCAGTTCTACTAGGTATAAAAAGATAAAATTGAAATATAATTATTGTAGCGACAGCCATATGTTACTATGTTTTCGTAAATATGTTTTTCACCTTCCTGGTTATTTTCACATAATCTTATATATATATATATAAATGAATCGCAAAATGTGTTGGTAAGCGCATAACTCGAGAACGGCTGAACCGATTTCGATAATTCTTTTTTTATTATATTCCTTGAAGTACGAGGATGGTTCTTATGTAGAGAAAACGTAAACATGTACCACGGGCGAAGCCGGGGCGGACCGCTAGTCTAATATAAAAATGAATCGCAAAATGTGTTGGTAAGCGCATAACTCGAGAACGGCTGAACCGATTTCGATAATTCTTTTTTTATTATATTCCTTGAAGTACGAGGATGGTTCTTACTTCTTATGGAGAGAAAACGTAAACATGTACCACGGGCGAAGCCGGGGCGGACCGCTAGTAAATAATAAAATAATAAATAGTGTATTAGATTTGTTATTGTATCTTGTATACCTACGAATAATTATTCTTACGTCTTGTTGGGAAATGTTCAAATACCTACCTATTGAAATAATTTACTGTTACAAATCATTAGTGTTATTAGGTAGTTTTGAGTGAATAGGCATGGATCAGAAATTCAGAATATAATATGCTACTAACTACTCAAATACATACATGTTTTGATAAAAAAAAAACAATAGTGTAATGTAATAAAATAAAACTGCGTTTTATTGTAATCAATTTAGACATTATTTATTTTCCAAAATTAATGATGAATAAAATAGTTTACGCCAACAAATATGTATATTGTATAACTTTTATTTTTATAACAATCGTTCATAATAAACCGTACTCAAGTAGCGTTTTGATTCTCACGCAACGTTGCCGCATCGCATGACAGTAGCAATTGCGCGCGCGACGTTGCCACACAAACACCACTGAGTTATAGAGGTCAGTGACCGTCAGTGACAAACACTATGGATACCTACGCTCGCGAATGCAAATTCGGTGATTTACTAATTATTGATAATCATTGAATTCGTTTTGAAATAGCCTGTACTTTGTAATTTTTAGTGTTATAGACATTTATAAAATGTGGTGCTCATTTTTTTGTAATAAATCATCCCGCTAACGCTATTGTATTTTCGTTGTTTTATTTCAAGTGAACACCTATACAATTTTGTCACGAGCCACCTCTGGCCTCTGGGTGAAATAAACAAGTCAAATGATTTTTGTTCTAATTGTATTTTGGTAGTAGTTTGTTTAGAATTTACATTACCATTGTTTTTTACCTACTATATTTAAACTACGAAAGTAGTCACAAACTTGCAAATATTGGCAAAATATGCTTTTCCGAATTTTCAGACAGACACACAATATTATTAGATTGTTTTATCAAAGTAGGTAGGTATACCTTACTTGCTCAGTGGTATACCTATAAGTTATAACTCTACTCGTACTCCGTTCACGTCGCGCGTCGTCGAAAACTTATGGTGCGTTCAGAAACAAACATAATTCAGTTACTTACAATCCTTTTTTTTTTGTTCCGTAATTAAAATAAATCGCTAATCTAATAAGATTTTTTTTTATTCGTCGGCCATTTATACCAGGTATATAAAGATAACATTGAAATATAAAGATAAGTAAATTTTACTGTAATATTTTATTTTTCTAGATCTTATTTCAGAACGCAACTCAATCATAAAGGATTCTGACTAGGTAAGTACTCTAGGTATCTTTCTTCAATTCACTTGCGAATTGCGATCTTTCAATACATATGGTTGTGACTTACGATATTATTATATTTTATTCAAATACTGAGTGTCTAAAAGTAAGCATTCTTTCGTTTTTCATTTGTTTTTCATTTGTTTTCAGATTTAGATTACGCCTAAAATGTCTGTTCGAACAAGCAAGGCGTCGTACAGGCAACACGGATATTCGGGGGCGCGCAAATCTTTGAAACGAGTTCGAAGTTCAATGAAGAGATATTATGGTGAAGGGAGGTAAGTGAACCTGCATAATACAACTAATTCTGTTTCTGGCTAAGAAGCCAGAAACAGAATTAGTTACGAAGACGTAAACACGGCCAAGTTTGGATGTAGGGATTTCGCGCTATTTCACGATGACACGAGGTATATCGGTTGGAGTGTAGCTCCTTGGGGGCGCTATGGAAAAAAGACTTAGACGAAATTTTGAAATTTTTTTTTTAGTCAGTATAACATCTATTTTTTATGGTTTTATCGGCAAGAATAGCCTAAAATAAACCCTTTTTATTCTTTGTATTTTTTCTCTAAGGTTGATAGTTTTCGAGATAATCGAGTTATAATATACTCATTTACAATGGGATCTGGACTTAGACGAAATTTTGAAATTTTTTTTTAGTCTATATAATACCTATTTTTTATGGTTTTATCGGCAAGAATAGCCTAAAATAAACCCTTTTTATTCTTTGTATTTTTTCTCTAAGGTTGATAGTTTTCGACACATTAAAATTCTAAACAAGACACTAATAGGTATAATGTGAAATTTCTTACTATATTCAAATTTTATTTCAGATCCAAGGACAAATGCGTGTCAGCAAAATGAATAGGTAAGTGCTACTTCATATGTTTTATTTCAGTCACTAAACCTTTGACTGTAATAGAAGTTTGTCGAGATAATGAATTTATCAGTAATATGATGCCCAAATTATCTGAATTTTTTAAAAACTGTATTCTGCCTGAAATAATATTGAGACGTGTTCAAAAAAATGCGAAATGTATAGATTTGAATGGTATGTACACTCACAGTTTTATTTACTTCATAAAGCCCATCAATATGTTCCAACTGGTGGGACACAGGCCTCCTTTACGTGAAAAGATCTGAATAAAAAATATTATATTTAGATATAATAAATTATATTATTATTCCAGTGAAAAATGCTCCTGCAACATCAATTGAAAATTCAAGCAAAGAATAGAAGGCGATTTTTATTTTAGAGCAAATTTGGAGATTGATGGTACTACCATTTTGAAGTGAATGCCAAACAGTATTTGTCAAAAAGTAACAAATATATTTAGTATGTTTTCTTTGCAGCACCAGTGTAGCAGTGGTTTCAAGACAGGAAGTTTCAAGAGAGTGCAGTGGAGGTACCGTCAAGTTTTGGAGATTGATGGTACTACCATTTTGAAGTGAATGCCAAACAGTATTTGTCAAAAAGTAACAAATATATTTAGTATGTTTTCTTTGCAGCACCAGTGTAGCAGTGGTTTCAAGACAGGAAGTTTCAAGAGAGTGCAGTGGAGGTACCGTCAAGTTTTGGAGATTGATGGTACTACCATTTTGAAGTGAATGCCAAACAGTATTTGTCACAAAGTAACAAATATATTTAGTATGTTTTCTTTGCAGCACCAGTGTAGCAGTGGTTTCAAGACAGGAAGTTTCAAGAGAGTGCAGTGGAGGTACCGTCAAGTTTTGGAGATTGATGGTACTACCATTTTGAAGTGAATGCCAAACAGTATTTGTCACAAAGTAACAAATATATTTAGTATGTTTTCTTTGCAGCACCAGTGTAGCAGTGGTTTCAAGACAGGAAGTTTCAAGAGAGTGCAGTGGAGGTACCGTCAAGTTTTGGAGATTGATGGTACTACCATTTTGAAGTGAATGCCAAACAGTATTTGTCACAAAGTAACAAATATATTTAGTATGTTTTCTTTGCAGCACCAGTGCAGCAGTGGTTTCAAGACAGGAAGTTTCAAGGCAGAGAGTGAAATCAACAAGTCAAATGATTTTTGTTCTAATTGTATTTTGGTTGTAGTTTGTTTAGAATCTACATAACCACTGTATATTTCTTTTTATTTTGTATTTACTGTAAAACCAAAAGGTGAAAAATATTTCATTAGGCATACATGCTTACATCATTATGTTACTATGTTTTACAAAGCTTTAGAGTGCGTCGAAATCGGAAATATGTTTTCACCTTCCTGTTTATTATCACATAATAAATAGTGTTTTAGATTTGTTGTTGTATCTTGTTTATGAGTGTTGGTTATGAAATGTTACTGAAATAATTTACTTATCATTAGTGTTATTAGTTTTGAGTGAATAGGCATAGATCGGTATATTATATGCTTCTTCAAATACATGTTTTGATAAAAAAAACAAAATTATAATGTAATAAAATAAAACTGCGTTTTATTGTAATCAATTTTGACATTTTTTATTTCCCAAAATTAACAATAAAATAGTTTACGCCAACAAATATAACTTTTATTTTTATAACAATCCTACTTCCTACTAATGCGAAAGTTTTTGAGGATGTGTATGTGTGTGTTTCACGCAAATACTACTGAACCGATTACAATGAAATTTAGCACACATATAGAACGTAACTTGGACACATAGAATAGGTTTTATCCCGGAAATCCCACGGGAACGGGAACTATGCGGGTTTTTTTTTTAAATGCGGGCGGAAAGCTAATCGTTCATAATATAAACCGTAGCAGGTGGCGTTTTGAAGTTTTGTCTACCCATACAGAAAAATGGAAAACTTGTTTTACATTCACGCCATCTAGAGTTCAATCTTTATCATTTTTGTATACGTCTGTGTGTGTAAACGACCCTGTATGCAATGACAGATGTTAAAACGCATGGTTTTACCGAATTGGGTGGATTTTAAGGCAATGATATGACATATTTAAATAAAATATAATATTCAGTAATCGCCATGACTATTCCTACGACCTTAATCTTTTCCAATTACGCAAAAACTCAAATAAACTAGAAATGTAGAATTCAGCGCCATCTAGCGGGACATTGGCTGGGAACAGATCGTAGCAATCACCTTAAATAATAAAGTTAATAAAATAAAAGATCAGGTTTAGTGCAATTTTTTTTAATAATAAATCAAACAATATTAAGTAATAATGTTTTTAAAATGTTAAATAAAAATAAGAAATAATTAATAATTTAAAATGATAATATTATAATAAATAATATTAATAATTTTTTTATTTAATTTTATCCATTCTACTATCAAAATCTTCGAAATCAATTTAGCGGTTCAGAAAATATATCGTGTGATTACATACTTTACATTTACACTATAAGTAATACATTCGCATTCATAATATTAGAAAGTGTATCATACAAAACACACCACAAATTTATTTAAAATAAATTTTTAAAAGAGTTTTAATTTTAAAGTTAAAAAATGTTGTATGGTTTTATGAAACCACGGTAAAAGTGAAACTGTTCGAACGGTTCCGAACACTGCTTTGTGTAGCGCATGTCGCGTGTCGGTCGGCTGCCGAGTAGGTATACCTACTCGGCAGCCGCGATACACGCGACATGCGCTACACAGACCAAAAAGTTTGAGACGATGTAATAAAAGTTCCACTTTAATAAATAATTTGTTAAAATATAGTTCTTCTAGTAAACTTTATATCGAGTACAGCGTTGGTCAGGTCACATCACTACGATCACGTGGCGGCAGTGAGGCGCGCGAGCGAGCCTGCGCGTGTCCGCCTCCCACCTCCCCTTCACCCCCGCGATGCTAGATTTATTTTCATAAAAATAAGTATAACAATCGACTTACTCATTAAATGTGATACTGGATTTCAATTTTGTGTATTTTCTAGTATCGTTTTTGCAAGATAGAACTGCACATTTCACCATGTTTATTCGTAAATATGAAAAAAATTCCAGAGCAACACACTTCGACAGCACTCAACCACGACTACGAGCGCTCGCGGCGGGAACGTCGTGTTGTTCCCACCTGTGCCTACTGTTCCCACTTGGTTGTTCGCACTCTATAGATACTATATATACTCTAAGGTTTCGATACCGTTTAGTATTGTTACATAACGTGTAGTTTAGGTACGTGTATGTTCGCGTGTGCGTGCGAGTAGCGTGCGCGCACACGTGTGTATGTATACGTGCTTGTGTGTGTGTGTGTGTGTGTGTGTGTCTGTGTGTGTGTGTGTGTGTGGCGGGACTCACGGGGCGCGAGGAGCGGCGTGTGCGCGAGACAGACGACGTGCAGTTGACTTACGAATTCGAAGTTGCCCGACTCGATGAGCGCGCCCACGCTCGCGCCGCCCGCCAGCTCCGCTACCGCCGAGCTGTACACATAAATATTGTTAGGGTTGCCACACGAGATGTTTTAAATTGTCACTCGTGTAGAACACAAAGATCCGTAGAGATCTCTACAATTTTTTGCGATCCTCCATGTCGATTTATTTATTTTCATCGTGAATGATTTCTTAATAGTATATTCCTCAAGAGCGGGTAACGCATTCGCAGAAATATTATAAAATTTTTGAATTGTGTTTTTTTATTTTTTTGAAAGTAATAATATGATGTACTTTTTATCTCAAAAAAAAAAAAGACGTGTGGCACTCGGGGACTGCCGCGGTAAAGCTATTGCATAGCATGCCTTCAAGCCACACCTCCGCGCCCGTCGGAGTGGGAAGCGTGAGGTTTTTCGTTACGCAATTTCTGGATTCGGTCCCCGCGCTCAAGGCCCGCGATAGAAGCTATGCAATAGCTTAATAAATTTGATTATGATTTATATAAAGTTGTGTGGTTGACCTGAGCGTGTCGGGCGCGGGCTTGGTGCCGTTGGCGGGCGGCGCGCGGGGCGGCGGGCCGGGGGGCGGCGGGCCGGGGGGCGGCGGGCGGCCCGCCTCCTTCTGCTCGAAGTGCTCCAGGAACAGCGGCCGGTAGCGCGCCGCGTGCGTGTCCAGCGGGTCCGTGTCGTGCCCTACACGCGACATATTATAAAACATAGTATAAAACAATGTTGCTATCGCTATCAGTTTTTACTGTATACTTAGTTTTAAGACTACGCGACGTATTTTGATGCGGTTTTTTAACAGATATAGTTCTTGACGGAGGTTTTAGAATATAATTTAATAGGTATTAGACGAAGCGGGCGAAGCCGCGCGCGAAGTTAACTTTTTCTTTTATAAAAAAATTTTTTTGTAAAAAAACTCGTGTCGGACGCCAAGACTGTTTACGTCACAGAGCAAATTAAGTAAGTAAGGTAAAAACGAATGATTTGATATCTCGTATTTCCACATATACACTGCTTCATGTGTGCGAGCTGTACCCCACACTCACGCTTCATGGTGGCGAGGTCGTGCGGCTCGTTGATGACCATGGTGGCGAGCCCGGCGGCCAGCTCCGCGGAGCCGTCCCGCGCCGGCACCAGCGTGCCCGCCTGCTTCATTGTCTCCGAGCTGTAGGCCTCCACCCCACCCCCACCACCCTGACACAAAGACAAACAAACAATTCGTTATTGATATTATGCAAGCCCTACCGAACACACATACACATTTAATATTTTCATTACGTTATACTGGCTGTGCCGGACAAAGATATATTACCAAATATTACAATTACGTTATACTAGCTGTGCCAGACACACACATCAACATATATTGCAATTATGTTATATTGGCTGTGCCAGACAAACACATATCAACATATATTGCAATTACGTTATACTGGCTGTGCCAGACAAACACATATCAACATATATTGCAATTACGTTATACTGGCTGTGCCAGACAAACACATATCAACATATATTGCAATTACGTTATACTGGCTGTGCCAGACAAACACATATCAACATATATTGCAATTACGTTATACAGGCTGTGCCAGACAAACACATATCAACATATATTGCAATTACGTTATACTGGCTGTGCCAGACAAACACATATTACCAAATATTACAATTACGTTATACTAGCTGTGCCGGAGGCACACACATCACCAAATATTGTAATTACGTAGCTGTGCCAGATAAACACATATCACCAAATATTACAATTACATTATACTGGCTGTGTCAGACAAACACATATCAACATAATATTACAATTACGTTATACTGGCTGTGTCAGACAAACACATATCAACATAATATTGCAATAACGTTAAACTAGCTGTGCCGGACAAAACATACATATTCAAACGCAGTCAAAAACTATACTTTGCAAAAAAGTTGTGAATGTTCAATATTTTTTTTTTATAAAAAAATTCATGCTATACGGTACTGTGGTGTGAAACATAAACACATTCGCACTTAATAACAGCATTTCCAATATAGGTTCAAAAGACTTTTCTAGAAATTTCGTATAAAAACCTTACCGCAGCGAATGTTTTGTTACACGCGTTCATTGCGTTCCTGTACGCTTGGCTCTCGCGAATCTCACCCGCTTCCAGTATCATTTGACTGAGGATACTCGGTTGCTTTGCATTACCTAAAAAGTATTATATAAAAAATTATGACAAAATTCTCATTCTTAGTTTTCTTTTTTCAAAATTTTTTGAAAATTTTGATGCATAGCAAAAAATCTAAGATGAAAAAATTTATTGCATCTTTAAGTTTTGTTATTGTGTTAGATGAAAATAAATGAATTATTACACTATTTTATTTAATATCTAAGTAACTAGCTTCATAGCAAAATATATAATGAAAGAATTTTCAAACACGATCTAGTAGCAACTTATTTAGTACAAACAAGTAAGTTTTTTGTTAGTATATAATATGTAACTGACCTATAAACTCGTGCGTCAACAAATATTCAGCGGTGGCTCTCTCCTCTGGGTTTTTCACTAAGCACTGACTGACAAAGTCTATGAACTCTGGTGACCATTGATCTGGCTCTCTGCAATGTCAGTTTCATAATTTATGAATTGGAAAATTAATTGTTTTACTTGCAAGTTATGAATTTGTAGTGAAATACAAATAAATAA
Organism: Colias behrii; assembly: GCA_029959065.1. NCBI lineage: Eukaryota > Metazoa > Arthropoda > Insecta > Lepidoptera > Pieridae > Colias > Colias behrii. Next base: position 16,201,259 of record JARWMC010000001.1, read on the forward strand.
TGCCACGATTTATCGTATTAATATTTCTTTATTTTTTAAATCAAAGAAGTTATTGATTAATTTTATTTTCTTGTGTAGTTTTAGTTTACTTATAAAAAACTGTTAGTCTATGGCTTTTGTAATGTATTTGTCCAGTCCACGTTTACATCTACATCTACTTCATTACATCCATTCACTTATTATTTATAATGTATGTCTATGGTCATTGCTATATCTACTACTATGTCTATATTTTTATGCTATTGAAGCGTTTTTTTTTTTATTAGTATCCTACCCTCACTCACCGAAACGAGGGCGGAGGTTTAGTAGGAATCATGAATATCGCCCTCATCGGGTGTATATCTCCGTAGGGCGGCTTGCCCTCCGCCATCTCGAGCGCGGTGATGCCGAGCGACCAGATGTCCGCCACGCAGTCGTACCCGATCTCTTGGATCACTTCTGGCGCCATCCAGAACGGAGTTCCTATGACTGTGTTACGCTTTGCCATTGTGTCCTGTTGGAGAATTAATGGGGAGTTACAATGAGGTATCCATTATTAACAAAACACAGTGTACATCCAATTTTCTAGCGAACTTGCAGGAATTTTTTACGTAAGTGATTTGGCAATGTATTTGCACTTCTACTCGAAGCGGTTGGAAAAGTATCTGGGGAAATCAGCATGTTCAAGAATCTAAAATTTTCTACATGTGACATCTGCCAACCAATTGGCCAGTGGGATAAAAATATGTATTATGAAATATAGAGATAAAGGAAAACGCCTTAGAGACGAAGATTTGAAACTGTCAAGCATAAAGCACAAATAAAGAATCAATCGTTTCAAAAGGAGCTCTAACATTCACACCTGTATGCACCAGTTTTAGGAGAAAGTTGAATATTTGAAATTAATGTGTCACAAATAGTAATTAAAAACAATTTTGACCATACCCTGCACACAAAACTTATACCAACTCACCGTCAACTGTCCCGCCACGCCGAAGTCAGCGAGCTTGGCGTGCCCCTCCATGTTGAGCAGGATGTTGCCCGCCTTGATGTCGCGGTGGATCTTCCGCCGCCGGTGCAGGTACTCCAGCCCCTTCAGCGTGTCGCACAGGATCGTCGCTATCTCGTCCTCCGATAGCGTTTTCTTCCGTAACCTCATTATGTCCGACACTGAACCCGCCCCGCAGTATTCCATCACAATCTGTTGATAATTGTGAATTTGTATCTAATGGTATCTATCATTTATTTTAGTGGAATTAGTAGAAAGCTTCATTCAACAAGAAATTGTACATAAAGTTTTCTTAGAATTTGTTATCTAGATTCTAGATTACGAGATATAATAAATCATCCGTACTGGAGATTATAAATCCGTCTGCGGATAATAGATTAAAAGGTAATTAAATAATGTAATAGAAGGCATAGAATTTGAATTTGAAAGAGAGAGAAAGTAAAGAACTATTATAGAACAAAAGAAAATGAAATTACAAATTAAAATAATAACCCTAACCTAGACCCTGACAAATATACATATTAGACAAACATACATATTTAGATAAACTTTCTCTATATATTATCTACAACCTACACCCAGGCTTAAGTAAAATAATCTATATGTAAGCTAATGAATAAGTCTAACCCAGAGATCCGTGTTTTTAAAGTAACTCCCATAATATTTGACTACGTATGGGCTATCGCACTGCTGCATGATGGAGATCTCCTTGATGATCTCCTGCAGGTCCGTGTCCACCGGCACTTGCTTGATCGCGAGCACCTGCTCGCTCTCTTTGTGTAATGCCTGCAAAAAAATTAAGAAAGGTTCAAGGATTTGTTTTCAGGGTTATATCGGAAGTTTCATAATTTTATAGTTTTCATTGAGATCTGCTATAAAAGACGTTCATACAAGCAAGGAAATTAGATCAAAATATAAATATCTGTTTGCGTGCTTCTAACGCAGATTATGATTCGAATATATTATTTAAAGTAACAGTGTTTATGCTCTATATTCTGCAATGTTTTCAATAGGAGAACGTTATTTAAAAGAGAATAAAGAAAAAAATACACCGATATATTAAATTCAACAAAACAATCAACCCAATAGGAACATAACAAAATTGAACCCGATCAAAACAAAAAATCAACGCCCGATTCAGCGTTCGACCTTTCCAAAACAAAAACCCCAGAGTTCGGAAACACGTTGCAGAATCAAGCCAGGTTATAAATCTGAGCAGCTCAAACCGGTCCCATATTCATACGCAGTTCTGCGAACGGTAATGTTGGTAAGGAATCGATCGCTAAGCCAATGTAAGATTACTGTTGCCACTGTAACGCAACCGCACCGGTTTGTAACGGGAACAGAGCTGGATAAAGCATACATAGAGGGTTTAGTGGAACAATGTTGTGATTTAATCGGTACTGGAGGAAATAAGGAAATGCTACAAGTGCTTGCGGATTCTGCCATTGTAACATAATGATCCAGAGATGACAATTATTCAGGAAGTAAAGAAAAGATTGGCTTTGGAAAAAGTCGGAAATTGTAGAAAATCCGTCAAAGATATAATCATGACAAAATTACTGATATTTTTCAGATAACTCAGTACATCCTTAGCATAATGCTCTTAATACGTAAATTTATTCGAGAACAATTTTATGCGGCCAATTTTATACAGTGCAGACGGGAAAATCGGTTGAAATGTAGGTATGCAATAAACATAGCAAATAAAATGGTTGCCTGTAAAGTCGGTTTTACGGGCGAAGATTTTACGTGACAACGTCTTTTTCTCGGTAGAATATTTATGTGCTGCGCGCGCGGCAGACCGGGGGCCTCTCTCTCGTTCGGTGACTCATCGTAACGTTACCGAGCGTTACACTTTTTCATAAGTGACTCCCAGCCGCAACCTAATTTAAGACGTTGTCACGTCAATAAACATAGCAAAATAAATATGATCGGAACGAGGCTAATGTGAGAAATCAAATGTAAAGGCAAAGGCAATTATTCATAACATCTTTATAATGGGACCATCGTAATATCTTTTCAAATTTCATTATCATATTAATTATAGGCTACATTTAGTTGCCGTTTGCTGACGGCAGTGTATGTTTTCGTGTTTACCGATTGCACCTCTTATAAGCCTAGAAGAAAGTTCAAGATTTCTTATCGTGAATATTGCGAAGTTCAAGGTATGGCCTAGAAGCACGGCTTGACCTCTTTACAATTTTAATACATTATTATTGCAGATTTTAACATTCCTTAAGTGTCAAATACCACAGTACCGTTATTAATAATTCACTTGATTAATAATAATTAGTCCTACCCTTAATAATTGACAATAAAATGGAAATTATTTTAATACTAGAAAGTACTTCGGGTTAAGTAACTAAATAGTGCAAAACTGAACGAGCGGATATAGATCTAAACGAATATAATACTCATCTAGGTGTAGGTAAATCAGGAGATCTCAGGAACGCATTTGGCATACATTGTAATTTTAAACGCAAGAGCACTGACATCGTTAACTGAGAAATGCGAACACTCGACCCGACCGTATGAGAATTACTAGGAAATATACATGTATTTGGGAACGAGCTAATTAAGGTGTTGCCCGGTGTAATAAATACAGCACGACAAACAGAGGGTAAATGTGTTTCTGTTTGGACACGGTCCGTGTAAAATTGGTGTCCTATCCTATTAGACTTGTTTTCTTAATATTCAATATTAATCTAGATGCATTCGAATGCTCTTTGAGAAACAATACTAATCAAAACTTTTAGAATTAATGAATTAAATGTAGTAGTATCTGATATGGCTATATTCACCTTATAAACACTGCCATAGGAACCCTCTCCGAGCTTGCATATGATATCGAACACCTCCTCCGGCTGCCGCGTGAGACTCTCCTCCGATAACTTCTTTAACTCACTGTAACAAATTAATTAAATCATAAGATAAGAAGCCTCATAACGGTATTTCTACTACTGAAAGATGAATTGTACGTAAGAGAAAATGAAATAGGCTTTACCCATAATATTCTGAAAAAAAAAAAACTTGTTTAGGTAAATAACTTATACCACCCCAGGATTCGACCAGTAAGTAAAAGGGGTCGCTGCTATTTAAATAAAACATCGGTATCTACTAGATCAGATCAGTCGTGATAAACGAGGATATAAACAATGTAGGTAATATCTACAAAAATATTATTACTGCGGGTTAAAAATAGGGTCGTAATTCAGACTAAAATCAATATCATGTTAAATTGGGTCCTATGTACCTATTAAATAAAAAATCTGTCTACCTCATATCTATAAATACCAATGGCTACCGATTTTTCCAGTTTATATTCTATTATTTCCCGCTAGGTTAAAGGGCACACGATTTTTTATCGACTCAAACATTCGGCTCCACTTCAAAGAGTGATATATCAAATGTTGTGAAGTAATAAGTCAGTGACCTGCGTGTAACGTTGACATAATGCCTGGGGCAGTACAGCGTGGTGGTGTACGCCGGGGGTTATTAATAACTGGCCTTTTTGTACGATTTAACTGACCGATGCACGTCAATCTTACTATTTTACACTGCTATTGGGAAAGGGATACTATCTATGTCCAGTGTTTTTTGAAGTTCCTATTATATTATGTTAATACTTAACTTCAAACTTAAAGCTAACTTAAAATATATGATAAGATTTTTGTACTTTACATAATTAAAATCGAAAAACTTACATATATACCTAATTGAGTCTGAAGTAGTAAGGGGTAAACGCGACAAAAAACATTTTTGCCAACAGTCACAGCAATTTTCAGTAGCCCGTTATGCGTCGAATATGGTGGAGACAGAATATTGTTTACAAACATATACGAGTAAAAATACTATGGAAGAAGTAAAATAACCAGATAAATGTTACATCAGTATTATTAGATATTCTTTAGTCATGATCCAAACAAAATAATAACAAATCATTTTATTATAGCAAGTATACATAGCCAGAAACCTACTCAAAAAAGAACATGGTGTACAATTTCCTGGCGTCTAAGTTTTCAACTTCGACCACACTTCAACGCTTGAAGATTTGTATCGACCACTATTCTGGTAATATCCGCGTGATTGAACTTTCAAGTAAAGTCTATTAAACTTCCGAATGTTTACGGAGCTCCTGTCCGGATTTTATGAGGGGTCGTCGACAGTTCTACTGTGCAGTAAACGATTTGATCACCTTCTATAAATGAGAGTTTAGTAAGGAAATTAATGTTTTATGAGATTCATTGGTGAGCTAGAAAGAGCTAAACACAAAAAGCCGAAAAGCTGTACGTGAAATTTAGAGAGTTATAGTAGCGCTTATTATGAAAATTGTGTCCGTGAAATACGCTATGAGATAAAGTGTAGTAAGTACCTAATAATAATCTTGCACAAGGATAAATAAGGAAAATCCCGGTGACGTCAAGCTTCTTGTAATGGTAAACAAGAATGCTAAACGTCTAACCGTGGAATCGTGACTACCTCCGAAGTTATGCTGCAAACTTCGATAAATTAAAACAAAAATTGAGCAAAAGTTGAAACTGAGAATGTCCTTTTGAATCTAGCAGCACAACAGCGCTGCATCAGGCGAGCTTAGCAAAAACAATAGGCGCTTTGGGGCGCTTGAAAATGAAATAGTAAGTAAAGATGTAGCAATTTGAGACACGTGCATCACACATCTGTGCGCGAGGAATGCGGCGGCACATTTTAGTTTCTTTATATAGTCATACTCTGATACATTCTCGAGATCAGAAGCGGGAGAGATATTTAAATAGATCTCCATGTATGTTGTAATAAAACAATGCTAATATGGATCTAATTACTAATAGGTTATCAACTTGTTTTGCGATTTGTTCGTCGGATTTTTTCTTTTGTCTTCTTCTAGGAAACTTTAGAGATGACTTTTCTACGATTATACAATAAATCACTTTGAAGTCCATACGTGTTTTTTATTACCTATGGCTAAATATAATATGAGTACTTATATGTATTGCGTATACATACTCATATTATATTGTGAATGTTATTTTGTTGTTTTCTAACTGAAACCCACGTGTTTGTCAGTGTTAAATAGCGGAAAACGCTAATTAGTGAAACTAAATTAAGCCTGACTTATTATTAGCTGATTTGTTATTAAAATTCATTTAGGTAGACAAGAGACAATGAAATACATATTTTTATATGTTTTACAGACGCATCATTATTTTGAAACATTTCAATTTATTTGGATATACGTACCTACCTACCTAGAAATTATCCTTAACCCAATATTCAAAAAAGATCTCTGTAATTTTGCTCAATTTATGCGTCCTATCAACGACCCACACATTTGCTAGCAAAAAAGGTACACCCAATACGTCGGGAAAAAACATGTTTTGTCAATTACATACCAGGTACGTACTACGTAGGTACCCGGTCGCGGAAGAATTCCAACCAATACCCGCGGCCCCATAGCGGCTCGACGGAACACAGTGGGGTTTTAGTCGGTAAGAATCCGACATAACCCACGGCTCCTTCCCCGGGGGCAGTGGGTATCTTTGGAAGATTTCCCCACTATAAAAAAAGGTAAGTACGTAGGTACCTACACAGTTGACAGATATATACGTACATACAGTTAGGAAACTAAGCCCCTGCGATGAAATTATGACGTAAGCACTGTCATAGCTATAGGGCTGTTACCTTTTTGATATTTAACCGACTTCAAAAATAAAGGAGGAGGTTATCAATTCGGCCTGTATATTTCTGTTTGCTTTTTTTTTCACAGTTGATTTTGTGGTAATTTTGAGATTAAAACCCGTTAAAATACAAAAATGATGTAGCCTAAATATGAATTTACAAGAAGAAACAATCCGAATTAATACACCTTGTAAAAGTAAATACGTTTTTATCAGTGCTATATTTCGAAATCTTGTTTTGTTATGGACGCCGAAGGCTATTTAATGTACCTAAATTATTTATAATGCTTGATATTTGTATTATACATATATTCAATAATTATTTTAAACCAGAATTTACAATACTTGTATGTAGGTATACCTACTAAATTATTTTTAAAACGATAAATTAAATTAAATTAAAAAACACAAAATATGCAAAAATAAATTAAAATTATTATTATACGAGCATAGAACCTCCACCTTTTTGTTTTAGGATGAAAAAGAAAATAGTTTGACAGGCTTAGTGCTTGACAAAGTGGTGACATCACGTATCGATAAAAATACAATAATTATAATATCTACATATCTTTTTCTTCCCTAATATTTACGTAATTATGCACATAAATTTAAACAAGATTTTTTTAAGGTTTCCATTTTTTTAGATTTTTGTTCTCTTCTAGATTGCGTAAAAAATAGATGCGATCTTTAAACAGACTGGACTCCTAATAGTGACTATTTGTAGCTATCATTTTGGTAGAAAATATGTCAACATAATTTAAAACTCATGCTGCCATATCTATAGAAATTAAAAAATATTCTCTTTTTAACTTGTAGTCAGATACGGTATTTACAAATATATTTATTGAAAGGGCTACAAACTGAAACAATCGATATTTATTTAATGTGAAGTGTATCATTGACATCACTTTTTTTCACACATCGAAAATATTACCAACACATACAAACTTTTTTCTATACTATGTATCTTTGTCATTCAAAATCTGTGGATGTGTCACCCGCTACTGTCGATCCCCCTCAATACCCTTAGGATACTCGTAAACACGCTTGCTTGTGTGCGTGAGCCATTTCGGACGTTTTGTATGAAGTTTCCTTACTGTATGTATATGTATATTGTGGTACCTTTTTTTTTTTATAGTGGGGAAATCTTCCAAAGATACCCACGGCCCCCGGGGAAGGAGCCGTGGGTTATGTCGGATTCTTACCGACTAAAGCCCCACTGTGTTCCGTCGAGCCGCTTTAATGATGGGGCCGCGGGTATTTGTTAGAATTCTTCCGCGACCCCCTCGGCGGCAGCCCATCTCCAGGCCAGGCGCAAGCCAAGAACAGGAAAGGTGGTTTGCCTGCTCTTCCCTCCCGTTGGCGGCATGAGCGGAACACGTCTCAAGTCGCCTCACCGCACCGGACGATGGATTACATTCCCCGTTCCACCGCCCGGCGCCCTTCGTCAAGGAGGCACGTTGCGACCGTGTAAAGCGGCCGCAACACGGCGACGACGCCCAATAAGACGTCTGCGCCGGATCGGGTCCGCGTGAGGATCCCTCTCGCGCACCCGCTCTGCCTCCTGTATATTGTGGTACCTACGTTTGTGCATATCCCATTCATGTTTCCCGATCATTAACGCGTGGAAAACGCGAGTTTTCCGCATTGCAGTATAAATGAGCTGAAAATTAAAATCAAATAAACAGAAGCCGACGGTGGATCAACTGAAAGAAAACAATGCGGGGTTTCATACACCACGCTGTCTGTGTACAACATTTTACAGTTTACATTTTGTATTTCTTTTTACGTAAATTTAAAATTATGCTGCATAATAAAGTACAACATTGGGTATTTTTATCGAAGCTACGCAAATTTTGGTTGGTTGATTTGGTTTACTAAAAATATGTATATTTATCGTTTTAAGAAATTTAATTACAATAAACTACAGATGAACTCTATCAATAGTCAATACTCGATGAAAAATCATTCTAAAAGATGTTCGCATAAGAGATTAAGACTGATTTTTGAGAAAATGTAGGTATTTGCTTGTCCTTAAATTAAAATTTAAACAATCAATTTGTTTTTCCATTAAGTATATACATACTTATAAGATTTCCAAATGTAGTGTGCTTTTAGGTTAAAAATCCTTTATATCACTTTGGCTATAAAAACAGGCTTCGTGAATTTAATGTCAAGGTTCGTTAAAATAAAACTAATTGCTTCCTTCAAACTTGTTTATGCATCCTGCATTCTTATTGACTCACTCATTGTTTTTACATAGGTATTATATTAATTGGATTAACATTTGTCCAGATTTTAGCATTGAATAACTTTGGAAATAAAGCTTATAAGACATAAAGAATGTGTAACACTGTTAGTTTTTCATTTAAATAAAGTTTTCAATAACATCATTGTTGCTCATCAAAATGTTTTCCATGAATACTGACTGAGATGGAAATAGATTAAGAACCTATGAAGTTCTTGAATTATCATAAGTTGTAATATGAATGCGTGTTGATGAGAAAAATTAAATATTGTAAAAAAATGTTGTGTGGTTTTATGAAACCACGGTAGAAGTGAAACTGTTCGAACGGTTCCGAACACTGCTTTGTGTAGCGCATGTCGCGTGTCGGTCGGCTGCCGAGTAGGTATACCTACTCGGCAGCCGCGATACACGCGACATGCGCTACACAGACCAAAAAGTTTGAGGCGATGTAATAAAAGTTTCACTTTAAAAATTGTGCAAAGAATTTACTTCCCACATAGCCAGCCAGACCGAGAAGAATTTTTGCCCAAGGATTTATATTTTAAGGACATGGCTAAACGAAAATAAATTAACCGCAAAACTATTGCGGTCAATGACCGTATGTATACCAACTATTAACATGTCATAATACAGATTGAAATGTCTACAAACAATGCTTATTTCACTTAATTAAAAAATCTGAATCACAAAGAATGCTTCGATTCCCAGGCGTAAGTAACAGAATACCGTAATGTTCTCAGTATTATGTTACTGACTAAATACTTTGGATATTTCCCAAACATGGTCTTAATATTATTAACAAATTAACCTTATTTCATTTTGCCATTAAATTAAAGTTAAAGATATAATAATTGAGGATGGAAATTTGATGCCAATGATAATGTGAAAGTAGCAAGTGATGAGATTTTTTGTTTGTTTCTCTTAATTTTCTGAAACGCCTCATAGTAAACCGATGATTATATTATAATGATACATCACCTTCAGTGATGGAGATGGATATGTTCATAACTTCTTTAAAATAATGCCAAAGCAGTTGAATTAGGTTGATTACATTTTAAAAGCCCAACCATTATTTTTATGAGTAGTCGCAATAAATTAATCGTTACAAATAAATGATTCACAATTGTATCAAAAATCTAATCCCGTTGCTAATGTTTCTCATGATGAATAGCATATGTAAAAAATAAGAAAATTGGCAATGGGAAAGTTTGTAGGTAAGAGGTTTAGTAAGCTATTATCGATGTATGTCTACAGAAGGATAGCTGATAAGCTATCAGCGTATTTTATTATCTCTGCATCAAATCCGGGACCGTCTACTCTCCCGCGATTTTAAATTTACTACAAGCAATGTGTAGCGTATGCATATATAATAATAAAAGATAAAATTGTTTGAACGAAATTTGAAACACTTTTTTTTAGAAATTCTGTCCTTTTAGGAATAAAATTAGCTATTTTTATGCGGGTCGTGAAATAGGGACTGAATATTGAACGAGTAATTAAAGCCAAAGTTAATATACGCCTCCCTTTTTTTAAAAAGCTAATAGCTACGTCGACCCCAACAATAACGCTACTATATCTTTTTACTCGGTATGTATAAAACAATATTTTAACGAAAAACTGCATCGAGCATTGCGCTAATTCAGAATTGTGATAATCCAACTTACCCCTGAGGCCTCTCTAGTGTTTTTGCACTCATCTTATCGACCTGTCGTCTCTTACAGGTGTCACACCTGATGGTGGGCGGCCCCCCCTCCCATAACCCACTCTTCCAGAAAATTAGTTTACCGTCAGCATCCATATCATATCTGCAGACATTCTTGATGTCTGAATCACTATAGACACTTTCAACCGACCACAAAACCACATTTATAAACTCATCTTGTCATACAATCCAAACAGACACCAATTTAGAATTCACTATAACATTTGATTTAAATTTACAAAGCACTGAATCCGCTTTAAACTGTGTCCGAAAATCCTTTCGCGTAACAATCACTTCAGTAATAAATTGACGACATGAAAAATCAATTATTAACAACACGCACGATCTAGACGAGAGTTGATACAAGACTGCAATAAGTGTGTCCCATGACACGGAGAGGAAAAAACTATCCAAATTGGTCTGTTCAGAAATAGTTATTTCTACGGAAACTACACTCATTTGAAACTCATCGACCTTAGCTAGAACTTTAGAATTGGTCTTTGTTAGTATTTTGTTCATTATTTATACCAATGTTTATAAATTAACATATTTGTACAACGCATACAAGGTCGGCACTGACCAATAACTTTGAAGAACATACAGAACTTGGCCCAAGAAAATATTCATCGATTTTTACTATATCACTGAATTTTATTATTTTGTAGGCAGTAAATCAGGAACAATAAAAAGCTAAGTATAAATAGTTATAAATATGTATGGGGAAGGAAAAATATAATATGTAGAGCCGATATCTAAAATTACAGGAAGTACCATAATGTATTCACGCGGCGTTTGCTATCTCCACTGAGTTTGATAACAACGAACATTAAAATCAATACAATTATTCATTGTATGTAAACATTTTTATTGAGAGAGCTGATGTTTTCATTTCTCTTCTTAATGATTTATATATTGTTGTTATTCATTATCTTAGCATCGTCAAAAGGAAATATCGTTAAATTATTGAACGAAGGGTCAGTTTATATTGGTTAATCCACACTTCAGTACGCGAAATTTTTATGTAGATGACCTTATAGTATTGTGATTTCCGTCGAGGAATACTTGGACGCTCAGTTAAAAAAAATACTGCGTAAAAATTAGATATGTGTACTTCCTTGTAGATTAAAAAATAAAGAAAAAAGACCAGGCCTTCTCGTGTTAAATTAATTATATAAAAATATAATCTTTATTAGTTTGTAATTAATTAATAGAGACCAGCTAAGATAGAAGACATAAGTTGGACAGCAAACATGTTTCCTTAGAATATTTAATGAATAAAACCACCACATAATTTGAAGAGTCTGTCTTAAGATGCACTTTGTATTCATTGAACATTTTATTAATTGCTTCTTCATACAAATATAGTTAGATGTTTATAACAAACTGAAATAAAAATATATAATAGTGATTTTGTTTTAGTATCGCAGACACTATTCAAACTTCATATTAATCACTGATTCTGATGTGAGTTATTCATCACTACATAGTATAAAACAAAGTCGCTTTCCCTGTCCCTATGTCCCTATGTCCCTATATCCCTATGTCCCTTTGTACGCTTAAATCTTTGAAACTACGCAACGGATTTTGATGCGGTTTTTTTTAATAGATAGAGTGATTCAAGAGGAAGGTTTATATGTATAATAACATCCATTAAATAGTGGAGAAGTACTGTTATTTTTGAGGTTTCTAATGTGATGTCGTAAATAATTACATTTTTTCCGCTTACATTGCAAACGCAGGCTGAACCCTACGAGTTTTATCAAAATAATGTACTAAGTATTGTACACATTGAAAAGGTCTACAGAAAAGTACGCGATGGTATATGTCTATCTCTTATGGATAACCCACAATAACTTTTTTTTGTCATTTACTTTTTACGACAAATAACGGCTAATTTTCGAAGCGATTTTAACCAATACAGCATTAATCCTTAACCAATTAAATACCTTGAATACATTGTTCATTTAATATAGATCTATATGGCCCTTTACACCGTATGATTTAAGTGAATATTTTCGAAGATATTACAGATTTAAAAATTGCGGGACGTAGCGTTTGCGGCGGTACCGGCCGGCCGCCCGGCTATCTATTTTATACCCGTGCGAAGCCGGAGCGGGCCGCTATGTTTTTATATACAACGTTCACAGTTTTTCTGTAGTGTATTTAGTATCAGCATTGCACCCGTGCGAAGCAGGGGCGGGTCGCTAGTTGTTTATACTCTGTATTCTCTTGAAGAATGATTCTTCTTCATTGTAATTAAGGTATTATCACGGGTTTTTGATGGCTAGTTGTTATGTAGGTCAGTATCAAGGTTATCGTGAAAATCACATTTCACACAGGCTGCGATTTTAGGGAACCACGCGTTTTGCGTTAAAGTTATGCCTATCTAGGAGAAATTAAATTGTTACTATACGAATTCCAGTTAACACAGCAATCTCTTGGAATAATTGGCTACTTGGGATAATTTGGTGGTCAGCACTATCAGTAATTTTTGTTTGACAGCGATCACCATGGTAGATTGTGTTAAGCGTATAACCCAGATAAATATAGGCGCGTACCCGTCCGCGATGACCTTTTTATTGGCATGTACATCTTCCAACATTACAAAGGATTAACCTACTTCAGTCGTGCGCTATAGGATAGATTATGCAAATATCGTTTTATTGATATCAGCCTAGAAAGCACTTGTCGTTTCTAGTTGTTCATTTGCGAATTCCGGCACGTGCGTCGGCTAGTGTTTACGATTTATTCCTTAATTGGCTGTGAATAACTTTCATTAATTGGACATAGATGTATTTTATTGAGTTAGACTTTATATTTTAGGTACAGTTGCTCTCAGTGGCATGCCTCAGGATTTAGGAAGTCCTGTATAAAACACTTGACTAATAAAGGGTGATGATTTACTAAATGAAGTGAAGACAATATTTTACCTATGTTTTGGTTTGATATCACTACATAGTATAAAACAAAGTCGCTTTCTCTGTCCCTATGTCCCTATGTCCCTTTGTACGCTTAAATCTTTGAAACTACGCAACGGATTTTGATGCGGTTTTTTTTAATAGATAGTGTGATTCAAGAGGAAGGTTTATATGTATAATAACATCCATTAAATAGTGGAGAAGTACTGTTATTTTTGAGGTTTCTAATGTGATGTCGTAAAAAATTAAATTTTTTCCGCTTACATTGCAAACGCAGCCTACGAGTTTTATCAAAATAGGTACTAAGTATTATACACATTGAAAAGATCTACAGAAAAGTCCGCGATGGTATATGTCTATCTCTTATGGATAACCCACTATAACTTTTTTTTGTCATTTACTTTTTACGACAAATAACGGCTAATTTTCGAAGCGATTTTAACCAATACAGCATTAATCCTTAACCAATTAAATACCTTGAATACATTGTTCATTTAATATAGATCTATATGGCCCTTTACACCGTATGATTTAAGTGAATATTTTCGAAGATATTACAGATTTAAAAATTGCGGGACGTAGCGTTTGCGGCGGTACCGGCCGGCCGCCCGGCTATATTATTATTTGCGAAGCCGGAGCGGGCCGCTATGTTTTTATATACAACGTTCAGTTTTTCTGTAGTGTATTTAGTATCAGCATTGCACCCGTGCGATGCCGGGGCGGGTCGCTAGTACCTAAATAAATGATCATCAATCATACTAAAAAATGGCAAATATGGTATTCTAGACTATGTATAATATTTCTTATTTTTGTATTTAACGGATATGACCTTCGTCACACGTAATGTTCAATATTATCTAGTAACGACCTTTTAGATCCACCTAACACTGCGAACCCAAGAACTTTAATATAATATGTAACCGAAGCAAAACGAGAGCGAGTCAATTATATGGGTCACTTTGTTAAATACGATATAAACAGCGTTTAAATTAGAACCTCGATAATATTTACGTCACCGCCTCAACATTAACTGAAGTTTATTTACAGCAAAACGAAAGGAGAGCTTGCGAAACAGGACAGGTCATCTAAGATCGACGACCTAGAATCCGTGTAAATACTTAGTCCCGCTTTTCGATAGACCCACGCGTTCCGACTGATGGCTAGACTTGACGTGTTATTTTCAATTTCTTCGGTGGGCAGCAATCACAGTTTTATTTCGCATAAGAAAAACGAAATATCATAACAGATGAACAATCGCGTTATTTTGAAAGAAAATGTAATTTTCCTGTAATTAATTAGCACAAAAATTATCCTATATTATATTCGAAACAGTCATATCCAAAGGAAGATATAGTCATAAAACTGGAGGAAGATCTACCGCATCGCTTTACGGGACCTTTAATGTAATTAGTACTCCTCTCACCTCTTCATGTACAGCTCGAATCTATTATCCAACCACATCCTTCCGCCCCATTAATCACGACACCATAGCAAACAGTCTGCAGGACAATCGTGGTCACACTGTCAACCGTAGCCCTTACGGGGTTGGTGGATATAACGCGATGATTTAGAACAATAGGCACCAAGTAGGCTGCGATCAGCGGCGTTGACTCACCATAAAGAGCCGATGTTGAACAATGGCTTGCCGTAAACAGCCGTGTACAAGACACGTATTTTGACACGGTTTTGCTAGCATATATATTTAGGTGGCAAGATTTAAATAAACCTTTATACATGTTACCAAAATCGATGATAGAATTGAATTCTAGAAGAAATCTTCGTATTTACTTCATCAAAGTGTTCTCTATTTTGACTATGACACTTTCAAAATATAAACCTCTTCAAAATAACCTTCCAGTTTCAACAATCAGATTATTATTTACAAGAATAGAATAAGAAATTACAGAGGTGGAAGTCCTAAGCTTTATCCTTTTACTTTTCTCCGAAAATATATTATGTAAACGTTAGATAAGCCGAAAATTACAACAGTATCGAGACAATATGTATAATAACGTATCGTAGTTAAACAAAATGAACAACAATATTCACCCATAATATCCATTGTGAAGGAACATGAATTTTCATAAAAATGAGAATTGTTCTATGATTAAAAGCACAGTGCCTGGAGCTCTCTTTTTGTTACTACAAGAATGGTTTGAAATAACACTAATTAATGTCAAGAAAGGAGCAACATTGAAGTTTTCAGCATTTTCTACCAACCTAGTTTTTAAATAATTGTAATATTTTTTATGTTTTGTGTGACTTATTGTTTTATGTAGTGTAATAAAGGCTTAAGGCATACATTGAATGAAATAATGTAGTTGAGCTTGTCACGACATCGCGACTACGCTCGCGTGCAACCCGGATAAAAAGTTATTTTGTCATTTCATGTTTTAATAAATCAGAATGTCAAATTTGGAAAAAAGCAGTTCAGTAGATTTTGAATGACGACTATATAAAAGGTAAGGTAGGTGTTATTCTTTGCTATTTTTTTAGGATTATATTTTGGGACATATTAAGGAATCCTAATTATTGTTCCTTCTGTTTTTTTTAACCAACCTACTATGCTATTCTTATTACAAAAAATACTATAAAACCGACATGAGAAAATCGCGGGAACCTCACGCTAAAAACGCGGCATCACATCACATTGTATTGTACTGCCTGATAACATATTCTGATTAATTCACACGCAGATAAGTTGGTTGACCTCTGGGTGATAGAAATCAAAACCTTATGTAGCGTCCATTCATGAAATATTTATTGCATATTGTGAATGGCTCTAAGAAATTGTATGGTTAGAATTATTCTGTAACGTCACATTTTTTTTGCTACAAAATATTATCATTCTTCACAATTCACTTCAGCATTGGTAATTGACACTAAAAAATCACCACATTAACATGGCTAACGTAATCAGAACTCTTAAAAATTGCTTTAAACTGATGAACTTTAGTAGAAAAAAGTAAAATGTTGATAGAATATATAAAAATGAGTATAATTTTAGCTTCCTCGTTCATCAATGCCATATTATACACTTTTTAGTAACAAACATTGAAGGCAATTTATTGATATATCCTGCCAAATAAACAAAGAATTATTTACTCAGTTTCATCCTTGTATTTACTTGATTTCTAAGCTGAATTCTGAAACTTGTTGATGCGAATATACGGTATATATTATGCATACAATATAAATAATAATGAACTAATTAATAGCTTATTATTCGCTACTTATCAATGGTTTGATATATTGCATAGTATGATTGCATTGCAGACTATTACTTATTATAAATGTGAAAATAATTCTTTCTGTGTGTCTGTTACATGTTCATGCTTAAACTACTGAACTATTATTAATACAATTTGAAACATAGTAAGAGAAGGAAGGAAGGCCTAGGAAAAGTTTTAAGGTGTAATTGCAAAATAATCCTTAAAAGGGTGGAAAGTAAGTGATGGAAAATTGCAAGAATTACATGCATGCAAAATCTTTGTTTATTTTATTTGTATAACTAGCTATTTCATGTGGCATTGCCTTCATTTTTAGGAGGAGTAGCTACAAATCTTAAATTGTTGCCATTTATGATTTTCTATTGGTTTCAAATAATCTACCACATTCACAAAGCCACTATCCATATCTAAATATGAATCAAACTTGTTTTAATCAAGTCCCCTATGTCTATGATTTAATAAAAATTCATTGACATGCAAAATGTCATTTTGTTAGATTTGTATTTTTTTTATGCCATTTTATTATATTTTATAAAGGAATGTTTCCTATTTATTACAGACGTATCTGTTATTGAAGTTGGTCACCATTGCGACAATTAAAGCAAGTTATAATATTAATCCAATTACGCTAACAAGGTAAATATTTTTTGAAATTTATTTGAATTGTATATTATTGAAAGGTGCACTTACCTCTTAGATGATGAGTTTTCAGTCATTTTCAATATATAAAAGCACTAACAGTCAACAAAAATATGTAAACAAAAGAACATTATATTTATTGCACAAATTATAAAAGGATATTAGTCCATGTTGTACGAGTTATAGTTCAAATATTTCAGTAAATAATTTTTTCGGATAAGAGTACGCTGTACGACACAATGCATCGCATGATTTTCATATATCTGTCAATGTCAGGTGCACCGTCAAAATTACTCCCATAATACAGACTAAATATAATTTACCATAGACAGTAACCCTTCCATTTCACGTACATTTCTTTCATGATTTTCTCTTATTTTACGTACTAAGGAACTCTGATATGAATTATTTTTATTGTTACGATTATTTAACTTTTTTGTTTTTTCACAAAGTAAATCTTATGCTAATCCTTGAAGAAATGTTCCCAAGTCTCTTCTAATAATGATCTCCTTATCTATATTAGAATGGAACATAAGTTTTTAATGGAAGCATATTTTATATAAATTAACTGAATCATTAAAAATCAAATAATTCTACACTTTGCTGTTCACCTTTTAATATATATGCCTATAACGGATCTTCATTCTTGGCTCTTGCGTTGCTATGGCAATGTTGCAATGATAACAAACTCATGGCCAATGGCTGAGTTTCAAAATTCCTGTGTTTATTGTCACATTGTCATTTTTTAATGAAACCGCTAAAGGCTAGAGATTATTGATTAAACAATTGTAGTTATATTTTAATAAATGAATGGCTAGGCTGTTGTAAACGCTGTGCACTCGAAATGTTTAAGAATACTTTTCAGTCTGGGTTTCTATCAATTCTTTACAGTATCGGCAGTAAGCCTCTGCAAATTTGGGACAAAAAAGTTCGAAATGGGCACATAAAAAGGATTACTGACAATGATATACAGAGCTTAGTACTAGAGATAGTTGGCACCAATGTTTCAACCACGTACATAACTTGTCCAGCAGATCCGAAGAAAACTCTTGGAATCAAACTTCCTTTTTTGGTTATGATTATAAAAAATCTGAAAAAGTACTTCACTTTCGAAGTTCAGGTAAGTTTTTGTATCACATTAAGATTTTATAAGTATATTTCAGCGTAATCTTGAATAGAAAATTTTCATATAAAATTATTTCATTTGTAATTTAGTTGGTAATATTATAAGTTGAATCTTACAATCTCAACTTGAAGGTACGATAATTTAATTAAAATATTTAACAAATGTGATTTTTTTGCCAGAGGTGTGTTCAATATAAAGTTATGATTATTATTTCTCAGGTTCTAGATGACAAGAATGTAAGAAGAAGATTCCGGGCTAGCAATTATCAATCTACAACAAGAGTGAAACCATTTATCTGTACAATGCCTATGAGATTGGACGAAGGCTGGAATCAGATACAATTTAATTTAGCTGACTTTACGAGACGAGCCTACGGAACAAATTACGTAGAAACCCTTAGAGTACAAATTCATGCCAATTGTAGGATTCGAAGAGTCTACTTCTCAGATCGATTATATTCTGAAGATGAATTGCCTGCGGAGTTCAAGCTATTCCTTCCCATACAGAATAAAGCTAAAACGGCTGTTGCTACTTAAAAAATTACAGCACTGTTGTTGCCTTAGTAAATATATTATATAAGTCAATTTATTTTATTATTTATATGTACACAGTTCTTGTGAATTTACCTCAGTTTGATACAAAAACTATTGATTGTGTTTATTTACACAAATAAAATTGCACCTGAACCATGTAGTTTTCACACTCCTGATTATATTATTTAAATATTTTTAATAGGTTGATATTCCAAATCATAATAATTTCGCATACTGGATATTTTATTTTGATACCTAAGTAGTTGTAATAAGAAACAAAAAGTAATTAGGAAATGTTGGTCATTGAAAGTAAATGCAATAGAGAAGGTAATCACCCGCAAAAACTTTTATTTGATATTCTGGTATAATTTGTATACGTAGTATATTATTATTAGTCTGTGGTATAATCTACATGACCGTCAATGATGACCGTCAAGTTTTTCATTCAGTAGTTTCGCTTGAAAGAGTACCTTACAAACATTCATTATTTCAAAATTGAAAGTTTCCAGTTTATTATATCGTTTGAAAACAGGACAGTAGGATATAATGAGCCATAATTTGTTAATAATAATATGTTTTATGAGTGTAGAAATAAAACAGAGCAACCTTTTTTCAGGCAATTTATATATTTCTGAGTCTGTGTGTCTGTGTTTTCGTGACTATAAATTATGATGTTACATATGTAATTTGTAAAAATAAAATTGTAAAACTGACATGATTAAAAAGAGCAACTATGGAGTTTCTTGCCGATTCTTCTCCGTAGATACTGCTTTCCGAATCGGTGGTAAATGTTAAAAATATGTACCTATGACGTTTCAAAAGTGCTTCTATAAGAAGTCTAATTGAATAAATAAATGTTTGAGTTTGAGGAACATGCCCAGAGATTTTTGAAGTGAAAACTTCTTTAGCGGCGTTGAGCACTTTTTCTGTAATGGGTATAAAATCTTAAACTCGCGTCAGGACACGTGTCACGTGACCTGATCGAAAAAACGTAAGACGGATACCATTCCAAAATATCAAACATGCTCAACGTTAACTTTTCACTTCTGCCGGCACTCGGAGTGCAACCCGTCTTTTTTTTTAATATAGTATGCTTTATGAGAGCATAAACTAATTTAAGACTGATATTGCTATAATTTTGTATTTAGTGGATTGGATGATTATTATTAGTGCACAGTTTTAATTTAAAATTAATATGTAAATTTTATTAACTCTAATAATTGGACGCTCTGTGCAAATCCGCCACTGCATTTGATAACGTCAACTGTCAAATTGGTAATCACTATCAGCTATCTGTCAAATCATTATTGATATCCTGCACTGCACTTCAATGTCACGTCAGGGCATCAAAATGGGTGGCCCAATTTTGATGCGGCTTCATTATTTTATATTACATTTTATTTTAAGTATATCGCAAGGCCAAGCTAATGATATTTTAGGCTGCGGGGGATTCGTTAAAAGTCATGTCAGCCTTGATGTCTCAAATATTGAAATAGGATTGTAAGTTAACCTCAACATTAATTTTAATCAAATTAAAGTGTTCATTGCTATTTCTCTTATCTTATTTATGTGTCCTTATGTTAAAGATATACCAAAGAAGGCAGTTTGGTTGAAAAAACGGAATGTGCACCTACAAATGGGTATTACTTCTTACCATTATATGAAAAGGGAGACTACATATTAAAGGTGCATCCGCCAGCTGGCTGGAGTTTCGAGCCGTCTCAAGTTGTGCTCTCTGTGGATGGAGAGACTGACCTGTGCTCTAGAGGCCAAGATATCAACTTTTCTTTCAATGGTTTTGGCATAACTGGTAAAGTTATAACAGCGGGACAAGAAGAGGGACCCAGTGGCATTTCTGTGCAATTGGTGAATGATAAAGGAGATGTCAGAAATACAGTCACTACAGCAGGTGGTGATTTCAACTTTACCCCTGTGATACCTGGAAAATATGTGTTAAAAGCATCACATGGCAGGTAATTCACTATGTTATAATTAAACTAAAAGCTGATAAGTTAAATTGTAAAATTATGCATCTATATCTTATCCTAATGGGTAATAACACTTAAAAATATGTTTTGCTGAGATTCTAATAAGAAGGATAAAGTACCTACTATGACTGGGAGCTCTATGTAATTTAATATACATGAAGGAATACAGTCCATTCAATTCTTAATTTAAAGCACAAATTGCATTAAATAATTAATTAAGAATATTATTTTTACACAAGATATGAGTTTGTCTATATTATTGTAATGGATTGATAAGATTTTCTAATATGAGGTATGAACGGAATTCTTAAAGTATTAACTTCACGTTTTAGATGGAAGCTAGAGCCATCGCAGGCTACAGTGCAAGTGAAGGAAGGTAACACTGTGTTGCCATTGGGAGTGCTTGCAGTGAAGGGATATGATGTGTCAGGATCTATCACGTCATTTGGCAGTCCCATTAGCGGTGTTTATGTGTTGTTGTATTCAAAAGAGGTAAGTTAATAGAACTTCAATAGGTACTAATAACCTATACTAATATTATAAAGCTGAAGAGTTTGTTTGTTTGTTTGTTTGTTTGAACGCACTAATCTCAGGAACTATAGGCTATATATCATCATGCTAAGACCAACAGAAGCGAAGCAACGCGGGTAAAACCGCGGGGTACAGCTAGTAATTTATATTGCTATAAATTAACTCACTTAGTAGTCAGTAAATACACAAAATTTTATATTTTACTTTCTGGCATAAAAAAATATATACATTCCAGGAAAATCCAAAATTCCGTGTGGAAGGGTGTAAAACAGCTCTCCTGCAAGGTGTTCCTGATTCACCAATCTGCCACTCTGTCACCGATGCATCAGGGGAGTTCAGCTTTGGCCTTGTACCAGCAGGAGAGTATAAATTGGTTGCATTGAACAAGTCCCCTGGTCAAGCGACAGTCACCTTTAATATTAAACCGGAGAATGTAGCGTTCACTGTACACCATGACAGCCAGTATATTAAGAACGCTTTTGAGGTATGTCAATGTTATTAAATTGTTTGTTGTTACTAAATTATTTAATAA
This sequence comes from Colias behrii, assembly GCA_029959065.1. Lineage (NCBI taxonomy): Eukaryota > Metazoa > Arthropoda > Insecta > Lepidoptera > Pieridae > Colias > Colias behrii. The sequence goes on from JARWMC010000001.1 coordinate 16,223,369, forward strand.
TGTTTAATAATTGTATGTTATATTGATATATTTGATAGTTTCAACTACTTATTATAACACTTATATACCTATATAGGAATATAGTGCTAAGTTTTCTTTAATACAATTTTTTTTAACCCATTGAGCCCCGGGCGGCCCGATCTGACCACGACACAATAGATTTTCTATTGTGTCTGTGATTCCGGGGGCTGAGTTATTAATTGTTCGTCATTTTATGTTATTGTAATTGCAGGTAACAGGTTTCAACATAGTAGGAACGGCATATGCATCAAAGGACGGTAAGCCAGTGTCTGGGGCGCGAGTGTTACTGGCGGGAGAGGCGGTGGCCACAAGTGACGCGACCGGCAAGTTCTCGCTGTCTGGACTCAAGCCCGGCAATTACATCCTTGGTTTGCAACACGGTGGGTTTATATTTGATTAGTGGTTTTGATAATAAAAGATTGTCTTTTACATCTTAATATATACTAGCGGTCCGCCCCGGCTTCGCCCGTGGTACCTACATGTTTAAACTATCCTATAAGTTGGATCGAACTGCACATGGTGTGCGAATTTTATTATAATCGGTTAAGTGGTTTAGGAGTCCATTGAGGACAAACATTGTGGCACGAGATTTATATATATTATTAAGATAAATCTCGTGTCACCACGGGCGAAGCCGGGGCGGACCGGAATATGCATTTTTTTGTAGAGATGTGTGTAAATTTTTGGTAAATGAACTTTTGCAGAGCACTGCTCGTGGGACGATACTACAGTGCACGTGAGCACGCAGGGCGCGCACGCGGTGGCGCCGGTGGCGGCGCGCTGGCGCGTGTGCGGGCGCGTGTCGCCGCCGCGCCGCCTCGCGCTCGCGCCCGCGCTAGGGGCCGTGCTGCACGTGGCCGCGGGGCACGACGGTGAGACACTTGGTGCTATAGCGACAGTACCCGTCCGACTAAGGCCCTTCCGGCCTCCTCCACTCAAGCGACAGCCCGAGCCGAGGTTCGAGATCCCCGTCAAGGGGGGACGCCCTTGCGCATGTCGCTACCAGGGTGAACCTTTTAGTTCACCCACGCGTCCGCGTTAAAATGTAGTAGCCCTTCTGGCTAAGATTGAGAATCACCTCACAAAAAAAAAAATATAGCGACAGTAGAAATATGTTATATCGCAAATTTTCCACCATCTCACTTTCATCTGTTCACAACATATAACTTGATGTTATACTCATGGACAGACAGATAAACAGTTTAGTAATAGGATCCTGTTTTACCTTTTAGGTACGGAAGCTTAAGAACTGACTATGGAAAATGTAATAATTAATTATTATGTGTGAAATTACAGGATTTTGTATTATTGAAATCACCTATTTTGTTCAGGTAAATGGTGTACATACCTCGCGCCGGGAACATACACTGCGAAAGTAGAGGTCACGGAACAAGAGCATAGAGATGGGCTACAGTAAGTATTAATTTTATTTATCCAGGGTTTCCCAGCAATGGTAGATAATCTGGTACATGCGTGTGCGGGAGAGGGGGATGGGTCACCACCCGTTCGCCCAGAAAATTCTATCACAAACGATTAGCGATTTATGCCATTTTTTGTAAAAAAAAAATCCACCTTTATCTCGCATTTCTGGACTTTGTCCGTAGTTTGGTTCCTATTTACGTTTTTTTCTTCTTATGTATTCCCACTTTATTACATACACATTTAAGGTGAAATTTAAATCCAATTCTGTAATCCTCACCTACATCTCAGATTCTACCCGGAGTGGCAGCAAATAGTTATAGCGTCCAGCCCAGTGTCGGACATATCGTTCTCTCAGCTCCGCGCCACCGTGGTGGGGCGCGTGGTGTGCGCCGAGTGCAAGGGCACTACCGTCACACTGCGCAACTTGGCCGCCGACGGGAGCTATGTCGGCGAGCCTATGTATACTGATGTTAAAGGTACAATAATCTGTAGTTAAAATATACATATTTATAGCAAAAATAAATTTTATAACATGTTAATTCAAGATGTTCATTTTTGAAAAAGAGGAATAGTAAAGGACCAAGATGTGACCCTTGAGATACTCCAGAATAGATTTTGCACAAAATATAATTTTAATTTGAATTGGCATTTAATTTTTTAGCAGAAAACTATAAATTTCATTTATAAGTGCTATTGTAAAAATGTGCTTTACTAGAATTTTTTTCTATATTTGGGTGTTATGTATTTTTTTTCCAAAATATTCAATCAAAGGCTTTAGGAAAATCTGTCAAATGATGACCTTCCTGTCATTTCCCCCGTCCAGAACCACAATCGCATTGCACATAAGAAATATATTTACACTTTACTATTGGAATCTACACTTATCCCTACCTATTAATTACTCAATTAAATAAAATCCCAGACGACGGCAGCTATACGTTCGAGCAAGTGATGCCAGGCAGCGTGGAGGTGAGCGTGCGCAGCGAACGCGAGGCGTTCTGCTGGCGGGAAGCTACACACAATGTAGCGGTCGCCGCTGAGAGAGCCACTGTACCGGACTTTGTGGCCACTGGGCGCATGCTGAAGATCACGTCTACTCATGATATTGAGGTATGGAGTTTATTTCGACATTTGACATGTTATGGTAATTTGTGATTTTTTTTTAATGGGACCTTTTGTTATGTTATAGTGTGTCCCGCGACACACTATAACATAACATGGGGTTGTAGTGGTCCCTCGAGCCGGAAAAAATAGAATTGACGTTATTGTTTCTATTTGACTTATTAATTAAGTTACATTTATGTTCAATGTAGCTATTTCAATCCCAAATGTTTGTGTGAACTCATAATGTTCATTTTAATGAACAGCTTGCTAATAAACACACTCGTGATGTCCCTTACATTGTGGGTGCGTAAGCGACGTTGATCACTTTCCATCAGATCACGCGTCTGCTCACTTGCCTCCTATACATTGAAAAAAAAAACACTTGTATAAAAAAAAAATGTGTGCGTGTACTAGTGTACACACGTAAGAAGTAAAACTTCTTTATGACCTTATTTTTCAAAAAATAGTTTACTATATGCAACTTTACAGAAATACGTCGAATCACGAGTTACCACTTCATCTTTTTCTTATCCCGGTAGGGATATGGCGCGTAACGGAAAAATGTCACGCGTAACGAAAAAGTGTTACACTAAATTTTTTTCCAACCCCGATAAAGAAGTTTCACTTCAAAAATGTATAACATTTTAGGTGGAATACACGGGCCCGTCAGCACAGGGCACGCTGCGGGTGCCGGCGGGCAGCAGCGTGCAGTGCGTGGGGCGCGGCGGGCGCTACGAGCTGCGGCCGCGCGCCTGCCACCGCGTGCTGCCCGACCGGGCCCAACTGCACGTGGCCGGGGACATGCCGGTGGGTATACACTACGTGTACCGGCGGGCAGCAGCGTGCAGTGCGTGGGGCGCGGCGGGCGCTACGAGCTGCGGCCGCGCGCCTGCCACCGCGTGCTGCCCGACCGGGCCCAACTGCACGTGGCCGGGGACATGCCGGTGGGTATACACTACGTGTACCGGCGGGCAGCAGCGTGCAGTGCGTGGGGCGCGGCGGGCGCTACGAGCTGCGGCCGCGCGCCTGCCACCGCGTGCTGCCCGACCGGGCCCAACTGCACGTGGCCGGGGACATGCCGGTGGGTATACACTACGTGTACCGGCGGGCAGCAGCGTGCAGTGCGTGGGGCGCGGCGGGCGCTACGAGCTGCGGCCGCGCGCCTGCCACCGCGTGCTGCCCGACCGGGCCCAACTGCACGTGGCCGGGGACATGCCGGTGGGTATACACTACGTGTACCGGCGGGCAGCAGCGTGCAGTGCGTGGGGCGCGGCGGGCGCTACGAGCTGCGGCCGCGCGCCTGCCACCGCGTGCTGCCCGACCGGGCCCAACTGCACGTGGCCGGGGACATGCCGGTGGGTATACACTACGTGTACCGGCGGGCAGCAGCGTGCAGTGCGTGGGGCGCGGCGGGCGCTACGAGCTGCGGCCGCGCGCCTGCCACCGCGTGCTGCCCGACCGGGCCCAACTGCACGTGGCCGGGGACATGCCGGTGGGTATACACTACGTGTACCGGCGGGCAGCAGCGTGCAGTGCGTGGGGCGCGGCGGGCGCTACGAGCTGCGGCCGCGCGCCTGCCACCGCGTGCTGCCCGACCGGGCCCAACTGCACGTGGCCGGGGACATGCCGGTGGGTATACACTACGTGTACCGGCGGGCAGCAGCGTGCAGTGCGTGGGGCGCGGCGGGCGCTACGAGCTGCGGCCGCGCGCCTGCCACCGCGTGCTGCCCGACCGGGCCCAACTGCACGTGGCCGGGGACATGCCGGTGGGTATACACTACGTGTACCGGCGGGCAGCAGCGTGCAGTGCGTGGGGCGCGGCGGGCGCTACGAGCTGCGGCCGCGCGCCTGCCACCGCGTGCTGCCCGACCGGGCCCAACTGCACGTGGCCGGGGACATGCCGGTGGGTATACACTACGTGTACCGGCGGGCAGCAGCGTGCAGTGCGTGGGGCGCGGCGGGCGCTACGAGCTGCGGCCGCGCGCCTGCCACCGCGTGCTGCCCGACCGGGCCCAACTGCACGTGGCCGGGGACATGCCGGTGGGTATACACTACGTGTACCGGCGGGCAGCAGCGTGCAGTGCGTGGGGCGCGGCGGGCGCTACGAGCTGCGGCCGCGCGCCTGCCACCGCGTGCTGCCCGACCGGGCCCAACTGCACGTGGCCGGGGACATGCCGGTGGGTATACACTACGTGTACCGGCGGGCAGCAGCGTGCAGTGCGTGGGGCGCGGCGGGCGCTACGAGCTGCGGCCGCGCGCCTGCCACCGCGTGCTGCCCGACCGGGCCCAACTGCACGTGGCCGGGGACATGCCGGTGGGTATACACTACGTGTACCGGCGGGCAGCAGCGTGCAGTGCGTGGGGCGCGGCGGGCGCTACGAGCTGCGGCCGCGCGCCTGCCACCGCGTGCTGCCCGACCGGGCCCAACTGCACGTGGCCGGGGACATGCCGGTGGGTATACACTACGTGTACCGGCGGGCAGCAGCGTGCAGTGCGTGGGGCGCGGCGGGCGCTACGAGCTGCGGCCGCGCGCCTGCCACCGCGTGCTGCCCGACCGGGCCCAACTGCACGTGGCCGGGGACATGCCGGTGGGTATACACTACGTGTACCGGCGGGCAGCAGCGTGCAGTGCGTGGGGCGCGGCGGGCGCTACGAGCTGCGGCCGCGCGCCTGCCACCGCGTGCTGCCCGACCGGGCCCAACTGCACGTGGCCGGGGACATGCCGGTGGGTATACACTACGTGTACCGGCGGGCAGCAGCGTGCAGTGCGTGGGGCGCGGCGGGCGCTACGAGCTGCGGCCGCGCGCCTGCCACCGCGTGCTGCCCGACCGGGCCCAACTGCACGTGGCCGGGGACATGCCGGTGGGTATACACTACGTGTACCGGCGGGCAGCAGCGTGCAGTGCGTGGGGCGCGGCGGGCGCTACGAGCTGCGGCCGCGCGCCTGCCACCGCGTGCTGCCCGACCGGGCCCAACTGCACGTGGCCGGGGACATGCCGGTGGGTATACACTACGTGTACCGGCGGGCAGCAGCGTGCAGTGCGTGGGGCGCGGCGGGCGCTACGAGCTGCGGCCGCGCGCCTGCCACCGCGTGCTGCCCGACCGGGCCCAACTGCACGTGGCCGGGGACATGCCGGTGGGTATACACTACGTGTACCGGCGGGCAGCAGCGTGCAGTGCGTGGGGCGCGGCGGGCGCTACGAGCTGCGGCCGCGCGCCTGCCACCGCGTGCTGCCCGACCGGGCCCAACTGCACGTGGCCGGGGACATGCCGGTGGGTATACACTACGTGTACCGGCGGGCAGCAGCGTGCAGTGCGTGGGGCGCGGCGGGCGCTACGAGCTGCGGCCGCGCGCCTGCCACCGCGTGCTGCCCGACCGGGCCCAACTGCACGTGGCCGGGGACATGCCGGTGGGTATACACTACGTGTACCGGCGGGCAGCAGCGTGCAGTGCGTGGGGCGCGGCGGGCGCTACGAGCTGCGGCCGCGCGCCTGCCACCGCGTGCTGCCCGACCGGGCCCAACTGCACGTGGCCGGGGACATGCCGGTGGGTATACACTACGTGTACCGGCGGGCAGCAGCGTGCAGTGCGTGGGGCGCGGCGGGCGCTACGAGCTGCGGCCGCGCGCCTGCCACCGCGTGCTGCCCGACCGGGCCCAACTGCACGTGGCCGGGGACATGCCGGTGGGTATACACTACGTGTACCGGCGGGCAGCAGCGTGCAGTGCGTGGGGCGCGGCGGGCGCTACGAGCTGCGGCCGCGCGCCTGCCACCGCGTGCTGCCCGACCGGGCCCAACTGCACGTGGCCGGGGACATGCCGGTGGGTATACACTACGTGTACCGGCGGGCAGCAGCGTGCAGTGCGTGGGGCGCGGCGGGCGCTACGAGCTGCGGCCGCGCGCCTGCCACCGCGTGCTGCCCGACCGGGCCCAACTGCACGTGGCCGGGGACATGCCGGTGGGTATACACTACGTGTACCGGCGGGCAGCAGCGTGCAGTGCGTGGGGCGCGGCGGGCGCTACGAGCTGCGGCCGCGCGCCTGCCACCGCGTGCTGCCCGACCGGGCCCAACTGCACGTGGCCGGGGACATGCCGGTGGGTATACACTACGTGTACCGGCGGGCAGCAGCGTGCAGTGCGTGGGGCGCGGCGGGCGCTACGAGCTGCGGCCGCGCGCCTGCCACCGCGTGCTGCCCGACCGGGCCCAACTGCACGTGGCCGGGGACATGCCGGTGGGTATACACTACGTGTACCGGCGGGCAGCAGCGTGCAGTGCGTGGGGCGCGGCGGGCGCTACGAGCTGCGGCCGCGCGCCTGCCACCGCGTGCTGCCCGACCGGGCCCAACTGCACGTGGCCGGGGACATGCCGGTGGGTATACACTACGTGTACCGGCGGGCAGCAGCGTGCAGTGCGTGGGGCGCGGCGGGCGCTACGAGCTGCGGCCGCGCGCCTGCCACCGCGTGCTGCCCGACCGGGCCCAACTGCACGTGGCCGGGGACATGCCGGTGGGTATACACTACGTGTACCGGCGGGCAGCAGCGTGCAGTGCGTGGGGCGCGGCGGGCGCTACGAGCTGCGGCCGCGCGCCTGCCACCGCGTGCTGCCCGACCGGGCCCAACTGCACGTGGCCGGGGACATGCCGGTGGGTATACACTACGTGTACCGGCGGGCAGCAGCGTGCAGTGCGTGGGGCGCGGCGGGCGCTACGAGCTGCGGCCGCGCGCCTGCCACCGCGTGCTGCCCGACCGGGCCCAACTGCACGTGGCCGGGGACATGCCGGTGGGTATACACTACGTGTACCGGCGGGCAGCAGCGTGCAGTGCGTGGGGCGCGGCGGGCGCTACGAGCTGCGGCCGCGCGCCTGCCACCGCGTGCTGCCCGACCGGGCCCAACTGCACGTGGCCGGGGACATGCCGGTGGGTATACACTACGTGTACCGGCGGGCAGCAGCGTGCAGTGCGTGGGGCGCGGCGGGCGCTACGAGCTGCGGCCGCGCGCCTGCCACCGCGTGCTGCCCGACCGGGCCCAACTGCACGTGGCCGGGGACATGCCGGTGGGTATACACTACGTGTACCGGCGGGCAGCAGCGTGCAGTGCGTGGGGCGCGGCGGGCGCTACGAGCTGCGGCCGCGCGCCTGCCACCGCGTGCTGCCCGACCGGGCCCAACTGCACGTGGCCGGGGACATGCCGGTGGGTATACACTACGTGTACCGGCGGGCAGCAGCGTGCAGTGCGTGGGGCGCGGCGGGCGCTACGAGCTGCGGCCGCGCGCCTGCCACCGCGTGCTGCCCGACCGGGCCCAACTGCACGTGGCCGGGGACATGCCGGTGGGTATACACTACGTGTACCGGCGGGCAGCAGCGTGCAGTGCGTGGGGCGCGGCGGGCGCTACGAGCTGCGGCCGCGCGCCTGCCACCGCGTGCTGCCCGACCGGGCCCAACTGCACGTGGCCGGGGACATGCCGGTGGGTATACACTACGTGTACCGGCGGGCAGCAGCGTGCAGTGCGTGGGGCGCGGCGGGCGCTACGAGCTGCGGCCGCGCGCCTGCCACCGCGTGCTGCCCGACCGGGCCCAACTGCACGTGGCCGGGGACATGCCGGTGGGTATACACTACGTGTACCGGCGGGCAGCAGCGTGCAGTGCGTGGGGCGCGGCGGGCGCTACGAGCTGCGGCCGCGCGCCTGCCACCGCGTGCTGCCCGACCGGGCCCAACTGCACGTGGCCGGGGACATGCCGGTGGGTATACACTACGTGTACCGGCGGGCAGCAGCGTGCAGTGCGTGGGGCGCGGCGGGCGCTACGAGCTGCGGCCGCGCGCCTGCCACCGCGTGCTGCCCGACCGGGCCCAACTGCACGTGGCCGGGGACATGCCGGTGGGTATACACTACGTGTACCGGCGGGCAGCAGCGTGCAGTGCGTGGGGCGCGGCGGGCGCTACGAGCTGCGGCCGCGCGCCTGCCACCGCGTGCTGCCCGACCGGGCCCAACTGCACGTGGCCGGGGACATGCCGGTGGGTATACACTACGTGTACCGGCGGGCAGCAGCGTGCAGTGCGTGGGGCGCGGCGGGCGCTACGAGCTGCGGCCGCGCGCCTGCCACCGCGTGCTGCCCGACCGGGCCCAACTGCACGTGGCCGGGGACATGCCGGTGGGTATACACTACGTGTACCGGCGGGCAGCAGCGTGCAGTGCGTGGGGCGCGGCGGGCGCTACGAGCTGCGGCCGCGCGCCTGCCACCGCGTGCTGCCCGACCGGGCCCAACTGCACGTGGCCGGGGACATGCCGGTGGGTATACACTACGTGTACCGGCGGGCAGCAGCGTGCAGTGCGTGGGGCGCGGCGGGCGCTACGAGCTGCGGCCGCGCGCCTGCCACCGCGTGCTGCCCGACCGGGCCCAACTGCACGTGGCCGGGGACATGCCGGTGGGTATACACTACGTGTACCGGCGGGCAGCAGCGTGCAGTGCGTGGGGCGCGGCGGGCGCTACGAGCTGCGGCCGCGCGCCTGCCACCGCGTGCTGCCCGACCGGGCCCAACTGCACGTGGCCGGGGACATGCCGGTGGGTATACACTACGTGTACCGGCGGGCAGCAGCGTGCAGTGCGTGGGGCGCGGCGGGCGCTACGAGCTGCGGCCGCGCGCCTGCCACCGCGTGCTGCCCGACCGGGCCCAACTGCACGTGGCCGGGGACATGCCGGTGGGTATACACTACGTGTACCGGCGGGCAGCAGCGTGCAGTGCGTGGGGCGCGGCGGGCGCTACGAGCTGCGGCCGCGCGCCTGCCACCGCGTGCTGCCCGACCGGGCCCAACTGCACGTGGCCGGGGACATGCCGGTGGGTATACACTACGTGTACCGGCGGGCAGCAGCGTGCAGTGCGTGGGGCGCGGCGGGCGCTACGAGCTGCGGCCGCGCGCCTGCCACCGCGTGCTGCCCGACCGGGCCCAACTGCACGTGGCCGGGGACATGCCGGTGGGTATACACTACGTGTACCGGCGGGCAGCAGCGTGCAGTGCGTGGGGCGCGGCGGGCGCTACGAGCTGCGGCCGCGCGCCTGCCACCGCGTGCTGCCCGACCGGGCCCAACTGCACGTGGCCGGGGACATGCCGGTGGGTATACACTACGTGTACCGGCGGGCAGCAGCGTGCAGTGCGTGGGGCGCGGCGGGCGCTACGAGCTGCGGCCGCGCGCCTGCCACCGCGTGCTGCCCGACCGGGCCCAACTGCACGTGGCCGGGGACATGCCGGTGGGTATACACTACGTGTACCGGCGGGCAGCAGCGTGCAGTGCGTGGGGCGCGGCGGGCGCTACGAGCTGCGGCCGCGCGCCTGCCACCGCGTGCTGCCCGACCGGGCCCAACTGCACGTGGCCGGGGACATGCCGGTGGGTATACACTACGTGTACCGGCGGGCAGCAGCGTGCAGTGCGTGGGGCGCGGCGGGCGCTACGAGCTGCGGCCGCGCGCCTGCCACCGCGTGCTGCCCGACCGGGCCCAACTGCACGTGGCCGGGGACATGCCGGTATACACTACTAGCTGTGCCCCGCGGTTTTACCCGCATTGTTCCGCTCCTGTTGGTCCTAGCAAGATCATATATAGCCTATAGCCTTCCTCGATAAATGAGCTATCTAACACCGAAAGAATTTTTCAAATCGGACCAGTAGTTCCCGAGATTAGCGCGTTCAAACTAACAAACTCTTCAGCTTTATAATATTAGTATAGATACAGGCACATTTTAAAGACAAAACATTTATTCACAAAAAATAACACATATTACAACTGACAATCATAATAACACAGAACAAATATAAATAAAACACGGAACACGGATGACAATTTAATATTTTATTTTATATGGGCCCTGAAGTAAAAGTACTTTAAATACTTGAGAGAAAAAATAAAGCAAAATTTTTTTTAAGAGAAAAAGACCTGTATTTAAAGAAATTTGAAAATTCACTTACCACGCTGAAATTTAAAACAGACGCTGTTTCATTATTCGGCCTTAATAATAGAAAAACTGTCTTTTCCATATTTATAGGTTTGTAATAGCATTGCAGGTTGAGCTTTTGGCTCAACGCCTAACAAAAAAAAAGTTTTCACAAAAAAAGTTTGTTATCCTCTCTACTTTCATAGGACATGCTTTGTGTATGAATTTACGGAAAATTAGCCAGCCTTCTATGTTTCGATAGACCCATTTTTTGAACTGGAAATCAACCCACTGTTTTTACGCTCACGCATTAAGAACCATACATTAACTCAATCTTATATTACAGTCGGTATCATTCCGTGCGGTGGCACACTCAAGCACAATACGTGTGTGGAGTTCAGCGAGCGGGGAACTTTCCCTACTTATCGAGAAGGAGAAGCCCGGTGATGTGAGTGATGCGGTCGGTGATGAGCCAATGGTGATCCCGCTCACACCGGTAGCGGCTGATGGTGGATATGTGTATGAACACACCCTGTATTTGGCTGAGGTATGGATGAATTCTTTTAAAAATGATAAGATAGGCCAGTTTTGAATAATGCTTGTGTCTTTTGGTTAACTGCACCCACTAACTGTGACGATGACGCTTACTTCTCCAAAATGACAGCGAATAGAATCACGAAATGAATGAACTATTTTATATAATTTGAAATCATCATCATATAGTAAATGTTGCTTTGTTATGACTGAGATTTAAATCAATGGTCCAAATAATGAACCCTGTGGTACACCAGAAGACATTTAGTATGAATAATATGTAGCACAAAGAAATAAACCTGACTTGTCCTATGTACTCTCTGAAATCTATCCGAAGTATAAAATGCTAAACAAAAGATTAAATAATCCTTGATACTATGGCGGCGTAACTTTTTATTAGGAATGTCGTGGTTAATCTTATCAAAAGCGTTGCTTAAATCTATAGAAATTTTGTGTATCGAAGAACATTCTTGTTTATTATGTTATATAGTTTTTATAACATTCAAATGCATTATAAATACATTTTCCCCCATTATTGATTACATGGATTATCCTCGTATCTTACGAACAAACCACATTGTAAATGTTAAAAAATGTTATGACAATTCAAAAGTGCTTTTATAAGAAGTCTAATTGAAAATATGAATGTTTGAGTTTGAGTAAATACCTTCTTTTATAGCAAACTAGCTTTCCGCCCGCGGCTTCGTCCGCTTTGTCTAAAACATAATAAATTATATACTAAAACCTTCCTCTTGAATCACTCTATCTATTAAAAAAAAAACCGCATAAAAATCCGTTGCGTAGTTTTAAAGATTTAAGCATAGATAGGGACATAGGGACAGAGAAAGCGACTTTGTTTTAAACAATGTAGTGATGATAAATCTTATATATAAAATTCTCGTGTCACAATGTTAGTCTGCATACTCCTCCGAAACGGGTGGACCGATTCTCATGAAATTTTCTGTGCATATCGGGTAAGTCTGAGAATCGGCCAACATCTATTTTTCATATGTACCACGGGCGAAGCCGGGGCGGGCCGCTAGTAATTTTATATAATACGTACCCCAGGGCGAAGCGGTCCTTGTGACGCCGCAATCCAGCACACTGCTCGCGAAGCCCCGCTCGTCCCGCGTGCTGGGCCGCGGGCGGTGCGAAGCGGGCGCAGCATTCCGCGCCGCGCCCGGCACCTCGCTCGCGGGCCGCTTGCTGCCGCCCGTCGCGGGGGTCACTGTTACACTCGCTGCTGGTATGTCAAACAAATATACACACAGTATTTTCTAGTGTTTGATTTTACGCGAGTATTATACATTTAGAAATAAAAGACTTTTTAACGGATTTTAAACGCGATTTATTCATTATATTATTTTCCCGACGTTTCGAACACTTTACAGCGAGCGTGGTCACGGGGAGACTGAGATGTTATTCGTCTTGACGGTCATTCAAAAATTGCTATTTCTTAACTACCTCCACCTATTTCTCCGTAGTTAAGAAATAGCAATTTTTGAATAAATATACACACATCAACAAAGTCGACGGATATTTGTTATTGCATCAAATATCTCAAAAACTATGGAGAATTTGGTGATATTGTAAATGGAAGAATTATAGCTCATTTTAAGGTCTTTAATAAAAAATAAAAGCATTTCTTGATTTTTTTTAATTTTCATTAAATAATGTTGATTTTTCTCACCAAGGTGGAAACTTGGATAATAAGGATCTTCATTTCTTGTCAGAAAACTATAAATTTCGACTAAAATTGGCAATTTTTTTTGCAAAAATCTAATTATAAATAATCAGAGTTGTCATGCAAATATTATGTTGCATAAATATTTATATTAAAAAATAAATAAAATACAAAACTCAAATAAAAATACATTGCTTCTATTACTTCTGCTAGATCTAATTTTTCTACTTGAGCTACTTTGTCTAAAGCATTTGCTGAATCTGTCGTGTCTGATATATTTTCTGATTTTAATGAATTATATCTACTACATTTGATACATATTATAAAGACCTAAAATCATTATTTCTTTAATTTATTAACTATAATAAGTTTTGTAACAGGTGACTTCAAGCTGACCCAAGTTACAAAAGAAGACGGATTGTACAGCTTCGGCCCGCTGGAAGCTGATAAACAGTACACGGTCAGCGCTGAAAAGGAGTCGTATGAATTCAGTGCACCCGATGAACATGGCAATATTGTGGCCAATAAGCTCGCTGAGATTGAAGTTATAGTTGTTGATGATGCTGATGACTCGCCTTTGGAGGTATGATATTTTGTTGGATTTTTCAAACTATGTCGTAACTCGTAAGTAACGTATAGAAGCTGTTCTAGAAACGATTATGAAACAAATAAGTTTAATTTTTATTGTTAATTTAATTGTATTATTATTGTTGAAATGGCTGTTTCTGTTTCTATGTTATTTTTACTGAGAGAGCGATTGAATGGTGGTAGTTGTGTAAAAGTTATGAAGGAATCGTTCTACGTCAGAAGGAATGTGTTTCGAGTGTGTTTACCTATTTGAGATGCGTTTGGCTAGACTATGTGTTTGTATTTGTGAGTACGTACTTACTGTATGTGCATACATCGATACGACGTATATGTGTCTGTTTATGTATTTATTATTAATGCAATGTGTATATGTACTGATCATTTTCTCCGTAGGCGTTTAACCTGTGGGCATACATGTGTAATTGTGTGCGTGTGTGTTATGTACATAATTATAATTACTACTTAGTTTATTTTTGTAATTAAACTGGATTTTTGTTTTGCTTACGCATTAAAAATGTATTTAGTTGTATAAGGAGGAACGCTGGCTCTTAAGACACAGAGTTCTTCTAGTTCTAAGAGTCAGTGTACATAGTTTTGTAAGGTATAATGTTCTGGCAAAATAAAGATTTTATTTATTGAAGTGAAACTTCTTTATCGGGGTTGGAAAAAAATTTAGTGTAACATTTTTTCGTTACGCGTGATATTTTTCCGTTACGCGCCATCTTTTTCTTATCCTTACCACGCATGATTCGACGTGTTTCTGTAAAGTTGCATATGGTAAATAATTTTTTTAAAAATAAGGTCATAAAGAAGTTTCACTTCTTACGTGTGTACACTAGTACACGCACACATTTTTTTATTATTATTGTATGTATGGTTATGCGTGCTATTATCAATCTCCGTAGGCGTGTGGCGTTAACATTTTTTAATATTTTATATAGGGTGCACTAATCTCCGTCTCGGGCGGGGTGTACCGTCGCACGGTGGCCAGCGGGGGCTCCGGCCGCGAGCGGTTCGGCGCTTTGCCCCCGGCGCAGTACTACGTGAAGGCGAACATGAAGGAGTACCGGTTCGCGCCGCCGAGCCACATCGTGGACGTGTTGCCGCCGCCGCACCACCAGCCACAACCGCTTGTGTTCAGGTACTGATAGGGATTCTAAAATTATTAAACAAACTTTATGAAAAGGTTCATGAATACGAATTGCAATTTGTTTTTGTATAATGACTAGCTTCCGCCCACGACTTTGTACGTGCATCCCCGTTTTTCCCCGTTCCCGCAAGAATTTCGGGAAATACTTTCTTAGCGGATGCCTACGTCCTAACATCTACCTGCATGCCAAATTTCAGCGCGATACGTCCAGTGGTTTGGGCTGTGCGTTGATAGATCACTATATCAGTCACCTTTGAGTTTTATATATATAGATAGAAAAATTGGTTGTCTGTAAAGTCGGTTTACTGACGATAGTTGAACGTGACAACGTCCGATTGTGCTTCTTTGTCGCTCGTTCCGCGCTCTCGCTTGCACTTCAAGCCTTACATGGAACGCCTCAGAGCGAAGTAACGCCGCATGAGTCATGTTTTTTCGTGCGTGCAGCCGGCTCTATCGAATTATAAGACGTTGTCACGTCAAAAAAATATCAAAATGGAAAATATTACTATAAGTATTATAATTAAACACGTATGTTGTTGTGCAGGGGGGTGCGCGTGGCGTGGTCTGTATCGGGTCGCGCAGTATCGCTGGGCGGCGCTGCAGCGGGCGCGCTGCCGCTGCGGGCCCGCCCACCCCCCCCCACTCCCGCGGTAGATGCTACTGCCACCAGCACGGGGCACTTTAGGTGAGCAATGTACAATACTCATAGATCTGCAAGTTACTGCCGCTGCGGGCCCGCCCACCCCCCCCCACTCCCGCGGTAGATGCTACTGCCACCAGCACGGGGCACTTTAGGTGAGCAATGTACAATACTCATAGATCTGCAAGTTACTGCCGCTGCGGGCCCGCCCACCCCCCCCCACTCCCGCGGTAGATGCTACTGCCACCAGCACGGGGCACTTTAGGTGAGCAATGTACAATACTCATAGATCTGCAAGTTACTGCCGCTGCGGGCCCGCCCACCCCCCCCCACTCCCGCGGTAGATGCTACTGCCACCAGCACGGGGCACTTTAGGTGAGCAATGTACAATACTCATAGATCTGCAAGTTACTGCCGCTGCGGGCCCGCCCACCCCCCCCCACTCCCGCGGTAGATGCTACTGCCACCAGCACGGGGCACTTTAGGTGAGCAATGTACAATACTCATAGATCTGCAAGTTACTGCCGCTGCGGGCCCGCCCACCCCCCCCCACTCCCGCGGTAGATGCTACTGCCACCAGCACGGGGCACTTTAGGTGAGCAATGTACAATACTCATAGATCTGCAAGTTACTGCCGCTGCGGGCCCGCCCACCCCCCCCCACTCCCGCGGTAGATGCTACTGCCACCAGCACGGGGCACTTTAGGTGAGCAATGTACAATACTCATAGATCTGCAAGTTACTGCCGCTGCGGGCCCGCCCACCCCCCCCCACTCCCGCGGTAGATGCTACTGCCACCAGCACGGGGCACTTTAGGTGAGCAATGTACAATACTCATAGATCTGCAAGTTACTGCCGCTGCGGGCCCGCCCACCCCCCCCCACTCCCGCGGTAGATGCTACTGCCACCAGCACGGGGCACTTTAGGTGAGCAATGTACAATACTCATAGATCTGCAAGTTACTGCCGCTGCGGGCCCGCCCACCCCCCCCCACTCCCGCGGTAGATGCTACTGCCACCAGCACGGGGCACTTTAGGTGAGCAATGTACAATACTCATAGATCTGCAAGTTACTGCCGCTGCGGGCCCGCCCACCCCCCCCCACTCCCGCGGTAGATGCTACTGCCACCAGCACGGGGCACTTTAGGTGAGCAATGTACAATACTCATAGATCTGCAAGTTACTGCCGCTGCGGGCCCGCCCACCCCCCCCCACTCCCGCGGTAGATGCTACTGCCACCAGCACGGGGCACTTTAGGTGAGCAATGTACAATACTCATAGATCTGCAAGTTACTGCCGCTGCGGGCCCGCCCACCCCCCCCCACTCCCGCGGTAGATGCTACTGCCACCAGCACGGGGCACTTTAGGTGAGCAATGTACAATACTCATAGATCTGCAAGTTACTGCCGCTGCGGGCCCGCCCACCCCCCCCCACTCCCGCGGTAGATGCTACTGCCACCAGCACGGGGCACTTTAGGTGAGCAATGTACAATACTCATAGATCTGCAAGTTACTGCCGCTGCGGGCCCGCCCACCCCCCCCCACTCCCGCGGTAGATGCTACTGCCACCAGCACGGGGCACTTTAGGTGAGCAATGTACAATACTCATAGATCTGCAAGTTACTGCCGCTGCGGGCCCGCCCACCCCCCCCCACTCCCGCGGTAGATGCTACTGCCACCAGCACGGGGCACTTTAGGTGAGCAATGTACAATACTCATAGATCTGCAAGTTACTGCCGCTGCGGGCCCGCCCACCCCCCCCCACTCCCGCGGTAGATGCTACTGCCACCAGCACGGGGCACTTTAGGTGAGCAATGTACAATACTCATAGATCTGCAAGTTACTGCCGCTGCGGGCCCGCCCACCCCCCCCCACTCCCGCGGTAGATGCTACTGCCACCAGCACGGGGCACTTTAGGTGAGCAATGTACAATACTCATAGATCTGCAAGTTACTGCCGCTGCGGGCCCGCCCACCCCCCCCCACTCCCGCGGTAGATGCTACTGCCACCAGCACGGGGCACTTTAGGTGAGCAATGTACAATACTCATAGATCTGCAAGTTACTGCCGCTGCGGGCCCGCCCACCCCCCCCCACTCCCGCGGTAGATGCTACTGCCACCAGCACGGGGCACTTTAGGTGAGCAATGTACAATACTCATAGATCTGCAAGTTACTGCCGCTGCGGGCCCGCCCACCCCCCCCCACTCCCGCGGTAGATGCTACTGCCACCAGCACGGGGCACTTTAGGTGAGCAATGTACAATACTCATAGATCTGCAAGTTACTGCCGCTGCGGGCCCGCCCACCCCCCCCCACTCCCGCGGTAGATGCTACTGCCACCAGCACGGGGCACTTTAGGTGAGCAATGTACAATACTCATAGATCTGCAAGTTACTGCCGCTGCGGGCCCGCCCACCCCCCCCCACTCCCGCGGTAGATGCTACTGCCACCAGCACGGGGCACTTTAGGTGAGCAATGTACAATACTCATAGATCTGCAAGTTACTGCCGCTGCGGGCCCGCCCACCCCCCCCCACTCCCGCGGTAGATGCTACTGCCACCAGCACGGGGCACTTTAGGTGAGCAATGTACAATACTCATAGATCTGCAAGTTACTGCCGCTGCGGGCCCGCCCACCCCCCCCCACTCCCGCGGTAGATGCTACTGCCACCAGCACGGGGCACTTTAGGTGAGCAATGTACAATACTCATAGATCTGCAAGTTACTGCCGCTGCGGGCCCGCCCACCCCCCCCCACTCCCGCGGTAGATGCTACTGCCACCAGCACGGGGCACTTTAGGTGAGCAATGTACAATACTCATAGATCTGCAAGTTACTGCCGCTGCGGGCCCGCCCACCCCCCCCCACTCCCGCGGTAGATGCTACTGCCACCAGCACGGGGCACTTTAGGTGAGCAATGTACAATACTCATAGATCTGCAAGTTACTGCCGCTGCGGGCCCGCCCACCCCCCCCCACTCCCGCGGTAGATGCTACTGCCACCAGCACGGGGCACTTTAGGTGAGCAATGTACAATACTCATAGATCTGCAAGTTACTGCCGCTGCGGGCCCGCCCACCCCCCCCCACTCCCGCGGTAGATGCTACTGCCACCAGCACGGGGCACTTTAGGTGAGCAATGTACAATACTCATAGATCTGCAAGTTACTGCCGCTGCGGGCCCGCCCACCCCCCCCCACTCCCGCGGTAGATGCTACTGCCACCAGCACGGGGCACTTTAGGTGAGCAATGTACAATACTCATAGATCTGCAAGTTACTGCCGCTGCGGGCCCGCCCACCCCCCCCCGCACTCCCGCGGTAGATGCTACTGCCACCAGCACGGGGCACTTTAGGTGAGCAATGTACAATACTCATAGATCTGCAAGTTACTGCCGCTGCGGGCCCGCCCACCCCCCCCCACTCCCGCGGTAGATGCTACTGCCACCAGCACGGGGCACTTTAGGTGAGCAATGTACAATACTCATAGATCTGCAAGTTACTGCCGCTGCGGGCCCGCCCACCCCCCCCCCACTCCCGCGGTAGATGCTACTGCCACCAGCACGGGGCACTTTAGGTGAGCAATGTACAATACTCATAGATCTGCAAGTTACTGCCGCTGCGGGCCCGCCCACCCCCCCCCACTCCCGCGGTAGATGCTACTGCCACCAGCACGGGGCACTTTAGGTGAGCAATGTACAATACTCATAGATCTGCAAGTTACTGCCGCTGCGGGCCCGCCCACCCCCCCCCACTCCCGCGGTAGATGCTACTGCCACCAAGCACGGGGCACTTTAGGTGAGCAATGTACAATACTCATAGATCTGCAAGTTACTGCCGCTGCGGGCCCGCCCACCCCCCCCCACTCCCGCGGTAGATGCTACTGCCACCAGCACGGGGCACTTTAGGGTGAGCAATGTACAATACTCATAGATCTGCAAGTTACTGCCGCTGCGGGCCCGCCCACCCCCCCCCCACTCCCGCGGTAGATGCTACTGCCACCAGCACGGGCACTTTAGGTGAGCAATGTACAATACTCATAGATCTGCAAGTTACTGCCGCTGCGGGCCCGCCCACCCCCCCCCACTCCCGCGGTAGATGCTACTGCCACCAGCACGGGGCACTTTAGGTGAGCAATGTACAATACTCATAGATCTGCAAGTTACTGCCGCTGCGGGCCCGCCCACCCCCCCCCCACTCCCGCGGTAGATGCTACTGCCACCAGCACGGGGCACTTTAGGTGAGCAATGTACAATACTCATAGATCTGCAAGTTACTGCCGCTGCGGGCCCGCCCACCCCCCCCCCACTCCCGCGGTAGATGCTACTGCCACCAGCACGGGGCACTTTAGGTGAGCAATGTACAATACTCATAGATCTGCAAGTTACTGCCGCTGCGGGCCGCCCACCCCCCCCCACTCCCGCGGTAGATGCTACTGCCACCAGCACGGGGCACTTTAGGTGAGCAATGTACAATACTCATAGATCTGCAAGTTACTGCCGCTGCGGGCCCGCCCACCCCCCCCCACTCCCGCGGTAGATGCTACTGCCACCAGCACGGGGCACTTTAGGTGAGCAATGTACAATACTCATAGATCTGCAAGTTACTGCCGCTGCGGGCCCGCCCACCCCCCCCCCACTCCCGCGGTAGATGCTACTGCCACCAGCACGGGGCACTTTAGGTGAGCAATGTACAATACTCATAGATCTGCAAGTTACTGCCGCTGCGGGCCCGCCCACCCCCCCCCACTCCCGCGGTAGATGCTACTGCCACCAGCACGGGGCACTTTAGGTGAGCAATGTACAATACTCATAGATCTGCAAGTTACTGCCGCTGCGGGCCCGCCCACCCCCCCCCACTCCCGCGGTAGATGCTACTGCCACCAGCACGGGGCACTTTAGGTGAGCAATGTACAATACTCATAGATCTGCAAGTTACTGCCGCTGCGGGCCCGCCCACCCCCCCCCCACTCCCGCGGTAGATGCTACTGCCACCAGCACGGGGCACTTTAGGTGAGGCAATGTACAATACTCATAGATCTGCAAGTTACTGCCGCTGCGGGCCCGCCCACCCCCCCCCACTCCCGCGGTAGATGCTACTGCCACCAGCACGGGGCACTTTAGGTGAGCAATGTACAATACTCATAGATCTGCAAGTTACTGCCGCTGCGGGCCCGCCCACCCCCCCCCCACTCCCGCGGTAGATGCTACTGCCACCAGCACGGGGCACTTTAGGTGAGCAATGTACAATACTCATAGATCTGCAAGTTACTGCCGCTGCGGGCCCGCCCACCCCCCCCCCACTCCCGCGGTAGATGCTACTGCCACCAGCACGGGGCACTTTAGGTGGGAGCAATGTACAATACTCATAGATCTGCAAGTTACTGCCGCTGCGGGGCCCGCCCACCCCCCCCCACTCCCGCGGTAGATGCTACTGCCACCAGCACGGGGCACTTTAGGTGAGCAATGTACAATACTCATAGATCTGCAAGTTACTGCCGCTGCGGGCCCGCCCACCCCCCCCCACTCCCGCGGTAGATGCTACTGCCACCAGCACGGGGCACTTTAGGTGAGCAATGTACAATACTCATAGATCTGCAAGTTACTGCCGCTGCGGGCCCGCCCACCCCCCCCCCACTCCCGCGGTAGATGCTACTGCCACCAGCACGGGGCACTTTAGGTGAGCAATGTACAATACTCATAGATCTGCAAGTTACTGCCGCTGCGGGCCCGCCCACCCCCCCCCCACTCCCGCGGTAGATGCTACTGCCACCAGCACGGGGCACTTTAGGTGAGCAATGTACAATACTCATAGATCTGCAAGTTACTGCCGCTGCGGGCCCGCCCACCCCCCCCCCACTCCCGCGGTAGATGCTACTGCCACCAGCACGGGGCACTTTAGGTGAGCAATGTACAATACTCATAGATCTGCAAGTTACTGCCGCTGCGGGCCCGCCCACCCCCCCCCCACTCCCGCGGTAGATGCTACTGCCACCAGCACGGGGCACTTTAGGTGAGCAATGTACAATACTCATAGATCTGCAAGTTACTGCCGCTGCGGGCCCGCCCACCCCCCCCCCACTCCCGCGGTAGATGCTACTGCCACCAGCACGGGGCACTTTAGGTGAGCAATGTACAATACTCATAGATCTGCAAGTTACTGCCGCTGCGGGCCCGCCCACCCCCCCCCACTCCCGCGGTAGATGCTACTGCCACCAGCACGGGGCACTTTAGGTGAGCAATGTACAATACTCATAGATCTGCAAGTTACTGCCGCTGCGGGCCCGCCCACCCCCCCCCCACTCCCGCGGTAGATGCTACTGCCACCAGCACGGGGCACTTTAGGTGAGCAATGTACAATACTCATAGATCTGCAAGTTACTGCCGCTGCGGGCCCGCCCACCCCCCCCCCCACTCCCGCGGTAGATGCTACTGCCACCAGCACGGGGCACTTTAGGTGAGCAATGTACAATACTCATAGATCTGCAAGTTACTGCCGCTGCGGGCCCGCCCACCCCCCCCCCCACTCCCGCGGTAGATGCTACTGCCACCAGCACGGGGCACTTTAGGTGAGCAATGTACAATACTCATAGATCTGCAAGTTACTGCCGCTGCGGGCCCGCCCACCCCCCCCCCACTCCCGCGGTAGATGCTACTGCCACCAGCACGGGGCACTTTAGGTGAGCAATGTACAATACTCATAGATCTGCAAGTTACTGCCGCTGCGGGCCCGCCCACCCCCCCCCCACTCCCGCGGTAGATGCTACTGCCACCAGCACGGGGCACTTTAGGTGAGCAATGTACAATACTCATAGATCTGCAAGTTACTGCCGCTGCGGGCCCGCCCACCCCCCCCCACTCCCGCGGTAGATGCTACTGCCACCAGCACGGGGCACTTTAGGTGAGCAATGTACAATACTCATAGATCTGCAAGTTACTGCCGCTGCGGGCCCGCCCACCCCCCCCCACTCCCGCGGTAGATGCTACTGCCACCAGCACGGGGCACTTTAGGTGAGCAATGTACAATACTCATAGATCTGCAAGTTACTGCCGCTGCGGGCCCGCCCACCCCCCCCCACTCCCGCGGTAGATGCTACTGCCACCAGCACGGGGCACTTTAGGTGAGCAATGTACAATACTCATAGATCTGCAAGTTACTGCCGCTGCGGGCCCGCCCACCCCCCCCCACTCCCGCGGTAGATGCTACTGCCACCAGCACGGGGCACTTTAGGTGAGCAATGTACAATACTCATAGATCTGCAAGTTACTGCCGCTGCGGGCCCGCCCACCCCCCCCACTCCCGCGGTAGATGCTACTGCCACCAGCACGGGGCACTTTAGGTGAGCAATGTACAATACTCATAGATCTGCAAGTTACTGCCGCTGCGGGCCCGCCCACCCCCCCCCCACTCCCGCGGTAGATGCTGCACGGGGCACCTAGGTAGCAAATACAACTCATAGATCTGCAACGTTCACTGCCGCCCTGCCGGGCCCCGCCCCACCCCCCCCTCCCCACCCCGCGGTAGATGCTACTGCCACCAGCACGGGGCAACTTTAGATGTCGAGCAATGTACAATACTCACTAGATCTGCAAGTTACTGCCGCTGCGGGCCCGCCCACCCCCCCCCCACTCCCGCGGTAGATGCTACTGCCACCAGCACGGGGCACTTTAGGTGAGCAATGTACAATAATCATAGATCTGCAAGTTACTGCGCTGCGGGCCCGCCCACCCCCCCCCCACTCCGCGGTAGATGCTACTGCCACAGCACGGGGGCACTTCTAGGTGAGCAATGTACAATACTCATAGATCTGCAAGTTACTGCCGCTGCGGGCCCGCCCACCCCCCCCCCACTCCCGCGGTAGATGCTACTGCCACCAGCACGGGGCACTTTAGGTGAGCAATGTACAATACTCATAGATCTGCAAGTTACTGCCGCTGCGGGCCCGCCCACCCCACCCCCACTCCCGCGGTAGATGCTACTGCCACCAGCACGGGGCACTTTAGGTGAGCAATGTACAATACTCATAGATCTGCAAGTTACTGCCGCTGCGGGCCCGCCCACCCCCCCCCACTCCCGCGGTAGATGCTACTGCCACCAGCACGGGGCACTTTAGGTGAGCAATGTACAATACTCATAGATCTGCAAGTTACTGCCGCTGCGGGCCCGCCCACCCCCCCCCACTCCCGCGGTAGATGCTACTGCCACCAGCACGGGGCACTTTAGGTGAGCAATGTACAATACTCATAGATCTGCAAGTTACTGCCGCTGCGGGCCCGCCCACCCCCCCCCACTCCCGCGGTAGATGCTACTGCCACCAGCACGGGGCACTTTAGGTGAGCAATGTACAATACTCATAGATCTGCAAGTTACTGCCGCTGCGGGCCCGCCCACCCCCCCCCACTCCCGCGGTAGATGCTACTGCCACCAGCACGGGGCACTTTAGGTGAGCAATGTACAATACTCATAGATCTGCAAGTTACTGCCGCTGCGGGCCCGCCCACCCCCCCCCACTCCCGCGGTAGATGCTACTGCCACCAGCACGGGGCACTTTAGGTGAGCAATGTACAATACTCATAGATCTGCAAGTTACTGCCGCTGCGGGCCCGCCCACCCCCCCCCCACTCCCGCGGTAGATGCTACTGCCACCAGCACGGGGCACTTTAGGTGAGCAATGTACAATACTCCATAGATCTGCAAGTTACTGCCGCTGCGGGCCCGCCCACCCCCCCCCACTCCCGCGGTAGATGCTACTGCCACCAGCACGGGGCACTTTAGGTGAGCAATGTACAATACTCATAGATCTGCAAGTTACTGCCGCTGCGGGCCCGCCCACCCCCCCCCCACTCCCGCGGTAGATGCTACTGCCACCAGCACGGGGCACTTTAGGTGAGCAATGTACAATACTCATAGATCTGCAAGTTACTGCCGCTGCGGGCCCGCCCACCCCCCCCCACTCCCGCGGTAGATGCTACTGCCACCAGCACGGGGCACTTTAGGTGAGCAATGTACAATACTCATAGATCTGCAAGTTACTGCCGCTGCGGGCCCGCCCACCCCCCCCCCACTCCCGCGGTAGATGCTACTGCCACCAGCACGGGGCACTTTAGGTGAGCAATGTACAATACTCATAGATCTGCAAGTTACTGCCGCTGCGGGCCCGCCCACCCCCCCCCACTCCCGCGGTAGATGCTACTGCCACCAGCACGGGGCACTTTAGGTGAGCAATGTACAATACTCATAGATCTGCAAGTTACTGCCGCTGCGGGCCCGCCCACCCCCCCCCACTCCCGCGGTAGATGCTACTGCCACCAGCACGGGGCACTTTAGGTGAGCAATGTACAATACTCATAGATCTGCAAGTTACTGCCGCTGCGGGCCCGCCCACCCCCCCCCACTCCCGCGGTAGATGCTACTGCCACCAGCACGGGGCACTTTAGGTGAGCAATGTACAATACTCATAGATCTGCAAGTTACTGCCGCTGCGGGCCCGCCCACCCCCCCCCACTCCCGCGGTAGATGCTACTGCCACCAGCACGGGGCACTTTAGGTGAGCAATGTACAATACTCATAGATCTGCAAGTTACTGCCGCTGCGGGCCCGCCCACCCCCCCCCACTCCCGCGGTAGATGCTACTGCCACCAGCACGGGGCACTTTAGGTGAGCAATGTACAATACTCATAGATCTGCAAGTTACTGCCGCTGCGGGCCCGCCCACCCCCCCCCACTCCCGCGGTAGATGCTACTGCCACCAGCACGGGGCACTTTAGGTGAGCAATGTACAATACTCATAGATCTGCAAGTTACTGCCGCTGCGGGCCCGCCCACCCCCCCCCACTCCCGCGGTAGATGCTACTGCCACCAGCACGGGGCACTTTAGGTGAGCAATGTACAATACTCATAGATCTGCAAGTTACTGCCGCTGCGGGCCCGCCCACCCCCCCCCACTCCCGCGGTAGATGCTACTGCCACCAGCACGGGGCACTTTAGGTGAGCAATGTACAATACTCATAGATCTGCAAGTTACTGCCGCTGCGGGCCCGCCCACCCCCCCCCACTCCCGCGGTAGATGCTACTGCCACCAGCACGGGGCACTTTAGGTGAGCAATGTACAATACTCATAGATCTGCAAGTTACTGCCGCTGCGGGCCCGCCCACCCCCCCCCCACTCCCGCGGTAGATGCTACTGCCACCAGCACGGGGCACTTTAGGTGAGCAATGTACAATACTCATAGATCTGCAAGTTACTGCCGCTGCGGGCCCGCCCACCCCCCCCCACTCCCGCGGTAGATGCTACTGCCACCAGCACGGGGCACTTTAGGTGAGCAATGTACAATACTCATAGATCTGCAAGTTACTGCCGCTGCGGGCCCGCCCACCCCCCCCCACTCCCGCGGTAGATGCTACTGCCACCAGCACGGGGCACTTTAGGTGAGCAATGTACAATACTCATAGATCTGCAAGTTACTGCCGCTGCGGGCCCGCCCACCCCCCCCCACTCCCGCGGTAGATGCTACTGCCACCAGCACGGGGCACTTTAGGTGAGCAATGTACAATACTCATAGATCTGCAAGTTACTGCCGCTGCGGGCCCGCCCACCCCCCCCCACTCCCGCGGTAGATGCTACTGCCACCAGCACGGGGCACTTTAGGTGAGCAATGTACAATACTCATAGATCTGCAAGTTACTGCCGCTGCGGGCCCGCCCACCCCCCCCCCACTCCCGCGGTAGATGCTACTGCCACCAGCACGGGGCACTTTAGGTGAGCAATGTACAATACTCATAGATCTGCAAGTTACTGCCGCTGCGGGCCCGCCCACCCCCCCCCACTCCCGCGGTAGATGCTACTGCCACCAGCACGGGGCACTTTAGGTGAGCAATGTACAATACTCATAGATCTGCAAGTTACTGCCGCTGCGGGCCCGCCCACCCCCCCCCCACTCCCGCGGTAGATGCTACTGCCACCAGCACGGGGCACTTTAGGTGAGCAATGTACAATACTCATAGATCTGCAAGTTACTGCCGCTGCGGGCCCGCCCACCCCCCCCCACTCCCGCGGTAGATGCTACTGCCACCAGCACGGGGCACTTTAGGTGAGCAATGTACAATACTCATAGATCTGCAAGTTACTGCCGCTGCGGGCCCGCCCACCCCCCCCCACTCCCGCGGTAGATGCTACTGCCACCAGCACGGGGCACTTTAGGTGAGCAATGTACAATACTCATAGATCTGCAAGTTACTGCCGCTGCGGGCCCGCCCACCCCCCCCCACTCCCGCGGTAGATGCTACTGCCACCAGCACGGGGCACTTTAGGTGAGCAATGTACAATACTCATAGATCTGCAAGTTACTGCCGCTGCGGGCCCGCCCACCCCCCCCCCACTCCCGCGGTAGATGCTACTGCCACCAGCACGGGGCACTTTAGGTGAGCAATGTACAATACTCATAGATCTGCAAGTTACTGCCGCTGCGGGCCCGCCCACCCCCCCCCCACTCCCGCGGTAGATGCTACTGCCACCAGCACGGGGCACTTTAGGTGAGCAATGTACAATACTCATAGATCTGCAAGTTACTGCCGCTGCGGGCCCGCCCACCCCCCCCCACTCCCGCGGTAGATGCTACTGCCACCAGCACGGGGCACTTTAGGTGAGCAATGTACAATACTCATAGATCTGCAAGTTACTGCCGCTGCGGGCCCGCCCACCCCCCCCCACTCCCGCGGTAGATGCTACTGCCACCAGCACGGGGCACTT
Source organism: Colias behrii (assembly GCA_029959065.1). Taxonomy (NCBI): domain Eukaryota; kingdom Metazoa; phylum Arthropoda; class Insecta; order Lepidoptera; family Pieridae; genus Colias; species Colias behrii. The sequence goes on from JARWMC010000001.1 coordinate 16,250,177, forward strand.
TAGGTGAGCAATGTACAATACTCATAGATCTGCAAGTTACTGCCGCTGCGGGCCCGCCCACCCCCCCCCACTCCCGCGGTAGATGCTACTGCCACCAGCACGGGGCACTTTAGGTGAGCAATGTACAATACTCATAGATCTGCAAGTTACTGCCGCTGCGGGCCCGCCCACCCCCCCCCACTCCCGCGGTAGATGCTACTGCCACCAGCACGGGGCACTTTAGGTGAGCAATGTACAATACTCATAGATCTGCAAGTTACTGCCGCTGCGGGCCCGCCCACCCCCCCCCACTCCCGCGGTAGATGCTACTGCCACCAGCACGGGGCACTTTAGGTGAGCAATGTACAATACTCATAGATCTGCAAGTTACTGCCGCTGCGGGCCCGCCCACCCCCCCCCACTCCCGCGGTAGATGCTACTGCCACCAGCACGGGGCACTTTAGGTGAGCAATGTACAATACTCATAGATCTGCAAGTTACTGCCGCTGCGGGCCCGCCCACCCCCCCCCACTCCCGCGGTAGATGCTACTGCCACCAGCACGGGGCACTTTAGGTGAGCAATGTACAATACTCATAGATCTGCAAGTTACTGCCGCTGCGGGCCCGCCCACCCCCCCCCACTCCCGCGGTAGATGCTACTGCCACCAGCACGGGGCACTTTAGGTGAGCAATGTACAATACTCATAGATCTGCAAGTTACTGCCGCTGCGGGCCCGCCCACCCCCCCCCACTCCCGCGGTAGATGCTACTGCCACCAGCACGGGGCACTTTAGGTGAGCAATGTACAATACTCATAGATCTGCAAGTTACTGCCGCTGCGGGCCCGCCCACCCCCCCCCACTCCCGCGGTAGATGCTACTGCCACCAGCACGGGGCACTTTAGGTGAGCAATGTACAATACTCATAGATCTGCAAGTTACTGCCGCTGCGGGCCCGCCCACCCCCCCCCACTCCCGCGGTAGATGCTACTGCCACCAGCACGGGGCACTTTAGGTGAGCAATGTACAATACTCATAGATCTGCAAGTTACTGCCGCTGCGGGCCCGCCCACCCCCCCCCACTCCCGCGGTAGATGCTACTGCCACCAGCACGGGGCACTTTAGGTGAGCAATGTACAATACTCATAGATCTGCAAGTTACTGCCGCTGCGGGCCCGCCCACCCCCCCCCACTCCCGCGGTAGATGCTACTGCCACCAGCACGGGGCACTTTAGGTGAGCAATGTACAATACTCATAGATCTGCAAGTTACTGCCGCTGCGGGCCCGCCCACCCCCCCCCACTCCCGCGGTAGATGCTACTGCCACCAGCACGGGGCACTTTAGGTGAGCAATGTACAATACTCATAGATCTGCAAGTTACTGCCGCTGCGGGCCCGCCCACCCCCCCCCACTCCCGCGGTAGATGCTACTGCCACCAGCACGGGGCACTTTAGGTGAGCAATGTACAATACTCATAGATCTGCAAGTTACTGCCGCTGCGGGCCCGCCCACCCCCCCCCACTCCCGCGGTAGATGCTACTGCCACCAGCACGGGGCACTTTAGGTGAGCAATGTACAATACTCATAGATCTGCAAGTTACTGCCGCTGCGGGCCCGCCCACCCCCCCCCCACTCCCGCGGTAGATGCTACTGCCACCAGCACGGGGCACTTTAGGTGAGCAATGTACAATACTCATAGATCTGCAAGTTACTGCCGCTGCGGGCCCGCCCACCCCCCCCCCCACTCCCGCGGTAGATGCTACTGCCACCAGCACGGGGCACTTTAGGTGAGCAATGTACAATACTCATAGATCTGCAAGTTACTGCCGCTGCGGGCCCGCCCACCCCCCCCCCCACTCCCGCGGTAGATGCTACTGCCACCAGCACGGGGCACTTTAGGTGAGCAATGTACAATACTCATAGATCTGCAAGTTACTGCCGCTGCGGGCCCGCCCACCCCCCCCCCACTCCCGCGGTAGATGCTACTGCCACCAGCACGGGGCACTTTAGGTGAGCAATGTACAATACTCATAGATCTGCAAGTTACTGCCGCTGCGGGCCCGCCCACCCCCCCCCCCACTCCCGCGGTAGATGCTACTGCCACCAGCACGGGGCACTTTAGGTGAGCAATGTACAATACTCATAGATCTGCAAGTTACTGCCGCTGCGGGCCCGCCCACCCCCCCCCACTCCCGCGGTAGATGCTACTGCCACCAGCACGGGGCACTTTAGGTGAGCAATGTACAATACTCATAGATCTGCAAGTTACTGCCGCTGCGGGCCCGCCCACCCCCCCCCCACTCCCGCGGTAGATGCTACTGCCACCAGCACGGGGCACTTTAGGTGAGCAATGTACAATACTCATAGATCTGCAAGTTACTGCCGCTGCGGGCCCGCCCACCCCCCCCCCACTCCCGCGGTAGATGCTACTGCCACCAGCACGGGGCACTTTAGGTGAGCAATGTACAATACTCATAGATCTGCAAGTTACTGCCGCTGCGGGCCCGCCCACCCCCCCCCCACTCCCGCGGTAGATGCTACTGCCACCAGCACGGGGCACTTTAGGTGAGCAATGTACAATACTCATAGATCTGCAAGTTACTGCCGCTGCGGGCCCGCCCACCCCCCCCCCCACTCCCGCGGTAGATGCTACTGCCACCAGCACGGGGCACTTTAGGTGAGCAATGTACAATACTCATAGATCTGCAAGTTACTGCCGCTGCGGGCCCGCCCACCCCCCCCCCCCACTCCCGCGGTAGATGCTACTGCCACCAGCACGGGGCACTTTAGGTGAGCAATGTACAATACTCATAGATCTGCAAGTTACTGCCGCTGCGGGCCCGCCCACCCCCCCCCCACTCCCGCGGTAGATGCTACTGCCACCAGCACGGGGCACTTTAGGTGAGCAATGTACAATACTCATAGATCTGCAAGTTACTGCCGCTGCGGGCCCGCCCACCCCCCCCCCCACTCCCGCGGTAGATGCTACTGCCACCAGCACGGGGCACTTTAGGTGAGCAATGTACAATACTCATAGATCTGCAAGTTACTGCCGCTGCGGGCCCGCCCACCCCCCCCCACTCCCGCGGTAGATGCTACTGCCACCAGCACGGGGCACTTTAGGTGAGCAATGTACAATACTCATAGATCTGCAAGTTACTGCCGCTGCGGGCCCGCCCACCCCCCCCCCACTCCCGCGGTAGATGCTACTGCCACCAGCACGGGGCACTTTAGGTGAGCAATGTACAATACTCATAGATCTGCAAGTTACTGCCGCTGCGGGCCCGCCCACCCCCCCCCACTCCCGCGGTAGATGCTACTGCCACCAGCACGGGGCACTTTAGGTGAGCAATGTACAATACTCATAGATCTGCAAGTTACTGCCGCTGCGGGCCCGCCCACCCCCCCCCCACTCCCGCGGTAGATGCTACTGCCACCAGCACGGGGCACTTTAGGTGAGCAATGTACAATACTCATAGATCTGCAAGTTACTGCCGCTGCGGGCCCGCCCACCCCCCCCCCCACTCCCGCGGTAGATGCTACTGCCACCAGCACGGGGCACTTTAGGTGAGCAATGTACAATACTCATAGATCTGCAAGTTACTGCCGCTGCGGGCCCGCCCACCCCCCCCCCACTCCCGCGGTAGATGCTACTGCCACCAGCACGGGGCACTTTAGGTGAGCAATGTACAATACTCATAGATCTGCAAGTTACTGCCGCTGCGGGCCCGCCCACCCCCCCCCACTCCCGCGGTAGATGCTACTGCCACCAGCACGGGGCACTTTAGGTGAGCAATGTACAATACTCATAGATCTGCAAGTTACTGCCGCTGCGGGCCCGCCCCCCCCCCCCCACTCCCGCGGTAGATGCTACTGCCACCAGCACGGGGCACTTTAGGTGAGCAATGTACAATACTCATAGATCTGCAAGTTACTGCCGCTGCGGGCCCGCCCACCCCCCCCCCACTCCCGCGGTAGATGCTACTGCCACCAGCACGGGGCACTTTAGGTGAGCAATGTACAATACTCATAGATCTGCAAGTTACTGCCGCTGCGGGCCCGCCCACCCCCCCCCACTCCCGCGGTAGATGCTACTGCCACCAGCACGGGGCACTTTAGGTGAGCAATGTACAATACTCATAGATCTGCAAGTTACTGCCGCTGCGGGCCCGCCCACCCCCCCCCACTCCCGCGGTAGATGCTACTGCCACCAGCACGGGGCACTTTAGGTGAGCAATGTACAATACTCATAGATCTGCAAGTTACTGCCGCTGCGGGCCCGCCCACCCCCCCCCACTCCCGCGGTAGATGCTACTGCCACCAGCACGGGGCACTTTAGGTGAGAACAATGATCCAAAAACTTTATAAGTACATAATACTTTATTCAACACAGTGGTTAACGTAAAAAAAAAAAATCATTTTTACATCATTTTCTAATCGTATTTATTCACAATTCTTTTTCTAAGCTTCATTGACCATCAACACATTTCAGCATGCATTTTACTAAATCTTCTCGTAAATAGCCTTACCCGATCTTCTTAAACAGATTAGAACTTACAAAATACAAAAGGTCACAACAAAAAGCTCTTTTTGACATATATTTCAAGATGATTATTCCCTCTGTCAATACATCTTTGACTTTTTTAATGCTTTCTGTAATAACAAAAAAAAAACAAAATATCACAAGTCGCAATTTTAAAAATCACATGCCCCAATTATTTAAGAATCGTAATCCACACTACTGGTAACAATCGTACAAATGCCATACCAATAAAACTAGACTTCAATTTTATTTACAGATAATATTAATGTTTCACAAATAAACTTAAAGTCCTATATAATAATTATATTAATTACTTACACCAGGATTCGTGGTCTGCTCCCATCAATCAAATACACTTTGGAGCTAAAGGAAAGTTCCGCTCCCGAACTCGCTGGCATCAAACTTGTGAAAGGACCCGGGCCTATTGAAGTATGTATAATATGTATATTCGTTTAGTTTAGATAATAATTCTTACCAATGTGATATATTTAAAAATATATTTCTTGCGATTTCATCTTTGAACTGGTGAAACAATATTGATAAAATTAGAAAAAAAATATAGAATAAACTGTCCACCTTCGCAATTTATTGATAAATTAAAAAATATATTTGTTGCGATTTCATATTTGAACTAGTGAAACAATATTGATAAAATTAGAAAAAAATATAGAATAATCTGTCCACCTTCGCAATTTATAATGGTATTGAGAATTTCATTTAGAATTTAGAATATATATAATGCTGAGATAAACCTTCGTAATTATATTATATAAATGATGATATGTAGCAAAAAAAAATATGGTACGAATATTCATTTATTAGCGGTCCGCCCCGGCTTCGCCCGTGGTACATATTTACGTTTTCTCTACATAAGAACCATCCTCGTACTTCAAGGAATATAATAAAAAAAGAATTATCGAAATCGGTTCAGCCGTTCTCAAGTTATGCGCTTACCAACACATTTTGGGATTCATTTTTATATTATTCATTTATTTATTCCTTTTCAGGTGAGAGGCAAAGACATAGAAGACGTGCAACTAATAGTGATCCAACCGACACAAATCACTGACGTCACAGTGCTATTACACGCGGACATTGATCACTACCGAACACTAAAACTGACACTTGCACTAGAGAACACTAAACAACCGGTGTACAGCACTAAGTTGGACCCCAGTGGCTTCAGCCAGGGCTTGAACCCGGGACTTATGTACGCACTGCCAAGATTAGCAGCGGATAATAAAACCTATGTGATTCAGATAGAAAGTTCGCTGTCAAAGTTGACGCATTCGTATGAAGAGCCGGCGGTGTATTTCAACTCGGATGGCGATGTGAAACACTTTGATATCAGCTTTGTGGCTAAGGTGAGCTTTTTTAAAATGATACTTATATATACAGTGTCGTTTTTTTGTGAGTTTGTCAGTGGAATGGTAGATTTGATGGTTGGGGTTATGTAAACTTGTAAATATCGTAAATTAATCAATTTCTCACCGATTTGTATATATACAAGCCTAAAAATTATAGTATAGCCAACTATAATGTATGTTTAATACGATAAGCCTCGAAATTATAAACCTTTTTAATTAATCTTTGAAAGTACAAAAGATAGTTGTGAATTTATGTGTAAATCAGTCGTTGTTGACACAATTTTTATAATGTTAAGTATTATCCTATTTTTATTTAAGCACTACAAGTTCCCAACTCGCATTTTATCAATTTTTAATATTATTCGCAGGTAAAATCATCGGAACAAGAACTACGGGCCAGTTCTTTCATAATGCTACCCCTTCTAGGTGCACTAGCATTGGCCTATATGCATCGTGACAAAATACTAGCCCGTATCAAAGCGGACTATAGCGCTAAGAGATTGCCTAGGAAAAAGACGCAGTAAGGAGTTGTAAAAGGGGGATTTAGAAGGGAGAGGGGGGGGGGAGGGCGAATAAAGGGGAGACTGTGGCTTATACTGAGAACGGGGGTGTATACTGTGTGTGAGATATGTGTCAGAGGGGAGACATGGTAAAGAGGGGATAAAATGTTGTTCGTATATGTGGAGCTCCCAGTGCGATTCTTTATAAAGGAGGGAAATGAGTAGATCCCAGGGAGGAGACTGGGTTACTAGTTAAAACAGGTGGGATAAAATATATTATTCTTGTGTACAACTGCCAGTTGAATTCTTGTAAAACGAGGGTAATTAGTAGATCCCAGTAGGATTCTTGTAAAAGGGAGAGGGGGTTAATAAGAATAATAAGAGGAGGTTACATATTTTATCGTTGTAGGCTAGGATTTTTAGAAGAATTATTTGAATGGAATTGTTTGTTTGGATAATAAGTTATGATTTATGAATATTTGAAATAATGTACTGTAATGTTTATAAAAAACTTAAATTAGCCAGGTTTAATTTTTCATCAAAAGATTGTGTTAGACAATTTTAAAGACATAAAGTATTATACCGATGGAATGTTATATCGAATTAAAAATAATGCATAATAATAAATTAAAGTCTTTTGTGAGTATATAGTGAGGTCGTTTTGTTGCTCAAGTATTGAGTTTTTGTTAATTTTGGTATAATTTGAATCATAGTAATAGCACAGGTAATAGTATGTACACATGATAAAGTGCAATCTATCTGTAAATTAGAGATTATTCAAATATTTCAATTAATAAATCATTTGCTAAAACATTCCTGATTCACAATCTAATGTAAATTCAAAAATGATACTTTAATATCTATAGTGAAGTCCCATGTCCCCTAGTGGGGTGCGGGGCAGATGCATTATACATCTGTTTCACTGATCGATTTTCTTTAGGGACAAGTAGGTGATCAGCCTTCTGTGTCCTGCCAGACCGAGACGTTTTTTTTTCTTCGTCTCCACCGGGAATCGAACCCAGGACCCCTCGGTGTTACGCTCACGCGTCAACCACTGTACCGAGGGGGCGGTCGTTATACAATATTTATATTTTAATTACCCTAGCTAATTGTAATACCCTATTGGCTTTGTAAACTAATTGTATATTTTTTCGTCGTGTCGATAGTTGTTTCGAGTACGGAATATAAGCAAAATAAATATTGAACTTTATTGAAGTAACCTTTTTTCAATATTTAATGTAGTAACAATGTCACAGTGATGAATGACCATGATTGGAAAAGTTAAATCAATGATCAAATGGTAGTAATAATTATTTATTAAGGTATGTTCAAAATTGCTCTACAATTTACGAAAGTTTGAACAATGAATTTGAATTAAATCGATTATTGAAAAAATAAATTTAGTGATGAATATTATTTATAGTTCGATACTCGGTAGATTACGATCTTATATGAAATCTTTACTAATATTATAAAGCTGAAGAGTTTGTTTGTTTGAACGCGCTAATCTCAGGAACTACTGGTCCGATTTGAAAAATTCTTTCGGTGTTAGATAGCCCATTTATCGAGGAAGGTTATAGGCTATATATCATCACCCTAATATCAACAGGAGCGGAGCAATGCGGGTGAAACCGCAGGGAACAGCTAGTTTTAAATATGTGTTTGAAATTGTAAAGCAATTTTGTTTTTTCTCCTATTTATATAAATTTAGTTTATTTGGTAATATGGGTACGATTGTATGTAAATGTTTAATCTAATTTTGTTGATTTTAATGAATAGTTGTGATTATTTGGAAGGTTCCACGAGTAAGAGGGTATGGATTCAAATAGTTTTAATGGAATTATCTAATTTATTATTTGAATTTATTTTGTGCATTTATGTGGTGTGTTTCGAAATAAAGTGGATTGTTCGCGAAGTTTTTTGTTTTATTTTTTATAACCTTCAACAAGAGTGGTTAATAGGTATCTTATGTACGTTCAAATGAAGTTTGTGTAAAAATAGTATAGCCTAGCTATCTGCACTATTTATTACTAGCATTTATAATAATTTTATGAAAATAGGGGAATTAAATGAAAGACAAAAACAGTATTTGTAAAAACATTTATTTTCTTATAAATTTATAAAGAATAGAAAAAATTCGATCACGAGGCGGGACTCGAACCCGCATCCTTCGCGCCATTCCGGGGCGGATGCCTCACCAACTCGGCCTGCAGCCACTCGTGACCCGCCCGAGTGATCGAATTTATTCTATTCTTTCAGTTTTATGTGTCTGAAGGGACACACCGCGCGCCATCTATTGAGATGATTAACAACCATTTCAACCAATATGAAGCACTTTTCAGTGAATACAATATTGTAACGATGGAACACGACCTTTTTTTTTGTTGAATTTATATTTTGGTTTTATGGCATTCAAATGCTTTATAAATATAAATTTATAAAGAATAGAAAAAATTCGATCACGAGGCGGGACTCGAACCCGCATCCTTCGCGCCATTCCGGGGCGGATGCCTCACCAACTCAGCCACTCGTTACCCGCCCGAGTGATCGAATTTATTCTATTCTTTCAGTTTTATGTGTCTGAAGGGACACACCGCGCGCCATCTATTGAGATGATTAACAACCATTTCAACCAATATGAAGCACTTTTCAGTGAATACAATATTGTAACGATGGAACACGACCTTTTTTTTTTGTTGAATTTATATTTTTGGTTTTATGGCATTCAAATGCTTTATAAATATAAATTTATAAAGAATAGAAAAACCCGTGAAACTCGGGCGGGTCACGAGTGGCTGAGTTGGTGAGGCATCCGCCCCGGAATGGCGCGAAGGATGCGGGTTCGAGTCCCGCCTCGTGATCGAATTTTTTCTATTCTTTATAAATTTATATTTATAAAGCATTTGAATGCCATAAAACCAAAAATATAAATTCAACAAAAAAAAAGGTCGTGTTCCATCGTTACAATATTGTATTCACTGAAAAGTGCTTCATATTGGTTGAAATGGTTGTTAATCATCTCAATAGATGGCGCGCGGTGTGTCCCTTCAAACACATAAAACTGAAAGAATAGAATAAATTCGATCACTCGGGCGGGTCACGAGTGGCTGAGTTGGTGAGGCATCCGCCCCGGAATGGCGCGAAGGATGCGGGTTCGAGTCCCACCTCGTGATCGAATTTTTTCTATTCTTTATAAATTTATATTTATAAAGCATTTGAATGCCATAAAACCAAAAATATAAATTCAACAAAAAAAAAAGGTCGTGTTCCATCGTTACAATATTGTATTCACTGAAAAGTGCTTCATATTGGTTGAAATGGTTGTTAATCATCTCAATAGATGGCGCGCGGTGTGTCCCTTCAGACACATAAAACTGAAAGAATAGAATAAATTCGATCACTCGGGCGGGTCACGAGTGGCTGAGTTGGTGAGGCATCCGCCCCGGAATGGCGCAAAGGATGCGGGTTCGAGTCCCGCCTCGTGATCGAATTTTTTCTATTCTTTATAAATTTATATTTATAAAGCATTTGAATGCCATAAAACCAAAAATATAAATTCAACATTTATTTTCTTTATAAACTTAAATTAAAAATAACTATTCTACAGGCGGGTGTTTATCAGTAAAGCACTGAAGACTACAGTACATTAACACATTATATAAAATTTAATTTAACTACTAAATAAATTTATATTTTATCTATAACAGCTGTATCTGTTATAGCATTCCGATATCGAGTGTGGTTGATGGTCCCAAAGCCTGGCGTTTTCTTTGCTGAAAAAAAAGTAATATTTAAGGTTTTAAGCATATGGATGAATATCTAGAAATAAAAATGATTTATTATTCTTTTCATACCATTTGTAAATTGTTATCGTTTAATTTCTAAATATTCAAAAATAAATTTCCTAATGTTATGCAATAAGAATTTTATTTCAATAACAGGAACATTTAGTTAGTTATGTACCTTGATTTTACGCGAAAAAAAATATCACGACATTGCGCTATGAAAATATTCAAAATTATGATATTAGTGGAATAAAAACTACAAATACTGCTTGAACACACATTCAACAATCAACATTACATTTTACTTACATAAATAAAAATAATAAAAAACTCACTTGACGAAGTACAGTTGGAACGCAGCTAAGAAGTTTCGCTGCGAACGCGCATGCAGCTTGCATAGCTGCAGTTTTTCACATTCTTCCTCACTGAGAAAAGAGAACAAATATAACGGTAAAGTTCTTTGTCTTTGATGTTGGTCAATGTATACCTAGTCGTTATTATCGATCAGACTTCTCTACTGACGGATGAAAATCATTTTATATGTATCTTATGATTGCTATTTTACTCCAATAAATGCGACATTTAAATTTAACCCATAAAATCTCTATGGTTTCGAAAGTTTACCTCAGTTTTATAATCAGGTATTAAGTACTTATATTGTACTAGCTTTCCGCCTACGGCTTCGCCCGCGTTTTCAAAGAATAACCCGTATAGTGGAAGTGGGGCCCGTGGGATTTCCGGGATAAAATCTATCCTATATGTTAATCCAAGTTACCCTCTATATGCGTGCTAAATGTCATTGTAATCGGTTCAGTAGCATTTGCGTGAAAGAGTAACAAACATCCATGAGTCCCCACAAACTTTCGCATTCATAATACTATAGTAGGATAAACGATAAAAGAAATAATCATAAAAAAATTAAATAATTTTTCTAATTAGGAAATGACAAGGAGATAATTTTACCTTCGCCTAGTTCTAATTCTGCTCAAGCTTTTATCTGCAAATCCAGCTCCTATAGATAGAGATGGGTTAATGAATCTTCTCTCAATCCTGTGATATGTTTCATCGCTTATTCCTGTAAAAAATATATTTTACTGTAAGCTATATTCATTTATTTACCTTTTTTGATAGCTTTAGATAACATTTAATTTAAAATTGTAATAGTTTTATTATAACTACTTATTACAATTTTAAATCTTATAATATAAAAATGAATCCCAAAATGTGTTGGTAAGCGCATAACTTGAGAACGGCTGAACCGATTTCGTTAATTCTTTTTTTATTATATTCCTTGAAGTACGAGGATGGTTCTTACGTAGAGAAAACGTAAATATGTACCACGGGCGAAGCCGGGGCGGACTGCTAGTTATTAATATAATTTTATTAAAATATTTTTTTATTTAATATAAATATTATTTTTAGTAAGCTTTTATAAAAATAATAATTTTCGGTTAACGAAAACGTCCACTAGAATATTTAGAAACAGCTTTTCTTATTTCCGGAAGAAAATTTCCGAAAAAAAAAATTACTTCAGTCTTATTGATAATTCAAACGTATTTTAAAATCTTACCATTTCTCGAATCATCTATAGGCACACAATACACAACACAAAACACAGCGACCAACACAATCAATTTTCCCTCCATTTTTGCTACACTTGTCTTATCGTCAATGTCAGTTGAAACTTTTGAACTCGTTTTTATACCATGAAAAATCCCTACCACTATGCTGAAACTTATGACGCCATTCGCACCGAGTAATGATTTTTATAAATTTATAAGTGTGATTATGAGCCGCTAATGCAATTTATTATAAAAACACATAATGCATACGTAGGCGCACGTGAAATGGGATAGCGGAGAAATTAGAGTGAATTAAATGTTACAATGGGGAGGAGAAAGACCTTGGGTTGCGCAGTTCGGATAAACTCTTGTTTATCCGAGATTCGCTCCGAAATAATAATGCCATTTTTTTTTCGAAAGAGTAGGTTATAAGAAAAATCTTTTTTTTTTCAAAGCAAAGCTGCTAAACGGCGGAATTTGTATGTAACGAAAAATACTTAATCGGCATTTAAAAACTTCTAGTTCTTTCCAATTTTCAATTATATTTTAGTGCCCTTTTTTTCCACTAAAAATAACTAAGGTAACGGCACCAGTCGTGGACAAGCATCCAGTAATGGACAAAATAAATATTAAATTTAAATATTAAGGCCAAAATTAACGTTATATAATTTGGCAATACTTAAAATAAAAGTTAAGTGTACGAAATATTACACGATTTAGTATCATGATAGGTTATGTTGTTTAAATAAAATTCTTCAGTGTCCATAACTGGATTTAATTCTATGGATATATCCATTTATGGACATATGTCGAAAATAAACTTTTTTTAAAGGTATTAATTACATGCGCTTTTCTGTATTGTCTTCTCTTTCTGATTAATAATATACCTATCACGACCATTTCAAACAAAGGGTTCCAATATTGTACAACAATTGTCCATGACTGGATTTGCTTTGGTTCCTATAATAGACATTGATATTTTTTGTTAAAATTACACTAATGGGTCCAACAACATAATATCTATCTAAACATGAAGAACATATTTTAGAACAGTGGGTCATTATGTGCTGTGCGACTCGTTCTCGGCTTCATTCTCTATCACTGCGTAGAGAAGTCGCATACTTATGCGTATTGTAACGCATCTATCATAGAGAGTTCTCTGATGAACTGTTTGGATCGCTGTCTGCTGCTAAATTCCACCACCCTGTAATAGCACACACGCTTAAATTTCATCCACACCATCTTGACAACAGTTTAAAAAAAGCTTTTTGCCTCGTGCTACAATTTGGAATCCATATCGATGGACCGATCAGATTAAGGCTGCTGGCGGATTCAGATTGACGATTCACTTCACGAGTGTAGCGGAATGCCAGGAAACAGAGAGATATGGCGGAACATCATGAAGCGGGTAACATCTACCCCCCCAAACCTCCTGTTGACCACGTTCGCTCTGACTAGAGTGATATGACGAAGAAGAAGAAGTCCCAAAATGGATGGAATGGCAGTACTTTTTTTAGTTATATTTTTCATCCCTGACTTATTGAGAAAAAAAACCCATATTGGTGTTTCTTAACGGACATAACTCGTATTTAACGATGCATTTGTCCAATTTTTGCCTAGAAAATGGAAATTAAGACTGTTTTAAATATTATAAGTATGCAAAATAATTAATAAGTACTATTTTTTATACATACATCCCCGATTTATTGTATTCCAATCACCATTTTCAAGATTCTATTGATAACTATAAGTCTTCTCCAAGTGTAAACTGGAGAAACAACATTAGGTACAGTCCATAAATGGGTGTTCATAACTGGATGTTGTCCAAAACTGGGTGTCCATCATTAGATTTTCACTGTCCAACACTGGTGCAAAAAAGTGGTTTCTTAATTTATAAATAACTTCATTATTTATGCATTGTAATCTTTTTTCTAACATTGGTTACGTTAAACTAACATTGAACTAAAGGTAAACAATATCCAATAAAGTTAAAAAACCTACGAGAAATTTTGCAAAAAACTTAAATTTTTTACTGGTGCCGTTACGTTACCTATATCCTATACATTTACTTATATTTAGTTTTAGCATTTTATGTACGCACGTCACCTACGTCTTATATGGTCATATTTCGTGTAATTCGTGGTTTATCACGTATGAAAATAAAGGACTTCTGTTTAAGTATACAAAATTTACGTTATCCAAAATGGCCTTTGTCCCAATCACGTCGGATAAACGGGAGTTTACTGTCCTAAGTTCTACGTTACGTTTAACTCTAGCGCTGTATCAATGAATATAAGGACAATTAAATTGGCTTATCTCAGATTTAAATACGAATTTACTTGTTCTAATTTATTGAGACGAATTCAAGACACAGAAACTAAACAGTAAACACATAGGAAAGAGTATTATGTATTCTTCTCTATGTATTCTTCTGTGTATCAATGAGGGCAATATACACGCTCACGCTCTTTTTTTAATATAATATATTATATGCGCTGTAATTGATTAGATTATCAATTTATAAAAATCTCTGTAAATTCTCATTCATAGATATGCAGGAAGTTAATTTATGATCGTCACCAACTTGTGAGCACGATTCTATTTTAGGATTGTTATTTAAAATTGCTCTAACATTTCTGATAAATAGATGATTACGATATTTGAATTTTCAATCATTGCTTAAAAATTGCTCGAAACGTCACAGATGTGTGTGTGTGACAATAGGAAATAAGTCAGGAAATAATGATAAAAATACAATTCTTATTCATATATCTAATCTAATTTGTGTGTACCTATGTGTCTTCAAAATTCGAAGATGATAAAATATATTGATTGGATTAGTACCTATAAGTAAATTTTATTTACTTATCCCAAGATCTTAAAATTGACCTATGTGAAGTTGGCAACTAACTGAATAAAAATGAGTATTTCTCAATTCTATTCGATTGTACTAGGTTTGTACCGGATTGTACCGCTTTTTATTTCGTTTGTACCCCAAAGAGGTGGGGAGAAACATAGGGTCGTAGTTATATAGTTCGCTGCCGACCTAGAAATACAGCATTTTTTTAATGCTAACTCAAAGCATTTCGATTGTACCGGATTGTACCGTTATCAGAACCGAAAAAAATATATAAAAAAACTAATATTCACGTTTATATAAATATACATGAAGATACTAAAGAAAATTCGACTAACTGAATAAAAATGAGTGTTTCTCAATTCTATTCGATTGTACTAGGTTTGTACCAGAACGTACCGCTTTTTATTTCGTTTGTACCCCAAAGAGGTGGGGAGAAACATAGGGTCGTAGTTATATAGTTCGCTGCTAACTGAATGAAAATGAGTGTTTCTCAATTCTATTCGATTGTACTAGGTTTGTACCAGAACGTACCGCTTTTTATTTCGTTTGTACCCCAAAGAGGTGGGGAGAAACATAGGGTCGTAGTTATATAGTTCGCTGCCGACCTAGAAATACAGCATTTTTTTAATGCTAACTCAAAGCATTTCGTTTGTACCGGATTGTACCGTTATCAGAACCGAAAAAAATATATAAAAAACTAATATTCACGTTTATATAAATATACATGAAGATACTAAAGAAAATTCGACTAACTGAATAAAAATGAGTGTTTCTCAATTCTATTCGATTGTACTAGGTTTGTACCAGAACGTACCGCTTTTTATTTCGTTTGTACCCCAAAGAGGTGGGGGGAAACATAGGGTCGTAGTTATATAGTTCGCTGCCGACCTAGACAATACAATCGAATAGAATTGAGAAACACTCATTTTTATTCAGTTAGCAGCGAACTATAAAACTACGACCCTATGTTTCTCCCCACCTCTTTGGGGTACAAACGAAATAAAAAGCGGTACGTTCTGGTACAAACCTAGTACAATCGAATAGAATTGAGAAACACTCATTTTTATTCAGTTAGTAGCGAACTATATAACTACGACCCTATGTTTCTCCCCACCTCTTTGGGGTACAAACAAAATAAAAAGCGGTACATTCTGGTACAAACCTAGTACAATCGAATAGAATTGAGAAACACTCATTTTTATTCAGTTAGTCGAATTTTCTTTAGTATCTTCATGTATATTTATATAAACGTGAATATTAGTTTTTTAATATATTTTTTTTCGGTTCTGATAACGGTACAATCCGGTACAAACGAAATGCTCTGAGTTTGCATTAAAAAAATGCTGTATTTCTAGGTCGGCAGCGAACTATATAACTACGACCCTATGTTTCCCCCCACCTCTTTGGGGTACAAACGAAATAAAAAGCGGTACGTTCTGGTACAAACCTAGTACAATCGAATAGAATTGAGAAACACTCATTTTTATTCAGTTAGTCGAATTTTCTTTAGTATCTTCATGTATATTTATATAAACGTGAATATTAGTTTTTTTATATATTTTTTTCGGTTCTGATAACGGTACAATCCGGTACAAACGAAATGCTTTGAGTTAGCATTAAAAAAATGCTGTATTTCTAGGTCGGCAGCGAACTATATAACTACGACCCTATGTTTCCCCCCCACCTCTTTGGGGTACAAACGAAATAAAAAGCGGTACGTTCTGGTACAAACCTAGTACAATCGAATAGAATTGAGAAACACTCATTTTTATTCAGTTAGTTGCCAACTTCACATAGGTTTAAAATTGAATACCTAATTAGTCAAGATATACCTACCTATACTTTACACCTTTTTTCCTTTTTGTATAGGTCTATAAAAGTAGGCGTTTTAAACAATAGTGTATTACGTAGACGTACCTATCTATTTATAGGTACTTACCGAAACTTTATAACGAATAATAGTAACTAATTAAACACCAATTAATTAACCTTTCTTAGCTATGTAGGTATAATATCAGGAGTAAGATCTAATATTGACTTCATATATTTTCATGCAGATATCTTAATTTTTCATACCTACAAAGCAGGATATAAATTAATCATGTGTCAAAGATGTGTAAAATGTACTAAAGAATTGAATCACCATTCAAAAATAACAAAATACATATAGGTAGCAAGAACACGTATTATTTCGAATAACGATTCTTTGGCTTTTCAATTTACACAATGAAAACTGGTTCGAACCATTATAACAGTTATCACAGAAAATGCTAAATAAAACACTATACTCAAAAACAAAATTATTTACACTCTCACAAATTTACGCATATTCCACATGTATCCTTATCAAGAAAATAACAACAAATACAACAAAATCAAATTTACAAATACATAAAAAATCAACAAAATATAACTTGAGAAATCAAAATGATTTGCAACCTATCTCGAATCGAACTAACTATGGGAAAAAAACTATACCTACTCTTTGAAGGAGCACAGATGTTCAATAGACTGCCAAAAAAATTAAAAAATTGTAAGAGTCTTAATTGTGGTCTTAATGTATTCAAAAAATTACTTAAAAATCATATACACTGTAATTTAGAATAGAAAAGTATAATACAACTTAAGCTTGTTTTGTATAAAGTATAAAAATATGTATGTAAAATTTGTAATCTTTGAGTATTACCTTAAACTAGAGATAAGTTTAATTTATATATAAGATAGCATGTAACTCATTTTAAGTGAACTATTGTTTTTATGAGTAATAAAGTCTTTAAACCTAAATATGGGTAGGTATATTAAACTAAAAACATACAACAAATTACTTAGACAATGTGCCGAATTTTAATGTCAACAGTTAGTCCATTGAAAAGTTACATTTGGGGTTGCGTTTTTTAGAGGTCGCAATTTTATTTTTGTGATGTGTAGGGGGGGTCAGTGTGAAGCTAAAACCAAGTTTGTGGGGTCGCCACCCTTGTCCCACGGCCGCCATCTTGAAAATAGCGGCTGAAATGGTTTTTACGATATATCTCTTAAACTATTTATCTGATAAAAATAATTGTTAAAAATATTAGTTGAAAATTAAATTCTCTACAACTTTGGTCCAGTAACTTTTTGTCGTCGTATTATAAATAAAAAAGTTATAAGCGAAAATGTTCAGAAATTAGAGCTATTTAATTTTTCAATAAAACTTTTTTTTATCATTTTACGAAGAAATTATATCAGACCATTTTTGTAGATTATTTTACGAGGAACAACTTTTATATACAACATTTTTTCATTAAGTAAATAGCTAAGGTTTTACAGCGCTCCGAAGTGAGTACTATTTTTCAGTACTCTTAGCTATACAGTATACATATATTATGTGTGTACTAATAATAATTTGTCATCAGTAATTGTTTTTTTTTGTTATTATATTTTTTTTAATAATTAATTTTGCAATATTATTTATACTTAATTAATTAATGACTCTTTTCCACGCCACCCAGGAGGTAGAGTCTTTAAGCGCGAAGTCTTTTTTTTACGTCGAAAAGCAGGGCTGAAATGTTTTGCAGTGTACTTCCATTGTTCTGGAGTCTGGGAAAAGAGCCAATGGCCAATATACGTATAGTTAAGAGTAAAGAAAAATAGTACTCACTTCAGAGCGCTGTAAAACCTTAGCTATTGTCGTAATTAATAAAATTTGTATTTAAAAGTTGTTCCTCGAAAAACAATCTACAAAAATGGTCTTATGTCATATTTTCGTAAAATGATAAAAAAAGGTTTATTGAAAAATATACATATCTCTAATTTCTGAACATTTTCGCTTAAAACTTTTTTATTTCTGGTTCTACGACAAAAAGTTACAGGACCAAAGTTGTAGAAAATTTAATTTGCAACAAATATTGTTAACAATTTTTTTTTATCAGATAAATAGTTTAAGAGTTATATCGTAAAAACCATTTCAGCCGCTATTTTCAAGATGGCGGCCGTGGGACAAGGGTGGCGACCCCACAAAATTGGTTTTAGCTTCACACTGACCCCCCCTACACATCACAAAAATAAAATTGCGTCCATAACGCAAGGTTAGGCCTAAAAAATGTAACATTTCAATGGACCAAGTGAAAATTTTAGAAATGATAGTTAGTTAATTCTAAATAAATAAAGAATAAAAAAGTCAACGTGTCATAATATTATCATTATCATACCTTACGAGCCTTTGAAATTGGTAACAAGTAAAAAAAAATAGGAACAGGATAAACTCATTTATAGGAAGAAAACAACGATAATAAAATGAATTGATTTATTAATTACTTCGCAAACTTAATGCGAAATTTACGTTCTTTTGCTTTTTTCACAATTAATTATAAATACTAAGTATCCTATACGTATACTTTTAGGAATTAAAAACACTTTCAGTCAAATAGTCTCCCCGTGACAACGCTCGCTGTAAAGTGTTCGAAATGTTGGCCGTTGGCCAATAATATTATTATAATGAACAAATCAAGTTTAAAATCCGTTAAAGTCTTTAATTTCTAAATGTAGAATACTAATAAATCAAAAGAAAATACTATACCTACATACCTTACTATTACTAGTCTACTGGATAATTAATAATTTCAATTAATATTTGTATGGATACTGTATAACATTATGTACCTATTTATCAGTGGCGTGCCTAGGGTGTAAGGACTGGGCAAGCCCAAATTTTTCAAAATGTTTGATGGGTACCCTTTTCATTAATAAGATACCTACCTAGGTATACTGTGTAATTATGTTCGTTATAAAACTTTTAAAAAAAACGTGAACATATTACCTACATACTGAATCAAATCTTTTAAATTTTCACGCGCGCCCGCAAACAGTTGAGTCAAACGTTTATTATTAAATTCGATAAATTATATAAAACTGTATGACATTATATTATTAATAAAATTGTACAGATCATTTATATTCTAATTCAAAACGCCAATCTTTCTGAAGGAAAGATTTTATAACATCGGAATTATAGAAAGTAGGTGTTTGTTTTAGAATTCAATTACCTAACAGCTACTTTTCTATGGCAATTATTGATACCTAATACAGAAAGGCGTTCTTGGCCAAATAAATACTTATACGTATTTCTTAATAATTAATACGTACATACCTATGAATACGATTTAACGATGAGAAAGCACGCTGCGTGGAAGAACTACTACCTATTTACTACCAAAATATGTGCAAGTTTCAACAGCTGGGGAAAGGCTTCTTCTAAGCAATTCTCATTCATGAAATCGTTCGTAAACATTACAATTAAAATTTCGTTTATGTGACTTGTACTAGTTTCGGTAATGCACAAATCGGGAGTTGGTTTTGATGAAGAAATTAATTGTTTTTCAGTAAAGTTTAATGATTTTACCTTTCCCCCGCTGAGCACAAAGCAAACCACCACAATTTACAACACAATCTGCTGTCGCGACACTTATTTTACAACAAAATTCGAAAAACTTAACCTAAATTACACCGGTATATTCACCCGCTCAAACAAACTATAATTTAACAATAATATTCACGACGTTCGTTCGCGCAATCGTAACTATCTTCACACTGTTAAAGCCGGGCATTTTTTCGAGATTTTTTCCCTTAGAAATTGCTATAGAGTTATATAGGTATGTATCTACTCCGACGAAATTTCATACGTTAGAAGAGATGAGCGCAAAGCCCGGTAAAAGCCCACGCGTGCAAGCGAGACACCGCACTGTTTATAATCCATCCAATTTAGGTTGTAACGTCCAAATAAAAGGTACGACCTTATTCCGATAGGAAGAAGGATGAAATTAAAAAGTTTACTCGAATTCGTCATTATTTTATGCTAGGCGTATTATACATATATTATATTGTAGGTGAGTTTTCATTGAATTCGGAGATTATGAATTGCTCATTGCGCGCGAATATTCAAACGTGAATATAGTTATTTTTCTGTCTCGTAGCGAATTTCTAAGGCAAGCCGGGCTTTTCGGCTTGTATGAACGTACCGCCACTGCTATTTATGTGCTTAATATTTTTTATAATTTAGAACTTTCCAATATATTTACATAATAATAAATGTACATATACCTAGTTATAATTTTGTACTCCACTTGTTAAAGAAGATAATTTTATGAATATATTATCTTCTTTATACAAGCAAATAAAATTATTTACTTAGATTGATGTTAACATTAAACAATTATTAACTGTACTAGCGACCCGCCCCGGCTTCGCACGGGTGCAATGCTGATACCACAGACTAATAATAATATACTACGTATACAACTGATACTAAATATACACTACAGAAAAACTGTGAACGTTGTATAAAAAAACATAGCGGCCCGCTTCGGCTTCGCACGGGTATAAAATACTTAGCCGGGCGGCCGGCCGGTACCGCCGCAAACGCTACGTCCCGCAATTTTTAAATCTGTAATATTTTCGAAAATATTCACTTAAATCATACGGTGTAAAGGGCCATATAGATCTATATTAAATGAACAATGTATTCAAGGTATTTAATTGGTTAAGGATTAATGCTGTATTGGTTAAAATCGCTTCGAAAATTAGCCATTATTTGTCGTAAAAAGTAAATGACAAAAAAAAGTTATTGTGGGTTATCCATAAGAGATAGACATATACCATCGCGGACTTTTCTGTAGACCTTTTCAATGTGTATAATACTTAGTACATTATTTTGATAAAACTCGTAGGGTTCAGCCTGCGTTTGCAATGTAAGCGGAAAAAATGTAATTTTTTACGACATCACATTAGAAACCTCAAAAATAACAGTACTTCTCCGCTATTTAATGGATGTTATCATACATATAAACCTTCCTCTTGAATCACTCTATCTATTAAAAAAAACCGCATCAAAATCCGTTGCGTAGTTTCAAAGATTTAAGCGTACAAAGGGACATAGGGACATAGGGATATAGGGACAGAGAAAGCGACTTTGTTTTATACTATGTAGTGATGTGAAAAAAATATATGTAACGCAGATGAAGCAAATATTATCCCGCCAAAATGATTGGCAATTTTTATTTACTGAAATATCTTAATGTAAGAACATGGCCATATTTCATCATCTTTAGTAATGGGCATTGTTAAATGTTGTGCAATAGATTCATCTAGTAGTAGTAACTAGGTAAATATAATGTACTTACAATTATGAATTAGGTACATTATTGTATTATGTAAAATAAATTAATTTAATTATTTAAATATAAAATAAGGACATAAGAAGTACCTATCCAAAACGTTTCAATATAAATAAATAAAAATTTTAGAAATTATCTGATTAATTAAAGTTCAATAAATAAAAAAGTGCAATAGGAATTAATTTTTTTTTAATCGGCTGGCTCAAAATTACACAAATGCGAAGTTATAATAATTAGGCAATACATGCCTATGCCTACAATAAATTATTTTGTTTACATTTTTAGTTTTACTATTCGACAGTAGATGTATCTTTAATAATTAATATGTACAGTCTTTGAACGTCCGCTAGAGGGCAATATAATAAATTAAAAAATTAAATTATTTATTCTATTAGCCAATAGATGACACTAATCGTTAAGAAAATTCTCGATTTTACTTTAAATTTCGCGAATAATTGTGTCGCTTCTAGACGATAGATGGCGCCCATCGCTATGGCTTATGCATTTTAAGTCTACTACCATCCACTAGAGGGCTCTATTCTCAATTATAAAAATAAATTAATTATTCTATTAGCCAACAGATGTCACTGTTTGTGAAGAAAATTCGTGATTTAACTAGAAATTTCGCGATTGATGGTGTCGCTTCTAGACGACAGATAGCGCTCATCGCTAGGGTATATAAAAGCCGGCTTCTGTTTGTTGCGTCAGTTGATAAATAAACATTGACGCGTTCAAAGAGCGATAATCGAAGAAATTAAGCAAAATGTCTCTAGTTCCGTATTGGTTGCGGCATTTGAGGAATCTCACGTACCGAGATCCCTTTATGAGAGTTTTGGAAGACCCCTTCGCGGTATTTGCGAAGGACCCGTTCTTCCGTGATCCTGTAAAATATATACGACAAGTGACAGCGCCGTTGGAAAGTGAACATCATGGAATTGAAGGTGTTTACTCCGATTCAGAGGTGAAAATGGATGGGAAGAAGGTGGAAGTGCATTTGGACGTACAGAATTTCACTCCAGAGCAGATTCAGGTGAAAACCGTTGGCAATGAAATAATGGTTGAAGGAAAGAAGGAGGTTAAGCGTGAGGACGGTTGGACGAGGAGTCACTTCGAAAGGAGGTTCCTGTTGCCCGAAGGTTTCCCGCCAGAACGCGTGGAATGTCATCTGGATAAAGGGAAGTTGAAGTTGGTCGCTTTCAGATCAGAACCTTTGCCTGAAAGAAATATCCCGATCCAAGATAAGAGCAACGACAGCGGCAAGGCATAATCTGTATAAAAATTAGTTCTTTATTTATAAAATCTTAGACTGATTAGAATATTTTTATGTAAGTTTGTTATTAGTTAATAAATAAAATACCTTTCAACAATAGCGTTGTTTCATTGTTTAACCCTGTTTAACCAGTATGCATATTAATTATTCAAATACCTATTGAGTTTATTAATTTTTCTTGTAAAATATTGAAAGAAATAAAGGTAAAAATTTAGAACGTGGACCGTCAATGGGGGGTCGGGGAGGGGAGGGGGAGGGGAGGGGGGGGGTCGGGGGGAACTCCTAGGTACCACCCCCCACCGGCGCAGACCAGTAGTTCCTGAGATATTCAAGGTCAAAGTTTGAGGTTATAATTGGGCCTAAAGTTACAAATAATGGATGGTAGGATAAACCTTTCCCTTCCCTCCACTCCCAAACTCCCTCCAGTTTACTATATTGCTTCTGCTTCTGCTCCAGCGCTGCGGGAAGTGCAGCCCTATCACCCTTGCGTAGCTAAGTACAGGCACCTAACTCGCCTACGCAGCTTCGGCTGTTTGGTCGCCTTCGGCGACCAGCCTCAGCCGCTTCGGCTCGTACGGTGCCTGCACTTAGCTACAGCGGGCGAGGGCTGCTCTCCCTCCGCGCTTCCGATTTTTTAGATACACTCTAGGGGTAACAGCGGAAGGACCACGTGGAGTCGGGGTTGACAGATTTGGTTATGTGACTGTTCATCTTTTGTGTAATGGATTTATGTGTGTTACATTACCCAAAATTGTTATTGTTAGAATTACTAACTTAAATTGAATTAGAATGAAATGTAATTGAACTGAATTATTAATTAATAGCCGAGCAGCTACATTGCTGATGTGGCTATATGTAAACTAGTGTAAACTTGTGTAACTTTGTGCGTTGTTACTTATTGTTACTTATTATCCAATATGTTTATATTTTAGAGGAAATATAATAAAACACAATTATTTTAATGAATTTTAAATTTTAACAACCAATTTAACATATTTTAACTTCTTTTATATACAATAATACTAAAATAACTATCAATTTATGTATTTTATAAAGTATTATTGTGAGAAAAATATCACTAAAGCTGTATGAGTGAATCCTTTGCTAGTGACAAGCATCTGTCAACGTCAAAATTACGAAAAGTAGTACAAAATTAAACAAATTTGTTTATTTTATTATAAAAAAAATACGCGGCTTCACAAGTTGAAACTTCGTAAAATTACTTCTCAGAGTCTTATCTTATCGCTATAAAATCGCCGATATCCAACTCGACGGTCCATATTCTAAATTTTATCCGAAATAAAGAAATTAATGTCAGTTCACAGATCAAATAATATTTTATGTACTAATTTTTTACGATTAGCCAAAACAAACAGACAGACCTAGACGTACAAAAATTGTAAAAATGTAACAGTAGATGTATCTACAGTATAAACTCCATATGCATTTAGTAAATTCGGTTATTTCAATGTTAAAAACAGACACTCCCTAGTTGTATACGTAGTATATTATTATTAGTCTGTGCTCCTAGGCCTCCTTTGTTCAAACAAATAATTTTTAGGGCATAACATTTAGATTGATGAATATGAACTTTTGATAAGTTAAACCAAAGAATACCTACCTATAATGAACCTAAGCAGCCGATATTCATTATTAAATATTGTCTTTCTAATTTGATAACGACTACCATGACTCTATCTAAAGTTTTCACCCTTTCCTACAAATTACAACCACTCATATACAGATATTTTCATCACATCACACATCATCTACACAAATATACTATTCGACAATCACCAAACATCAAATATGAATCATCTTCGACCACACGCACTCTTCAAAAGCATTCCAAACGTTGATGAGGTGCAGATAACTTGTCAATAATATCTCTGTAGACGTCCATCAGAGACCTTGAAGAGAATAACAGACAGACAGCCTGAGGAGCTATGAATAATAACGCATTATCATATTCCAATCGGTAGATTTATTAATATCCTTCACGCAATAAACAAATCAAATCTTTATTTGTAGAATGCGGTTACAAAGATATATATTAGATGCAAACTTACTCTTTTACCTACTCTACATTGTTGCTTTTGTAGGTAATTACTGTGAAAATTTACTTCATACTCATCCTACATCTATTGTTTCGAATGAAATTAAGGTTATCTGAAAAACATAGTTTTCCTTAGGTAACACAGTTTTTCGTATGTACTTAGCTTTGATTATATACTCCCTAGATAACGCCTCACGCAATGGCCGATGCAACAAAAACTGGCCAGTATTTACAAGCATGTGTGAGTGAGGCACGCACACACGCTTAGCGATTGCTATGTCTTACACCAGCGTCATTTGTATCAGGGAGTTACCAGCTAATGAATTTTTCCCCATAAAATGGGGCAAAACCTGTAAAATTATGTCATGTTAATAAAATCATAAATAATAGTTTAATATTGTACTTTCAATTGTGTTTAGTTGTCTCTGAGTTAGAATATGATTTTTATAGAATAGAAAATACAATCAAATAAAAATCAATTAGCATTTACAAAATATGTTTTATTAATTAATGTAATAATGTGTCGACTTATAAAAATACCCTTATTTATGCTTATTATTGCCGGCAGCTTCGCCTGCATCATTTTTAAATTTAACCCAAATTCGGCGCCATTTTGAAATTCTTTGTTAATTGACCGATTTCGATCAAAATCGATATCTGAGAATCCTTAGGATCACAAAACAGGAAACTGTTACCAAAATTTAAAAAAGTCAACGCCATTTTGATTTTTTTTGTTATTGTACCGATTTCGTTCCAAATCGATATCTGAGGATCTCTAGGATCGCAAAACAGGAAACTGTTACAAAAATTTGAAAAAGTCAACGCCATTTTGAAATTTTCTGTTATTGTACCGATTTCGTTCAAAATCGATATCTGAGGCTCCCTGGGATCTCAAAACAGGAAACTGGTACCAAAATTTTAAAAAGTCAGCGCCATTTTGAAATTCTTTGTTATCGTACCGATTTCGTTCAAAATCGATATCTGAGGATCCTTAGGATCACAAAACAGGAAACTGTTACCAAAATTTAAAAAAGTCAACGCCATCTTGAAATTTTCTGTTATTGTACCGATTTCGTTCAAAATCAATATCTAAGGATCCCTAGGATCGCAAAACAGGTAACTGGTACCAAAATTTTAAAAAGCCAGCGCCATTTTGAAATTCGTTGTTATTGTACCGATTTCGCTCAAAATCGATATCTGAGACTCCCTGGGATCGCAAAACAGGAAACTGGTACCAAAATTTTAAAAAGTCAGCGCCATTTTGAATTTTTTTGTTATTGTACCGATTTCGTTCCAAATCGATATCTGAGGATCCTTAGGATCACAAAACAGGAAACTGTTACCAAAATTGAAAAAAAGTCAACGCCATTTTGAAATTTTCTGTTATTGTACCGATTTCATTCAAAATCGATATCTGAGGCTCCCTGGGATCACAAAACAGGAAAATGGTACCGAAATTTAATAAATTCAGCTGGTAAAGAAGCAAAATATACAATTCTTGCAGTTTCTATGTCAGTTAACTGTCGAATCTTTCTGCCAGCGTAAGCAGCAGAGCTGAGTTTGGCAGCAAGAGTTGATATATGGGTGCTGACTTTTTAAATTTTTGGTACCAGTTTCCTGTTTTGTGATCCCAGGGAGCCTCAGATATCGATTTTGAACGAAATCGGTACAATAACAGAAAATTTCAAAATGGCGTTGACTTTTTTTCAATTTTGGTAACAGTTTCCTGTTTTGTGATCCTAAGGATCCTCAGATATCGATTTTGAACGAAATCGGTACAATAACAAAGAATTTCAAAATGGCGCTGACTTTTTAAATTTTTGGTACCAGTTTCCTGTTTTGCGATCGCAGGGAGCCTCAGATATCGATTTTGAACGAAATCGGTACAATAACAGAAAATTTCAAAATGGCGTTGACTTTTTTTCAATTTTGGTAACAGTTTCCTGTTTTGTGATCCTAAGGATCCTCAGATATCGATTTTGAACGAAATCGGCACAATAACAAAGAATTTCAAAATGGCGCTGACTTTTTAAAATTTTGGTACCAGTTTCCTGTTTTGCGATCGCAGGGAGCCTCAGATATCGATTTTGAACGAAATCGGTACAATAACAGAAAATTTCAAAATGGCGTTGACTTTTTTTCAATTTTGGTACCAGTTTCCTGTTTTGTGATCCCAGGGAGCCTCAGATATCGATTTTGTACGAAATCGGTACAATTTAAAAAAAAATATACTGCGTCCATAGATATTCTTAAACAGGTATACCGACCTTTGAGACGTATAGATTTTTTTTCTGTTTTTAAGTAGCGGAAATTGTGTCAACAGACTATAGAGCGTTATTTCCATCCGAAAAATAATCTCATTTACTCTCAACCGCGCCTAAAGAAGTTTTACTTCAAAAATAAATATTAAAATATTTAAGACTAAAAAAAAACATCCGACTGCGCGGAAGCTTGCAAAACAAAAACAATCGGTCCAACCATTAAGGCTGTAGGCTCAGCCAAACAGTTTTTAAAACACACCCACATACATTCATACATACATACACACACCTTCCCTGATGTATTTCCTCCTTCTGGTGCAGTCGGGTAAAAATGAACATACATCAGCTTTTAAGACAACTAACTCTATGGGGAAATTCGCAATCCAAGACTGGCAACACTAAAAAACGACGCGTTGATTTTGTGAAAATAATTATGAATTTGTTATTTTTGTTTCCGTAAATTACTATTAGTTTTGAGTTACTTACCGATGGTAGGAGATTTTTTTAGTTGTTCGTAAACGTCCTTTGTAATTTCTGCAGATTTTAATCGCGCAGCTTGTCATTTTCACCGAAATAATCAAACGCAAAAAATGAGCCGTGCGTGCGTATCTCTTGACGTTACAATTGACACTGAGGAGTGGTGAGCGCTTTGGAGGCTAACAGTTAGCTGACATTTTTATCGACGCTTTTGACGCGCCGATACTCTATCTAGGGAGTATATAATCAAAGGTACTTAGGTACGAGTTAACTTTCACTTTAATTTCATATTTAATGCGATTAAATAAATAAAATACGTCAATAATAACAAATGTTTTATTACATCATACTTTTAATAAATATTTATGTTTAACACGTTTAATTTTCATTTTAACATTTTTGTTACGGAAATTGAAGTAATAACCAAGCTATGGATAAGTTTACATAAAGAAATACTTAAAAACTTACTTATTAACTAAAGTCCATATCAAATCACTCTAAATTAAAAAAAAGTAACTTTTGTACCAAATTTTCCAATCATTTTATTAGTATCTCTGAGTAGATAGCATTAAACCCTTAAACCAACTGCGTCGTTTGTTTTCACAGAGCCTAAGACAGTGCGCGCACTAGCAACTTTGTCTCCGCAACTATTTTGTCTCCGCAACTATTTTGTCTCTCCACCCATGGGCTAGTATGAAAGTGCGCGCACGTAGCGACGCAACTCCCCATACAAATTGATGGGAGAGACAAAATAGTTGCGGAGACAAAGTTGCTCGTGCGCGCTAGCTCTAACCCTACGTAACCGATATTTTACTGTTTCTAGTTACTACCCGGTAAGGCCAAGAGCACAATTATTAGTCGATTTTAACCGACTTCATATAAGAAGTATTGTATATTATTTATATTATTGATAATTCGACACTTAGTATGTTTTGAGATTATGATTAATCAATGCAACTATGTATTGTTTACAGTTTTTGATTATAGTCTGTAAAAGATTTACATTGAAGTATAAATTAAATAATATTTTGAAGTTTTATTAGATTTAAGTACATACACAAATTATTATTAAACTATAAAATAACATTATGACGACGATCGAAGACGCAACATAAATAAAAATTAATCTTATTTAATTAGATACTTAAAACTATCCTTCTGATAATACTTAACAATAATAAACCCTACAAACTTTATATAATTTAGTAAACAATATAAACTAAAGCAATATTTACTACTTCTATTTTAAATCACATCAATTCAAAGCGTATGCACTCCCCCTAACAATTTCGGCGAGGCTACGAACCTACGCGTGTCGCTCAGTCGTAGCTCTGAGCTTACCTTCGTCTGGTTGAAGCGAGCTTTTAAACTTTCATTAATTATTTATTATTAACCGTGTTAAGTGATTGGTTTATTTATTATATTTGTATATGTCTTGATGTGATAGTAATTGAAATTAAAATCGGTGAATAAAAGGGTAAAAAGTTATTCAATACGTGAAAAACCAAGATAGGTACTTAATGTGAAAATATTTAAATTCCATTTCCATTAATTTCCTTATTTTGCAGTAGGTACGTACCGATTACAACTTATAAGTATATTGAGATACACATGACTTCACTTACAAAAGAGATATTTATGATTTGTTGGCAAGTAGTGAATAATAGTTAGCAAGTAGTAGATAATACTTAATAGTAATGAATAATAGTTTTTAATAATATTTTACATTAGTTACGTAATTAATAATAACTATAAATATTAAAAAAAATAACAAATTTCTATATGAAAAGTTATTAGAAGTCAAACATTTGCCATCTCATCATTTATAACTTACTAAACTGCTGGTGATTTAGTTTCAGACCATAATTCTTATAAAGTTTTAGTTTAGTATGTAGGTAATTCGTTCAAAGTTCAAGTATGTTTATTGTTTATAACTTTTCTTTCTACACGATATACTTAAAGAAAAATGAAAATTTTTATAACGAGCAAAGTTTCGAAATGTTGTGTTATTCTTTGCAATTAATAAATCCAAATATTACATAATTCCCTTTATAACGTGACTGAAATTACGGGACCGATTTAAGAAAGTTTTCACCGATAGAATTTTACATTTTTAGCGAGTAACAAAGATTTACTTCTGTTCGATATAATTCCTGTTTTTTTTAAGAAATACCAATATTATGAAAAATACCTGAAAGACATAAGAATGACGTATGAGTCTACGATAAAGCTCCATTTCCATAATATTATGCCCGACTATCATAGAAATGAGTTCATTGATATTCAAGGCTTTTTATGCTTAGAATTTCTTGAATTGTTTTTTATCTAAGATTTAATAAGATAAGCATAATTCATAAAAATTTAATCCCTATTTTAAGGTAATAATAATATTAATTTTGTAAAAAAAATTCCCTCTGTCCGGAAAAATACGACGTAACTAGTACAAAGCCCATAAGGAGTTCATAATAAAAAAAGACGGGTTGCACTCCGGGAGTGCCGGCAGAAGTGAAAACTTGATTATTAACGTTCAGCATGTTTGATATTTTGGAATGGTATCCGTCTTACGCATGGAATATAAGGGCTAAAAAAAAAAAAAAAAAGTCCGTCTTACGCTTTTTCGATCAGGCCACGTGTCTTGACGCGAGTTTAAGATTTTATACCCA
This sequence comes from Colias behrii, assembly GCA_029959065.1. Classification (NCBI taxonomy): domain Eukaryota; kingdom Metazoa; phylum Arthropoda; class Insecta; order Lepidoptera; family Pieridae; genus Colias; species Colias behrii. The sequence continues at coordinate 16,280,648 of JARWMC010000001.1, forward strand.
ACGCCGCTAAAGAAGTTTTCACTTCAAAAATCATATTAAAGAGAAACGTCAAAGATTTTCTTAGTTTATTTTAAAACTGAACCAAAATGTAATATTTTACCATAAGTTCATTAGTGTTTTGATAGCAACGCCATTCGAACGAAATCTTTAACGGATGTGGGCGATCAATAAAAACATACCTACAGAAAATAAACAAATATACAAACGTGAAATACTTCGGTACCTAAAATATTGCGTAAATAAAACTAAACCGATTTTAAACTCTTGCTAAATTAACTTGTTTAATGATTAGATTTCTTTTAGTTCTGAAAGATTTCGCACCTGTGTCGATAACAGTTATATAACTTTATCTTACTAATATTATAAATACGAAAGTTTGAATGTAGGGATGTTTGTTACTGAACTACGCCAAAACTGCTCAAAGAATTTTGATGAAACCGCAGTGTTGTAGGATATGTACAAGAACAATTCGTAGACTATA